>NC_051167.1:67018035-68218035 GCF_013339725.1 Rhipicephalus microplus
ACAGAAAAAACAGCTACTATAAAAATTGACATTTGGTCCCATTAACTGCTTTATGCTTTAAGCCATGTAATTATGTTAAACGGGTGTCCTGCTTTACAGGATCTGGTCTGCATGAACTCTTGAACCTGGCACCATATAGGTTGAAAGACACACAGATTTTGAGACAACCTAGTTTCCCGTGAAGCATCCTTATGCACTATAACAACACATCTCAATCTAGTTAGTTGATCAGAACGAGGGGAAAACAGCTCGCACTTGAGAAGCACGGGCAGAAGGAATTATGCCTGCATCTTGTGCTGTGGCGACTTTCGACGCTGGCATTCACGACAGCTTTTAACGTACTGCTTCGCGCTTGCCGAAAGTCCGGACCAGTAGTACGCCTCACTTACTCTGGCGAGCGTTCGCGAGTAACCTAGATGACCATATGTGGGCTCGTCATGACACGCGGAGAGGACTTCGTCCCGCATGTCCTTCGGAACGACGAGGAGGTAAGCGCGGCTCGTAGAACGGGCGTTTTTTCTTTTTTTGTACAGGACATTATCTCGGAGGCAGAAAGACGTCACGACGCGAGATAGATGGCGAGGTATAACGGCGCTTTGACCCTCCAGATAGCCGATGAGCGGTCGAATCTCTTCATCCTCTCGCTGGCGTCTGCTCAAGTCAGATGAGCTAAGGGCCCCGAGGAAACCGTCATCGTCGTCTTCTTCTTGATTGACTAAAGGTATGGGTGCACGCGACAGCGTATCAGCGTCTTCATGCTTCCGTCCAGACTTATATACGATGGTAACATCAAATTCCCGTAGACGCAAGCTTCATCGGGCCAGTCGTCTAGAGGGATCACGAATGTTTACCAACCAAGTGAGGGCATAGTGGTCTGTCACCACTTTAAATGGACGACCATAGAGGTACGGGCGAAACTTGGTGATCGCCCACACTACTGCGAGACACTTTTTTTCTGTGGTCGTGTAATTCACCTCGGTACGGGACAGTGAGCGGCTGGCATAGGCTATGACTCGTCCTTTGCCGTGTTGATGCTGGACGAGCACTGCGCCGAGGCCGATGTTACTGGCGTCAGTGTGCACCTCTGTGTCAGCATCATCGTCAAAATTCGCAAGAACAGGGGCTGACTGCATCCGCTGTCGTAGCTCGGAAAAAGCAGCCTGTTGCTAGGTAGCCCATACAAACGGTGTGTCGTCGCGTGTAAGGAGAGTCAAAGGTTCCGCTATCTTCGAAAACCCTCTAATAAATCGTTGATAGTAGGTGCACAAGCCCAGAAAGCGCCGAACAGTCTTTTTTTCTGTAGGATGCGGAAACGCGGCTACAGCGGCAAGTTTGTCGGGGTCGGGTCGGATTCCTTTCGCGTTGACTACATGGCCAAGGAATTTGAGCTCTTCATAACCAAAGTGACACTTCTGCGGTTTGAGTGAAAGATCTGCTGATTGAATAGCCTGTAGCACACTCCCGAGGCGGTGAAGATGTTGCTGGAAGGTTTCAGAAAAAACAACAACATCATCAAGGTATACGAGACAAGTTTGCCACTTCAGACCAGTAAGCACAGTGTCCATCATTCGCTGGAAGGTTGCGGGCGCTGAGCACAAACCAAAAGGAAGGACTCGAAATTCATACAGGCCATCAGGGGTCACAAAGGCCATTTTCTCGCGGTCTCGCTCGTCAACCTCAATCTGCCAGTACCCGCTTTTTAAATCTAAAGAGGAAAAATAGTGCGCACGGCGTAATCTGTCTAATGAGTCGTCGATGCGTGGCAGCGGGTACACGTCCTCTTCAGTCACGCTGTTCAGCCTCCGATAATCGACGCAAAAACGTAGTGTTCCGTCTTTCTTCTTGACTAGGACGACCGCAGAGGACCACACACTGTTGGAAGGCTCGATGATGCCGTCGTCAAGCATTTCTCTAACTTGCGTACGAATGGCTTCTCGTTCCTTCGCTGACACACGGTAAGGCTGTTGGTGTACTGGGCGGGCGTCGTCGTAAGTGATGATTCTGTGCCTAGTGATCGAAGTCTGGCGCACCTTAGAGGAAGCAGCGAAGCATGACTTGAATTCAATCAAGAGTTTTCGCAGTGCTGTCTGGTTTTCTGGTGTGAGGTTAGAATTAATATCGATATTGTTTAGAGACGTATCGGCGTCCTCCACTGCGTCTGACGAGAAGCAGATGACAATGGTTTCTAATTCCTCTGCAAACGCTAACGAAGTGCCACGAAAAAGGTGTCGGTGTTCGTTGCTGAAATTTGTAACGAGCAGTTGAGATCGGCCATCACGTAGCTGTATGATACTCCTAGCCACACAAACACCTTGAGTCAGCAGGTGTTCAAAATTACTTTTTGCAATCGCTTCACCATTTCGCAATCCACAGTTGGTGACGTCGGCAGTAACACTGGCTCTTGGAGGAAGCGTTATACTTTCAGCAGAAACACGAAGAACGTTGGCACGTTGTTGGTCGTCCTGCTTGTCGATTGCTCGGTCGGCTGAGAAGGTGATGCGATTCTCTTGAAGGTAAATGACAGCTCCATACTCCAGCAGGAAGTCAACACCAAGAATAACGTCACGTGAACATTCACGGAGCACAAGAAAACTTGCTACAAAAGTAAAGCCGCAGACCCGAACTCTACTCGTGCAGGTTCCAAGCGGAGAGACGGTGTGGCCACCAGCCGTTCGAATCACGGAGCCATGCCAGGGCGTGATTACCTTCTTTAGTAGTTTGGTCATTTTCCCGCTCAGTATCGAATAGTCAGCCCCAGTATCAACTAAAGCACCTACTGCATAGCCGTCTATCGGCACCGGTGTATCCAGAGAAAGACGCGCATATCGCTCAGTCGAATCTACACTCTTTCCTGTTAACGTCGATCGGAGGTCTTCAGCACGTCGACTGCCAGCGACCTCGCTTCCAAGGGTCGCTTGCGTTAGTTTTCCCGGCGGGAACTGGGGGACCGTGCGCCAGCATGGCGCTGTGGCGAAGATGAAAACTGCCTCGGCGACGGTGAGCGCGACTGCCGTCCAGAAGGGGGTGGCATGCGCTGTTGAGCCAGGTAGTCCTCAATGTCCCAGGGTCGCTGGCCATACCGAGGAGGCGCTGAATATACTGAAAAGCCGCGCAGCCCGAGGCGCCGGTTTGGACACTGGCGGTACAAATGGTCCGCTTCACCGCAGTGGAAGCACAAAGGTCGGTGATCAGGAGTGCGCCAAACATCCGATTTCCGAGGCGAAGCACGTCTGTCGTTAAGGTAGTGTGCTGGTTGTTCCGCAAGATCCACAGGGCTGGCGTAAACGAGGGGTGGGGGTGTGCGTGGGTTCTCGTTAGTACCGTAGAGGCTGCGCCCACTGAAGTGAAAACCGCAGGAGGTGCATGAACAAACAGCGGTGAAGAGGAAGCTGGGTGCTTCAAAGCTTCAGCATAGGTCGCACGGTGGTAGTCAGCCGGGGCGGTTGTGGCGTATCCAGACTCACAGGTCACGAAGGGCATGATGCAGCTCGTCCTTGACGATGCTTGCAATGAAACTCACCGTAGGTAGTGGTGGTGTGGCAGCCTTTTGCAGCTTCTCGCGTACTATAGAGCAGATAAGGTCGCGCAGACACTCGGTGTTGCTCCTAAAAGTCATGAGACTTGAGCAGTGGAGTGTTCACTTGCCGCTCATAGAGGGTGGATCGATGCTGAAGCATCTTTTCCATCGTGACGGCTTCGGGCAAAAACTCGGTGACCGTGTTCGGAAGGCTCCGTACAAGGCCAGCGAAAAGCTGCTCCTTAACTCCCCGCATCAGGTGACCAAACTTCTTTTCTTCTATCATACTCGGATCAGCCCATCGGAACAGGTGCGTCATATCTTCCACATAGGTCATGACAGTTTCATTGGGCATCTGGATGCGGCCCTGGATCGCTCGCTCTGCTCGTTCGTGGCAAGCAGCACTTCTGTAAGTATCCAACAGCCGGCGGCGGAATTCGGGCCACGATGTCATCTGTTCCTCGTGATCATGTACCAGGTACGTGCTCCATCCTCCAAATAGAAGTACACACGCCGTAGTTTGGCCGCATCGTTCCAGTCGTTCAAAGCAGCCACGCGTTCGAAGTCGACCAACCAGTCCCTCGACGTCTTCGAGCTCGGTGCCATGAAATGGTGTCGGAACTGTGGACTTTCGAGGGTGTACCGAGTCACCGGAGGGTTTTCCGTACCTGTTAAAGTGGTTTGAACGGACGTGCTCATCATACTGGTGTGAACTGTAGGGTCAGCTTCGGGTGGCAACCCCCTGATCCCGCGGTTTGTCCGATGAACGGGAGTGTTAACTCGCACTGGGCTTGTGGTGCCGCTTCCAGGAGGGGCTGAAACATCCGTGAGGGGCCCTACCCGCACCTCCACCAATTGTCACGTCACTCTAGGGGGTTGTCGACAAAGCTGATTGACGTCTGAACAACAGGCTCTAACCAAGCGCGTCGGTTGGGTGTGTTTGCAAGAGCGGGGGCCACGCGCACTTCTTTCTTCTCTGTGGTGTGAGCCTTCACTTTGGCATGCGACCCACTACTAGAAGTAGGTGGCAATATATATATATATATATATATATATATAAATATATATATATATATATATATATATATATATATATATATATATATATGCATTTCAACATGACAATATCGAATGCCGCACAGCAGACGCCCTTGTAGCTATAACCAAAGTTAATGCTGCCAAACGATAAAATTACTGCCACATTTAACTATAATCTTAATTTTTCATGTGGAGCTACCAGGTATCTTTCCCGCTGATAAAAATATCGGTGACAGAATAAAAGCAATGATCTATCATTTCCATTTCTTCGCAAACCTGACAAAGATGACGCCTTTAGACCAACTTCATGCAAATAATAATTCAGTTTTGGAATTCTCCACCGCAATCTTGTAAAAGTGACTTCCAAGTGCCGTGTTGCCCACCATTGTCTATTCCAGCAGCATCTTAGATGTGCGAAATCTCGAAATTTATCCAATGAGTAGCAGTTGATTTCATGCGAAAAGAGGTTTCTAAACCTATTGATGTCGCGTCGGCCATATCAGGCAAAATCGAGATAAGGGGACTGCTAAGAAATACTTTGGCTACTGCATCCGCCATCTCATTGAGATAAATGCAACGATGGCCTGGTACCCATAACGACTGCAGTTTTTGCAAGTTTGTCGGTATGAGTTGTCGAAACATGTGCATAACTGTGAAGTTGGCTCCTGAAGACAGAGCAGCACATACTGAAAAATAATCTGTAACTGAATCTGTAACGACTGCTCCCGATTCGCCCAAAGGAAGTTTCCGTAGTTCCAGTATACAATGGCAACTAATTCTGCTATGAATATTGGTGTGTAATCTGTAAGTCTAACCGAAAAGGGCCAGTCAAGGGAACGTGAGAAGATACCTGCCCCAGCCTTTTCATTTGATACGGATGCATCAGTCACAATTATTTTGTTCATGCTCTTGTGTGCCAAGTAATCCTGAACCGATCATTTGAATACTGAAATGGCATTTGCTTTGCATAAAAGGGGTAAATACTCTCAAATCCTATCTGAAGATCTAAATTAAATTTACTTGTTGAGACTATAGGTTTGATTTTGACATTCAGTGGTTCTAGCAGCGCTTGAACGAACATGTTCTGTGGGCAGTGGAATCGCGCCCACCGAGTTTCACAAAATAAACTTGGCTCTTTAACAAAAGCATAAAGCAATTCTTTCTAGGGCAAAGTGTATAGTTTTAAAAATGTTTGGATAGTAAATATTTTGAATCTATTTAACCATGAAGGTGAACGCGCTTCCATGTATAGCACATTGTCAGCAACAAACTTCGGCAGTCCAAGGCAAAGTCGTAAAGCTTCCCTTTCAATTAGTATTAGCGGTCTCATTTTATAAGTCTAACTGCCCGAAAATAAGACACAGCTGAATTTCATGATAATACGCAGGTACATTTTATAGATCATACCAATGTATTTCTACACTACCCCGTTTTTCTGTTGCTGTGCTTGCGTAACCACCCCATTGCTCGTGTTGCTTTGGACCCAATGTAATCAATGTGGCTTTTACAATTTAACCAGCTGTTATATATGATGCCTAAGTATTGTTTTTACTGTAAGAGCCAGAAAACATCGATACTTTTTACTTGTTGGCCACTTTTCACAAGTCACAGGAAGAAAACATTTAGAAACTATATATTGAAAAATAAACATTACTATTAATTCTGAAAATATCCTTTTTGGGGCTTCTTTTCTGGGTCACAGCAACAGGAGCATCCGCGTAGCACTTTGTGAATTTCTCAGATACACCAAAAGGTTTGCTTGTTAACTTCTCTTTTTTTTCAATATTGAATTGTCAGTTGTTCGCAACTATCATCCATTTGTTCATTTCAATTAATAATTATTTACCTACTTTATTCGTAAGTCACCTTATGATTAGATTATTCGCACTAATGTTCCTCAGATGACTGACTAATAATTTTTTCTTCATCAAAATTTGAAATTTTTCCCTCTTTACGATACCCGCCTGTGTAATAGCCAATCTCCGTAGTGAGGAATTGCATATGAAGCAGCGCACAACGACAGGCACAAAAGCAACGATAGGAACACCACTGCACTCTCAGCTGTAGTTTATTTCACAGAATATCGTGGTTATTATACAACAAGACGATGCATCACGTGCTACAATGACGTTCAGGCTACAGCATAATTTCTAAAAAGCACACTTCTCAATCGCTCAAAGTAATCGATGCTTGGCTAATGCAGTATTTTTTTTTCTTTTTGCAATCTGGAAGGCCTCGATCACTTCCCTGGTCATTTGATCTCTGTGACTGGAAAGTATTTCAGTCTCAGAGAACAGTGGGGAGCAGCCACACTTTAAGCAATGCCCCCTTATGTGTGAGTACCAATTATTAGCCAATGCTCTCTTGCGCTCCGCCGACCTTGTATTTAAAAACTGGCAAGTTTCGCCAATGTACATCTTCCCACATGACATGAGCAAACAGTGCACTGCCACAGTTCTGCACTCAACAAACGAAAAAAATGTGCTTGACAGAACACCGAATCTGTCCATAGTGGGTACAAGCCATAGCATCTAGAAACAAGCAAGCAAACAAGCCTCCACACTGACTGTATTCTAATTCTTAGACAACACGTAGACGGTCTACGCAGACAGCTTGAAAAGCAGCACCGAGCCCATGCTGTACGACAAGACAAGACAAGACAAGAACCTTGACGATGTGGCATATACCCACGCTGGGGGTTGGCCAAGAACCGGATAGTTTTCATGAATTTCTTCTTTAATGACAGATTAAAACTAATCCATTTACGATAGATAAAGGAAAGATGCATCAAGACGAATTTGATGGTTGAATTGTAAATAAGCTGTAGAGTAATGCAAAAAAGCGTCGTATTTCACTTAATATAATTTGGAAATTTCAAAATCTACCGAACAATGATTTCAACACTTAAATCTCTTTGAACTTTTGACGAACTCCTGCAATGCGTCAACCATCTTCCCGTCGCTGTGGCCTAGACACAAATCCCCGAAAGAAAGCACATTTTCAGCATTTAAATCTATTCCGAGGAGGTGGCAAACGCCACCGAAAGTGTTTTTACGTTAGGCAGAGAATCTATTACCATAAATCAGATAATGTTCAGTTGACTCATTTACTCCACAAACAGGAGAAGGAGGAGAGGCTGCCAGACCAGCTCTGTCTAAATATAAATTCAGCTGTGGAATTTGACAGCGCAGTCTAGTGATTGCGACTTCCATTCCTCGCATTTGACATATTTTACTATTCCAATGGTATAACAAGACCTTGAATTCTGGTGTGGCTGTTAGTGAAGGTGTAGAAAATTCCCCTAACAGTAGTTTCCTTCTTAATCTAGCGCCTATCAAGAATTTCGATGCTGGTAATACATCAATAACAGGCCCATTCAAGATGACTTGGCCAAGGCATCTGCCATTTCATTCATATAAATGCCCTTATGTCCAGGAACCCAGACCAAATTGATCAGATTGAGATGCGAGAAAACTAATGCTTTGAAATCACTCTCAGCATGCGAGTTCTCATCTGCTGCAAGGGAGGCACATACTGATAGTGAATTCGTTAAATTTACTGCGGACCTTACTGAAGCAGTTATTTTACGGAGAGCTAGAATTATCGCAAAATTCTGCTTCACATATGGGCACAAAATTGGGAAGGCGAAGCGAAAAGGACCAGTCTTGGGCAGGAGAAAAAATACCAATTCCACACTTTCTTCCCTTTGTGACGCATCAGTTGCTATGACTGCTTGTATTGGCGTATGTGCCAGGTAATCTCTTATTATACCTTCTAAAAACTGAGCGGCATCAATTTGAATTTTTTGGAAATATATAATCAAACTGTCATTTAATAGTATTGTTAATGGCACTGACGAGGAATTAAACACGTCTGGACGTCTTTTACACGACGAGACGCCACCTCGCGCCAAGAAGAAAAATATAAAAAAACACATGTAATTATTGTATTTTGTGGCTAAAATTTTGTGTTGAAATCTAAAAAGTGAGCGGTACTCACATAGAGCGTCTGGAGAAGCGTCTGCTTGCGTGCAGATGGCCCTTGCGGCGAGATCTGATCTGGGTTTAGAAAAAAATGTCGAGTACTTCGTGCCCAATCATGGGAGAGCACTGAGCCGTCTTGCTAAAGATACACTAACCCTTGGAATGCTGTATACGGATGCTCTACTTGAGCGATTCGCTGAGCCGCAATCGTTTTTCCCAATTACAATAACTGCAGTTTCATGGCCGATTCCCCATAGTGGGTACGAGCCAAAGCATATGTAGGAACAAGCAAGCAAGCACCTACACTTTGACCAACGTAGAGCAAGACAAGCGCTATCTCCTTTGTGTCTCTTCTGTAAGCAGGAGGTAACAATTGGCCATTACTTTCTATCCTGTTCCCTGAACACGTCATTGAGGGAAACCTCACTGCACCTCCTCTTTAAAACTTAGGTCTAGAATATCCGAGTCAACTCTTTTATTTCGCGCATCTATACTTTGGACTAAAGTCACAGGGATGTTTACAAGCCATAGAGAAATTTACCGGTCAGACTAAAAGCTTATTGACCTAATTTTTTCATCCTTTTAATCATTTCAATATTTATATTCTGTAATAAAGTTTGTTGAATTACCTAATCCTTGCTCATACAAGAACAATTGCGTAGAAGCACTTAAAAACAACAAAAAAGTCACCTAACACTCGGCCAATCATTTTTAATGGGTAAGAGCCATGATAAGAAGAGAAGAAGAATTAGAAGAATCTCCTTACGTGCACGCCAGCTCACGCTCGCACCTACACGCGTAGTGCATGCTCAAGAACTTGGCGTCACTGCGAAGCGACGCAGCAGGACCGACATGGGTGACCGCTGCCAAAGACCCGGGCTCGTGCCGCACTCGGTTGGCTCTCGACCGCGAAGGCGCTTGTTTCATGGCAGACGCCAGCATCCGCCGCCGGGGTTTGATGGACTGACGGCCGCCGCTTTTCTGCAGGAGCTGTTTGGCCTTCCGTCCACGTTCGCTTGGACACCGGGGCCCACACTGCCCACGGAGCCCGTACCGTACTACTACATCCAGTGGCCCTACCCAGTGTTCCCGCTGTTCCCATTGTTGCCATCGTGGATGGTGTCAGCGATTCTTTACGAGGTGGCTTCCAACCAAGGCTCAGCATGGCGATCGGGTGCGAGCCCAGATGTCACAAGGAACGTCGTCCCTCAACGTCCACCAAAGAGGCAGGTCGTCAAGCGCCGCCGGTCCCAGCCACCTGCTGAACAAGGCACCGAGGCGGTGCGACCCCAGGCTACCAGGACGCAGACTCGTGAAAGCGCTATATCCTCAAAGAGTGTGATCTCGCGAAGCAGCCAGTCGAACGAAGAGCAAGAAGAATACATCGAGCTGGTGCTCTCACGACTGCTGCGTGCTGCGGCAGACCTCGGGCTCAGCGTGCCCGCCAAGAAAGAAGAGCCAAGGTGCGCCGCACATAAGTTCATCTACGGTGCCGCGACGCTCAGAAGCTTGAACGTGCGCAGCCGCGCCTCGACGCCTGCCTCACGATTGGAGCACCGGGACTAAAACCCGGAGGGGAGCGGCACGTCCGCCAGCAACGGTCGTGAGTCACCGGTCGAGATGACGACTTGGGCCAGGTCGAAGACGCTGGACGTCGCTGCACCGGTTTGGCACCGCTGACGCTCCAAATGACAGCTTGGTCTGAACCCAACACTGCACGAGTCCACCGCATCGTAGGAGTTTTTTGTTTGTTTGCTTGAGACAATAAAGATTGTTTATAAACAGAGGTGTGTAGGTTCCTGATTACTGAGCAGATGGTGCAGCCGTGTCCGTGCGCGTTTCATATAATAGGAATGGATGGGGTTTTTCGTCCAATTATGAGGGCTGGGTGGGCTAGGCCAGCACCTCCACTAATTTTTTCAGGGCCAGGGCGAATGCTCTCTCCAGGCTGTCGAACGCGCGCTCCGCCTCCGCTCGCCTTGCCGCATGGTGGCGCAGCGCGAGTAGACTTCGGGATGCTGGTGCTGAACGGCCGCACGTATTAAGAAGCTTGCGAATTCGTGTTTTCATGCGAGTTAATTTGCTGTCACGCTTCTTGATAGCTTTCACGGATGCAAACAGGATTGAAAGTATCACGAACATAGCGGCGCGTCGTTTTCACCGGGCTCTGCCAGGCCGTGCTACCGGTTCGATATATTCGTTTGAGCTTTATAGCGTTCGCCTTTCATTTTCTCTTTCGAGCTATTGCAACACCATTATTTGCAGGCCTCAGTATATATTACTGCTTTGTGCCAGTCTGCATATCTGACGGGAAAAAATGAGATTATCTTTTTTATTTTTTTAATAGTATCAAAAAAAAGTCGCCGGTGCCCTTATGGTTTCACTTGAGACAACTCAAAGGACAAAAATATCCTAGTTTTTTTCCGATTCAATGCACTGAATCTTTCCTACTTTCCTCCTGGATATTTCTGCGCCCTACATGATTTTCTTGCTGTCTCAAGGCTTCGAGACAAAGCTAGCTTTCCGCCCCTCAGCTGGTTATGCACTGCTCTCATGATCGGTCCATTTCTACCAAACGAACATGTTATATGATGCTGTGAAGTTATGTGACTCTCCGATACGCCACAAACATTTAGGATATGTGAAGTCATGTGATGACGTTTTCACGTAATGATGATTTCTTGCATCACTCGTGTTCACACCGCCGACGCGAGAAGACGCCGGACGTCACCGTGGATCAATTTCCGCTTTTGATGAAGCATTTAAAGCTATCGAGTTAATGCACTGTACGTTTGTACCTCCGTGAAATTGCAGCTTCCGCTCGTGTTCGGGGGAGTGTGCTTGCAGGAATCAGGCAAAACGATTTGCTCTTCTAGTAAATCTTTATACTACACTCTAATACTACACTCTAATAAGTCTTTACAACCCGGGTATTATATAGATTAGAATTAGTGATGGCTGAAGACTACCCATCAGGTTTGGCAACATGGCTATTGGTATCGCTAAACGGGAGTGCGCTGCATATGAAGTCAACAAATGAGTCTATCAGTAATAATGCTACCTCGCGATCACTGCCGTGTGCAACGCTAACATTACGCCCTGAAGCTGACTGAGAGCCCATACACACCATTCGGCCTCTACTCTGCTCGTTACCGAATTAAGACGCTTGAGGGAAAAGAAAGAAACCGAGCTGAACCACCGGATATTAAGGCTACAACAATCCGTCCACGAATACGCAAACGAGCTCAAGCAACTGACCACAGCTCGCAGTTTTCATGCCTGCCACCTTGGCTCAAGTAGAGACTCGGCACTAAACTTCAGACTTTAACAGCGCCTGTTGAAAACACAGGCGATGATCACAGAAATCACGCCGCGTATGGAGCTCTTCTTGTTTATTTAACGATGATTTAATTGTTTGAGCTCTTAAATGGTGAAATCGTCTGCCATAGTTTCTCATTTTCTTACACCTGCTTTTTCTCGGTGGCAACACATGTAAGGCTTCACGAAGGGAAAGGATGATGATCTTTATCCCTAGAAGCAGTCTAGTGGCTTTTTGTGCTATTTAGTGCATGAACGCTAGGCGTGCGCATAATGTTCTACGCCACTATAGAGTAGCAAACATCGGGGAACAGTAGGCACTCAAACTTTTATTGGCTCCTGGCACAGACTTTTCTCAAAAGCCGACTTTCAGTTAGTCAAAAAAGCAACTCTCAGTCAAGCGAACGCCACGGTGACAAAACAATCTTCCGTAGAACTGGCATGAGCTGTCTGGTATCGGCCTAGCAGACCACGCGCGAGCGCCTCGATCAAGTAGTGGCGAGCGATACAAGCTTTTTAAATGAGCTGGGTGTCCAGAACAACAAGTGCTTCACGATTCTCGTTTCCAAGTTTCTGTTACACCTTAAACATTGCGAATAAAGCTGAAAACCGAGCCGGATAGCAGCTTAGAATGCAGTCGCAGGATACGTTTGCGCGACAGACGATGTGGCGGCATCTCCACTCCAGTTGCGGCGCCTGGTGGCGAAACGCCGCACTAGCACTGACGGCCACTCCCCTTAGAAATCCGCTCTTTCGCCCAGGCACTAAAGAAATACAGAAGGCGCTGGCTATGCATGAAGGCTGGGGCAAGGTAAAACGAGAATAATGTGCTTTATTTGAGCATACTGAAACGTGCGTTCCGCGCCGATGGCAGGAGCGAGATGAACGAGTCCCGGCTCTCGCTTGGGCCTGCAGTTGAGCTGCCATATACGCCACTGGTGAGGCTAGGTATTAGCAAGGCCGCTAAGCTACCGTGCGTGCGGCTGCTCACACCAAAACCACTATATGATAATGAGACACGCCGTAGTCGATGACTCCGGAAATTTAGGCCGCCTGTGCAGCCTAATGGACACTGATGAAGCATTTTCAACTCCTTCGATGCCACTGGATGCCACTGCGGTGGTGTAATTCCACCGTTTCACTGTCGACCACTATAGTACAGTGTCTAGAAATATGCTGCAACCATACGCCTGGACGACCACGTGTGCGCTTGATTTGTTTCCGGGGGGTTCGGAAAAGACAACACGCGGGGGACGAGCGAGTCCAGATGGTGCACACAGTGTTTATCTCTTGTATTCCATGTTCTGTCTGTACAGGTGATTGCTGTTTTCGTAAATCCAATAACGATACCTAGGAAGTGGGAATAAAGCCAGAGCTTGCCAATTTCAGCTGTACACTCTAAGCCAAAAATGGCCAAAATGGGAGCAACGGCTGTTTTTACTCCTTCAGACCGACTGTTACTCTCCGAAAAGACCAAGCGGAACAAGATGGCCGACTTGTTCGAGAATGGGGGAGCAACTGTATTCATCTTAAGTTTGTAACGGAGCAACGGAAGGAGGAACCGCTGTAAATGCTCTCGTCACGCAACGGTTACTCCCCGGCAGGACACCACACACAAATATGCATGCCGCCCACATTGATATTCATGGGCCAGATTATTGTTTGTTCTGTGTGCCAAACTTCACCAAAGCAAAACAGTGATTTATTTTAGCATCCGTAGATAATAAGATAGCAGCGCTGGCTGAACACAGAAGGCCTGAGAATACAGCTACGGCAAGTACCTAACACACGCAGCAGCAGAATGGAGAGTTGGCACGTCAAAGCGGACCGAACGCCGATACACGTGCAAAGCAACGATAAAAAAAGCCTAGACACGCCGTTCGTCCGAGAAGTAAGGGCGTCAAAGTCGATCAAGCACCAAAACAAGTGCATAAGAAGCCCCCCCCCCCCCCCCCCCCCCCCCCCCCCCCCCCCCCCCCCCCCCCCCCCCCCCGCCCAGATATATCGAAGAAAAAAAAAAAAAAAAGCGGACCCAGACGCGCTTCTCATCAGCCATACACTTAGTAGCACGCTTCACCATGTAGTTTGAGGGCAGAATGACAAATCTGCGCCATCTGCGCCCGCACGACAAGTGTGGCGCTAGTGTAGCAAACGATGTAAGTTACAAAGTAATTTTTATTCAGTGCTTGTGTTGACTAGCACTAAATAAAAATTACACTCAACTTTTTATATTTATTTATGAGTTTTAGTGTACCTCAGTTTTTTTTTATAATTGTATTAAGAGAACGCACTGAAATTATTGCGCTGACGCTTGTGCTGCCACTGCTCGACGGTTTTTTTTTTCGGCGCAACTACGTTCGCGTTCGCACTCCTTACTCATTTTCATATGGTCTGTGGTTGGTGAGCACATGGACGTGCGGGCTTGTGAGCTATGTTTTGATCGTGTGTGTGTGTCGCAGATTTGCGTTTCTACTTATTCGTGATGAAGGTTAGTGTATATTTATCTTTATGGAGCGCGAAGTAGTTGTGGATTTTGCTGCTGGGTGGAACAAACACATCGTAAACACGTCTTCAGCTATCTGCAAGCCTGTTCGCTCGTCGGACAAAGGACTGTGCATGCATCAGCGTGCAGGTGAGTGGCATTTCCAGCAACATTTAATGCTCTTACAATACATTGTTGAGTGGTTGCGCTATTGAAAGAGAAATGATTTGCTCTTCTTCACCGTATCCATTGCTAGCCGTATCGGACTAAATTACCTCTATTACCGCCTGCATACCCTCTTGCTTCCCCTGTCACCACTGCAGTGCCAGTGTACTTTTGCAGTTAAAAGTTCATTTCCGCAACACTACCTCGCTTGAAAAAACATTGGGGCGGGGTTGTAGCTGCATTCATACTGGCACTTTTCTACCATTGGCTTTATGTAATGTTAACGGCTGAGTGTTGGGGCCTTGGGCCGCATTTTTTAGAGATGTAAAGTGTATGTAAATCAGTAAGTGAACAAATCATTGTCGCATCACTTCACTGGCATAGCCAGGCGGTTGCGCACAGAATTTTTTTAGGCCGGGCGTAGGGAGCCCAAATTGACGACCATATTCGCTTGCCCGGCCTATTCAGATAAGCGGACCCCCCCCCCCCCCCCCTCCCCGCACGCCTAAAAAAAAAAAATCTGCCCACATCACTGCGTCACTTGCTTCACGTCTGCGCTGAACGTACTATTTTATAAGCGCACCATCAAGCGAGCAGTTTACATATTGACAGAACAATTGGAGGAGGAGTGACCCAAATCTTTCAGATTTCTTTAGTGATGCAAAACCTTAGCAAACTGAATATTGTAAAAGACAATCATAAATGCTGTATGTTCTCGTTAGCGCTGTCATTATTCTGCATCATGAAATCTTTATGCGCTGTGAAAACTTGGCATGTCGTTGAAGTCACATATCGACGTTAATACCAACCGACGAAAATTTCGACAACCTCAATAATGCCGTTTGGGATTTGCCGCATGCACATAATTAGGCTGATTCCCACTTGGCTGTTCTTAACCTGACTTCACTGCTACCAAATGAAACAATATTTGATGCATGTCTTTTACTTTTTTTTCAGGGATATGACACAAATTTGGTTATACTGCAGATAAAGATGCTCCCAACGATGCTAAAGTACAGAAAGCAAGTGAATTTTGGTAAGTGCAGACTTTTTGTACTACGTATATGAAAGCATCGCTTTTTAGGGGCAAACTGTGCATGTGTTGGCCAGAGAATAGTTCATTATGCCACATGGTTACACTGGCACTGACAATTCGACATGGCTCCGCTGGCCCGTGTGTGTGCTCACACTGTTACCGTTAAGATAAAATGTTTATGTTTTCATTGCAGGGATTGCTGTTTGTACTAAAAGCCAACTGCCAAGATTTGTTTACGCTGGTACTCCTAAAAGTATGCTTTCCCTATTTACATGAATTTTGGCTTGCACAAAGCATAACACTTGGGCCTAGATTCACAAAGCTGTCCATGCGCAGGCCTTCATAACAGCGTTTCTTGACTTGCCTTTACCCTGTTTTCTGCAGATGTTTCGTGGGTTTAAAAGTGCCACAGCATGTTGACCTCCCCCACTCTGAAATATTCGCGTTCAAAATTCCGCAAGAGAGGGCTTAACTTTCTTGTGCACCTCTTTGCTAGTCCAAGATACTGAAGTGTTATGCTCTTACTAGAGGTGGCAGTGTTTCTAATGTTTGTATTTCCATCACATTGACCAAGTATGCGATCTTGGCTTGACTGGTAGCACATCCTCAACAAATGTCTTTGTGGCACATGTAGAAGGCAGTACAAAATAAATAGGCAGACATTCACACCGGGAGCTAACTTCTAATAATGCTTTTTTTTTTGAAACCATGGTGTGCTTATTCCAATTTGTCTAACAAGCAGTAACCTGTTTGGCTGTGAACCACAAGACGTTGAACTAATAAAAGCTTCACATCTTGTTGCTCTCAAATATATATGTATTGGCAAGCTATCTGTGACACTGTCAAACAAAGGATCAGAATATCTGTGCATGCCTCAAGATATATTGCTTGGTTACATATCTCGTGGCTGTGACTCGTCAACCGAGTGAACAAATGCACCCTAGTTTTCTAAATTTAAAGCATTTTTTGAAGGTAGCACGGTCTACATTATTTGTCTATAGTTTTGTCCAGCCGTTTGCGTCAGGTACAAAGAAATATACTGAAGATTATCATGTAGCCTCTGCAAATGGTTGCTTTCAAGCAGGCTTTGCATGCTTGGCTTGTGCCTACAGGTATTGCACAATTCAAGACGCAGCAGCGTATGATAGAACAGTAGAATCGAGAGCAACTATGTGCACGAGCTAAATAAGTATTTTAACATGAGCGGACAGTACGTGTTTTTTGCCACACACATGACCTCATTTAGAATGCCCATTGGTGAATGGGCTCATAGAAATGTCACTCAGCTGTGTATAGGAAACAAGTTAACTGAACCTAAGGGTATCTTTAACTGCTACAAATATGCCTTGTTGAGGTGCTGCACATTTTCTTCCAGAATATTGCTGTCTGAGCCATCATGTGAAGAGCGTCTACCACATCAGCATTTATATGGCTTGCCAAGTAACGTTTGGCCGAACCTTCCTTTTTTTTCACATTTCGTTTTGCAGTAGACATCCTAGAATGTAAGCGCTGCTGCAGTGTGTGTGACTCATTGTTATGAATTGATTCTGGCATGTTTAACCTCACACTTCTATTTTTTTTCTTGCAGCAATGAGATGCTTCACATATGCCTGCGGTGACGTTCTGCTGCGCTAGCCTGATGGAAACACCAGCTGCGAAACTTGAGTTCTTCAGAATTGGAGAAGTTGCCCTTCTCTCACCAATGATGACACAGACTGCCCTATGCTAGAAATTCAAGATTGTTTTTCCACGGATGACGCAGAAAACCTTTGATGTATTATGGTGTTTGTTTAGTGCTGGCTGTGGTGTGGTGAAGTCTACTTTTACGTGTGGTCACACGTCGCCTCATAAAAAGAACAATAAAGCATTTATTTTCCTTTCAATATTGTCCACTTTTTGTGTTAGAAGCACCCAAGCAGTGCTCTTCCAAGGAGCTCTCGCCATGTGTTAAGCGTGTGACAAGCATACTCGAGATAAATACTCATTTCCCCAAGGAGTAACTGGAAGCATGTGCAGTTGGTTTTCAGAGAGTAACTGCGAACACGTGGGAGGAACGGTAAAGAGTAACTGATGCTCTTAGAAGAGCAACTGGTGGGAGTAATGGTTGGTCGTCAGGGAGCAACTGGTGGGAGTAACTGTTGGTCTGCAGGGAGGAACTGGAGGGAGTAACTGTTCATCCCCCGAAGGAGGAACTGAAAGGAGAGCAACGGTTCCTCCCTCTGCAGTTACTCCTTTTAGGAGAGTAATGGGAGTGGCAATGCAATTGCTCCCTGAAAGGAGCAACCCCTATACCCCTGTTGCTCCGTTTTGGCTTAGAGTGTAGTTTCCGAAGAAAAAGTGTGAACATGTGCATGCGGACGCTGTGAACCCAGGTTACACTAGGTCAATCATCCTTTCTGATTGTTCATGGGAACATGTTCACCGAATGCTGTTTTTCAACCCACTAGTCCTATAATCATCAATACATATAGCATAATCAACACCTTCATCATCAATTGCACCTGTTCGTCATTACTGTAATCAAAATCATATTTCCCAACTTAGTGCGCAAGCTTACAGAAGCACGTGATGACTGGAAGCTAAAGTCACCTCTCTGAAAAACCTGGACAAGAAGAAATTTCCTGCCATTTCGATTGCTATGTTCTATAAATCACACAAAGAGAAAAATTCAGAATATATTATAAGTGTATTGTCCGAAATTCAATTCTTGGAATCCCCCACAGTGGGTGTGAGCTACAAGAGATTCCTTACGTGATCCCTCCCCCGACATTAAGCCTGCATAGTGTCAGTTTGCAACGGAATTTCAAGCACCACCGTAGCTCAGTGACAAACTATGAGGCTGCGGTGCAGTGGGCCCGGGATCGGTTGCCATTCCGTTCTCCGTACATTTTGTTCAGTTCTTCTTATTTCACGTGATGATGGCTGCGGACAACTATATGATGTCAGATTCCGCTCTAGTTGTTCCTTCATCATGCGTTTGATGTAAATATACGATAGGGAATGGTCCGTTATCTTCATTCGAACAAAATTTTGTCATGGCATGCTATGATGCTGCGCTATTACTAAGTAGGGGGTTCTGTTGCACTTTCTTAGCACTGTAGAATACCACTTGACCGCCTATCAACTCCCATATACACCTGAGTCGTAACTCACCTGGCCTTCTGTTCGTAACTGTTTTAAAGTCCGTTTTTTCTTTAAAAAACAAAAAAATCTCGGTCGTGATGTACTTCTGACCTTGCGAGCATACATCGGTGTGGTGCCTTGGATGACCCTCCTTCTCGTGCGTTTATTCTCTCAAACTTTTTCCTGCCTCGCTAAGTTTCGACATTGTTAGCTTCATAGTGTTTGCAATGCCGGAAGTTTGCTCTTTTGAGTAGTCAGACTCCTACGTCGACGTTTTCTGTCAACTGACTAATTGTGCCCACCTGTTTTGTGACTAATCGGCTACTTCCATACGATTCTTACGTTGAGCGTATACGTCACGCATGGTTGGAGTGCATGAAAACTAAACGCCAAAAATTTCTAACTGCTTAAGAATAGACAGCCACTGTCTTGAACGCTGTATCCTATTTTGTTGGCGTTTTGGCGTAGTAATTAGAAAATTCGGTGAATAAATATTCGTGGCGAGATTGGCCTATAGGTGTCAACACCGTCCCCGCGCAAGTGTGGATAGGGGGTTGATGGCGCATATACAAATGCACGCAGCAGCGCTTCGTTGCGTGCGGTTTCAGCCGATTGTCGGCAGATAAAATGTGTTGACTACAGTGTACTGTTAATATCTACGCCCTTCTCTACTGAATAAGTGCACAACGACTATGCAGCGTTAACCTTACCCTCGAGTAAAGTGCATTCTGCCTTCTATATGAATGCTCGCCCTCGGTAACTCTCTTCAGGCTTTCCACTAAATCACTTCTTCGCTAGCTGTGTTTCGTACGTGGTTAGCTTGTGTTGCGCCTGCTACGCAATGCTGTAGCGTGACTGAACTACTTATTTACATCTTTGTCATCTACATACTACAAAAAAGACACAAAGAAATATCGTAGAAAGCCCGCATATCTGTGCGATTCCTTCACTAACACTGTTTGCACCTTATACGCATATTTTTTTCCCTCTCAATCTGTTCACCATGATATGTGGGACAGCCGATAAGTCTAGTCCGGAAAGCTTAGCGGCTGACGGCACTTTGCGCTACACCACGTTTACCACGTGTATGTACATGTTTTTGCCCCAGAACAAATCCTATATGAGAGTTCAGCAAAAAGCATTAATCGATGGATTACGCGTGAGACGGTGCTACAACAAATGCCTCGTTGATGGAACAAGCATGTTTTTTTTGGGGAGGGGGGGGGATTCCCAGTGCCTTCCGTCAGTCATTACCATGCAATGCCATGAAAACTATGTAAAAATGAGGAAGATTTCAGTGAAATTATATGACACTATATATAAGGCATGCCGTCTCAATAGACATCTACCGGGGCACGTCACAGCGTGATGCCACCGTTGCACGTGCAAGGCGGTGTTTGGCAAAACACTCCCACCGGTGGTTGAGTGGGGTGCAGTCACTCGGTGCTCTGGCCAAGTTTTTTTTTTCTTTTTGGAAGGTTAATCTTCATCTCACAGTGGCAACATTAAGTGTGGTATGTGTCAGAGAACATCCAGGTACGTGGTAAAGTGCGTGATGAAATATTTGCCACGCTGGCTGGCTGCTTATCATGGAGAAGTGAACACACGTGGCAGTCTGTGCGAAGAACAGCGGCATCATCCCCGAAAATGTGCAGTGTTGACTGTAGCGTGTATTGTGTGTTCAAAGGCATCGAAAATATTTCTTCACCTTTACGGATGGTGAAACTGGGAATATTGTGCGTGCTGTGTGCAGTGTGAATAACGCGATGCGTCCTGTTTGCGAAAACACTGGTATTCGTTGTGGGCCGGTTGCAGTAGCCGGTTTTCGACGAAACTTTACGATCTGACATTTTAGACAACATAAAAATGCATTTGACACGATTATCTGCGAGTGGGTACATCTCCACGTATGCGCGGCGTGCCGAAAAATAAAAGTTCATGATCTCCGGGCGATATATACGACTATATACGCATGAGCTATAAGCATGTTGCAGCGTTGCCGAATCTGCATATACGCTTCACCATGGATATTATTGGTATTATTGGACACCTGGTACGTGCTAATGAAAACAGCAGAGATTTCCGTTTCATATCTACTTTGTACTTTTACAGCTCGATCCTTATGAAGTGACAATTAGATTAGAAGTTTGTGTATTAGGCCTAAAGATGCAATATAGGTACGACAACACGTTATACGTGTCAAATGCAGCAAGCTATTTGTGCCAGATAATATTGCTAGCAAATGTTGTATATTATTAGATTGTCGGGTTTTACATTATATAAATATTTTTTCACTGCGTTATTGAGAAACGGAGCGGCAAAATTTCACTTTAATTTTCACGAAGATATGTTAACCTGACCCTTACACACGACAAGAAGTATTTCTGTTTTTTTTTCCATTCATCTTCAATCAGAGTTTTGCGCCTTGAGCGAGAATCTTATCCATGATGCCGCGCACAGCAGCTCAAAACCACGCTGCCGGCAATGCTGTACCTCGTTTAAAACTGCAGTGCACATGCCACGATAAAAAATGATTGAGTTTACATCCATGCCATGCAAATATTTCTTAAAGTGCCTGTCACCGTGTTTATTCAAAACAATCGCTTTCGAAAAATATCAATTTTTATGGCTGCCATTTACGTGGTGAAGCCTACTGCGTGCTAGTCGCGTCTCTCGGTACTCTAAATAAAGTTTCTACATCCACACACTCATCCACGACGAGTGATTTCCACACTATGAGCAGTGACCCTTCCGCGACCCCCTTCTTTTAAAAGCCGTGACTTAGGACATAGCAAGGTAGAAATTACTGTCGAAGGAATGCAGACACGCAGCTCTGCTATACAGAAAGATGCCGCCGGCAGAACTCTCTTGCCAACCAGCACCTGCTCCGCGAGAGGGTATGGTGGGCGGGGTGCCCTTAGTGACGTCACACTGTTTACAAACAGGTAGAGGTCTAATATTTTCAAGGTCTGGGCTCTTTAAAGCATTCTTAAATCTAAGGACACGGTTGCGCACGGTAACTCTGTTTTAAGTATAGTGTCTGGGCTCTTTAAAGCATTCTTAAATCTAAGGACACGGTTGCGCACGGTAACTCTGTTTTAAGTATAGTGTAAGTACCTAAGTCTCACAGTTAATGTGATAGTAGTTTTTCTATGTAGAGGTACCATGGCCAGAAAAACACAACTATGGCTCCTCGTGTGATCGATAAACTACAGTGCCGTAGTTGTACAGCAATTAACACCGTGCAAGCTATGGCTTAGAGAAAGATTTATTTATTTTTACAACCGAGTCGTTATAGAACACTGCATTCACACAGCATTTAATATTATTCATGTTTGGGAGGATGCCAAGAGCATTTCGCGATGTGCTTGAAAATAAAAGCGGCACCCACACTGATATTATTGCGGTGAATGGAGGGTACGACAACGATAAACAGCACTATGGATAGCTGTTCGCCGATCTTATTACAAAACATCAGCAGTTGAGCAAGACCAAATGCTTTCTTTTGTACCTCGTTTCAGACATACGTAGAAACAGTTACAATCGCGTTGACATGGCCGGACAAATCACACTTTTAGAACGTGCATGACGTACGCGCACATGGAAACCCGACGTGGCTAGCGGACGACACAAGGAGCAATTCACACTTCACCGTTTCGGCCAGTTCCCGCCAGGTGGTGACTCTGCTCGATCTCGCGGCCAATAGAAGTACACAGTGGCCGTCAGTAGGGAGTAAATTATACGCATTATTATTACATATACGGCTTGTCTAATAACGTAAAATAGTGGATCATAAAAAGTAAATGATGGAACATAAAAAGTTCGTAACAGTGCTCAACAGAACCGTTGTACCTTTGGGTTTGTGCAAAATTACGTTGCAAAAATGGCCGCAAAAAATTAAGTGCCTACGCAAGTTATTAGCAGTTTCATTTACTAACTCTATGCTTGTCGTTGCAAGCTTTGCATTATTTCCTTCTAGAGTGCGTATGTAAGGTACAACAATTCAGCTGTGAATTGACATGACTTGGTTCGAATGATGTTCAAGTTGAACGAACTTCTCGAAATGCAAGAGTGGGCCCGCATCAGTCAACCCACGTTGCGGGTGAATTAAAACACCAGCTTGAGTTTCACCAAACGGGCTGCATGAACACCTTGACGTAAAATCAAGCTTTTCGAGCGTTGCGTAATGCAAAGCAACTTACTGCAACACGCACCAAGTCGAATGCCACGATAGTTTGAAGATGTGTGCCATCGGGGATGTACACATTGACATTCGTTAGGCCACCCGCAAGTAAAACACGTCTGACAGTAGTCGAGATCTTTATATGTTATAAATAATATTAGTTGTCTTTTCCTCGGTACACTTAGATATAGACAAGAGTCAGAAAACGGTGCCTTAAGCATTATTCTACAATGTGGAATATTAGTTGCTGGAAACGAGATAACATTCAGTTGTCTCATGTACTCCGCAAAACCAACAGTTAGGAGAAGCTGCGACACCAGCTCTTTGTAAAAAAATATTAAAATATGGAGTCTGACAACGTAGTATAGTGGTTGCAAGTTCAAGTTCTCTTGTTCGAAGTAGTTTACTGTTCCACTGGTGTATGAGGTGCCGAAATTGTAATGTGGTCCTTAATAATGGAGCCGAAAATGTTTCTAACAATATTTTGTATTGCCCTAGCGCCTATTATATATGAATTTAAACACCAGCAATACATTAGTGACCGGGCCATTCAAAAATGTATTTACTAGCTCATCCGTCATTACCTTCGTAAATATTTCCTGAGTCCTGGAAGCCAAACCAACCTAAGCAAACATATATGGGGTGAAATAAGAATCTCAGTGCACTCAGAACATGTGATTCTTCATTTAGGGAGAGGGGAGAACACACCGCTAATAAATCCATCGAAATTCCCGCAGAACGTTTTCATGATGTTAATTTGCGGATTGCTCGAATGATCGCCAAACGTTCTGCTACAAATATGGCCACGAAATCTGGAAGGCGGAAAGAAAAAGGCCAATTTAGAGTAGGATAACTTAGTAGTGTACAAGCAGTCATCTTTCTCTTCTATACACGCCCAAAGTTTGGCTAGAGCACAATCTGAAATTTTGTTTGTTAAAGGGGCCCTGCAGCACTTTTTGAGCATAGTCAAAAAACGCTGCCGATCAGTGCCAAACGTTGCCGAACATGCTAGTCAAGTATTATAGCGCAGCACGCAGCCTGTAATTCAGAATAAATTATCAAAGTCAGCTAAAAATTGCTTTCTATTCTCTCAGCAAATCACTTAATATGCCTGAAAATCACACGTATCAAGCCCATCTATCAGCAATTGGCTGACTTGAACATGACGCGCTCGCTCGTAACAGCGATCACCGCGGAAGGCTGCTTCTTGTCCATGCGTGCACGTGCGATCACTCTGAAAAAGCCACTAATTCGAAGAAAAAAATTTAAAAAGTGCTCAAGGTCACGAGGTATGGGTGACGTAGTTTCCCTGGCCTTGCCATCCCTTTCTGCTTAGCTTGCAGCGCTTTCGTCGCGACGAGAAAAGAGAAAATTAAATTTTAGGATGCGACAAGTCTTTGTAGTTTCACTCACATTGGATGAATTCTAAAATTTCTGCGGTGCTGATTTCGTAAGGCAATAAGCTCTTTCAATAAATTCATTCCGTTGTTACTTGAAAAAGTGTCCCAGGCCTCTTTTAAAGAGAAGTGTGAACATTTAAACGTTAACATACGCAGCATTGTTTCTAATGACACATTGGCCAAAACCAGATGATATATTCCATTCTCTTGCCAAACTTGTATACCTAACAGATATCTAAAAGGTTTATTAAAAGACTACCTACTTCCATAGGGAATTGTTAATATTGTTGCTACGGATGTATTCATGTGTGAAGAGTAAGCGGGTATCATCTCAGAGACCTTGTGTCGTCATTCTGAGTAGGTCTCCCAAATTACACTCCTACATTTGAAGAGCTTTTAGCAATTATTTGGGCCCTAAAAAACTTTCAATCAATTATTCAGCAGTTTTTAATATTCCTGACTCGCTTACAGTATGTATATCCATATCGTCAGCTTCTTCATTCGAGGATTCCCCTTGGGATGTTTTCGCTTCTTTAATCCCAAAATACTTGAGTACAGGGCGGACTTCATGGGTACCAGGTCACCGAGGCATATTTATAAACGAAATGGCTGATACTCTCGCGCGGTGGTCCCTAGATGGTCCGGTAATGTCTATGTACCTGATGCCAGCTTTGTCTTCGAATTCCTATTTCGTAAATATTGCCACTAGTACAAGTTCTGCAAATATTGTTTGCATAGATGCTGGCAGGCTTGTATGTGCCGCTGTTCAAAAGAGGACGAATCGTTTTCTCTTTATCGTTTTCTTCTTTATCGTTTTCTCTTGCAGAGAAAACGATAAAGAAGAACTTCGCAACATAAGCGGTCATTATCTGGACATCTCGGAGGTGAGGCGTTTCGGCAAGACTGGCATACTATGCAGGTCTTCAATATTCAATGCTTAACAGACTTACTGGCTGCCACGAGATTTGCGTTCATTGCTGTTCGGGCTTTTATCCCCCCTCATCTTGCTTGCGTGAAGGGCATTGTTCGTGGTGTTCCAACTAACATTAGTCCTGAAGCATTCTTAAAGGTGGTCTCTCCGGCTGGCGTGACATCTGTCTACAGATGCACCAGATCTGTAGGTGATACGCGAGTCCCTACTGAAAGCGTCATCGTTACCTTTGCTGGTCTCACACGCCCCTCTGAGCTGAAGGCCTGGCCTTATCTATTCCGTGTAGAGGCATTGACACCTCGCCCACTGCAATGCCGTAACTGCTGGTGATTTGGACATAGCGCTAATGCTTGCAGGTCCTCATTGAGATGTGCGAATTGCGGTGGGGCACATGCCGCATCAAATTGTCAAATAGACAATTGATGCAGGTGTTGAGGCAGGTGTTGCCTATGTGATGGAGCACACACAGCCACGGACAATAGCTTCCCTGCTCGAGAACGTAAAATACAAATTCTAGATATAATGGAGAAACGCCGTTGTTCTCGGTCTGAGGCAAGATCCTTCATTAAAGAGCGCGAAGTGCTGCCACGTCACGCCAGTGTGGGTCAATTGAAGCGACGGTCGCTTCCGCAGTGTCGGCAGCGGTAGATGAGGCCATGCCGATGATCATCGAACGGCTTTTCAAACACTTTGCTGAAGGTCTGACCGAGATGGCTCGCCGCCAGGTACAACAGCCTATCCTCGCTGCACACACTGTCACGGTCCAGGGTGAAGCTGAGCACCTCGACAATGAACAAAATAATCAGCGTCAAGACGATGTTACCCCTGAAACGCTCGTCAGCACTCAGTCGCCGACGCCTTTGGGGCCCAGTGGGTCAGTTTGGTGACATGAGGCTTGGTAATATCACTCATAAACGACGCAATGCTCCATTGTCTCCAACCAGTTTGCCAATGTCAAAACCAAAAAAGTTATTACTGATACCAATAATGAGCAGGACGTTTTGCGTTCTGCAGTAGAGTCAACTATATTAAGTCCATCATAGCGCCTGTAAAAGTTCTTCAGTGGAATTGTCGCTCCGTGTCTTTCGCTTACATAGATCTTATTTATCTCATACAGGAAACAAATCCTTATATCATTTTACTTCATCAGTCTTGGCTTTCAGTAAACCAAACATTTACTCTGAAATATTTTCGAACTTTTAGACTGGATCGGTCAGGCAGAGGAGGTGGATTATTGGTTCTAATATCTTCAAAAATGTGTCATCATGTTACTGTAACTTTTGAACATATTCGTCCGGATTGTGAATTGTTAGGAATATATTGTTTGTTACCTGACTCCAACAGGATTACAATGATTAATGCGTACTTTCCGAATGGAGTAAGACGCACAGATCACCAAGATTGTGTTATCAAGAATTCTTCTTCAAATTCAATTTTATTGGCTGGGGATTTTAACTCGCATCACACTTCTTGGGGGCTTAAAACAGATGGCTGTGGCAAAAGATTGTGGAATTGGTTGCAGGATAATAATTTTCGCTGTCATAACTCTGGACAAGTTACCTTTCTACGCGGGATAAGCTCATCAACATTATACCTAACATTTTCGTGTGGCCAGTTTATGATTTTATCGTGGGAAACGTTTGATGATGGGACGAGTAATGATCATGTACCAATCACCTATGAAATAATGCTACCACAACTTACCTCTGCTATCCGGCAACAACGGTTCACCAACTATAAATTTTATAAAACTGTTTTAAACTCCGCGCTCTCGTCATTGAGAGGACGCGTCGGACAGCAACGAGCTGCTTCAGTCGTAGCGTGTCTAAGTGACTCTGTCCAGCCGGCAGAGTTTTCTGTTAAGTACGGCAGCACACCGTCAAATTCAGCTTGATGAAATGAAGATTATACCCTTGCGTATAGGCGACGTAAGGCTGCTTGGAAACGTTTACGCCACAACCATACTCCGAAAAATTGGACTGACTATAAATTCCACGCAGCGCTGTTTAAACGTACAGTTGCAATAGATAAAGATAAATACAATTCTGACTTACATTCGCGTTTATCGAAACCTGATAAAAGATCTGCCCTGTACAGGTTTCTACGGAACAAAAAATCGACGCAGGTATCAGCATATTCGCATTCAGTAGTGCTGTCTCCTAAAGAGACAACAGATTTGTTAGAGGACATCGCGAAACAACTTCAAGCGCGATTCGCTTCGTCATGCTTGAGACCTGTGACATTAAAAAGTGCAACCTCGGACTTTCGGGAAGTCACTATGGCTGAACTGGCAGATGTCATACTAACTGTAAAGCAAGCGGCTCCCGTTCCAGATCAGATTACAAACTCTATGATTAAATCGATATTTAATTCCCATCCCGAGGAGCTTTTGAATATCGTTAACTGCTCCTTACAGCACACATGGATTCCAAGCGCATGTAAAATAGCTAAATTTGTGTTGCTGCGAAAAAATCAAAGCCTCAGATATGTCCTGGATAACATCCGGTCAATTTCGCTTACTTCAAACCTAGTTAAAATAATTGAAAGAATTCTTCACAGAAGGCTCAGTGAATTCATCGCTCGTCAGGACATCCTTTCACCAAGGCAAGTAGCGGTGCTCCATATGGTCGGCTCATGTTGATTTGGAAAGCCGAATTCGCCTTGCAAACGTATGTGGTGAGTTTTCTGCATTAGTCACGTTAGATATCGCAAAAGCCTACGATAGTGTGGAATACAGTACATTAATTTGAAGATTAGTGGACTGTGAGGTTCCCAAGTACATTATATCTTGGGTTCAGGAGTTTCTCTTTCAGAGACAATTCTTTTGTTGCCACGAGGGAATTACTTCTGCCTCATACAAGCAAACAAGAGGTGTTCTGCAAGGATCAGTCCTGTCACCCCTTTTATTTAATATATTATTATGATCTATTCTCGTTCATAAAAATGTTCCTCTCTCCGTCTACGCCGATGATATAGCTTTTTTCTCGTCATCCCGAGATATCAATAGTTTGTATCAAATCTTACAGTCATATTTGAGTGAGCTTGAGGTATGGCTTGGCGGGCTGTCTTTTTCACTTAATGTTAGCAAATGTTAGCAAATGTGCTCTGCTTGTAGTCCCTCTATCCGTTCCCGTATTTCTTTCACTGCGTTATCGAAATGATCCGATTCCACAAGTAACAGCGCTAAAATATCTTGTTATTGTTTACGTGGACAATTTAAATTGGCAGCAACAAATAGAATCAAACACCCGTAAAGCAGAAAGCGCCGTAGGATTGCTCCGCTGATTTTGCAATAAGAATTCAGGGATGCGCAGGGATGCGTTACTTATGATATACAAACTTTACGTACGCCTGATTCTGGAGTTTGGCTGCGTTCTGTTTTCTGGAAGTGCTGAGTACAAATTAAGGCCTCTTATATTGCTAGAAAGGCAAGCTCTGCGGCTGTGTCTCGGGCTACCTAGGTGTGTCGCGAATAGCGTGCTTTATTTGGAAGCTAGAATCATTCCACTTGATGCTAGATTTCGACAGCTTACTGTGCAAACATTTTCAAAACTTTACGATGCACCCCTCTACTGTTCACATACAGTTTTCATCAAACATCCAGTTTCTTTCTTTCAGCGCCCGTGGTTTCGTTATCAAAGACCCCAAGTCATTTCCATCAAGTCTCTGTTATCAAATCTTCACGTTTCCCTCCGCCATTTAACTCCCCAAACCCAATTTTCGGTGCCAGTTGACTTAATTTTCGATGATAGTTTTCCGAAAAATGCCAATTTACTTCCAAAACATGTTCTGGAGGGCCTCCTTCAAGACCATTTTAGTCATTTTCTTGAATACGTAGTAATTTTCGACGGACGCAACGCAAAATCTTCAGAAGGCTGGAGTAGGTATTTTTTCTCATCAGCTTAATTGGTCTTTTGCGCTACGATTGCCTGACTTCACACCAATTTATCTCGCAGAATTCCTGGCTATTACATTAGCTCTTCTAAAACTAAATTATCAGCAATCAAAAGCTATTATTGTTTCGGATGCTTTGTCTGTATATACACATCTAACGTCCGCAAAGAAGTCTCCTCTTCTCAGGATATTTTGGCCTCTCGTACCGCATAGCCTATCAGAAGTTCAGTTTATTTGGGTCCCCGGGCATGCTGGAATCGAACTAAATGAAATTGCTGATTCGCTCACTTCGGCATTTTTAAATTTCCCGGTGGTGCTAGTAGCTCCACAGTTTCCTTTTATTTCTGCCGAACGACTCGAACGTCTGCTAATCTTAAAAATAAACGAAACGTCGCTTCTACAATCTGAAGAATTTCGGCACTTGGAATTCACATGGAACACCGCAAAATGCCTTTCCCGTCAATGTGAGGTGACCCTCACAAGCTTTCGCTGTAGAGTTCCTCTGTTAAATGTTTATCTCAACAAATCAGGATTTTCTTTAACTAACCTATGTGTAGTTTGCAATGAACCGGAAACAATAGATCACTTTCTTCTCACATGCCACCGCTTCGCCTCACTGCGCTGAATAATTCTTGAAAGACCGATTGGTATGCTCGGATTGCCAGTCAATACATCCACCCTATTATCGTTTGGAGCCAGTCAGTTGGGTGTGGGCCGCCGTGCTATTCTGTCAGCGCTACATAAATTCATTCAGGCAACCGGAAGTATACGCTGCTAGTGGTACTGCCAGATATATCCAATTCTTTCTCCCCCTTTCTCATTCTTGTTAATTCGTTTTATATATTCTGGTTTATCGCATTTTTCTGCGATTTTTCACGTTTTCTTCTAAGGAACATTATGATTGTTCCTATCTAATTTCTCTTTATTTTTTTTAGCAAGTGTTGTAAAAAATGATGTATTATGAGATACAGTGTGGCCAATTCCCCATGTGGGTATGAGCCAAGATCTCCTGGGAGACAAGACAAGACAAGATAAAGCCGCATTGCAGTTGATGAAATCACTTTCACGTCCTTGTGTGCTATTATCTACATGTTGCAGTTACGGCGTAACGTGACACTGGTGGAGGTGCTGGGTAATAGTCCATGAACTGTTACCACGAGGAAGATATCGACCGCAACATCGACGCCTTGGTAGAAACAGCCAACCTTCGATGCAGTTGGCGGACACTAGGCCTACCACCCCAATTCAGCCTTCTTCTGGAACGCTCCAGAACCATGTCAAACGCGACAACTGGAAGCCAGACTGCACAAACCACGACTCCGTGAGCTCCATCGCCACCAGCCCCTCGAACCCCAAAGCCCTTCCGTGGGGAGCCCTACGAAGACGTTGAAGACTAGCTAGACCAATACGATCGAGTCGCCGTGGCCAATGAGTGGGACGACCCCTGGAAACTGCAGTATTTCTATTTCTACCTAGAGGATTCAGCGCGTATTTGGTTTGAAAACCACGAGGCTGCCCTGACAACCTGGCCACTGATTTGCACTCAGCTGCGGAACACGTATGGTAGTGCCGACCAGAAAAAACACGCAGAACGCCTCCTCAATTCTCGCAGTCAAAGACCAAATGAAAGCATGGTCATGTTCGTTGAGGAGATGTCTCGTCTGTTTCGTGGAGCTGATTCTGAAATGACGGAAGACAAAAAGGTACGCTTTCTGATGCAGGGTGTCAAGGAGCAGCTGTTTGCAGGACTTGTGCAAAACCCACCAGCTACCGTGGTGGAATTGCTCAGCGAAGCGACAACAATGCAGCGAATGCTAAGCAATGAAGCGGTATTCACAGTATGAGCAGTCCGACTATCTTGCATGTCTGTCAGCACCCTGGGCAACACCCGACGTTACGAGCGTGAGACCTTGCTAAGCTAGTCCGTAGCATTGTACGCGATGAGCTGCAAAAGCTTCGCGCAGTGCCTTGACAGCCTCAAGTGGCTGCTCTGACAGACGTCGTCCGTGAAGAGGTGCGGCAGCTGGTATCACTATTAGTGGCGCCTTCAACCGAAGCTCCTCTGCTAACGTAGGCGAAAGCTGTACGCACTCCTGCGCCGCTAGCCAGATATTTTCCCCGACCGACCAGCCTGCAGACACCGCAACACTTCTCGGGCCCGCCGCAATATTAAAACCAACGACCGACTTGCCTGCAGATGCCGCAGTACTTCTCAGGCCCGCCACAGTATCAGAATCCGCGACCTAATGTGCGGAAATCTAGCGTGTAGCACGCTTCCGATAATCGGCACCTTCGCTACCACTGTGGTGAGCCAGGTAACATGTACCGGGAGTGCTCGTACAGACAGATGGGCCTACCTGGATTTCGGCCAACGCTTGTCGGCCCAGGGAAGGGCAACGACCCCGCACTATCGCAGAATAGTCGGCAAGTCTACCGTATCCGAATCTTCAGCGACGCCAATCACGCTCCCCGTCTCCTCGACGCTTTACGTCCCCGAATCAATATTCCACTTTCGTTGATGTTGTGGGACAATCCGCTTGGTCCCCAAGTCCACGCCGGCGAAACTAGGATCAGCGGCCTCCGGGGATGAGACCACTGTTAAGCTATCGTCAAAACAGCCTCCTCTGACCCATCCGCCTACCTTCGACGATTCCTTGCAGCCGACACCTCACATCGCCGAAGAACCCGTTTCTGCTGACATCGCCGTTCTTGCCGACAACCATCCAGTAACTGCTCTGGTCAACACCGGCACCGACTACTCAGTTATCAGCGCTGAACTTCTGGCTAAACTCAGAAAAGGTACGACTCCTTGGGGGCATGGACGAAACCTTCGAACAGCAGGTGGTCATCTCTTGATACCAATCGGGAGTTGCACCGCAAGGCTGCAAATCTGTGAGTCGGCGTTCATTGCTTCTTTCGGTGTGCTTCCCGACTGCTCCCGGAAAGTTATCCTTGGCATGAATTTTCTTCACGAGCGCGGCCCTGTTAAAGATCTTTGATACTGCCTCGCAACGTTTGCCGACGACTATGGTCCGGAGCCTACAGATACCGATCCGCAGAAGACTGCGCTTCGCATTGTCGACGATACCGTCACACTTCCAGCACGCACCACTATGTTCGTTACTGTACACGGCGACATAGATCACGACAGTAGTGGTATCGCAGAATCCAACCTTTCGGTGCTCTTGTCTCAGCAAATCTGCGATGTCCGCGGCATAATTCAATTTAAACGCAGGATGACTGAGGGTTAGGTCACCAATTTAATGAAGCATACGAACATTTGGCCAAGCGAACAACTATCGCTCATTTCGAATCCATTGACGATGAAGCGTGTACGACGATAGCCCCATTTCTGCTGCCGTTCGAGGTGACACCACAATTGCCGATACACTCGATGTCAATCCGAAGCTGTCATGTGCGCAGAAAGAGCAAATCAGCTGTGTCCTCCGCATGTTTAGCGACTGTTTCGCGTCTACATTCTAGATAAAGCAAACGCCAACCGTAGGCCACCGCATTGTCACAGACCATGCTGAACAACCGATACGTCAGCACGCCTACCGAGTATCAGAAAAGGAACAAGAGGCAATACGTTCTCAAGTGAAGCAAATGCTCGAAGATGGCGTGATCCAGCCATCGAACAGTCCATCGTCGTCCCCCGTCGTACTAGTGAAGAAGAAGGACGGCACTCTTCGATTTTGCGTCGACTACCGCAAACTCAACAAAGTGACAAAGGAAAGACGTTTATCCTCTTCCACGCATCTACGACTCACTAGACCGCCTCCGACGCACCTTGATACTTCTCCTCTATGTATTTACGCAGCGGCTACTGGCAGATCGAAGTTGATGAACTCGAACGAGAGAAAACAGCACTCATAACACCTGATCGTCTGCACGAATTCAAGGTGCAGCCCTTCGGCCTGTGTTCTGCTCCTCCGACATTCCAGAGAATGATGGACACAATGCTGTCCGGTCTCAAGTGGGATGCATGCCTTGTTTACATGGACGACGTCGTCGTCTTCTCCCAGACGTTTGAGCAGCACTTGCAGCGAGTTAGATTTGTGTTTTCTTCAATTCGCAGGGCCGGTCTATCACTGAAACCAGAAAAATGTCATTTTCGTTACAACGAATTAAAGTTTCTCGGGCACCTTGCTAGTCACGATGGTATTCGACCAGACCCAGACAAAACATTGGCTGTCGCATATTTTCCACCAGCTGCCAACAAACGTGATGTGCGTCGATTTTTAGGCCTCTGCGCATACTACAGACGTATTGTGCAAAATTTCGCAAACATTGCCGAAACCCTGACTCGTCTGACAATAGATGTTCCCTTCGTGTGGGGCCCTAAGCAAACATGCGCTTTCTCCGAGCTCCAGCAGCGTCTCCAGGCTGAGCCCTTACTCGGGCACTACGACGAAGATTCCGACACTGAACTGCACAGAGACGCCAGTAACATCGGCCTTGGTACCGTCCTCGTCCAGTGGCAAGGCGGCGTCGAACGCCTTATTGCTTATGCGAGCCGGATTTTAACATCTGCGGAGGCGAATTACACAACCACTGAAAAGGAGTGACTAGCTATTGTCGGGGCAATAGCTATATTTTGACCGTACCTGTATGGTCGCCCGTTCAGAGTTGTTACCGATCATCATGCACTCTGCTGGTTGGCGAACTTTTATTTATTTATTTATTCATAATACCCCTAAAGGCCCTCGTGAGAAGGTATTACATAGGGGGGGTTACATGAGCAAAATTACAAACAATAAACGTCAAAAACGAAAAAAAAGGTAAAAAAATTCAAATTAAATACAGACTAAGGTTGAGATATATGTTATAACAAGTAATTGGTAAAGACAGCAAAACTAGAGAAAAGAATAGGCAACAAATCATTGGAATACAGAAAAGTACCCAGTGAACAACCTATGAAAATGCAAGAAAAAATAATCAATACACTTGGAAAAAAAAGCGTACACTCAAAAACGAATAAAAACTATACACTCACTCATCACACCTCAAATAAGCTGAATCAAGGTAAAAATACTACACGTGTGCTCTGCACGTTATAGAAAAGAGGGAAAAAACAAGTAAAAGAGCGAAAGTTAGATGATGTCAGTATTTTGAATTAGTTCTTGAAATTTCGTGGCGTTTTTTTCTAAGGCAATGTGTGATGGTAGATTACTCCAATCGATTGTGGTACGCGGAATGAATGACTTGGAAAAAGCAGATGACTTACAGTTGAAGCGTTTAACTTTGTAGGGGTGATCGCGGCGAGGAAAAATAACGGCAGGTGGCTCGAAGAAATCGCTGTGAAGTGACACGTGGTGATAAAGTTTATGGAAAAGTGATAGGCGTGCAAGATTGCGACGATAGAATAGTTCGGGTAGCTCTGCTCGGCGTTTTAGTGCTGTGACGCTGGAATGACGTGAATAATCTGGAAATATGAAGCGAGCGGCACGATTTTGCAGTGATTCAATGTCGTTTATGATGTAAGCATGTTCGGGATCCCAAATGGCTGATGCATATTCTAATTTTGGACGTATTAGTGTAGCAAATGCAAGTTTGCGTATGTTAGGAGGAGCCTGTTTAAGGTTACGCTCGAGAAATCCGAAAGACTGGTTAGCAGCCGCCAGGGTGAGTTCTATATGGTAGTGCCATGTCAGATCAGGTTGCAAATGAATTCCAAGATATTTATAAGTGGAGACGAGGTCAACAGTAGTAATATTCAACACGTAGGAGGTAGGAATCCGGGTTACGTGTTTACTGAAAGATGTAGACTTCGTTTTAGAGCAGTTTAGGGTCATTAGCCAAGATGAGCACCATGCATTAATAGCATTTAGATCAGTTTGCAAAGCTTTCCGGTCATTGTCAGAGGAAAGTATTCGATAAATCACACAGTCGTCAGCAAAAATTTTTAATTCGGGATGAGACACAGGATGGCAAGTCATTAATGTAGATTAAAAACAGTAGTGGACTAAGTACGCTACCCTGTGGGACTCCAGAAGTTACTGGTCTGAAGGAAGAGTTACAATTGTTAGCGGACGTGAACTGTGTTCTAGAAGAAAGGAAATCTTTTACCCATGCCAAAGTGTTAGGGTGAATGTTAAGCCTAGACAGTTTGGTTAGAAGCCGGTGATGAGGGACACGGTCAAAAGCTTTAGAAAAGTCGAGGAAAATAGCATCAACCTGGGATCCACCGTCGAGAGCTGAATGTATGTCATGAATGAAGCCGGCGAGCTGCGTGTCACATGAGTATCTTTTGGCGAAAGCCATGCTGATATTTATGTATAATGTTATGATCTTCCAGGTAGTTAATTACTTGGGTGTGGATTATATGTTCAAGAAGTTTACAAATGGTACTGGTTAATGAAATGAGACGATAGTTTAATGGCGATGAGCGTTCACCAGACTTGAAGATGGGAATTACTTTAGTGATTCGCCAGTCATGTGGGATGCAGCCTAACGATAACGATTGTGAAAAAAGGGCGGACAGTATGGGACAAATGCTAGCTGATATATTCTTTAGTATCTTATTATTAAAGCCGACATGATCAGAAGCAATAGAAATTTTGAGTTTATTTAGTAAGGAGAATATACCCGCTTCACTGACTATTATTTCTGGCATGCTGATATCAGGAATGAGGTTAACTTTCGGGCATGACGGGATGTCTTCACACGTGTATACCGAAATGAATGCGTCGTTTAAAACTTGTGCGCACTGAGACGTGGGAATGACGCTGTTATTACTGGTGGTAAGGACTATATCAGGATGATCAACAGGATTGATGACACGCCAAAATTTCCAAGGGTTATTTAATAGCATAGATGTTAAGTCATGTTTGAAGAAATGACGTCGAGTTGATGTGAGCAGTGACTGATATTCCTTATCACATGTTTTGTAGCGTAACCAGGAAACTGAAAGGTGGTCTATTTTATTGGCGTGGCGGTAAGGTCTTTTCTTTTTGTTATTGAGGCGTCGAAGCTGTTGGTTATACCATGGAGCGGTGTTTACAGTTTTGATGGTGATAAGGGGAATGAACCTGCTGATTAAGTTGGTAAATGCATTTTTAAACATGAGCCAATTATCTTCAACGGATCGGGATAAATACCCTCCTAAAACGTTATTTGAGAAAGACAGGAGTTCATTATTAATGCTATCATAATCAGCTCTATTATAGCACCTTATTCGCTTATTGGTAGTTTTGCGCTTATTAGGGGAAATCCGGACGCTTCCAGTAAGGACGTCGTGATCAGAAAGCCCGTCAAGATGAGTACTTTCAGAAAAAATATCAGGGTTGTTGGTAAATACTAGGTTTAGAATATTAGCTGATGTGGCGGAACACCGCGTGGGATGAGTAATTAGCTGAGCCAGGGAAAAGTCGAGAGAAGACTGGACGAAATTATGAGCTTCACTTTGACCATCACAAACGGATAGAGTTGACCAGCAAATGCTCGGAAAATTAAAATCGCCAAAAATTATTAAGAGAGAATTAGGAAAACGAGATCACAGTAGCGTCAAGACACGGGTAAATTCATTAGAAAAGTCAGTATTTGCATCTGGGGGGCGGTAAAAAACACCAATAAGTATGACGCGGCCGCCACACTTCAGGGATACCCATACACATTCCAAAAACGAGGTAACCGGAACAGGTACTGCAAGCACATTATTTTTTATCGCCAGAAGTTTCTAAACTTTAAAGACACTTCCGGACGTTTGGCCAGGTGGAGCTTACGTCTTCAGGAGTTTGATTTGAAAGTCGTGTACATGTCTGGCCAGAAGCATACTGACGCAGAGTGCCTTCCCGAGCTCCTCTTACGACAGCGTCAGGTGATCACGATCTCGGCGGCCGTTTTCTCTGCGCCATTAGTGTATGCGACTTGGCTGAACAGCAGATGAACGATTCCGAGCTTCGACAATTTATCAAATATCTGAAAGGCCGTACGCCGCATCCACCACCAGCATTCGCCCGGTCGCAATCATCGTTCTGCATCCTCAGAAATATCCTCTATAAAAGAAACTTTGACCCTTAGGGGACTGAGAACCGGCTCGTCGTCCCGCCAGCGTTTAGAGCCGATGTCTTATCCGCCTTTCACGGTGAGCCTTCCTCAGGCCACATAAGATTCACACGTACCTTGGCCTGGATTCGTCGACACTAATACTGGCCTAAGATTAATCGAGACGTGAAGCATTACGTGAAAACATGTCACGAGTGCCAGCGCCATAAAGCACAACACCAGCGCCCAGCCGGCTTTTTGAAGCCCATCGCTCTTCCGACACAACCGTTCCAGCAAACTGGCATGAATATGCTCATACCTTTTCTAAAGGGTCATGACGGCAACCGCTGGATTGTAGTCGCTACTGAATACATGACGCGCTACTGTGAAACGAAGGCATTACAACGTGGCACCGCGCTTGAGAATGCCTATTTTTATGAAGAACATCGTCCTGCGACACGGAGCACCAGCAGTTGTCATAAATGATCGTGGCACAGATTTTACCGCCAGGATGATACAAGACGTCATGCAGCTTAGTGGCACAGTACATCGAAAAACGCAATGGCCTTACAGAGCGACTAAAAGAGACGATCACCGACATGCTATCCATGTACGTTGACCAAGAAAACAAAAACTGTGATGACACCGTCCCTTACGTCGCGTTCGCTTACAACACCGCTGTGCAAGAAACAACTGGATTCACACCATTCCAGTTGCTTCACGGCATGGAGGTCACTACAATGCTGGATGCCATGCTTCATGAGACTGGCAGACGCCGCTCATAAGCTTGCAGTCGGACGAATCCATAAGCAACAACGCATCAACTCGCTGCGGTACAACGCTCGTCGTCGTGATGTCTCTTACCAACCCGAAGAGCGAGTATGGCTGTGGACTCCCATTCGACAACGGGGCCGGTTGAAAAAGTTGTTACACCGCTATTTTGGTCCCTATGGAGTTCTCCGTCGTCTTAACGAAGGGAACAACGAGGTTCTTGACGAGGATACGACTCGTCAATCCCGCCGCTCACAACAGCCACACGTCGTCCATGTTTCGAGAATGAAACCGTCGTTTACCAACGCTGACTATTCGTCAAGCTCTCTTGAGTAGACTTACAATGATTATGAATACCTCCTGTGTACTGCTTATGGTATATGTTTCCTGTTCATCTGGTAATTATGTTGTGACATCGGGACGATGTTCTTTGGGAAGGGGAGTAATGCCACTAGTGCAAGTTCTGAAAATAATATTTCCATAGATGCTGTCAGGCTTGTATGTGCCACTGTCCAGAAGAGGACGAAGATGCGCGTGCAAAGAAAAACGATAGTCATATTGCTGTAGTTTGAATCAGTTTGAAGTCCTTGTGTGCTATTATCTACAGGCTGCAGTTAAGGTGTAACGTGACAATATTCTCTACTTCAGGATTCCAAGAAAATGTGCATTACGAAATTTTGGTGCCGCGTATTCCGCTTCTGAATTCATATTTATACAGGTGTTGTCAGGTTCCATCTCCCCTTTGCTTTTACTGTCAAGATCCAGAAAACATCGATATTTTTAATATTTACCGACGTTTCACAAGCCTCAGAAAGAAACATTTAGAAAATATAGTTCGAAAAATAAACATTGCTAATAATTCCTAAAATATGCTTTCACTGGGGGCTTCTCTGAGTCACAGCAATAGGGGCATCTGCGTAGCATTTATTCATTTCAGATTATTCACACCAACATTGCTTAGATACTCACTAAAAGAGCACTCAAGCAAGCCCCTACACTTTTGCCTATATACAAAGAGCAAGTCAAGCGTGATCTCCTTTGTGTCTCTTCTGTAAAAAGGAACTTACAATAAGCCATTACTTACTATCCTGTTACCGGTACACCTCATTGAGGAGAAGATTCACAGCACCACCTCTTCGAAATTTGGGTCCGAAAATATCCTAATCAGTTGTTCTTTCATTTGGGGCCTCTACTCTGGGCCAAAATCACTGCGCTGTTTTCGAAGCTTTTAAACATATAACTTCTAATATGCCGTAATTCAGTTTGTCGTGTTACCTATTTCTTGCTTTTACGAGAACTATTGCGAAGAAGCACTTGAAAAACAGAAAACATTCACCACCTAACACATGGCCGATTACCCTGCTGAAGAAGAAGAAGAAGAAGAAGAAGAAGAAGAAGAAGAAGAAGAACAAGAACAAGAAGAAGAAGAAGAAGAACAAGAAGAAGAAACAAGAAGGAAGAAGAAGAAAAGAAGAAGAGAAGAAAAGAAGAAGAAGAGAAAAGAAGAAGAAGAAAGAAGAAGAAGAAGAATAGAAGAAGAAGAAAGAAGAAAGAAGAGAAGAAGAAGAGAAGAAGAAGAAGAAGAAGAAGAGAAAAAGAAGAAGAAGAAGAAGAAGAAGAAAAAAGAAGAAGAAGAAGAAGAAAGAAGAAGAAGAAGAAGAAGAAGAAGAAAGAAAGAAGAAAAGAAGAAGAAGAAGAAGAAGAAGAAGAAGAAGAAGAAGAAGAAGAAGAAGAAGAAGAAGAAGAAGAAGAAGAACAGCTCTTCGCGCGCACGCCTACCTCGTGCTCGCCCATGCGCACGTTGGGCACACACACAAGAACTGGGCATCATTCTGAAGCTGCGGAGCAGGACCGACATGGGTGACCACTGCCCAAGACCCCGGCTCATGCCACATTCGGATGGATCCCGAGCTCGGAGGCGCTTGTTTCATGGCAGACGCCAGAACCCGCCACCGGGGTTTGAAAGACTGATGGACATCGCCTACCTGCAGGAGCTGTTTGGCCTTCCGTCGACGTTCCCTTGGATACCGCGACTCACACTGTCCATGGAGCCCGTACCATACTACTACGTCCAGTGGCACTACCCAGTGTTCCCACTGTTCCCATTGTTACCACCGTGGATGGTTCCAGCGATTCCTTACGAGGGGGCTTCGAACCAGGGCACACCACTGCGACCGGGTGCGAGCCCGGATGTCATCAGGAACGGCGCCCCGCCCCGTCCGCCAAAGAGGCAGGTCGTCAAGCGCGGCTGGTCCCAGCCACCTGCTGAAAAAAGCACTGAGGCGGTGCGATCCCAGGCTACCAGGACACAGACTCGTAAAAGCATCACCCCTTCAACGAGGGAGACGTTGCGAAGTAACCCGTCAAAGGAAGAGCAGGAAGAATACATCAAGCTGGTTCTCTCGCGAATACTGCGTGCTGTGGCAGACTTCGGGCTCGGCGTGCCCACTAAGAAAGAAGAGCCAAGCCTCGCCGCACAAAAGTTCATCACAGCGTCGCGATGCTCAGAAGCTTAAACGCTCACAGCCACGCCTCAACGCCTGGATCAGAACACCTGGACGAAAACCCAGAGGGGAGCGGCATGTCCGCCAGCAACGTTCGTGAGAGACCAGTCTAATTGATGACTCGGGCCAGGTCGAAAACTCTGGACGTCGCTGCACCGGTTGGGCGCTGCTGACACCCCAGATGGCAGTTTGGTTGTACCCCGGTACATCACGAGTCTACTGCACCCAGGATTTGTTTTTGTTTGCTTCGGATAATAAAGCTTGTTTATGGACAGAGGTGTGTAGGTTCATGATTATTGACCAGACATTGCAGACGTGTCCGTGTGCGTTCGATGTGATAGTATAATAGATGGAGTTTTGCGTCCCAAAACCAGTTTGTGAAAATAAGACACACCGTAGTGGATGGCTCCAGAAATTTAGGCCCCCTATACCCCCCATTGTACACTGATGCATTTCCATCTCCATCGAAAATTTGGATGCCACGGCGGCGGTGTGATACCACCGTTCTACCGTCGAGCACAATACCGCTACACGACCACGCCTGTGTTTGAGTCGTTTCCTAGGAATTCGGAAATGGCAACACGTGGGGGAAGTCGTGATTGCCATTGGCGCACGCAATCTCATCGCGCAGGTAAATATTTTTCCGGTAAATGCAATAACGACACCTACGAAAGGGAATTAACCAAAAGCTCGCCAATTTCTGCTGTAGATATAAAAGAAAAAGTGTAAATATGTATCGACGCTGTGAACACAGATTACACTAGGCTCATTGTTATTTCTGATTGTTCATGGGAACATATCCCCAGAAGGCAGTTTTTGAGGTTTCAGGTGTGAGGTTTATTTTTATTTTCCTGTACATAGAAAAACACGAAGAAACCCAGGTTTTTCACCCAATTAGTCATGCCAATCATCATTACTTATAACATAATAATTATCTTCATCATCAGTTCAACCCGTTCGTCATTATCCTGCCATCAACTTGATATCTGGCGACTTACTGCGCAGGCTTACATAAAAACTTGATTACTGAAAGCTATAGTCACCTCTTGAAAAACCTGGACAGAAAGCGAATCCCCGTCCTTTAACTTTGTATGTTCTATATCTCGCACGAAGAGAAAAATTAAAATTTATTATAAGAATATTGCGCGAAACTATTTATTGGACGATTCCGACTCTAGAAATACGTAGGCTTATCGCACTGCTGTCTCATTTCCACAAGCTTTATTTCACTGAGTGATCTTTCTCACATTCACAGATTAAACCAGCTCATCGCATTTTTCCACGTGTGGATCATGCTTACAAAATACAGCCCATGTTTGCCCGTACTAACTTCCTTCGTGACTCACCATTGTTTCTTGCGATTTATCATTGGAATAAACTACCAAGTGATGTTGTAACTGTGCGTGATCATGACACGTTTTTCCGCAGATTAATGGATATGTGGAATGCAGAAGCGTAACATTTTGCGGCTTTCTTTCGTTTAGTCTAGTGCCAATATTACATCAGTTATCGCACACATCGTTTCACGCCATACTGAGTGCTGCATTACTATGTCTTATTTGGTGCGAAATTTGTTGCTGCATTTACTTTTTATTATTTGTTTTCGTGTTCTGTGTAGATATTTCTGTTTTGCACATAACCCTGCAGTATTGTAACTACCCCCCTATGTATTGCCCAAATGGGCCTTCAGGGTTTATGAATAAATAAATAAATAAATTCCCAACTGTGGATATGAGCCACAAATGATTCCTTACATGATTCCTTACCCGACATGAAGCCTTCATTTAGTCAGTTAGCAATAAAGTTTTAAGCACCCGCGTATCTCAGTTATAGACTACAAGGCTGACATGCAGAGGGTCCGGGATCGGTTCCCATTCCGTCCTCTATAGATTGTTCAGTTTTTTATTTTTATAATGGCGGTGGATGTCGGTGGTGCGGGCGCGGACTTTTATGCTGCCAGATTTTGCTTTGTTGTTCATTGTGCGTTTTATGTAAATATACGATTATGTGTGGTCCGGCATTTGCATTTGAACCAAACATTTTCATCGTATGCCAGATGGCTGCGCTATGTCTAAAGTAGGGGGTTCTGTTGCACTTTCTTAGCACGGTAGAGGAAGACGAAGTGATTCTCTTGTGGAACACATCTTGCGGAAAACGGCAGCCGACGATTGTTCGGAAGCAGGCTCGGTGATCTGCTCGTTCTGAACCGGGCTCGTCCCTTCGGACTCTTTTGGACGGTGGTTTGGCTGAGTTTAGGGTGAATTCGACCTGTTGAAACTAGCTGACGTTGCATATTACTTCTTTAAGCAATCGAAATAGCGCTAATGTCTAATTCATCTCCTGGCCAAGGGCACAGCCCTTGGTCAGCCTCCTTGCCTAATGATGAATTGCCATTGGAATATTTTTTCCGCAGTGGTGTTGGAAGCATCCCTGTTGCGCTGGTGCCCTCGAGTGGTGGATTTATTAGGCTCAACAACCCGAAGGCGATCCAGGTGGAGTTGCAGGCAATGACGCCGCACTTTCAGCTGATAAGTGATGTTCGTCAGTTCGGAAGAGGTGGTTTGGTATGCAGTTCGTCAGATCCTTCGTGCGTTTCTGCCATCCTAAAATGCAAGACATTTGCTTCGGTCCCGGTAAGTGCATTTATCCCGCCTCATTTAGCGTGCACTAAGGGAAATGTACGAGGAGTCGACTCTACATTAACGCCCGCTGAGACTCTGGAAAAGCTGTCTGATGCTGGGGTCATTCATAGCTGTGTACCGATGCAACCGATTAGTTAACGGTGAGAAAGTCCCCACTGAGTCGGTTATTGCTACTTTTGCCGGCACTTCCTGTCCATCCGAGTTGAAAATATGGCCGCTCATTTTTAGAGTCGAACGTCTCTCTTCTCGTCCTCTCCGATGTAAAAACTGTTGGCGTTTTGGTCACAGTGCAGGGGGCTGTAAATCAAATTCACGTTGCCGCATCTGTGGCGATACCCACACATCGAAGGAGTGCAACGCCGAAACCGAAAAGTGCTGCCTCTGTGCAGGTAATCACGCACCACAAGGTCTAATGAAACGCAACTTCTAGAAATCATGGACAGACGTCGTTGCTCGCGGCGAAAAGCAATAACAGTTGTGAAGGATAGAGCCTTTGGATATGCCGGAGTCGCGTCGAGGCACGAACAACTAAGTGAGACGAACATTCTTAATCTTATTGAGGCTGCAGTAGAAAAGGCGATGTCGAAAGCGCTGGAACACATAGTTACGAGCGTGAGTGAGTGCATCTCTCAAGTGTTTTGCTCACAGATGACACAGCTGGCTTCTGCAGTAGCAGTACCGATGGCCAAGTCGGCACCTTGTGCAGTGGAAGAGATACCGAATTTAGCCCCACAGCGACAATCCCGAGAGGAGAAAACCCCAATTTTGTCCGTACCTTCTACGTCGACCCACGTGGAGGATCAGAATGAAATGGACGTATGCCAAGATTTCAGGCGTCAGAAGCGCACTGGATCTCCATTAAAATCTCCTTGCCCAAACACAAAACCCAAAAAGGGCAGCGAAAATGCCAGTGCACTTATTAAGGAGAGTATTTTAGAAGCTGCCGTTGCTGAAGTGTTTCGCTCGTCAACATAGATACCTTGAAAGTACTACAGTGGAATTGTAGGTCTTTGATTTCTGCTTCTACTGACTTACTTTGCTTAATTAATCAGTTATATCCGGATATAATCTTATTACAAGAAACCTGGCTTAACCCTGTTAAGAATTATCATTTAAACAATTTTAGAGCATTTCGGTTAGACCATCCATCCCTAGGAGGTGGTCTAAATATATTAGTCTCGAATAAATTTTGCCGCACAGCGAGCATAGCTTTTCAGCTTATGTCCACAGACTGTGAAATTTTGGCAATAGACCTCTGTCTGCCAGGGCACCACCCTTTTTCACTTATAAACGCATATTTTCCAACGGGTTTGCGTAATACTCAACAATTAGATACTGCCTTAGCTAATTGCAAGAATGATTTCCTTCTGACTGGTGATTTCAACTCACATCATGTTTCATGGGGATTTCGAACAGACCCTTCTGGTACTCTTCTGTGGGATTGGATGATTATTAAAAATCTTACCTGCCTAAATGATAGACAGCCTACATTTATTCGCGGACGGACACGATCGGTATTAGATCTCACGTTTTGCAGCCCAAGTGTTTCAATAAAGTCTTGGAAAACAATTGATTTCTCTTCAAACAGTGACCATCTTCCTGTATACTTTGAAATCTCATGTGCTGAGAAATCTATTGAAAGGACAGAGAAAACATTGATCAATTACAAAAAATTTAAAGACTGCTTGCGTTCCAACATTAGGGCAGTGCCCAGTGGTCAAAATGAAGACCTCGGCAGAAATCTCTGTTCTGCTTTAAAAATCTCCAAGAACACTTCAGAATTTGTAATTGCTTCGTCGTCACCCAAAAGTGCCCAACCTAGTAGATGGTGGAATGATGACTACACACGAGATTATAGAAGAAGAAAAGCTGCATGGAAAAGACATATATGTAATCAGAGTCCAAAAAATTGGAAGGATTATCAGTTCACTGCGGCAACATTTAAACGCACTGTATCGCGAGCGAAAGAGCAATATGACCAAGAACATTTCGAGTACCTGTCTAAATCAAATAACAAACGTGCTTTATTCAACTTCCTTCGTGATAGGAAGAAGACCCCTATACCAGGAAACGTTGACTCAGTAGTTTACACTTCACAGGAACTACAGTAATCATTGAATCAGTTGGCTAAAGAATTAGAAAACAGGTTCTCAATGCATCTTCCTAATTCGGCTTACACAACAACCATCTATGACTACACAGAAATATCGACTTCCTAATTAAATCAGGCTATGGAAAGATTGCCAAATTCAGCACCAGGCCCCGATGGAATAACAAATACAATGCTAAAAATACTTCACAGGGAATATCCGAATGATCTGTTAAGTCTCGTCAATTATTCCCTTAGAAGAGCATGGATCCCTTCTGAATGGAAGATTGCGAAAATTATACCATTGCTTAAGAAACAGGGGGCAGGCTATAATTTAGACAACATACGACCGATAGCCTTAACATCTAATGTAGTAAAACTTATTGAAAGGGTACTTCATGGTCGTATAATTAGGTTTATTAACGAGAAACAACTGTTGAGTTCTTCCCAAATTAGCTTTAGATCTGGATATTCCATATGGCATGCACATGTAGATCTGAAAAGTCGTATGCTTTAGTAACGTTAGACATATGTAAAGCATATGATAGTGTAGAGTATTCTATCTTGACTAATCAGTTATGGAGTCATGGACTTCCACCTTATATAGTAGCACGGGTGACGGAATTTTCAAGTAGAAGAGAATTCTATTGTTATCAAGGCGGTTTCTCTTCCTGTAAGCACAAGCAAACCCGAGGTGTACCTCAGGGGTAAGTACTTTCCCCGGTTTTATTCAACATATTGCTTAGTACTATCCCCGTTCATCCAGATGTGAAAACCTATGTTTATGCCGAAGACATTGCTTTCTTTGCTATGGCACATGACTTCCACTGTCTCTACACTATCTTGCAAGCATATCTTAATAAAATAGAACATTGGCTGGATGGATTGATGTTGAACCTGAATACCGGTAAATGTGCTATTCTCGTTTTTCCAATCAAAGATCCCGTGCGCATACCTATTAATTACAAGCTTCAAGATATCCCACATGTACAATCATTGAAATATCTTGGAGTTATGTGTAATGAACATCTAAATTGGCGCCCTCAAATTGAATACATCGCGACAAAAGCAGTACGCGCGATGGGCGTATTTCGGAGGTTGAGCAATTGTAGATCAGGTATGAGAAGAAAGGCACTTTTGATTATATATAAAATGTATGTCTGACCTGTGTTGGAGTTTGGCTGCATTCTTTTAGGGGCGAAGCTCCTTAGGGCGTGGGCTGTGCGTCCCCTGTAGCCTGTATGTAGCCACCTCTAGTTTAGTTCTTGCAGTGTTCACTAGATGGCGGTACCATCCCCTGTATGGTTTTCAACGAGACAGAATTCACTTCGATGGGCGGCTAGGTCACGAGGTGGGTTGGCGACTTGCAGGGCGCGCAGTAGCTTTTTTGGGGGGCAAGCGAGCCCTTCGGGGTGCAGGATATCTAGTAACGAGGAAAACAACCAGGGAGACTATTTGACTGGTGGTATGGACAGATACGATTCCAAAGTGGCACCAATATCTAAGATAGGTAGAGTCCGGGGCATAAATAGACGTAGCCACGAGCGCCGAGCCAACTCAGACATAGGGTATATTAACATGCAGGGTGGTAGGAACAGGCTGAAGTGGGAAGAGATAGAAGAACAGCTAAGGGAAGAGAGGCCGATGGTATACGGTTTTGTAGAAACACATCTCAGGGACATAGAACAACCTCCGAACAATCCGGACTACGCGTGGGAATATTGTAATAGAACAGAAGGCAGCAGAAAGGGGGGTGGTATTGGGGCATTCATTCATAAAAGTACAGACTGGCAAAGGGTCAAGCAGGAGTGCAAGGAACATTCATTGCTAAAAGGGAAAGTGGCAGGTCAAATGACACTCCTTGGTTTCGTGTACTTGTGGACGGGAGCAAAGGCCAGAGAGGAAAACCAGACAATGGTAGAGTGTATATCAAAGGACATTCAGGAGTTAGGAAGAGAGTGCGAGATAATTGTACTAGGAGACATGAATGCGCACATAGAAGATATAGATGGGTATACCGACCCGACAGGCAAAATGATCAGGGATATGTGTGAAAGGCTTGATTTGATCAATTGCAACAGTACCGAGAAGTGTGAAGGGCAAATAACATGGGAGGTAGGAAGGCTTCAGTCGACGATAGATTATGCACTGATGTCACATAGGATGTATGATAAGCTCAGGGGCATGCACATAGATGAAGGTGGCTCCAGAAGTCTGGGTAGCGATCGCAAACGTATCAAGCTAAGTTTTGGAAGAGGAGGGAAAGTGGGAAAGAGACAAGATGAGCAACTACAGGAAAATTTTTATCCAGAAAGGCAAATTGAAATTGCCACTAAGCAAATTGAGAAAGTAATCACGGAGGATAATAAGACACTGTGGACATACACGAATCTAATTAGACTCTTTGAGCTAGAGCTTGCTAAGACGCGTGACAAGTCACCCCGGAAAAGAAGACACAAACCCAAAAGTTGGTGGGATGAGGAAGTTAAGAGAGCCATAGCAAAACGTCAGGAAGCCTCTAGGGAACACAGACATGCTAAGCAGCGGGGTGAACCGACAGATGATGTTGAAAGAAAATGGGTAACCTTTCTAAGCTGTAGAAGGGATGCATCCCTTCTGATCAATGAAAAGATTAGAAGGAAAGGAGCTCAGTGGCTGGCAGAAGTACATAAAAAAGATAGAAAGGCAGCTGCGAAATTTTGGAACCATCTAAACTCCCTGAGAAATGAAACGAGCCTATAGCAGAGATTTATAAATACAGCCCAAGGTGCTAGGCTAGAAGGGGACGAAGCTATTGAATATATAAGAACAAAAGTGACAGAAAAGTTTCAACAAAGAAGTACTTTATGCACCACAATAGACGAGGACGAATCAAGTGGTGCAATGGCTCCATTTTCACAACAAGAGTGGGAAAGGGCTGAGAAAAGGGTTCCTAGTAGTACATCAACAGGCCCAGATGGCATTCCAATTTGGCTGATAAAGACATTAGGTCCGAAGTCTAAGCAGGCTTTGAGAGAGGCAGTGAGCACAATAATAATCGATGGTGAAGTTCCCAATGGATGGAAACTTAGCAGGATGAGCATGATCTATAAAGAAAGGGGGACAAAGCTGAAATAAACAACTACCGTCCTATAACAGTGACATCAGTGGTCTACAGGCTGGTGATGCAGATTATAAAGGAAAGACTGCAGGCGCGGATAGAGGATGAGGGGGTGCTGGGGGAACTGCAGAATGGGTTTCGGAAACACAGGAGGTTGGAAGACAATCTGTTCTCACTGACGCAGTGCATCGAAATAGCAGAAAAGGAACACAGGCCCCTGTGGCTAGCATTTTTGGATATCAAGGGGCATACGATAGCGTGGTTCAAGAGGAATTGTGGGGAATACTGGACACACTAGGCGTGGAACATGTAGTCACTAATCTTTTAAAGGGTATCTATAAAGGTAACAGGGTAGTTATAAAGTGGGAAAAACAGGTATCCAAGCCTGCAGAGGTATAAACGGGGGCTTAGGCAGGGGTGCCCCCTGTCACTCTTATTATTCATGGTGTACCTACAAGGATTAGAGGCAAAATTAGAGCGAAGTGGACTGGGCTTCAACCTCTCTTTAGTCAAACAAGGAAAACTTATTGATCAGGCACTACCAGCATTAATGTACGCAGATGATATAGTGCTAATGGCCAACAACAAGGAAGATTTGCAGAGATTGATGGACATCTGCGGTAATGAGGGAGATAGGTTACATTTTAGATTCAGTAAGGAAAAATCAGCAGTCAATGACAACGAAGGTAGTGAGCTTAGAATACAGGAGGTCACGCTAGAGATAACAGATAAATACAAATATCTGGGCGTATGGATAAGAAATGGGACCGAGTATCTGAGGGAACACGAAATATACGTGACGACTAAAGGTAACAGGAATGCAGCAGTCATGAAAAATAGGGCACTGTGGAATTACAATAGGTATGATGTTGTGAGAGGAATATGGAAAGAGGTCATGGTTCCTGGGCTGACGTTCGGCAATGCGGTCTTGTGCATGAGATCAGAAGTTCAAGCAAGATTAGAAATTAAGCAACGTGGAATAGGTAGGCTTGCTTTAGGAGCTCACGGGAATACACCAAATCGGGGAGTACAAGGTGATATGAGATGGACATCATTTGAGGGCAGGGAAGCTAGCAGCAAGATAAAATTTGAGAAGCGATTCAGAGAAATGAGGGAAGAGCGTTGGGCTAGGAAGGTTTTCAGCTACTTGTAAATGAAGAATGTCGATACAAAATGGAGGAAGCGAACCAGGAAGTTGACTGGTAAATACTTAGAAAACAGCAGGTGGCCAAACCAAAAAGAACTATCGGTTAAGAAGAAAGTGAAGGAAACGGAGACTGACATGTGGAGAATGGGCATGATAAAGAAGTCCGCACTAGAGATCTATCGAACGTTTAAGCAGGAAATTGCCAAGGAAAGGATCTATGATAATACTCGGGGTAGTTCTCTACTGTTTGAGGCCAGAACGGGAGTACTGCGAACGAAGACATATCGGGCCAAATACGAAGGGGTAGACACAGTATGCAGTGCGTGTGGAGAGGAAGAAGAAACTGCCGAACACTTGATAATGTTCTGTAAAGGGCTTCACCCTATAGTTCAGGATGATGGCGCAGAGTTTTTCAAAGCACTTGGGTTTAGGGACCGGGAGGGCAAAATAAACTTTAAGCGGGTAGACTTAACTAGAAGGAGGTTATCTGATTGGTGGCTAAAGTCAAGGCACGAGTGAAAATTAAACTCTTCACTGCAAAGTACGAATCCTCAAACTCTTTCTTTTTTTTCGTTTTTTCCCTTTTTTCTTTTTCTTTTTTTTCTTTTTTTCTTTTTTTAAGAAAAAAAATAGTTTTTGGTTCATTAGGTATTACGGCTTTGTGGCTCTAGCCACCGCCCGATCTAAAGGGTACAGCCATATCCATCCATCCATCCATCCATGTAGCCACCTCTAGTTTAGTTCTTGCAGTGTTCACTAGATGGCGGTACCGTCTCCTGTATGTAGCCACCTCTCGTTTAGTTCTTGAAGTGTTTACTAGATGGTGGTACTTGTAGCTGATGATGAAAAGATGCAAGATGTTATAAACTAGAAAGCGGTACTTGTAGTTGATGAAAGACGCGAGATCTTATACAGAAACCGCTCTCCCTTCATTTCACAGACCATAAAGGCCTCATAACGAAGGGACATCGCAAGCCATCCATCGTCTAAGAACAAATAAAAGTTGATTTGTGTATATACACACACAGCGTTTCTCACGTCTTTACATGATGATCGACTGGGCGAATTACACGGAAGATTCACAGTTTACCGATGAATCCCTCCGGAGCTTCGCCCATTCATCATCATTCACCCCGTGAATATGCCGTAATTTTTTTCTGGTGCGCCAGTCTACAAACTTCGGCCGCTCGTTCTGTTGGAAAGAGAGGCTTTACGGCTCTGCTTAGGACTTCCAAAGTATACTGCAAATGCAGTGTTATACCTTGAAGCACGAATACCAACCTTATTATGTCGCTTTAACATTCTTACTGTGCAGACCTTTTTACGACTATATGAAGCACCGTTTAACCCTGAACAAATTATTTTTATTTCCAATCCTGACCTATTCTTCTCCTTGCACTGGCTCATATTTACCAAACCACAAATAGTATTTGTTCAATCGTTACTTGAGCCCCTAAATGTACACGTTCGTGATCTGATTCCTTTAACTGAGCAACAAAATTCTCCAGAAATTGTTTACCACGATATCTTCCCAACTCACGCTAAGCTATTACCTACAGGCATTCTAAATGGTTTATTGCAGGACCATTTAAGTACTCTGCCAACAAATGTCATTATAGCAACAGACGCATCTCAATCACATGAAAAATCAGGCGTTGGAATATATTGCCCCGTACTTGATTGGTCATTTTCACTTCGCTTACCGGACTTTCTTCCTGTCTGTCTGGCTGAATTCATGGCAATAATGTTAGCTTTGCGAAAGGTAAATATTTCCATTCCAGTCGTAGCAATCATAACTGATTCATTATCAGTGTGCTCTTCTCTGTCCGCATCTGGTCACTCACCTATAGTGAAACTTTTTCAATCGTTGATCCCCTGTCATCTCCGAAGTATTCATTTAATCTGGACACCAGGGCATAAAGGTTTGTTGTTAAACGAAATAGCTGATTCTCTTGCGAAGGCATCCCTTTCGACACCAATTATTCCTATTTTCCCTCATACAGTATAAATTACGGTGGCGCGATTTCGCACACTTAAAATCAGGCAAAATTTATCTGACCCTGCACTGACGGCTTCTCCAGAGTACAAACACTTGTTATTTCTCTGGCGCAGTGAACTGACTAATTCAAGGATGATGGAAGTTGTCATCACGAAATTTCGTTGCCGCGTTACCTCCCTCAATTTTTACTTGCATAGATCAGGCATATTGAATTCCCCTATGTGCATTTACTGTAATCAAGAGGAAACGATCAGTCATTTTTTATTACATTGTCGCCGTTTCGATTTATTCAGGGAAAGCATACTAGCACCACCTCTTCAAAGACCGGGTTTTTCAACTATCAGAGCCTGATCTTCTTTCATTTGGAGCCTCTACAGTGGTTTTCAGCCACAGGGATGTTTTATTCGCCGTTCAAGAATACATCACTGCGACTAAACGATTTTCTTGCTAAATTGCTGTCTCACTATTTTTCTTCTTTTTTTCTGCAAACTTGACATCGGTATTTCAAATCAAAATTAAGGGTAGAGCCATACTCGGCATGCTGGAACGAAACCCCACGGTTGTCGGTCCTGACGCTGTGAAGCTGCCCAACGACGTAAGATCCAAGATCCAGATTGCGCGGATGCCGCGCAATATGCATCCAACCTACAACGAAGCACGAAGACGAGCCAGGGGTAAATCTCTGCTCGCCAGTGCCCGCTTGGATAAGGATCGAGCCTGCTTCGTCGATGCTGCTTCGTACATTCAAGAAGAAGCCTTCTCCTCAGTGGTCGTAGACTGTGATTGCAGAGTCATCAGCTGCGCTACCATCCGCACTTCTAGTTCCAGCGTTGCAGAGCAGGTTGCCATTGCTCTTGCATTGACGGACGGTGTACATGACACAATTTATTGAGACTCCAAGGCCGCTATCAAGGCCTTCCAGATGGGCATGGTGGCTCCCCAGGTCCTACAGATTATTCAAAAAGTCAAAGACCTCAAAAATCACTCATTGGTCTGGTTTCCTGCGCACCTTGGAACCATTGAGGGTGCCTCGCTCAATCCCAACGAGGAGGCGCACTCGGCTGCACGAGGTTTGACTGACCGTGTGCCGGGTAACGCGTCCCCTCCTGGGCGACCTGAGCCTCTCTGCTCGTACAACGAGATATGCAAGCACCACTACCTGTCAAGAAGACTGCTGCCTCTACCACACTCCTCGCTATGCAGGGCCCAAGCTGTTACTCTCCGACTGCTACAAACAAACACTTACCCGAGCCCTGCGGCACTGCACACAATGTACCCTGAACGGTTTCCAAGCCCGGACTGCCCCCTGTGTGGTGGTTATGCAGACTTCGAGCATGTACTGTGGGGCTGCGCCTCTGCCGGTCCCCCTTTCACCCAAGAGGAAATGAAGCGACTCATTAAGGCCCAGGACCAGACCTCTCAAATCCTGGCCGTCCAGAGGGCCCGCGCGAGGGCCGTCAGGTTTAACCTGATGGTCCCCGAGTGGGCCTAGCCAGGTGACGCTGAGTTTGCTCACGTCTATTGTGGACCAAATAAAGTTGTTTCACTCACTCACTCTTTTTTTTTCTGCAAACTTGACATCGGTATTTCAAATCAAAATTATGTTACAAAAAATTTGTAGGAATGACGCAATGCTGAAAGTTTAGGGCAAATTCACCTTATATTCGGCCAATCCCCTTCTTTGGGTACGAGCCATTTGCACAGGGAAACAACAACAACAACATCTTGCGGATCGCTAGCTGCTTCGACGTGGCTTGCTCGGACGCTGTTCTTGACTGCGGCAGCGAACGCAAGTGGTTAGGCGGTTCTCGGTGCGGGTTGAGTGGCTAAGTACTGGATAGTTTTTAATTTTTGCCTGGTATTTGGTGTGTTTTTCATTATTTCATGCAGGATAATTTTTGTTTCCTTCATCTCATCTTAAGACTGTACTGATGTCGAGGAATTTTCCGGGTCAGGAGCGTTCCCTGTGGATGGCCTCGCTACACAATGATGACTTACCTCTCGATTTGTTTCTCCGCAGTGGCGTGAGCAATGTACCCGTCGCTCTGGTACCTTTGGGTGGAAATTTCATTAAGCTGAACAACCCTAAGGCGACACAAGATTATCTCCATGCCGTGACCCCAAACTACCAAAGCATAACCGACGTGCGGCAGTTTGGTCGTGGTGGCATTGTATGTCGGACACCAGATCAGCAGAGTGTAAAGGATCTTCTTCAGTGTTCTTCTTTTGCTTTGATCTCGGTAAGTGCGTATATACCACAACATCTCGCATGCACTAAAGGCATTGTGCGTGGGGTTGACGCACAACTAAGCCCTGCGGAGATGCTCGAGAAGCTGTCGGTGGCAGGTGTGGTTGCAGTTTACCGATGCAATAGACTCGTTGACAACAAACGACATCCCACAGAGTCAGTGATTGCGACTTTGGCAGGTACGTCGTGTCCATCAGAAATTAAAGCATGGCCATTAGTATTTCGAGTAGATCAGTTAGCGTCCCGCCCATTGCAATGTCAGAACTGCTGGAGGTTCGGACATAGCTCTCGTGGCTGCAAATCGGAGGGTCGATGTCGTAGATGTGGTGAACGCCACTCATATCAAGATTGCAAGGCCCAAGATTACCTGTGTTGCTTGTGCGGTGGACATCATGCAGCTTATTTCGCAGAGTGCCCAATGCGCCATGAAGATGTACAATTACTAGAAATCCTAGACAAAAGGAGATGCTATAGAAAGGAAGCCATTACAGCTGTTGAGGAGAGAGCCCATGGCTATGCTGACGTTACAGCACGTCATTCATGTCAGGATACTAATATCGCGCAGGATGTTGAGGTAGCGGTAGGAAGAGCTATGGCTACAGTTATGGACCGATTGGTAGCTAGCATCTCCGAATGCATAGCACAAGTTTTCAGTAATCAAATTACTAAACTGTTAATGCCAACTGCTTTGGGTAATCCTGAGCCCAATGAAATACCGACTACCAGAGATGCTACTGCAGTATGTAATGATGAGCTGAATAATGCGGATAACATCCAGGGCTATCTGGATGTTATCAGAGTACATAACAAACGTTGAACGAGATCAAGTGTTAGACCTAAGTGTGTCTACTGATGTCGAGCTTGATGCTCGGGCACAGAAACGCAGCCGGTCCCCATTGAACCACGACGTCTCAAGTTCCCTTCTGTCAAATCCCAAAAAGACGCTGCCTAGTAAACTACTTAGAGAAAATATTTTGGAAAAAGCTATCTCCCCAACAATTCTTACACCAAAACTAGCGTCCCTAAGAGTTCTGCAGTGGAATTGTCGTTCTATAATTGCTGCTCTTACTGATTTACATTTCCTGTGTGACAAAATAAATCCCCATTTAATCTTACTTCAAAGATCTTCTATTGCTCCTGATACTAATATTCATTTAAAAAATTACCGTTTGTTCAGACTAGATCGCCCTACGACAGGTGGCGGAATAGTGACAATGATTTCGAGCAAACTTATCCACAAAGCCAAACTGATGTTAAAGTTCCTCTCTCCGGCATACGAAATATTAGTTGTAGGCTTAACTCTCCAGAGCGGGTAGGTTTTGTCAGTAGTAAATGCTTACTTTCCTTCAGGCGTACATGACACTCGGTCATTAGATACCTTAATAACCACGTGTGGAGGAAACGTTTTACTAGCAGGTGATTTCAACTCCCACCATGTCTCATGGGGAGTAAAAACTGATAAGTGTGGCAGCCGGTTGTGGCGTTGGGCCCAAGATAATCATTTTTCATGTCAGAATTCGGGAAGCCCAACATACGTATGCAGTCATACTTCTTCAACGCTAGATTTAACTCTTACAAGCTCCTACCTTAATGTTTCATCTTGGTCAGTCGTTGATTGCGCAACAAACAGCGACCACTTACCGATTACTTTCGAAATAGAAAGTCAGATAGCCTCATCAATCTCTATAACTCGTACGCATATTAACTATTTAAAATTTAAGGATTCCTTCACTTCTTCACTGTCTTCGTTGTCAGATAATAGCTCGATGACAAAGGCTTGGAGTTTATATTCTTTATTAAAGAATTCCCGAGAAAATCTGAATTCGTGGTGTCGTCAGCGAATCATAACTCGAATTCTCCTTGGTGGAATGACGATTGCTCGAGGGACTATAGACGCAGAAAAGCAGCATAGAAAAAGCTTTTGTACAATCAGTGCCCTCAAATTTGGAAAGACTACCAGTTCATTGCAGGTGTTTTTGCCAAGTCAAAAAAAGATTAAGAAAGGCGAAGTTCGATTATCTTTCTAGATCCAAGAATAAAAAAGTGGTATTTAGATTCCTACGTAAAAAGAAAATGATTCTGCAATCAATAAATACAGACTGTATCATTTTGTCGGCTGAAGAAACAAAAGCTTCATTAGAAGTGATTGGTAAGGGATTAGAACAACGTTTTTCCAGCCAACTATCACCACCTCTTTCACCGGCGCGAAGGGACGAGGACTTCACAGATGTTTCCAGGCATGAATTACCGCAAGTGTTAGCTAACTTGCCATCAGCGGCTCCGGGCCCTGGCGGTGTTACCTCGTTCATGTTGAAACTGATGCATAAAAAGTGCCAAGAATACTTATTGGATATAATCAACTATTCTTTAATTACGGCATGGCTCCGATTTGAGTGGAAAATAGCAAAGGTAGTACCAATACTGAAAGCTCCGGGTAAAAGATACGTTTTGGATAACATGAGGCCCATTGCGTTAGCCTCAAACTTTGTAAAGGTAATTGAGAGAATCCTTAACGTTCGAAATAACAAATTTCATCAATGAGAGAGAAATTCTGAATCCATCCCATATTGGCTTCAGATCCGGATGCTCCATATGGCAGGCCCATATAGACCTTGAAAGTCGCATAAAATTAGCTAAGCGGGAAGGAAATTATGCTGCGCTCGTCACTCTCGATATAGCAAAAGCGTACGACAGCGTTGAGCATATAGTGTTAATCAACCAGCTGCACAACCTTAACTTCCCAAACTATATACAATAATAAATAGCAGAATTTTTACGCAATAGAACATTTTATTGTTACAAAAACGGCATCTCGTCTTCTAAATATGTGCAAACAAGAGGTGTCCCGCAAGGGGCCGTACTTTCCCCGCTGTTGTTCAATATCTTGATAAGCTCTGTACCATGGCACCAGGACGTCCACACTAATGTGTACGCGGACGACATCGCATTCTTTTCAGCAGCAGAGGACATTCATAGGCTATTTAAAATACTACAGACATACCTATCGGCCATAAAAATGTGGCTTGATAGCTTACATCTGTATTTAAATGTCAAGAAATGTTCTGTTTTAACATTTCCACTCAAAGACCCTTTTCACAATTTGCTCTCCTATCACCTGGATCATATTCCTCAAGTAGTGAATATGAAATATCTGGGGGTGACCAATGACCAATTAATGTCTTGGAATACGCACATTGAAAACATTGCAGCAAAGGGAGGTCGTGCGATGGGAATATTAAGCAAATTCAGTAATAGTCGCTTAGTTGTGCGGAGAAATACTCTTATCTCAGTGTATTGTATGTACATTCGCCCGTTGCTTGAGTTTGGATGTGTGTTGTACGCGGGGGAACTGCCTACAAGATACATCCTCTGGTAGTCATAGAGAGACAAGCCTTGAGACTATGCTTAGGTCTCCCCAAGTTTGTTTCAATCACGATCTTGTATCTTGAAGCTAGGGTTCCCTCACTTGCGACCCATTTGCAATTGTTAGCTACACAGGCATTTCTTAGGCTCTATGAATCGCCGGTAAGGCGCCTAGAAACAGTTTTTATTAACCGTCCTGACTTGTTTTTTGGACAATACTGGCCGGTATCTCGTATACCACAAATTTTAGTTATACAGCGCTTTCTAGATGATTTAGATGTTCAAATTGATGCTGTTCCTTTAATCAGTACCAATAACAGTGCTATTAAATTACAGTTTGATGATATATTTCCGAAAAATTCAAAATGGATGCCGCTCAGTTTTTTAGAAGCTATATTAAGAGATTACCTGGAACATACGCCAATACAAGCAGTCATAGCAACTGATGCGTCACAAAGGGAAGAAAAATGTGGAATTGGTAATTTTTCTCCTGCCCTACACTGGTCCTTTTCGCTTCGCCTTCCCGATTATGTGCCCATATTTGAAGCAGAATTTTTTGCGATAGTTTTAGCTCTCCGTAAAATAACTGCTTCAGTAAGAACCGCAATAATTTTAACAGATTCACTATCAGTATGTGCCTCCTTTACTGCAGATGAGAACTCGCATGCTCAGAACGCTTTCAAAGAATTAGTTCCCTCGCATCTCAATCTGATCAAATTTATCTGGGTTTCAGGATATAAGGGCATTTATATGAATGAAATGGCAGATGCCTTGGCCAAGTCATCTTTAAATGGGCCTGTTATATATGTATTACCGGCAACGAAATTCTTTATAGGCGCTAGATTAAGGAGGAAACTACTGTTAGAGGAATTTTCTACTTCTTCACTAACAGCCACACCAGAATTAAAGCACTTGTTATACCATTGGAATAGTAAAATATGTCAAACGCGAGGAACGGAAGCCGCAATCACTAGACTGCGCTGTCAAATACCACAGCTGAATTTATATTTACACAGAGCTGGTCTGGCAGCCTCCCCTCATTGTCCTGTTTGTGGAGTAAATGAGTCAACTGAACATTATCTCATTTATTGTAATAGATTCTCCGTCTTACGTAAAAACACTTTAGGAGCCGTTTGCCACCTTCTTGGAATAGATTTAACTACTGAAAATGTGCTTTTTTGGGGGGCTTTGTGTCTAGGCCACAGTGACGGGAAGATGGTTGACGCATTGCAGTAGTTCGTCAAAAGTTCAAAAAGTTTTAAGTGTTGAAATCATTGTTCGATAGAATTCGAAATTTCCAATTTCATAGTAAATCAAATACGGCGCTTTATTGCATTACACTACAGAATATTTACAATTCAACCATCAAATTTGTCATGTTGCATCTTTCTGTTATGACACATAAATGGATTTATTTTAATTTGTTATTAAACAAGAAATTCATGAAAACTATCCGGTTCTTGACCAATCCCCCAGCGTAGGTATGCGCCACATCTTCAAAGATCTTGATTTGAATTGACTTGACATCTTGCGGTCTGTGCTGTATTTTCAGCGTTCCACAGCGAAAAGCGCGGTCTCCAGCCCCCTACATTGCGGTCGTGGATGTACGATCCCCGGTGATCCCGCCCAGTACCAGTTCATCCACGGGCATTGCTTCAAGAAAGCATGGTAATGCATCTAGTCAGAGCGAGGACACCGAGCTGTACTCTGCATCAGACTACGAGTCCTCGGAAGACGGCTTCGAAACTGTGCTCTACCGCAAGGCCAAACAAAGAATCATGAACACATCATCGGCATCAAGTACAGCCACTGTGAGGACAGCGCCTCAGCGATCACCTAACTCCATTCTGTTTGTGCCGCAGACTACTAATGCCAACCTACGCATCCTCAACAGGCAAGCATTGTCCTTGTACCTCGAAAACATTGTGCATAACGAGATTAAGGACATCAGGATAAACACGAGGAAGAATATTTTGGCAATTGACGTAAGAAACACGAGTGCACTGAACACGCTACAGCCGGTGTCGGAGCTGGGAAACCTCAAAGTCCGATCCGTCATACCAGCGAATGGTGACACCGTAACAGGAGTTATCTGTGACATAGCCAATGAAAATTTTCCTGTACTGATAAAACCAGTGAGTGCAAACAACGTCATTGTGCATGCTGGTCACATAGGCAACTCTCGTTGTGTGCGAATAACATTCAAGGGTGACTGTCTTCCCTCTTACGTGAAGGTTTGCCATTTCCGTCACCAGGTTCGCCCATTTATTCCGAAGCCTATGCAGCGTTTCGAGTGCCAGAAGCTTGGCCACGTGAAGGGCGTTTGCAGAAATTCCGCAGTGTGCCCCCGATGCGCTAAACACCACTCAGAAGACGACTGTAATGCAACTGCGTTGAAATGCCCCAAATGCCATGGAGCTCACAGTGCTTTCTTCAAGGACTGTCCTCAGATTAAGAAAGAGATTTATAATCTGAGGCAAATGGTGCAATACAACTCGACTCAGAGAGAAGCTGCGCAAAAAGTAAGGCGAAGGCGCCGTCATCGTCGAAGGTCCTCACAAAGGACAGTGCAAAATCTGACGAGAAAGTCAGAAACTCAAGTGAAATCGACAGGCGCGGCTCCTAGCATGGCAAACATCTGCGCTGAAAGAGAAGATGCTGGGAGATCTCTCTTTCCAAAGGAATGGCCACCCCTTCAGCCTAGAAGATCTGTTGAGCTTCAACAGAAGCCACCTACACGACCTGTCGAGCCTCAACAGAAGCCGCCGTTAATGAAATGCAGCGCAGCGCTTCGAAGGCGCCGTCATCGTCGAAGGTCCTCACGAAGGACAGTGCAAAATCTGACGAGAAAGTCAGAAACTCAAGTGAAATCGACAGGCGCGGCTCCTAGCACGGCAAACATCTGCGCTGAAAGAGAAGATGCTGAGAGATCTCGCTCTCCAAAGGAATGGCCACCCCTTCAGCCTAGAAGATCTGTTGAGCCTAAACAGAAGCCACCTACACGACCTGCCTGGTGAGCCTCAACAGAAGCCGCCGTTAATGAAATGCAGCGCAGCGCTTCGAAGTCGCCGTCATCGTCGAAGGTCCTCACGAAGGACAGTGCAAAATCTGACAGAGAAGTCAGAAACTCAAATGAAATCGACAGGCGCGGCTCCTAGCACGGCAAACATCTGCGCTGAAAGAGAAGATGCTGGGAGATCTCGCTCTCCAAAGGAATGGCCACCCCTTCAGCCTAGAAGATCTGTTGAGCCTAAACAGAAGCCACCTACACGACCTGTTGAGCCTCAACAGAAGCCGCCGTTAATGAAATGCAGCGCAGCGCTTCGAAGGCGCCGTCATCGTCGAAGGTCCTCACGAAGGACAGTGCAAAATCTGACGAGAAAGTCAGAAACTCAAATGAAATCGACAGGCGCGGCTCCTAGCACGGCAAACATCTGCGCTGAAAGAGAAGATGCTGAGAGATCTCGCTCTCCAAAGGAATGGCCACCCCTTCAGCCTAGAAGATCTGTTGAGCCTAAACAGAAGCCACCTACACGACCTGTTGAGCCTCAACAGAAGCCGCCGTTAATGAAATGCAGCGCAGCGCTTCGAAGGCGCCGTCATCGTCGAAGGTCCTCACGAAGGACAGTGCAAAATCTGACGAGAAAGTCAGAAACTCAAATGAAATCGACAGGCGCGGCTCCTAGCACGGCAAACATCTGCGCTGAAAGAAGATGCTGGGAGATCTCGCTCTCCAAAGGAATGGCCACCCCAACCCCTTCAGCCTAGAAGATCTGTTGAGCCTAAACAGAAGCCACCTACACGACCTGTTGAGCCTCAACAGAAGCCGCCGTTAATGAAATGCAGCGCAGCGCTTCGAAGGCGCCGTCATCGTCGAAGGTCCTCACGAAGGACAGTGCAAAATCTGACGAGAAAGTCAGAAACTCAAGTGAAATCGACAGGCGCGGCTCCTAGCACGGCAAACATGTGCGCTGACAGAGAAGATGCTGGGAGATCTCTCTTTCTCCAAAGAAATGGCCACCGCTTCAGCCTAGAAGATCTGTTGAGCCTAAACAGAAGCCGCCTACACGACCTGTTGAGCCTCAACAGAAGCCGCCGTTAATGAAATGCAGCGCAGCGCTTCGAAGGCGCCATCATCGTCGAAGGTCCTCACGAATGACAGTGCAAAATCTGACGAGAAAGTCAGAAACTCGAATGAAATCGACAGGCGCGGCTCCTAGCACGGCAAACATCTGCGCTGAAAGAGAAGATGCTGGGAGATCTCTCCCTCCAAAGGAATGGCCACCCCTTCAGCCTAGAAGATCTTTTGAGCCTAAACAGAAGCCGCCTACACGACCTGTTGAGCTTCAACAGAAGCTGCCGTTAATAAAACGCAGCGCAGCGCTTCGCGCTGCGCTGCGTTTTATTAACGACCAAAGCACGCAACAGTGTACGATTTTCTGCGACTGCAACGTGGCACTGCGGTGACTTCTGTCAAATCTACGCCGAGGTCCACATGAGCAGTTGGTATTTGAAACAGCAGAAATGCTACACCATACAACAGAGGAAGGACACCACGTTATATTTCAGTGGTTGCCAAGCCACTGTGGACTTACCGGTAACGAACGAGCTGATCAAGCTGCCCGTTCAGCCCATACAGAAGACAACAACCAGTCAATACCTCTTTCAAGAACGGACGCTGCTAGGAGGCTCCGCATGCTCACTAGCCAACGCTTCATGGCTCTCTGGAATAAGCCTCTCTTTACGCATGCAAGATTACGATCCCTTGATCCAACGTTAAGCATACAGCTTCCAACAAAAATTCGACGAGGCGACGCTACTGCTCTGTGCAGGCTATGGGTGGCGGTCGTGTTTACCCGTGCGTACGCGTTCAACGTAAGTATGGCCGACACCGCCGACTGTGCACACTGCGGAGATAAAGAAACCATTCGACATATCCTGTGTGACTGCCCGAAATACAACCTGGAAAGACAACAGCTTTCCAATAAACTAAACAGGTTAGATGACCAGCCGCTGTCAGAAGGAAGTATACTGCGCCATCGTCATGACTCATCGTCACAGAAGAAAGCCGTGCAAGCGCTACTGGGCTTCTTGCGAACTACTGGCCTGTCGAAACGCCTCTGAGTGGACTGATTTTGTGTGTGCGTGTGTGTTGGTGTTTCTCTCTTATTTATGTTTTAACTCTCCTTTTCTCTTTCAACCTTCTATTCCCCAACACCAGTGTAGGGTAGCATACCGGATACTAGCATCTGGTTAACCTCCCTGCCTTCCTTTTTTCTCGTTTCTCTCTTAGCACGGTAAAATACCACTTAAAATTCTTGTAGCACAGCTGTCCTTTATTTCTTAACAGCTTTAATGTCTATTTGCTTCTTTAAAATGCAAAAAAAACACTCTGCGTGCTTTTAAACTTTTTCCCTTGCGAGCAAATGTCGGCTTAGTGCCCTGGATGACCCTCCTTCGCACGCGTTTGTTGCCTCCTAACTTCTTTCTGTCTCACTCGGTGTTGGCATTGTTATCTTCGTAGAGCCTGCAATGGGGTAGTTTTGATATTTCAAGTGGGTGCACTTTGACTGTGACGTTTCCTGTCAAGTGACCAGTTGCGCGCACCTGTCTTGCGACTAATCGGCTACTTCTTGTGATTGTTACGTTGAGCGTATACTTCGCGGTTGGTTGGAGTGCATGAATACTAAACGCCAAAAGTTTCTAACTGCTAAAAAATAGACAGGCACTGCCTTTCAGGCTGCATCCTACTTTGTTGGCACTTTGGGGTAGTAAATAAAAACTCTAGTAAAATTATGTAAAAGTACACAGTGGCTCTGAGTCTGGTCAGATCGCGATACCACCTGGGTAAACAGGTGCATGGCAAGAAGTTGGTAACAGTGCGTTGTACGTTTAACTGTCAGCAAACTTACGTAATAAATAATTCGCGAAATGTTAGTAAGGACCCACTAGAGTCTGTCACTGCTTTTTTTTACTAACTCAGTGCCTGTGGTTACAAGTTTTCCACTAATTTTTATAGGGGGCACACATATCGTACAGTGATAAGGGCGTGAACAGACATGACTTTGTTCGAATGCAGATCAAGTTTAATGACTGGAAGTGCAAGATTGTGGGTTGCATGAGTCAACCTACGTTGCGGGTGAATCAAATTGCCACATTAAGTTTCACGCGACGGGCTGCATGAACACCTTGACGTAAATTCAAACTTTGCGAGCTATACGTACTAAAAAGCAACATACTGCAACATGCAACGACTCGAGTATCACGATAGTTTAAAGATGCGTGCCGTCGCGGATGAATAAACTGACATTTAGGCCATTCACAAAAAACCCCGTCTGATAGTAGTCGGCATCATTATATGTTATGACTACTATCACACATGTTTTTCTTCGTACATTTAGATCTAGTCTAAGCAGTCGGCAAACGGTACTTTAGGTATTATTCTACAACGCGGAATATCTGTTGTAGTTAATGAGATAATGTTCAGTTGTCTCATGTTCTCCGCATAATGAACAGTTAGGAGAACCTGACAGACCAGCTCTGTGTAAATTAAATTAGGTTATGGAGTCTTACAACGTAGTCAAGTGATAGCAGCTTCAAATAAGTTCTCTTGTATGACATTGTTTATTGTTCCACGGGTGTCTAAGGTGCTGAAATGTTAACATGGTCGTGAATAATGCAGCAGAAAAATCTTGTAACAATATTTTTTTTCTCATTCTAGCGCCTAGTTTCAATTCGGAAGCTGACATTACATGAGTAACCGGGTCATTTGAAATCATCTTTGCTAGCGCATACGTCGTTTCATTCAGAAACAGGCTCTTATGTCCTGGAAGCCAAACCATCCTAGTCGAATATATATGGGTACATAATAATGTTTTCACTGCACTGAGAACATGTGATTCCTCATTTCCTGAGAAGGAAGAACACACCGATAAGAAATCCGTCAAAATTACCACAAAACTTTATGATGTTGATTCGCGGAGCGCTAGAGTGATCGCTAAACGTTCTGCCACAAAGACGGGCACAAGATCTGGAAGGTAAGATACGGTGATGATGATGATGATGATGATGATGTTGTTGTTGTTGCTGTTGTTGACGATGATGATGATGTTGTGGTTGATGATGAGGATGTTGTTGATGATTATGACAATGATGATGATGATGATGATGATGATTCTTGCAAAATTGGAGCCTACCTACTCTGGGAGATCGGCCATGGGTCCGGCGGATTATATATACTGCATTTATGATTATAATTAGTGAAATCTAGAGGAATTTTTAGAAGGATTTTTTTTCAATTTAACGGTCATTATGAATGTCTGATAATTTAGGTTGCACTACTTCGTGTAATCTTCCAGAGAACAAAGATATTTTGACTAGAAAATCTGAATATAGAATTATTACCAGTTGATACACCTACCAAATCTTTTCGAGTCACATAAACTTTTCGACAGCTTTGAAAATATTCCTGTCCGAGTGCCACAGCAAAGAGGCCTGAAATGATAGCAGAAATGCTGACGTAACCGGTAGAAGACTTTGGCGCAATATAATTTCGATACGTTTTCTGTGTAAGGAAAAACGTCGGCAACTCATCAAAAAGTGTTCGAGATCTAGTTTCGAGCTCGTTGCGATAGGAGCAAAAAGGGCAGATTACCAAACCCGCTCTGTTCATGTAAAAATTGAGATTTGGAATTCTACAACACATTCTGCTTGTTACAACTTCAGCCCGTCTTGCTGCACATCATTTCCTGCTCCAAGGAAACTGTAGGTGCAGAAAGTCTGGTGATGAATTGAGACTTAGAGTAAGCACAGATAATGCATTCTTTCTGAACCTTGCCGCAGCAACAAACTCCGTAACAGGAAGGAGAGATAGAACTGTACCTGCCAGAGAGCTTTCGCAAGGGAGTCCGCAATTTCATTCAATACAATTCTTTTGTCTCTCGGCACCCAAATTAATCACATGTTAAGCAGATGATGATACACAAGTAATCGCAATAATGTTAGAATATCCGAATCTGTTCAAACAGTTAGTGCCGAACATAACGACAATGAATCTGTAACTATAGCCACAGAAGTTATAGTTAAAGAAGATTTACGTAGGGCTAATGTAACAGCTAAAAACTCGGCTAAAATATTTGTGTGTAATCTGACACCCAAACATAAAACGACCAGTTTAGTTGTGTAGAAATCATTCCCACACCGGCCTTTTCTCCACACTGAGAAGCATCAGTTGCTTCACAACTGTAGAATCGATTTGATTTATTGCACTTGAATAATGCCATTCAGAAGACTACTAGGTAGCAATTTCGCATTGTTATGGAATATGTCGTCATGATATATGGCTCATTCACTTAACCTGTGACTGATAGGCACTATATCATTAGGCCTTATGTGCAATGGGATCAACAGCTGCTGGGTAACGATTACACGAGGGGTATGAAAGAGAGGCTATGTTACACTAAAAATACAGCTTGATCACTAATCATTATCTTCTTTTTCTTATTTTTCTTCCCTTGTCAATGCTCATACCCAATGCAGGGAATTGGCCATGTGTTAGGTGGATATTTTTTGGTGTTTCTTCGCAATACTTCTCGTAGAAGGTAGGAGTAGTTAATACCACAAACTTCATTACGAAATAATAATAATGAAATGTTTAAAATGATGAAGAATTTACCAAGATATTCTTTTAGTTTGACTGATCAATTCATTCATGGCGTAGTAAACATGTTTGTGACTATAGCCTAGAGTAAAAGAGCCAAAAGAAACAACAACGAATTCGGATATTTCCAGACCCAAATTTCGAAGAGGTGGTGCTATGAATCTTCGCCTTAATCACGTGTACTGGCGACCATATTGAAACTAATGACTAATTATTTCCTTCGCCTTACACAAGAGACACAAAGGATACAGCGCTTCACTTGCCCTATGCAGGTAAATTTGAGGAAGGTAACCCGGCAGCGAAGTTTGGTTATAGCCACTTAAATATTTTTGACCGCGATAACTCACTATTCCAGGGAATTACATTTATATGTGGGGTTTAACGTCCCGAAACCACTATATGATTATGAGAAACGCCGTAGTGGAGGGCTCCGGAAATTTAGACCACCTGGGGTTCTTTAACGTGCACCCAAATCTGAGCACACGGGCCTACAACATTTCCGCCTCCATCGGAAATGCAGCCGCCGCAGCCGGGATTCGAGCCCGCGCCCTGCGGGTCAGCAGCCGAGTAGCTTAGCCACTAGACCACCGCGGCGGGGCCACTATTCAAGGGAAATAAGAGGTGCTTTTACTTTGGAGAGGCTGTCAAGACCCGGTTTAATAAGCATTTTCTGAACGTTAGCGTGCGGAATTTTGCAATTGTAATGTATGCTGTCATTGGGAAAACCCGAATATTCGCACCAAAAGCGCCGCCTTTGCTAAAGAATCAGTGTTTTCGTTTATCCAACCTATAGGATCATTTACTAGTATACAAGTAGCCGTCTTTTTTTTCTATGGACGTTTACACTTTGGCCAGAGGCCTTCATGCACACGCCTAACTCGCACTCGCACTTCCCCACGGTGTGCACGCTCGAGAACAATTCCGAAGCTGCATAACTAACTGATTTGAGGATCCTGCCACCCGGTTCTTGGCTAATCCCCCTTTGTGGGCGAGTTCCAGCAAAGCAAAAAACTCATCATCATCATCATCTGCGCAGAAGGACCTACATGGGCGATCGCTGTCAATGACCCCAGCTCGTGCCGCACTCGAATGGCCCCCAACCGCGGACGGCGCTTGTTTCAAAGCAGACGCCAGCACACGCCGCCGGATTATGACGGACTGATAGGTGTCGCCTACCTGCAGGAGCTGCTTGGGTTTCCATCGACATTCCCTTGGACACCGAGGCCTACAGTGCCCACGGAGCCCGTGCCGTACTACTGCGTCCAGTGTCCCTACACAGTGTTCCCGCTGTTTCCATTGTTGCCACCACGAATGGTACCAGCGATTTCGTGAGAGGTGACTCCCAACCAAGGCTCAACACGGCGACCGGGTGCGAGCCCGGACGTCAACAGGAACAGCCAAAAAGGCTGGTCATCAAGCGCCGCGGGTCCCGGCCTTCTGCTGAACAAGGCACTGAGGCGGTGCGATTCCAGGCTACCAGGGCACGGTCTCGTAAAAGCGCCACGCCTTCAACGAGCGAGACGTCACAAAGTAGCCCGTCAAAGGAACAGCAGGAGGAATACATCGAGCTGGTGCTCTTACGACCGCTGCGCACTGTGGCAGACCTCGGTCTTGGCGTGCCCACCAAGAAAGAAGAGCCAAGGTGCGCCGCAATGCTCGGAAGCTTGAACGCGCACAGCCACGCCTCGACGCCTGCATCGCAATTGGAACACCGGGACATAAACCCGGAAGGGAGCGGCACGTCCGCCAGCAACGTTGAGTAACCAGTCGAGTAACCAGTCGAGATCACGCCCGAGGCGTCTCCGAGCTGGATCACGCCCGAGTCAGGCCCGAGTCGTGATCTCGACTGAGTAACCAGTCGAGATCACGACTCGGGCCAGGTTGAAGACCCTGAACGTCGTTGCACTGGTTTGATGCCGCTGACTGTCCAGACGGCAGCTTGGTCTGACCCCAGTACAGCACGAGTCCACTGCACCACAGTATTTTTTGTTTGCTTTGGACAATAAAGGTTGTTTATTGACAGAGGCGTGTATGTATAAATTCGTGATTATTGAGCAGACGTTGCAGCCGTGTTCGTGTGCGTTTGATATGATTGTATTTGTGAGGTATCGCGTCCCAAAACTGCTATATGATGATGAAACACGCAGTAATGGATGGCTCCCAGATTGTAGGCCACCTGTGCACCCAAATGTACACTACTGAAGATTTCAATCTTTTCGAAAATTCGGATGTCGTGGTGATGGTTTGATACCAACACTCCACCGTCGGGCACCATACCCCTAAACGCCCAAGCCTGTGTTTGAGTCGTTTCCTGGGGGTTCAGAAATGGCAACGCGCCCTTTGGCTCACACAGTGTTTACCACTTGTATCCGGTGTTCAATCTGGTTGCACAAGTAATTTTTTCCGTGAATGGAATAGCGATACCTACTAGGAGGAAATAAAGTAAAAGCTTGCCAATTTCAGCTGTAGATCTAGAAGGAAAAGAGTTCACATGTATGGATGGTGAAAACACATGTAACACTAGGTCCATCATCCTTTTTGATTGCCCGTGTGAACATATCCACCAAAAGCTGTTCTTCAACCGATTTGTCATTATAATCATTAATGCATTTAGCATAATCAACGCCCTCATCGTCGATTCCACCCGTTTGTCATTACTGTCATCAACATTGTTACATCGCGCACAATGAACACCAGAGCATAAACGGAGACATTTTGTTTATTCCATGTTCTTCCTTCCTAAGGCGGCCGCTGAGCGTATGCCTTATATCACATATTGCCTCTGTCAAAAAAATAAGAGAAGTAAAAACCCACAGAAGGACTGTGTTTGTTTACTTCCTAGCGAAGTCATTTATTTCTTCGGGGTCTTCTTTTTACGCTTGCTTCTTCTTACAGGTTCATCAAATCCTCAGAGACTGAGTAAAGCTTGCGTACCGTCTGGTGCAGATGATCCAGGGTCCGCATTTTCATGGCAGTCCGCTCTATGTGTCAGGTTGCGTTGTACTAGATGACTGATTAGATGCAGATGAGCAGTTCATAAGAGCAGCAGTTTCAGGTTCTGCTGCCCTAGATGACCGAATATATTAAGGTGACCGGTGCATAACAGCAGCAGTGCCTGATTTCATTTTGTTGGCTGCTCGGGAGTGAACTGCGGCTAACTTGGATGCGTTCTTCACGCGCCCATCGTCCAAGACGTACGCGGCTGGCTCACGTCTTTCAAAGATATTCTTGAGCGCAGCAAATTGTGGAGAGAGCTTGCCGTGCACTTCAGGTGTCTTAACACGCACGTTATCACCAACGACGAAACTAGATCCCTTGGCTGCACGTTTTTCATTGGTATAGCTCTTCGAAATCATTTGCTTGTTTTTAAGCACTTTCGCAACTGCACAATCAGCCTTGACAAGTCCCACTGAAGCATCGGCCAAGCGATCGTGCTATGCCAAGTCTGGTGCGAAGTTGGCGTCAATGAAAAAGAACTGCGGGTGCCGCACCAATAGTCGCGTGGCGTGAACAGTGGTATACTTGCAGGTAATCAAGCATGGCTGTTCGTATATCACGACGTTCAAACAGAGCTAGTTGAATATATGACTTCAGCATCTTGTTGAATATTTCTACCAAGCCGTAAGCCTGTGGGTAATACACAAAGGCGTTGAACACAAACCTTGCTGAAGAAAACTATGGTCCATGATCGAATAAAATACCATGTGGGTATCCTTCTCGCGAGAGAATTTCAAGTAAAAACTTATTCACTCTACACGCGGTCGCATCTCGCGCAAAATCCACTTCAGGACACTTGCTATAATAGTTAATAACAGTAATTGCAAAACGGTAGTCGGCCGAAGGTTGCATAAGGATCCCACAACGACGATGGCATTTTTTCACATTGCGTCAGGTAGAGGGACAGGTTGCTGGGGCGCTGCAAAGGTGCGTGCAGACTTGTCCAAGGACTGAAAAATCCTGCATGTGTGCACCAGTTCTTCAATGTGTCTCTCCATGCAAGGCCACCAATAGGATTCTCTCAGGCGAGATTTGGGGCGACTAATGCCGGGATGTGACTCGTGGGCCAGATCCCTAAGACGGTGTGTTAAAATCTCCGGCACGACAATCCTGTCACTACGACATTGGTCAGTTCATAGGATAAATTGCCTCCCCCACAGGTAAACATGTCAATATTCGCAAGCCCAGACGCAAGCAAGAACCTCACGTTCACCAACTTGATAAGCCACGACCAGTGGCCACCAAACAGTGATCGCTTTATTTTCGAGCGCGTACATTTTATAGCCAGACGTGACATCATACAGACGACAATATCTGCGCAGACAGCATGCGGTGCACATTATCACACGACTGAGTACTATCGTTCATGCGGTTGCAGAGTGCGCGAGGCGAGTGTGACAGTTTGCAGTAAGGTTGCATTATTCTGCTGAAGCACCGCACTTAATCTATATCCTCAGGCATCCGTCGTAATATACACAGGTAGATGAGGATGGAAGAGGTGAAGCACTTCGCAAGATTTTAGCCTGGCTTTCAGTTGCTTCAAATGGCTTTTTGGTACCGCAGTCCAGACGTATACTTTCTCGAAGCAAGGCACCCATTGGCTCAACAACGTCAAAAAAATGCGGAATGAACATGAAGTAAAACTTGCAAGTCCAAGCACGAACATAGTTCGTTATGTTTTAGGTGTTGGCGCCTTGGTTAATGCCCCAATAGATGAGATTTGTGGAACTAATCCTCTAGCACTCACAACATGACAAGCTCTGCGACGTCAAAACACATTCGTGATTGAGCCTTAGACCCGCCTCAGAGAGGCATTTCAAAACAGCGCGCAAATTGGACAATCCTCAAATCTTGGACAATACCCTACAGTGGGTATGAGCCACAAGACATTCCATCCGTGATTCCTTACTCGACATGAAGCCTGCATAGTGTCAATTTGCTACGGATTTTGAAGCACCAGCTTAGCTCAATGGTAGCATAGAGGGCTGCCATGCAGAGGGCCCGGGATCGATTCCCATTCCGTCCTCCATAGTTTGTTCAGTTTTCTTTATTTCGTGTGATGGTGGCAGTGGACACCGGCGGTGTGGGGGAGTGCAGCTATGGTGCAAGATTTTGCGCTTGTTGTTCCTTCATCGTGCGTTTTACGTGAATATACGATTGTGACTGGTCTTGCATTTGCATTCGAACACAATTTTGTTATGGCATGCCAGGCTGTTGCGCTTTCTCTAGAAACAGGGTTCTGTGGCACTTTATTAGCACTGTAAAATACCACGTGACCACCTATCAACTCCCAACTTCTCCTGAATCGTAGCTCACCTGGCCTTCTTTGCTTACCTGTTTTAAAGTTCATTTTGTCTTAACGGTTTCGAACTTCTGACCTTGCGAACCAACACCGGCTTAGTGCCCTGGATCCCTCTTTCTCACACGTCTATCCTCTGCTAACTTATTCTTGTCTCGCTCAATTTTCGCAATTATAACTTCAGACCGTCTGCCATGTCGAAGTTTTGCTGAAATCAGGTGGTCGTACGCCTACTTTGACGTTTTCTGTCAGCTGACGAGTTGTGCGCACCTGTTTTGCGACTAATCTGCTACGTGCACTTGCTTCCTACACTCAGCGTATAAGTTGCGGGTGGTTGGAGTGCATGAAAACACAACGCGAAAAGTTTCTAACTGCTGATTGATTGATTGATTGATTGATACGTGGGGTTTAACGTCCCAAAACCACCATATCATTATGAGAGACGCCGTAGTGGAGGGCTCCGGAAATTTCAACCACCTGGGTTTCTTTACCATGTACCCAAATCTGAGCACATGAGGCTACAACAATTCCGTCTCCATCAGAAATGCAGACGCCGCAGCCGGGATTCGAACGCGTGACCTGCGGGTCAGCAGCCGAGTACCATAGCCACTAGACCACCGCAACGAGGCTTTCTAACAGCTGAATAACAGACAGATGTCACCTTTAAGACTATATCCTATTTTGTTGGAATTTTGGGGTAGTATTAAAAACTGCGGTATATAGATATAGAAGTAAAAAGTGGCCCTCCGTCGGTAGTCAGATGTACGCAATAGTAATTACATGTACCGTCATTCTAGAAACATTAAATAGTGAACGTAAACGAAAGGAGCCAATTATTTGTATTTTAGTAAGCGGCAAGAAACTTCGTACGAAAGGCCAAAGACGTGTTGCAATCACTCACCACAAAGTGCCGGCTTGAATTGCTAGACCCCGATGACTTTTAGCACTTTATCAAAAAAGATGTTTAACAATTTAGAGCATTTGGTGATCTGCTTTGGGAGAGCATATAGCTGTACACACAAGAAATAAAAGTTTCAGGAAGTACACAAAATTAAGTCCACGTGACACGTTCAGCTAGCAAGTGCTTCTATGTACTGCCCTGCGTTTGGGGAACGTAGCTATTGCAGGTGGGCCCTATACTTTAGGATAAATGTAAACTTGCCTGTTTGTTTAGACTGTGTACAATTATGTTAGGTGCCAGAGGTAAGATAGCGCAAAATTTCAATCAAAATTATATAACAAAGAATAATAGCATAATACGGCCTCGTGAAACAGGTGTACGGCCAAAAAATAGTAAGAGTGTACAAAAGAAACGTTGCACCTTTAGTTATGTGCAAATTTACGTCTTGAAAAACGCCACAACAAAAAATAAGTGCCCATGCAAGTTGTTAGCAGTTTGTTTTACTAGCTCTATGCTTGTCGTTACAAACGTTCTACTAATTTTCTACATGAATTGGTTCTAATTATGTTCAAGTTTAACGAACTTCTCGAAATGCAAGAGTGTGGCCAACATCAGTCTACCTACTTTGCGGGTGAATTGAAACACCAGCTCGAATTTCCCGCAACGGACCGCATAAGCACCTTGACGTAAATTCAAGCTTTTCGAACATTGCGTAAGGCAAAGCAACAAACTGCAACGTGCAACAACTCGAGTATCATGATAGTTTAAATATTTGTGCATCACGGATGCATCCACTGACATTCTTCAAGTCACCCGCAAAGAAAAAACGCCTGACAGTAGTCGGGATCATTCTATGCTATTATTACTGTAAAACGTGTTTTTCTTGCTACATTTAGATCTAGTCTAACGAGTCGGCAAACGGTGCATTAAGTATTATTCCGTAAAAAGAACATTTAGGAGAAGCTTTCACACCAGCTGTTTGTAAATAAAGTCATGATATGGAGTGTGACAACGTAGTATAGTGATTGCAAAATCATGTTCCCTTGTTTTACATAGTTTACTGTTCCACCGGTGTCTGAGGTGCTGAAATTCCAATGTGGCCGTTAATAATTAAGCGAAAATTTTTTCTAACAATAATGAGACACCTCGAGTGGCGCAGGAAGAGGACAATTTCGAAGCGGGTCTTGCTCACGCGCATCTCGCTCTCCTGTTTCTGGCTCTGAGCTGTACCTCCCGATCATCCCTTTCTGTATTTCATCGTCGCAATGTTTTTCTCCCTATTCCAGCACCTAATATGAATTCGCACGCCGAAAATACCTGTGTAAGCGGGCCATTAAAAACTCTTTTTGCTGGGCATGCACCATTTCATGCAGAAATACTTCCATACGTCCCGGAAGCCAAAGCATGTAAATAAATATATATGGGGAGTAATTATTTATTTCAATACACTCAGAACATGTTATTCCTCATTTTCTGAGGGTGGGGGACACCAAAAAACAATTCTTCAAAAGTAATGCAGAACTTGCTGATTATGTTAATTTGCAGTGTGCTGGAATGATCGCTAAAAGTTCAACTACGAAGGTGGGCGCAAAGTCTGCAAGGCGAAAAGAAAAACACCAATCTAGTGTAAGATAAGTTAGTGGTACAAGTTAGTGGTACAGAAGCAATCGCCTTTTTCTTTTATACGTGTCCAGGTTGTGGCCAGAGCTCAATCGGAAATTTAGTTTCTTAAAGAGAAGCTGGAACCTTTAAACGTTAACATACGCAGCATTGTTTCTAATGACACATTGGCCAAAACCAGATGATATATTTCCTTCTAATTCCAAACTTGTATACTTACTAGATATCTAAGGGTTTATTGGAAGACTACCTACTTCAATTTGGCAATGTTATTGTTATTGCTACGGAAGCATTCATGTCTGAAGAGAAAACAGGGTTAGGCGTAATCTCGGAGACATTGTTTGGTCATACTCAGTACATATCCCAGATTGCACTACTATATTTGAAACAGAGCTTTTAGTATTCCTTTTGGGCCCTAAGAAAGCTTTCAATCAATGAATCGGAAGTTGTAATTCTTACCAATTCGCTTTCTGTATGTAGATCCGTATCCTCAGGTTCTTCATGCCTGGATTTCCCTTGGAATGCTTTCGCTTCATTAATCCCAAAACACTTGAGTACAGTGCAGATTGTATGGGTACCAGGTCACTGAGACATATTTATAAATGAAGTGGCTGATACTCTCGCGTGGTGGTCCCTCGACGGTTCTGTAATGTCTATGTACCTGGTGCCAGTTTTGTCACTGAGTCCCTGTTCACCACGCTTCACAAATCACAGGAAGAAACATTTAGAAACTATATATCGAAAACTAAACATTGCTACGAATTCTGAAAATATCCTTTTTTGGGGGACTTCTCTTCGTGCTCAACTATGGGAGAGCACTGAGCCGCCCTGCTAAAGATACACTAACCCTTGGAATGCTGTATACGGATGCTCTATTTAGGCGATTCGCTGTGCCCCCTTCGTTTTTCCCAACTACAATAACCGTCAGTTTCATGGCCGATTCCTCATAGTGGGTACAAGCCAAAGCATATATAGAAGCAAGCAAGCAAGCCACTACACTTTGACCTACATAGAGCAAGAAAAGCGCTGTCTCCTCCGTGTCTGTTCTGTAAGAAGGAGGTAACAATTAGATACTACTTTCTATCCTGTTCCCTGTACACGTCACTGAGAGAAAATTCACAGCACCGCCTCTTTAAAACTTGGGTCTGGAAATATCCGAATGAATTCTTTCATTTTGCGCCTCCCTACTCCGGGCTAAAGTCACAAAGTAGTTTACAAGCCATAGAAGAATTTACCAGTCAGACTAAAAGATTATTGACCTAATTTCTTTATTTTTCTGAACATTTTGATTTTAGTATTCAGTAATGAAGTTTGTTGAATTACCTATTCCTTGCTCATACAAGAACTATTACGTTAGAGCACTTAAAAACACAACAAAAAAGTCACCTAACAGTCGGCCAATAACTTCAATGGGTAAAAGCCATGATAAGAGGAGAACAAGAAGTAGAAGAATCCCCTCACGCGCACGCCAGCGCGCGCTCACACCTACACGCGTAGTGCACGCTCAAGAATTTGGCGTCACTCGGAAGCGACGCAGTGGGACCGTCATGGGTGACCGCTGCCAAAAACCCGGGCTCGTGCCGCACTCGGATGGCCCCCGACCACGGAGACGCTCGTTTCATGGCAGACGCCAGCACATGCCGCCAGGGTTTGACGGACTGATGGGCGCCGCCTACCTGCCGGAGCTGTTTGGCCTTCCGTCGACAATCCCCTGGACTCCGGGGCCCACACTGCCTACGGAGCCAATGCCGTACTACTACGTCCAGCGCCCATACCCAGTACTCCCACATTTTCCATTTTTGCCACCGTGGATGGTGCCAGCGATTTCTTACGAGGTGGCTCCAAATCAAGGCTCACTACGGCGACCGGGCGCGAGCCCGGACGTCACCAGGAACGGCGCCCCACAACGTCAGTCAGAGAGGAAGGTCGTCAAGCGCCGTGGGTCCCGACAATCTGCTGAACAAGGCACCGAGGCAATGCGACCCCAGGCTACCAGGACGCGGACTCGTAAAAGCGCCAGCTCTTCAAAGAGCGGGATGTCGCGAAGCAGCCAGTCGAACGAAGAGCAAGATGAATACATCGAGCTGGTGCTCTCGCGACTGCTGCGTGCTGTGGCAGACCTCGGGCTCAGCGTGTCCGCCAAGAAAGAAGAGCCAAGGTGCGCCGCACATAAGTTCGTCTATAGCGCCGCGACACTCAGAAGGTTGAACGTGCACAGCCACGCCTCGACGCCTGCCTCGAAATCGGAGCACCGGGACTAAAACCCGGTCGTGAGTCACCATCGTGAGTCACCGGTCGAGAGTCACCGGCCGTTAGTCACCGGTCGAGATGACGACTCGGGTCAGGTCGAAGACCCTCGATGTCGCCGCACCTGCTTGGCGCCGCTGACGCTCCAGATCACAGCTTGGTCTAAATCCGGTACTGCATGAGTCCACCGCATCGCAGGATTTTTTTGTTTGCTTGGGACAATAAAGATTGTTTAGTTGTTTATGGAGAGAGGTGTGTAGGCTCCTGATTATCCAGCAGACGTTGCAGCCGTGTCCATGCACGTTTGATAGGATAGGAATGGATGGGGTTTTGTGTCTCATTGTGAGGGCTGGGTGGGCTGGGTCAGCGCCTCCTCTTAATTTTTCGAGGGCCCGGGCAAACGCTCTCTTCAAGCCGCCGAACACGCGCTCCGCCTCTGCTCGCTATTGCCGCATGGTGGCGCAGCGTGAGTAGACTTCGGGATGCTGGCGCTGAATGGCCGCACGTATTAGGAAGCTTGCGAATGCATGTTTTCATGTAAGTTCATTTGTTGTCACGCTTCTTGATGGCTTTCACGGATGTAGGCAGGATTGAAGGTATCACGAACATGTCGACACGCTGTTTTCACCGGGCTCTGTCAGGCCGTGCTACCGGTTCGATATATTTGTCGGAGCTTTATAGCATTCGCGTTTTATTTTCTCTTTCGAGCTATGGCAACCCCATTATTTGCAAGCCTCAGTGTATATTACTGCTTTGTACCACTCTGAAGATCTGTCAAAAAAACTGAAATTGTCTTTTTTCATTTCATAATAGTAACAAAAAAAAGCTCGTTGGTGCCCTTATAGATTCGCCTGACACAACTAAAAGGCCAAAAATATCCTAGTTTTCTTCCGATTCAATGCACTGAATGTTTCCTACTTTCTTCCAGTATGTTTCTGTGCCCAACATGATTTTCTTACTGCCTCAAGGTTTCGAGACAAAGCTAGCTTTCTGCCCCTCAGCTGGTTATGCACTGCTCTCATGATCGGCCCATTTCAACCAAGAGAAGATGTTTTATGATGCTGTCAAGTTATGTGACCTTCCGGTACGTCACAAAAATTTATGATATGTGAAGTCACCTGACGACGTTTTCACGTAATGATGATTTCTTGCATCACTCGTGTTCACGGCGCCGACGTGAGAAGACACCGGACGTTGCAGGTGGTAATTTCCGCTTTTGATGAGGCATTTAGAGCTATCACATTAATGCACTGTACGGCTGTAGCTCCGTGAAATTTCAGCTTCCTTTGGTGTTCGGGGGAGCGTGCTGGCAGTAAGTAGGCAGAACTATTGCTCTTATAAAAAAAATCTTCGTACTACACTTTAATATGTAGCCGTCATTTACAACCCGGGTATTTGATAAATTATATGTAGTAGTGGCTGAAGACTACACGTCACGTTTGGCAACAGGACAGTTGGCATCGCCAAACGGGAGTGCGCTGCATATGAAGTCAACAAATGAGTATATCAGTAAACACGCTGCCTCGCCATCACTGCCGTTTGCAACGCTAACATTACGCCCCGAAGCTGAATGAGAGCCCATAGACACCATTCGGCCTCTTCTCTGCTCCTTACCGAATTAAGATGAGTGAGGGAAGAAGAAACAGACAGAGTTGAGCAGCCGGGTATTAAGGCTACAACAATCCGTTCTCGAATACGCAGACGAGCTCAAGCAACTGACCACGGGCCGCATTTTTCATGATTGCCACCTTGGCTAAAGTAGAGACTCGGCATTAGACTTCTGGCTTTAACAGCGCCTGTCAAAAACATAGGCAATGATCACCGAAATCACGCCACGTATGGAGCTCTTCTTGTTATTTAATGATGATTTCATTGTTTAAGCTCTAAAATGGTGAAAGAATCTGCCATAGTTCCTGATTCCACACTTGCTTTTTCTTGGTTGCAACGCATGTAATGCTTTACGAAGAGAACGAATGATGATCTTTATCGCTAGAAGAAGTATAGGGGCATTTTGTGCTATTATTGTGCATAATACTACGCCACTAAAGAGCAGCAAGCATCGGGGAACGTTAGGCACCCATCCTTTTAAAAGCTCCTGGCAAAGGCTTTTCTCAAAAGCCGACTTTCGGTTAGTCAAAAAGCAACTCTCAGTCAAGCGAACGCCACGGTGACAAAACACTTTTTCGTGGATTACTGGCATAAGCTATCTGGTATCAGCCTAGCAGACGACGCGCGAGCGCCTCTATCAAGTAGTGACGAGCCATACATGCTTTTGAAATGAGCTTGTGTCCATAACAACAAGTGCTTCACGATTCTCGTTTGCAAGTTTCCGTTACACCTTAACAATGCGAATAAAGCTGAAAACTAAATCGTAAAGCCGCTTAGAATGCAGCCGCGACATTCGTTTGCGCGACAGACGATGCGGCGCATGAATGGATGGATGGTTGGTTGGATAGGGCTCTACCCTTTAGATCGGGCGGTGACTAGCGCCACCAAGCCGTAATACTTAATGAGCCAAAAACTAGATTTATTTTCTTTTCTTTAAATAGTGAGGTTGAGGATTTGTACTTTGCATTGAAGGGTTTAATTTTCACTCGTGCCTCGACTTTGGCCACCAATCAGATAACCTCTTTCTAGTTAATTCTACCCAATTAAAGTGTATTTGCCCTCCCTGTTCCTAAACCCATGTGCTTAAAAAAACTCTGCGCCATCATCCTGAACTAGAGGGTGAAGCCCTTTACAGAACATTATCAAGTGTTCGGCAGTTTCTTCTTCCTCTCTACACGCACTGCATACCATGTCTACCCCTTCGTATTTGGCCCGATATGTCTTGGTTCGCAATACTCCCGTCCTGGCCTCAAACAGTACAGAACTACCCCGAGTATTATCATAGATCCTTTCCTTGGTATTTTCCTGCTTAAAAGTTCGATAGATCTCTACTGCGGACTTCTTAATCATGCCAATTCTCCACATATCGGTCTCAGCTTCCTTCACCTTCTTCTTAACCGATAATTCTTTTTGGTTTGGCCCACGAACCAAGATGATGATGCTACGTGACAACGATGAGGATGCATAAGCAGCACATGATAATGATGATAATGTTCAGAGGAAGAGGACTGGTATATTAAATGCCCACTCTGATTCCCCCCACGTGAAAGTGGCCAGCCTGGCCGCGGCAAGTCAAGGGAACAAAAAACGTCGCATGAAGGGCTTCATACGGGATGCATGGACGACCTCAGTAGTTCAATAACGGCGATACTCTCGCAACACTCCCGTCTTAGCCTCAAACAGTAGAGAACTACCCCGAGTAGTATCATAGATCCTTTCCTTGGTAATTTCCTGCTTAAAAGTTCGATAGATCTCTAGTGCGGACTTCTTAATCATGCCAATTCTCCACATATCTGTCTCAGCTTCCTTCACCTTCTTCTTAACCGATAATTCTTTTTGGTTTGGCCCCTGCTATTTTTAAGAATTTACCAGTCAATTTTTTTGGATCGCTTCCTGAATTTTGTATCGGCATTCTTCATGTGCAAGCGGATGAATACCTACCTAGCGCAGCGCTCCTCTCCCATTTCTCTCAATCGCTTCTCGCATTTTATCTTGCTGCTAGCTTCCCTGCCCTCAAATGATGTCCATCCCATATCACCTTGTACTCCCTGATTTGGTGTATTCCCGTGAGCTCCTAAGGCAGGCCTACCTATTCTACGTTGCTAAATTTCTAATCTTGCTTGAACTTCTGATCTCATGCACAAGACCACATTGCCGAACGTAAGACCAAGAACCATGACCTCTTTCCATATTACCCTCACAACATCATACGTATTGTAATTCCACAGTGCCCTGTTTTTCATTACCGCTGCATTCCTGTTACCTTTAGTCGTGACGTACATTTCGTGTTCCCTTAAGTACTCGGCCCCATTGCTTATCCATACGTCCAGATATTTCTATTTATCTGTTATCTCTCGCGTGATCTTCTGTATTCTACGCTCACTGCCTTCATTGTCATTAGAAATCAAGACTGCTGATTTTCCTCACTGAATCTGAAATTTCACCTATCTCCCGTATTACGGCAGATGTCCACAAATCTCGGCAAATCTTCCTTGTTGTCAGCCATTAGCACTATATCATCTGCGTACATCATTGCTGGTAGTCCCTGTTCAATGAGTTTTCCTTGTTTCATGAAACAGAGGTTGAAGCCCAGTCCACTTCCCTCTAATTTGGCCTCTAATCCTTGTAGGTACATCATGAATAAAAAAGGTGACAGAAGACACCCCTGCCTAAGCCCCCGTTTCACCACTGAAGGCTTGGATACCTGTTTTACCACTTCCCAATTACCTTGCTACCTTTATAGATATCCTTTAAAAGATAAGTGTCTACATCTTCCACGCCTAGTGTGTCCAGTATCCCCCCCAATTCCTCTTGAACCACGCTATCGTACGCTTCCTTGATATCGAAAAATGCTAGCCAAAGGGGCTTGTGTTCCTTTTCTGCTATTTCGATGCACTGCGTCAGTGAGAACACATTCTCTTCGAACCTCCTGTGTTTCCGAAACCAATTTTGCAGTTCCCCCAGCACCCCCTCATCCTCTATTTATGCCTGCAGTCTTTCTTTTATAATCTGCATCGCCAGCCTGTAGACCTCTGATGTCACTGTTATAGGACGGTAGTTGTTTATGTTAGCTTTAGCCCCCTCTCCTTTATAGATCATGCTAATCCTGCTAAGTTTCCATCCATCGGGAACTTCTCCATCGTTTATTATTTTGCTCAGTGCCTCTCTCAAAACCTGCTTAAACTTCGGACCTAATGTCTTTATCAGCATAATTAAAATGCCATCTAGGCCTGTTGATGTACTACTAGGAACCCTTTTCTCAGCTCTTTCCCACTCTCGTTGTGAAAATGGAGCCTTTGCGCCACTTGATTTATCATTGTCTATTGTGGTGCATAAAGCACTTCTTTGTTGAAATTTTTCTGTCACCCTTGTTCTTATACATTCAATAGCTTCATCCTCTTCTAGCCTAGCACCTTGAGCTGTAGTTATAAACTTCTGCTCTAGGCTCGTCTCTTTTCTTAGATTGTTTAGATGGTTCCGAAATTTCGGAGCTGACTTTCTGTCTTTTTATGTACTTATGCTAGCCACTGAGCTCCCTTTCTTCTAATCTTTTCATTGATCGCAAGGGATGCATCCCTTCAACAGCTTAGAAACATTTCCCATTTTCTTTCAACATCATCTGTCGGTTCACCCCGCTGCTTAGCATGTCTGTGTTCCCTAGAGGCTTCCTGACGTTTTGCTATGGCTCTCTTAACTTCCTCATCCCACCAACTTTTGGGTTTGTGTCTTCTTTTCCGGGATGACTTGTCACGTGTCTTAGCAAGCTCTAGCACGAACACCTAATTAGATTCATGTATGTGCACACTGTTTCAGTGATTACTTTCTCAATTTCTTTAGTGGCTATTTCAATTCGCCTTTTTGAATAAACATTTTGCTGTAGCTGCAGATCTTGTCTCCTTCCCACTTTCACTGCTCCTCCAAAACTTAGCTTGATACGTTTGTGATCGCTACCCAGCCTTCTGGAGCCAGCTTCATCTATGAGCATTCCCCTAAGCTTATCATACATTCTATGTAACATCAGGGCGTAATCTATCGTCGACTGCAGCCTTCCTAACTCCCATGTTATTTGCCCTTCACAGTTCTCGGTACTGTCGCAAATGATCAAATCATGTCTTCCACACATATCATTGATAATTTTGCCGGTTGGGTCGGTATACCCTTCTATATTTTGTATGTGCGCATTCATATCTCCTAGTATAATTATCTCGCACTCTCCTCTTAACTCCTGAATGTCATTTGATATACACTCTACCATTGCCAGGGTTTCCTCTCTGGCCTTTGCTCCCGTCCACAGGTACACAATACCAAGGAGTGTTATTTGCCCTGAAACTTTCCCTTTTAGCCATAAATGTTTCTTGCACTCCTGCTTGACCCTTTGCCAGTCTGTACTTTTATGAATGAATGCCCCAATATCACCCCCCTTTCTGCTGCCTTCTGTTCTATTACAATATTCCCATGCGTAGTCCGCTTTGTTAGGAGCTTGTTTCATGTCCCTGAGATGTGCTTCTACAAAACCATATACCATCGGCCTCTCCTCCCTTAGCTGTTCTTCTATCTCCTCCCACTTCTGCCTGTTCCTACCAACCTGCATATTAATATACCCTAAGTCTGAATTGGCTCGGTACTCGTGGATACGTCTATTTCTGCCCCGGACTCTACCTATTATGAAGTCATGGTTTGGAAGACCTTTATTAGGCCCGAGGAACCAGCAGCCGACAGCTGAGATGAATGAACCAAGATGATGATGCTACGTGACAACAATGAAGATGCATAAGCAACACATGATAATGATGATAATGTTCAGAGTAAGAGAATTGGTATAATAAATGCCCACTCTGATTCCCCTCTCGTGAAAGCGGCCAGCCTGGCCGCGGCAAGTCAAGGGAACAAAAAACGTCGCTTGAAGGGCTTCATACGGGAGACATGGACGACCTCAGTAGTTCGATAACGGCGATCTGCTGGGGCTACAAGTGGCGTCACGCGGTAATTCACTGGTGAAGTTTCTTCGAGAACTGTGTACGGCCCGATAAACCGTAGCTGGAATTTGTCGCACAAACCAGGTGTGCGAATAGGCGTCAAAAGTAGCACCTGGTCTCCAGGTTAAAAGGATACAGCACGATGCGATTCATCATAAACCAGCTTTCTGTCTTGCTGTCGCGCTTCAGTGTTCATACGAGCATGTTGGCGGCTCTCTGCGAGCCGTAGAACATATTCCTCTAAAGGTGATGGAGATGAATCCGCGTGGCAGGTAATGAAAGAGACGTCCAGGAAAGAAGTAGGGGAGAGTCCATAAACTAGGTAAAAATGGTGAGTAGCCGGTTGTCTACTGAATGGCCGTATTGTAGGCGAAAGTGACGAATGGTAGAACTATATCCCAGTTCTTGTGGTCTGGTTGAATATAGGCGGCGATCATGTCAGCAAGAGTGCGGTAGCATGGCTCAGTGAGGCCGTTAGTCTGGGGATGATAACTAGAAGCAGTCTTGTGAGTTGTGCCAGAGGCGCGAAGAAGTTTGTTCTCTAGTGGTGAAAGGAAGGCCCTTCCACGGTCACTGAGTAATACACGTGGAGCACCATGACGCAGTGTAATGGCTCGGAGGATGAAATCGGCAATTTCAGAAGCTGAACCGGTAGTGACGGATGCCGTCTCGGCGTAGCGCGTCAAATGGTCAATGGTTGTTACTATCCATCGGTTTGCAGCAGCATTTACTGGAAGGGGGCCATAAAGATCGATGCCTACAACTTCGAATGGTGTGGTTGGGCACGGAAGAGGCTGTAGTGTATCGGCTGGAGCAGATGTGGGTAGTTTTCTACATTGGCAGGTAGTGCAGGACCCGACGGACCAAGCTACAAGAGTGGTTATACCTGGCCAATAAATCCGACTTCGAAGGTGATCGTAGGTTTTATGGTAACCAAGGTGACCAGCAGTCGGATGGTCATAAAGTGCTCTGAAGACTTCAGACCAAAGCGATCGGGGTAGAACGGGAACCCAGCGCTGACTGTCAGGATGGTAAATTTTTGCAGTACAGCACCGAGTTGTCTAGCTTAAACTGCGAGAGTTGGCGACGAAACCTTGCATTAGGTGGACGGAAACTGCCAGTAGGTAGTCTATAATACGTCGACAGTATGGGTCAGCCAGCTGTCTAGAAGAAAATCGTGGGGTCGTCCGAAGGTCACCAGCTGGTCAGTAGGGGCGAGAAAGAAAACTGCCGTAGACGTGGACTCCGAGGGTGTGTTGTGCAAAGTGATTGCAGAAACGCTGAGTGGAGCCGCTGGTAGTGGGGCAGCGATAAAGAGCATGGGCGTCGCTATGCTTTCTGCTACACTTGTATACGATGTCAAAACCATACTCTTGTAGGCGTAGAATCAAGCGACCGAGGCGTCCCGAGAAGTTCTTGAGTGTCGAAAGCCAACATAAAGCGTGGTGGTCGGTCACAATGGTGAAATGGCGGCCGTGCAGATAAAGACGAAATTTCTGCACTGACCAAACGGTGGCGAGGCACTCCTGCTTGGTGATCATGTAGTTCCACTCGACTGCGGAGAAGACGCGGCTGGCGTACGCAACGACTCGCTCTCGCAAAGAGATGTCGGGCTGCAGGAGCACGGCTGCTAAACCGTGGCCGCTAGCGTCTGTATGCAGGAAGGTCGGTGCACCATCGTGAAAATGAGAAAGTACAGGGTCGGTCGTGAGGGTACTCTTCAAACTGTCGAAAGCCGATTCACATTCCTTAGACCACTGAAAGGGCGTACCAGAAGCAAGTAGCTTATGGAGTGGTGCGGCTATGGAGGCAAAGTTTTGTATGAATCACCGAAAGTAAGAGGCGAGACCAAGGAAACTTCGCAAATATTTCAGTTTGTCAGGGCGAGGGAATTGAATCACCGCAGCAGTTTTTTCAGGATCTGGACGAATTTCGTCCTTGCTCACAACATGACTGAGGACTTTGATAGATCTGCTGGCGAAATGGCACTTCTTGGTGTTACTTTGAAGAACAGTGCCCGCAAGGCAAGTAAGGACTTCGTCCAAGCGTTGCAGATGTTGAGGAAACCTCGATGAAAAGACAACAATGTCATCGAAGTAAAATAGGCAAGTTTTTTATTTCAGGCCACGCAGCACCGTGTCAATCGAGCGCTCAACAGTTTCGGGCGCATTGCATAGACCAAACGGCATAACACTGAATTTGCATAGGCCGTCCAGGATTGCAAACGCAGTTTTTTTTCTTTATCATCTTCGTGCATGGGGATTTGCCAATAGCCAGAACGCAAGACGAGGCTTGAAAAGAATTCAGCACCTTGTAAGGGATCGAGGGCGACATCGATACGTGGCGTAGGGTATACGTCCCTCCTAGTGATCTTATTGAGTGCTCGGTAATCGACTCAAAATCGTACGGAACCGTCTTTTTTTACGCACCAGAACCACTGGAGACGACCAAGGACTGGTTGAGGGTCGGATTATCTCCCGTTGCAGCATATCGTCTACGTTTTCCTCAATGATTTTTCGTTCGGCTAGAGAGACGTGGTACGGACGGCAATGCACAATGGATGTTTCGTCGGTCTGAATACGATGTGCTGTAGCAGTTGTCTGGCCCAGGCTGGATGAATGAACGTCGAAAGAGTTTGCATGCTTTCGCAACAAATCAAGCAGCTGCTGCTTCTGCGAGTCTGTCAAGTCTTTGTTGATGGCTGCTGTAAAGGCCGAGGAAGCAGCATGATCTTCAGGATGGTCTTTAGAGGAGGCAGGGGTAAGAAGCACGACGCACACAGGCTCCACATTGGCAACGCAGGCAACAGTAGTGCCCCGCTGCAGTAAAATTTAATCTGGTGTGGTGTTCGTAGCAGCGAGGACAGCTGCTCCATTGTTGAAGCGAGCCACACCTGATGCGAGAGTTATGCCTTTATTAAGGCAACGGGGCGATTGAGTGACCAAAATGTCACCAGAGTCGACGTCGTTGGACAAAACTGTGACAAAACTGTGACTAAAACTGTTTGTGTGATTGTAACTCGATGTCTACAGCAGCGATGAGTCGAAGTGGCCTGTACGCTTCGTCACTGGGCAAGTGGTCTGTGTCAGTAAGATGGACGACACGTTGTGCACAACAAATAGCCGCGGAAGCAGACGAAAGAAAATCCCAGCCTAAAATGAGTTCGTGGGAGCACGGGGATAGCACAGCGAATTCTATATAATGAACAGTCGTCGATTAGCACACCGGCAGTACAGAGAGTGGAAGGGCGAATCAATGTTCCTTGGGCTGTAAGCAGTGTTGGTCCATCATAAGGCGTCGTGACTTTTCGAAGACGGGTACACAAATCAGCACGAAAAATAGAAAACACAGTCGCAGTGACCACCAAAGCATCACCGTCCACTCCCTCAACTGTGACTGCAATCATATTGTAAGGGCGCGCTGGAGGAATAGGAATCCTGTGTTGGAATGCAGTTTGTCCTCCAAAAACTGCATCGCTTAGTTTTCCGGACTACGATCAGAAGCCCACACTATATTAGATACTGGTGCCATTTTGAAATCGTATCTGTCCATACCATCTGTCAAAGAGTCTCACTGGTTGTTTTCCTCGTTGCTAGCTATCCTGCACCCCAAAGGGCCCGCTTGCCCCCCCCCCCCCCAAAAAAAAAAAGCTACTGCGCGTCTTGCAAGTCGCCAACCCACCTCATTACCTAGCCGCCCATCGAAGTGAATTCTGTCTCGTTGAAAACCACCCCACCTATGCACCTCTTTGTTTATTTTCACCACCTCAAAGCCTTTCTGTCGACTCATCCGCCATATCTCTTGGTTTGCGTTGACAACCGCTCTTTGCAGGTTGATATCTCGCACCAGTACCTTCGGTGTCGTGCATATCACTACCTGTACTTGAGGAGAAGTGGCGCGCATGTCATCGATGCCTTTCGCCTATGTGTTGCTAGTCCTGCTGTATCTTCATTTAAGACATCGTTTAAACCGCCTGAAAATTATCACCAGGTTTCGTCTATCAGCTGTAGTTTAGTGTTTTGCGCTCGCTTGCCTCATGACTGCTTCCAGCTTGCGTCCTCGGAACGCCCCTACTACAACCCTCTTGTCACCTCTTACCCACTCTTTGATGGCTTCAGTGCATCGATTTCAATTCGAGTCCCCGGCGATTATCCCATGCTGTGACTTTTCAGCTGGAGCGTCCTGCACCTGGGGGTTCTTGCACCTGTGACGCCGGCTGCTTTGTCCCTTCCCAGCCCCACCACTACTTCGCTGAAGCTGGGCCTTGCGAGAATTGAACCGGCTGAACCTGTTTTTTCCAAACTTGTTTGTTCTTTCTTCTCCGGTGTTCTGGTTGCCGGTTCCCTACTTATCTCTCTGTAGGCCACTCCTCTGTTTACCTTGGCTAGTGCTTCTTCGGTGGACTTCAGCCTTTCAACCATAGCCCTCGTTTTCTCTTGCGCGGTCTCTAAAGCAGTCTCGAGCTCGGTGATTCTCATCAGCAGGTCACTCTGGGAAACCATCATTTTCTCCATTTTTTCCTCGACCTCACATTGCCTGCACTTTGCGTCAGCCTCTTCTCCTTCCGCTTCTACATTTGGGTTCACTTTCAAACCCACTACACATCCTCAAAACTTTACAGTCTTTCCAACAATGTCTTTTCGACACCAATTGTCCCTATGACTTGTCTCACCCGATAATTACAAAACACGAGCCCTGCCCAACGAAAAAGAGAAAGTCTAAGCTATACTACAAAAATTTGCGTGTTCAATGTACGTTCACCTTCCCCATGGAGTGGCAAAAGAAAGAAAACAACAACAAAAAATCAAATACACACACGCACACCAACTAATGAATACCTGGTGACTAAACCCCGAAAAGCCGTAAAATAAAACAAGTGCTACAGGGATTTTAACTGCTGCCTTATAATTATAAAGACAAGCTCAAAACATGCAAAACAACTTATCTGCGCAGTTGATCGGGAGCGCTCATAAAACACGTCCATCCACCATGACAGTCCGAACCAAACTCTACTCCAGTTGCGGCTCCTGGCGGCGAAACGCTGCACTAGCACCGACGGCCACTCCCCGTTGAAATCCGCTTTTTCGCCCGGGCACTAAAAAACAGAGGAGGCGCAGGCTAGGCATGAAGGATGAGGCAAGGTAAAATGAGAAGAACGTGCTTTATTTGATCATACTGAAACGTGCCGTCCGTGCCGATGGCGGGAGCGAGATTAACGAGTCCCGGCTCTCGCTTGGGCCTGCAGTTGAGCTGCCATATACGCCACAGGTGACGCTAGGTATTAGCTAGGCCGCTAAGCACCATGCGTGCAAGTGCTTACACCAAAACCACTATAAGATGATGAGACACGCCGTAGTCGATGACTCCGGAAATTTAGGCCACCTGTCACTAAAATGAACAACGATGAAGCATTTTCAGCTCCTTCAAAAATTTGGATGCTGCGGCGGTGGTGTAATTCCACTGTTTCACTGTCGAGCACCATACTACAGTGTCTAGAAATATACTGCAACCATAAACCTACACGACCACGCGTGCACTTGATTTGTTTCCGATGGGCTTGGAAATGACAACACGTGGGGGACGTAGCGAGTCCTGTTGTCGCACACAGTGTTTACCTCTTGTATTCCATGTTCTCTCTGTACAGGTAAATTCATTTTCGGTAAATGCAATAACGATACATACGAAGTGGGAATAAAGCAAAAGCTTGCGAATTTCAGCTATAGTTTCAAAAAAGAGTGTGAGCATGTGCGGACGCTGAGAACATAGTTTACAGTAGGTCCATCATCTTTTCTGATTGTTCATGGGAACATATTCACCGAAGGCTTTTCTTCAACCCACTAGTCGTATAATCATCAATACATATAGCACAATCAACGCCTTCATCATCAAATGAACCCGTTCGTCATTACTGTCATCAACATCATATCTCCCAACTTACTGCGCAAGCTTACAGAAGCACGTGATGACTGGAAGCTAAAGTCACCTCTCTGAAAAACTTGAAGAAGAAGAAACTTTCTGCCGTTTCGATTGCTATGTTCTATAAAATCACACTAAGAGAAAAAATTCAGAATCTATTATAAGTGTACTGTCTGAAATTCAATTCTTGGAATCCCCCACAGTGGGTGTGAGCCACAAGAGATTCCTTACGGGCTTCCTTACCCGACATAAAGCCCGCATAGGGTCAGTTTGCAACGGAGTTTCAAGCACCGCCGTAGCTCAGTGATAAACTATGCTGCTGCCGTGCAGTGGGCCCAGGATCGATTCCTATTCCGTCCTCCGTACATTTTGTTTTGCTCTCCTTCTTTCACGTGATGGTGGCTGCGGAAAACTATAAGGTGTCAGATTCCACTATAGTCAGTGCTTCTTCATGCATTTCTTGTAAATATACAATGCGAAATGGTGCGGCATCTTCAAACGAACCAAATTTTTTCATGGCATGCTATGATGCTACGCTGTCACTAAGTAGGGGGTTCTGTCGCACTTTCTTAGCACTGTAGAATACCACCTGACCGCCTATCAACTCCCATCTTCACCTGAGTAGTTCACCTGACCTTCTTTTCGGAACTGTTTTAAAGTCCGATTTTTCTTTAAAAAAGCACAAAAAATCCCGGTCGTGATGTTGAACTTCTGACTTTGCGAGCATACATCGGCTTGGTGTCTTGGATGACCCTCCTTCTCACGCGTTGATTCGCTCAAACTTTTTCTTCGTCGCTAAGTTTCGACATTGTTAGCTTCATAGTGTCCACAATGTCGGAAGTTTGCTATTTCGAGTAGTCAGGCTCCTACGTTGACGCTTCCTGTCAACTGACCAGTTGCGCACACCTGTTTTGCGACTAATCGGCTACTTCCATGTGAATTTTACGTTGAGTGTATACGCCGTGCGTGGTTGGAGTGCAATAAAACAAAACGCCGAAAGTTTCTACCTGTAAAGAATAGACAGGTGCTGCCTTGAACGCTGTATGCTACTTTGTTGGCGTTTAAGGGTAGCAATTAGAAAATTCGGTAAATAGATATTCGTGGCGAGTTTGGGCTATAGGTGCCAGCACCATCCCCGCACAGGTGGGGATAGGGGGTTGGGGGCGCGTATACAAATGCAAGCCGTGGTGCTTCGTTGCGTGCGGTTTGAGACCATTGTCGGCGGATAAAATGCGTTGACTACAAATTACTGTTAATATCTACGCCCTTCTCTACTGAATCAGTGCACGACGCCCATGCAACGTTAACCTTACCTGCGAGTAAAGCGTATTCTGCCTTCCAAATGGATACTCGCCCTCGGTGACTCTCTTCACGCTTTCTACTAAATCACGCCTTCGCTAGCAATGTTCGTACGTAGTTAGCTAAGCGTTAGCGTTGTTTCCGCCTGCTACGCACTGCTGTATCATGACTGAACTACTTATTTACATCTTTGTCATTTGCATACTACAAAAAAGAGAGAAAGAAATATCATATAGTATTAGACCTTTATTCAGCCACAATTTACAGGCCAAGCATTTCGACCGCCTGTGCGACCAGTCGACGCTGTTCTTCTTCCCCTTCGGCGCCGATCCAGTCGAGCTAGGAGGTGATGGAAAAGAATGGGGGAGGGTAATAGCTAGATTGCTGAGCAGTTGGGCAGTAAAACAGGCAGTGTGACAGGTCGGCGTATGGAGAGGGGCAATTAGGACAGCAGGGGTTAGACCTATAGTTTATAAAGAAAAAGGCGAAAGGGGTTATCAGGCAGTTCATTTGGATGTGCCGTAGAGTCCGAGCCTCGAGCGCAGTGAGTGATAGATGAGGGGAAGAGTAAAGCCGCTTGTCGAGCCTGAGCTGGAGATATACCTCCTTGATAGTGTGACGCAAGGAGATCTGAATATTGTTATTCGCGGAGCTCTCACTGTCTTCCGAAGGTGTGGGCCGGAGAATGCACGGTGCCTGGTGCAATATATCGCGGGCAAGCTGATGAGCTAGCTCATTGCCGTTAATACCTGAATGCCCAGGAACCCAGCGGAGGAAGACAGTGGAAGGTTGAAGAGCAGAGGCCGCTCGCTCGACCTCCTGTTGAAGAGCAGGGGGCAACGTGTTGTTCTGCGTGTGAAGGATGGCGGCGTGAGAGTCGGAGTAAATCATGTACTCGGGGAGAGAAGGGAGGGAGGAAAATGACTGCATGGCGTGGACCATGGAAAGGACCTCGAGAGAAAGTACATTTGGCGTGTGCAAAAATGGCCCGCTGGTGTGCGTGTCAGGTGCTGAAAGGTGTGGATGGTAGATAACGTAGCCACACGAGCCCCGAGGAGCCATGTATGAGGCATCCGTTTAGGCAACTCCCTGTGTAGAGAGAGAAGGAGAATGATGCTGTGCTGCTGCATGACGCCAGCTGGTGTGAAGAACGGGAGACATATTGGATGGGAGGGAAGGATGCGAAGGTTAGAAGCAGCCGTGCTAGCGGCAGAAGGCAAGGTGGGAACGGAAACGGGAACGTGAGGGATACCGGCTTGGGCTAATAGCCATTGGCCTTGACGAGTGAGAGAAAGACGGGCAATCTGAGAGTCGTGGTGCAGAGAAATAAGAGAACGTGATGGATAGAAGAGGCCTGTGGCAAAGAGCTTAGTGGTAGAAATAGTGACAGGGAGGTTTAGAGCTGCCTTGTAGAGGCCTAATAGAGCTCTTTAGAGTGTGTTGAGTTGCGTTAGGGTGAATTGAACGTAGGGTACAAAGTACAAGAACTTGTTAAGGGCAAGCGCATGTGCAACTCGGCACACATAAGCCTCGTGGAGCCCCGACTGCCGAGTTACAACGCGTCGCAGGAGGTGGGTCACGGAGTGGCAAGTCCTCACAGCGTGATGTAGGGCCTGCGTGTTCTTTGTCGCGTGCAAAGGCAAGCCAATAACTTTGCATTGCTGTAGTGGAGATCAGAGAGCTAGAAAGATGTATGGAGATGAGGGTATTGTGGGAGCGCTGGCACACAGACCGGTTTAGCAAAAGTAGTTCACATTTCTCCGGTGCATGGGACAGGCCAGCAGAAGCGAGAAAGGAAGCGATAAGGTCCAGGCCACGTTGCAAAGTATCCTGCACGTGGCCGGGACATCCAGACGTACACCAGAGAGTGATGTCTTTTGCATAAAATATATGGTGGAGGTGAGGTATTTGGGACAGTTGGGAGGCAAAGGGGGCCATAGCCATATTAAATAGAGTAGGAGATACTACGGCCCCTTGAGGAGTGCCACGGGTGAGGGAGTGTGGCTTAGACAAATGAGTATCGACTCTAAAGCGAGCAACTCGATTGGAAAGAAATGATCGGATGTAAGAATACATGCGGGAGCCACATGACAGGGAGGAGGGCTGAACGAGTATGTGGTCATGACTCACTCCATCGAACGCCATCCGTACATCGACGGTTACAAGCGCGTGGATATGACCACGAGAAGGTGAAAAAAAAGTATGCTGAAGAACAAGGAACATGTCTTGTGCACATACGTGGTGTCGGAAGCCAATAACAGAAGAGGGGGAAACCGTTTTGCCTTAATAAAATCCGACAGTCGAGTCAAGGCCATTCGCTCAATAGTCTTGCCAACGCATGACGTCAAAGAGATAGGGTGAAGGTCAGAGAGAGATGGAGGTTTGCCTAGCTTCGGAATCATGCAAATTAGAGAGGATTTCCAAGAGCTTGGAAGACAGCTGCTGTTCCATGCTTCGTTGAATGTGTGTAAGAGAAATTCCTTCGCGTTGTCGGGGAGATTACGTAGTGTAGTATATTGTCACGTTACTCTCGACAAACTTGATAAAAATGGGCTCGTTTAGTCGACTACTCAAGCAGCGGCTCAGAGAGATCGTCTTTGTCTTCTTCCACTCTTCGATCTCACCCAAGCAAATTATGTGGCGATAGTCCCCCCCTTTGAAAGCATCGACTCGATGCTCGTAAATAAAAAAAATGAAGGTATACACACGCAGATATAGAGAACCAAAAGAGGAAGAGTGCCACTACTCGCAGCGCAAATGAGGAAGTTTCGCCAACGCTTCCGCCAAGCGCAAAAAAAAAAGGCATTAAAACACAGGATAACACAAACAGCAGCAGCAACGCAATGTCACGGCATCTCGTAGCACGTGAAACCACAAGGGCTACTGGTTGAAGTAGGGCTTCAGCCGAACGACATGCACGGTTTCGGGCCGAAGCTGTCGACGAGAAGACGCTGCGCCGTCCGGAAATACCTCGTAGGTAAGATCTGTGATTCGTCTAAGAACCTTGTACGGTCCAAAATAACGGCTTAGGAGTTTTTCGGATAAGCCTGGTCACCGGACAGGGATCCACACCCACACTCGGTCCCGCAGTAGGTGACATTTCGATGGCGGAGGTTGTAACGTCGTGCGTCTGCATCTTGTTGGTGACTGGTGTTTATGCGAACTAGTTAACGAGCTTCTTCGGCGTATTGAGTGTATTGCTCAGCATCTTGAGCAAGTTCATTGCTTTGGTCGCACGGAAGCATAGCATCGAGCATGGTTCGCACGTTGCGTCCGTGAACAAGTCGGAAAGGTGGAAATCGCGTTGTTTCTTGCGTTGCCGTATTATAAGCAAACGTGATGTATGGAAGAATCTCGTCCCAGGTTTTATGTTGTACGTCCACGTACATTGACAGCATCTCCGCTATGGTCTTGTTAAGCCTCTCTCTCAGTCCATTGGATTGCGGATGATAAGCCGTTGTTTTTCGATGACTTGTGCAGCTCAGTTTAAAAATGTCCTCCATCATTCGTGCTGTAAACGACGTCCCTCTGTCCGTAATCACGCATGACGGGGCACCATGCCGTAGGACGATTTGGTGCACGAAGAACTGCGCGACTTCAGAGGCCGTGCCACGGGGTAACGCTTTTGTTTCAGCATAACGCGTAAGATAATCTGTCGCAACTATAATCCATTTGTTTCCAGAGGACGACAAAGGGAAGGGCCCGAGAAGGTTCATTCCCACGAGGTCAAACGGTGTCCGTGGTGGTGCGATCGGCTGGAGCAGGCCCGCGGGTCTCACAGGCGGAGTCTTGCGGCGCTGGCACTCACGGCAGCCTTTCACATATTGATGTACACTAGTTGATAGTCGCGGCCAGTAATACTGTTGGCGTACTCGGGCGAGAGTTCGCGAATAGCCCAAATGTCCTGACGTGGGCTCGTCGTGGCACGCCAGGAGGATTTCATCACGCATGTCGGTAGGAACAACGAGTAGGAAGGCTTTGTCGCTACCACGAGCGTTTTTCTTGTAAATAATGCCTCTTCTTAGACAAAAAGAGGACAGTTCGCGAGCAATGTGTTGAGGGACCTGAGAGTTGCGGCCTTCCAGGGAATCAATGACTGGGCGTAATTCATCGTCTGCCCGCTGCTTTGACATAAATTCGGAGTCACTAACTGCTCCGAGAAAGGCATCTTCATCTTCGGAGCCCCTGACAGCGTTCCCCACAGGTGCTCGAGAAAGCGCGTCGGCGTCTTCGTGTTTGCGCCCTGACCTGTACACAATCGTAATATCAAAGTCCTGCAAACGCAAACTCCACCGTGCGAGACGGCCGGATGGATCTCTGAGATTTGCCAGCCAGCAGAGCGAGTGGTGGTCAGTCACCACTTTGAAGGGACGACCGTAGAGGTAAGGCCGAAATTTGGTCGTCGCCCACACGACTGCGAGGCATTCTTTTTCTGACGTAGAATGGTTGGTCTCAGCTCGAGAAAGAGTACGACTGGCGTAAGCTATCACATGCTCAACGCCGCCGTGTCGTTGTACAAGGACAGCGCCAAGCCCGACGTTGCTGGCATCTGTATGAATTTCTGTAGCAGCGTCCTTATCAAAATGGGCAAGAACAGGGGTTGTTTGCATTCTCTGTCGTAATTCTGTGATTGCTGTATCTTGTTCTGCGCCCCAAGTAAAGGGTACGTCATCTCGGGTGAGTCGCGTAAGAGGTTCAGCTATCTTAGAGAAGTTGGCGATAAATCGGCGATAATACGCGCACAAGCCGAGGAAACGGCGTACTGCTCTTTTATCTGATGGGACAGGGATGGCGGCGACAGCAGCAGTTTTGTCTGGATCAGGTCGCACTCCATGTGCACTAATGACATGTCCCAGAAATTTCCGCTCTTCATAGCCGAAATGGCATTTTTGGGGTTTCAGCGTAAGTTCAGCTGTGCGAATGGCTTCCAGAACCTTTCTCACACGCTTCAGATGTTCTTCAAAGCTCTCGGAAAGCTCTCGGACACCACGCATGAGGTGGCGCAACTTTTTTTCTTCTGCCATAGCAGGATCCGCTCGCTTGAAAAGCCGTGTCATGTCCTCGACGTACATCGAGACGGTCTCGTTGGGCATCTGGATGCGTGATTGTAGTGCACGCTCCGCCCGTTCGCGGCGGTCGGGACTCCTGTAGGTCTCCAGGAGGCGACGCTGGAACTCGCGCCAAGATGTCAGAACATCATCCCTGTTCAAAAACCACGTCTTGGCACCGTCTTTTAGGCACGTGTACACGTTCCGGAGCTTCGCGGCGTCATCCCAGTAATTGATCGCTGCGACACGTTCGAACTCACTCAGCCAGTCGTCAACATCTTCATGCTGCTCTCCGTGAAAGGGGCTAGGCATTAGCGGGTTCTGGACGGTGCAGTAGATCGGCGTGGAAGGTGTCGGAGCTTGCATGGGATCTTGTGTCGAAGTCATAGTCGCTGCGTCAGTGGTTGGTGTCTCAGGCGGTAGGCCTCGTTGGCGGCGGCTTACTCTATGAACAGGAGTGTCCACGGGTGCAGGGCTTGTATTCCAGCTGCTGGACGGGGTCTTGGGCATCGGGTGGATTGCGAGACGTTGTATCCAGCACCTCCACCAGTCTTGTCACGTTACTCTCGACAAACTTGATAAAAATGGGCTCGTTTAGTCGACTACTCAAGCAGCGGCTCAGAGAGATCGTCTTTGTCTTCTTCCACTCTTCGATCTCACCCAAGCAAACCATGTGGCAATATGTTATCTCATCCTCGCCGGGTGCCGATTGGGTAAATTGAATGGCTAAGGCAGCTTCCAGCTCCCTGAGCGTAAATGGGTGGTCCAGGTCTGGGTCCAGGTCTGCCACAGTAACCTAGATAGGAAGGTGTGAGGGGGTGGGAGATACAGAGATTTTAAATTGTCAAAAACATCAGATGGAGTCCCTTGAGTGAGAGCTCTATCTAGGGTGGGAGCTACGGCAGGCTTGGTACCTAAGAGAGACGTAAACAGAGACCATGTAGAGCGCGAGTGCACGGCGGAGTCAACGCCGTCACACAGCATGTTCCAACAAGAGTGCTCGAGAGAAGTGCCGTAAGCGATAACTTCAGCCCGCAGAGCATCAATGCGGAAGGAAAGTTGGACGTTGTGTGGCTGGCAGCAGAGAGCGCGTTTCAAACGTTGATGACGTCGCCATAAACGGAGAAAGTAAGGATCAGGGTCAGGAATGGGGAGTTGAAATCAAGCGCGGCGACTACAGGATGTCATTGCTGCGGAGATCCGCGACGTCCAGTCGTCGTAAGTTTTAAATGAGTCAGACAAAAGGTTATTACTGAATGCTTCTCAGTCAGTGTGAGCGACTCGTTGTTTCCGCCTGTTTTGGGAAAGAGGGGTGGTAATGTGTATGAGAGAGTGATCACTGAAAAGGTTTGCAGCGGACACCTGCCAGTGAAAAGGAAGGGAACTCTGAGAGAAAGTGAGATCGGGTGTAGTGGAGCGCTGTGAAACAGTGCCCGCTCGAGTAGGTGTGTCTGGCGTATTGAGAAGGGTGAGATGGCATTCCTGGGCGAGGCAGTGTAGAAGGCGACCTGGTTTGAGTGTTTGGGGGTAACTCCAGAGCCTATGAGGAGCATTAAAGTCACCCCCAAGGAGGATATGGGTGGTCGATGGAAGGGAGTGCAGGAAGTTTCCAAGAGCACTAAACAAAGAGGACGTGACAGGGGAGTTGTAAAAGGACATCAAATCGAGAGAAAGACGGGTAGATGGTTGGTAATAGACCACACCAACTAAATGTTTCAGGAGGGAGGAGGGTACGTCTAGTGGTTCAACGAGAACCTCATTGCGTACATAAATGGACCCAAGTGGCGTTCCCATCGTAGCGTGATATACACGGTAGCCCGGGACGGAAAGCGCCGTCCGAGTCTCCTGTATAAGGAGAAAATGGTGTAATGTTTGGCGGGTGAGATGATATTGGTGGAGAGGGGTCCTATTATGACGAAAGTTGCGGCAGTTCCGCTGGAAAATATCGAGGTCCTTTTCACGCGCCATCTAGGTCTTTGATGTAGAGGAAGCGTCTGCGCGTGCGCGTTCCGTCTTTTTTGCCGGGGGAAGCGACTCTTGCAGGGAGTTAAGCATATAGGTGAAAGATTCCAGTTGCTTAGATTGGGTTTCGAGGGTCGCAAGAATCCGGACGATTGAATTTTCGAGCTTGACCAAACGAGTGTGATGCACACTGGTGGTGGTTTCGACCATGTCAGCCAATTTGGTTACATGGGAGCTGGAGGTCAGGGCGGTGAGTGTGGCGAGTTGCTTATTTAGCTCCGTGAGCTGAGAAGTAAGAAAGGATGTGGTAGTTGCGAGTGTCTGTGTCAGTGCGAGTATTTTTTGTTGTAGCTCATCTGAGACGCGTTGTTGCTCGCGTTGTTGCTCGCGCTGGTTGCGCTCCAACATAGCCAGTGGCAGATCGAAGGAGCGGCTCCCGCTACTTAAGGATGGTGAAGGTGTGTTTGATGAAGTGCACACGGGAGGTGTGCCTTAACCTTAGGAGCGTATGAGCCCGGGGGGGGGATGTTGTGGGATGTGATAGGAACTCATGCGCTGAAGAGGAGGGCGGTAAAGGCTGAGTGGCTCGGCGCATGGCTGTGTGACGGGGAAAATCTGCTTTGGCACAGTCGCGTTGCTTAGCTAGAAGGTAGGGGCAGGTGGAGTCGAGAGATGAGTGGGTGTTGACTTGGCAATGGATGCACCAGGGTTGGTCGCAAACGTGAGCATCGGGATCTGCTGGTAAAGGAGACGCACAGCGGCGGCACTTGGCCGGAACGCTGCATTGGGGGCATTGATGAGCACGGTGCCCTATAGCAAGGTACCGAGTGCAGGTAGGGGGCTTAGATTTATGTGGATGGCATCGGAAATAGACGCGTTTAAAGTGCACAAAGCGAGGGATGATGGCTCAAGCAATTGTTATCAGGACGGATTCAGTGGAGCCCATCATACGTGCAGCGAGTATGTCCGAAGTTAAGGGTTCGAAGTCATGCAAGAGCTGAGATGATGTGAAGTGACCACCGACGTTGTGTATCACGCCGAGACATGATATTGGAGGACTGGGGCATAGGGCTTGATGGTGATCGGCTTACCATTAAGTTCCAGACTTGTGAGGGACAGTAGGGAGTGGGCAGTGAGAGGTGAGTGCGTTTGCCGAAACACAAGGCTCTATCACATTTGCCCTGAAGGGTGACCTCCACACTGATCTTGGGAGAGAGATTTGCGGTGGCTATGATGGTAGAAAGCAGGTCATAAAGAGGCAGTTTCGGCGTGAGTGTTCAAGGTGGAAGTTGGATTCCGACGGTGATGAGCTTGGAGCAGGGGTGGGCGGTCGAGACAGGTTTTCGATTGGCACTAACGGTGATTCAGCTGCTTTCAGGGGATGGCGTATTGTCTTCGTTGACCTGCAACGCCGTGAAGTCCATTTCCGTCGATAAGTCGTCAGCTGAAGTGATGGAAGGCAAAACTTCGGCAATGGAAGGAACGATGCTCATCGAAACGCGCTTGTCGACAGACTCGGAATTTCCAATGGTTAGGCCAGACGCACATGGTGGTGGTAAAAAACATTTATTTCAGAAAAAAGTCTACTAGAGAGTGCCGACGTGCCCCATCGGCGTGCTAGAGTGGCCAGACCCTATTCCGCGACGCCACTGGAGCTGGAAGCTGCCCGTGCGCGCTCCACCAAGGAGCGTTGTGCAGCCAAGGTAGAGCAGCCGAGCAGGTGCTCCTCCCAAGCCTCTCTAGTTGGGATAGGAAAAGGGGATGAGAAAGGAACGGGATTAACTGGGCACGATGCTACGACGTGATATGTGTCGGCGAGGACATGACAGGTCGAGCAGGTGCCATTGATTTGCGGCAAAAGGTGCCTGGCGACCGCCGGACTGATAAAGGTGTTAGTCTGCAGGCGGCGTAGCAGTCGTTCGTCCACTTTCTCCAAACCGCGTGCGGGGTCCGGGTAGAGGCGGCGCGAAGCCCGGTATAAGCCACAATTTCGCGAAAGCGCGTCAGGTTGGTATTGCCAGATTCCGTCTCGGGACATGGAGGGGCAACGGCCCGGACAGGAGAAGCGCGGGCAGCGGCATTTGCCGCCTCGTTGCCGTGCAGGCCCGAGTGGCCTGGGGTCCAGACTATACGAATGGGATGAGGGTTAAAGCGCCAAGAGGCTGCCTGTAGTAGGCTAGCCTCCAGCGGGGCATTGGAACCCTGAAGGTACTGAGAACAGGCCGAGCGCGAGTCCATCAGGATGGTGCGTGAGGCAGGGTGAGAGGCAGCCAAAGCTATGACAACCTTTTCAGCATGCGTTACTGTGTCTGCTCGAAAAGAGAGGCCATTGACGTGTTTTCCCTCTGTAATCACGGCAGCTGTGAAGTGACCCGAGGGGGAGGGACCCGAGACGTCCACGTAGAAAACACCAGGACGATCGGAGTGTCGCGTATGAAGGGCCGTGGCGCGTGCTAGTCTACGGCCAGGATGGAGGTCGGGGTTCATATTACGGGGTAGAGGGTCCACCCATAGCTTTTGATGCCAGAGCTCTGGTACCGGCAGCAGAGGGTCTTGGTCAGATATCGGGTTAAGGCCAAGTCTGTGTGGAAGACGGCACTCTGAAGGCGTCTGCGACAGTCGATTGATTTGGTTAACGCGATGAGCTTCGCGCATCTCTGCAAAGGTGTTGTGTACCCCCAGAGCCACGAATCGGCTGTTGGAAGTTGCAATAGGTAGGTCCAGAGCGCGTTTGTATACTGAACGAAGAAGGACGTCCAGCTGGTGCTTGTGTCGACGACGCAGGCGAAGGTAAGGCAAGGCGTAGAGGACGCGACTGGTCACAAATGCGTGGGCCAATCGGAAGGACTGAGACCCGCGGAGGCCGCCGCGCTTGGTAGACACTCGCCGTATCATGCGGCTCACCTGCTCGCTGGTGCGTCTGAGGCCTGCTATTGTGCCCTTTGGATCCAAGGACGATGTGAGGTGAAGGCCAAGAACCCGAATATTCTGCACTGACGGGACGGGCCCGGACGGAAGAAAAATTTTAGGTGGCGGTAGCGGAGAGACTGAAAGAAGAGCCGATTTAGCTGGAGAGCATTCCAGGCCGCATGAACCAGCGTAGGTATCCACCAGAAGGGCAGCCTTTTGCAGGCGTTCTTCGATTTGCGCTAAGGAGCCGGTGTTTGTCCAGATTGTGATATCGTCCGCGTATAGTGCGTGTTGTATTCCCTCGACCTCGCTTAGAAGAGAAGGGAGGTTCATCATCGCCAGGTTAAAAAGCAGAGGAGACAGGACTGCCCCTTGAGGTGTACCCGTCACCCCCGGAAAATCTTTTCAGGCCTGCGCCCAGCAATTTGACGTCATTTCCGGCCGGCCGACTCTCGGGGAAGCCGCAGCGGCAGCGAGCGCAGCGCGGGCGGCGGTGGTGACGGTTCGGCGGCGTGGTGTTGACGGTGTTTCAGGTTTGTTGCTTTCCGTTGTTGTTTTGCGGCAATTTCATTTCCGTGCGTGATGCTGGAGTGATGCGACAATGCCGAATAAGTGTTGTGTACCCGGATGCACCGGCAACTACAAAACAGGAAAGAAGATACAAGTGTTTTCCTTCCCTAAAGACGCCGACGCTCTCAAACAATGGCTACGCGCCATTCCTAGGAAGGACTTCGTGCCGACTTCGTGCACTAAGGTAAGAATTTGAGATGCTCCTGTTCTTAGCTTGTCGTTGCTTGTTCGGGTAGAAATCACCTATGATGGGAAATACTTGAGCGTGTGGCCGCCGGGCCTCGCGAAGCGCTGACGCCAGCAGCGTTCGCAGCAAGGATGGTCAGCTGCGCTTTGTTCACTAACAGTGCCGTGGTGTCGTCCATTCTTGCAAGCTCTCGGTGGAAGCGCTTCGTGGAGTGCGGTGACATCACGCTCCCGTGTTTCCTTTCATGTTGCTTGTACCGCTTAGCGCAGCGCTTTTATTTAGATGCTTGCGAAACGTAGGTAGACTTTGTTTTAGCTACACGGACTGTAAACGCGGTCATGCAAACGGGAGCGCATTTTTTTTTTTTGAGAAGTGGCGTCTCAGACGTTCTTGAAACGTTTTTGCAGGTGTGCGCGAATCATTTCGACGCTTCATGCATTGAGAAGACGACATCGTAGACGGATCCAAGGACAGGGAGAGTTATTGAAGTTGCACTCCCAGTACCACGGTTGCGTCCTGGATCTGTCCCAACGGTATTTTCCGGCTGTCCGTCCTACCTATCAGTACGAGACCAGAGCACGAGAGAAACCCCTGACGCCAAGAGGAGCCGACAAGAAGCCTCCCAACTCGCCCGTGCTGTAGAAAAGTCGCTGGCGTCATATGAAGCGGAGCAAAAACGAGACCGGTTTTCGTCCCTCGAAGAACTAAGGGCTCGCCTGCAAGGGGTGTCAGTGTCTCCAAAGTGGACTGTGATTCATAAAGAAGAGTGCTCCATGTTTTTGAACATTATCGACTATCGTGAACCTTGTTTGAATGCGTCATTGACCGTGTTTGCAAACCTTGAAGTCTTTGCCTGCTATCAAGGTTCACCAATCAAGAACCTTGGTAGCGCTGTTGTACCAGACTCAGTTCAAAAAGTAAGTTCCTTGTTGGAAATTTTGAACAACCTGTCGATGCTGTCTGAGGAGCGCTGCACTTATTGCCACCTGGCTCAAGCAATACATTCCCTTGTTTGAGCCTTGTTTCCAGTTTTGTATCTCTTTACAAGTTGTTAGCTTTTAAAGGTGCTGTACTTTTTTCTTTTTTTTTAACTCGAACTGCCTCGGTGCCCACTGTAGCAGTTGTACAGTCCGTTTTGGTACCTAAGCTGTGTACACTTTCCTTGTGCACTCTGTGTACAGACATGTTGTGCACTGTGATTTGTTTTTTTCTTAGATTTTTGTTTGATTTTTTCCCTAGGACATGCACCTACCTGTGGCGGTACAATTACTTTTCTTTCTGTCATTTATCATGCTGTGGACCACAATTTAGTCACCAGTGTTCTTTTGTATTGTATTTTTTGGCAAGTGTTTGAACCTGATACCTTGTGTTGCTACTGCTACTATCATAAACGAATGGTATGTTTTCCTCTAACCTACAATTTAAATGAAAGTGTGCTTTTTCTGTTCCAAATCTCGGGGATGTTTTTGCTGTTACAATCTGTTTTGTTTTCTGAGTTTTATGTGGCAAGATATTGTGTTTTGTACTTTTGGCATATTTTCAGCATTAAGGGCAACATCTTGTGTTGCCTGTCATCTGCCTGGACCGAGAACAATGTGCACTGTGATATTTGTACAGACGGCGTCTGGCTGTGATAAATAAATACGCATTATTCCATTCACGATATTCATTATTTCTTGATACCTTGATAAGTTCCCCCGCAACGGTGGCTCAGTGGCTAAGGCGTAGCGCTGCTGAGCACTAGGGCGCAGTTTCGATACCCGGCTGCGGCGGCCGCATTTCTGATGGAGGCGAAAAGCAAAAACGCCCGTGTGTACGAGATTTCGGCACACAATAAAGATTCCCAGGTAGTAAAACTTGATCCTGAGCTCTCCCCTACGGCGCACTTCATCGCCTGCGTTGCGTCGGCGCGTTAAACCATACAATCAATGGATACCTTGATAAATCGTGCGGACATGGTGTCAAGGAACCTCGCCCGAGTCGGTAGGCGTGAAGGGCGCTCGCGGCTGGCGCAGCCACCCAGCGAAGGGCGGCCGGCCGGCCGGCGCGATGTGACGTCGTCGACGTCACGTCACGTGACGCGCAGGCCTGAAAAGCTTCCGGGGGTGACGGGTGTACCCCGCGTGCCTAATAAGTACGGGCCGTGTTCCGTAGAATTAAGGCGAATGAAGGCGGTGCGATGTGATAGAAAGGCGCGAATGTAGTTGAAAGTCTTCTGCCCGCAGTTTGTGGTAGACAGGTTAGTGAGTATAGTGCTGTGTTTGACGTTGTCGAACGCCCCACGGAGATCGAGAGCGAGCACGGCTTTATCGTTATGGCGCATAGTAGTCAGCTCTATGATATCGTGTTGAAGCTGGAGCAGGACGTCCTGCGACGACAGATGCGGGCGAAAGCCAAACATCGTGTCGGCAAAGGTCCTCCTGGCCTCTAAGTAGGCGGAAAGGCGTTCGCGAACCATGGTTTCCATGAGTTTGCCTGCGCAGGACGTAAGTGAGATGGGTCTCAGTGCCTCGATACTAACGGACTTTGCCGATTTGGGTATGAATGTCACGACCGATGTGGTCCATTCCGTTGGCAGCGGAGAGCCGTCCCATATCGAATTTATAAGGTGGAGTAGCGAGAGGTGTGCTTGGTCGGGAAGATTTGCCAGGAGCGATACTGTAATTCCGTCGCGTCCAGGGGCCGTGCCCCGTCGCATTTTCGTGAGTGCAAATCGTAAATCGGAAAGCGTGTATGGGGCGTCGAGGTCGTTGTTAGGGGCGCCGGAATACGTATATGCTGGGCCCGCGGAATCAATTGTGCGGCAGATGTAGCGGTCACAAAGTTCTCGCGCGAGTTGATCCGTAGTGCCCTGAAAGGCATGCAGAGCACGGTGGAGCTGGCGTTGCGTTTCTCCCCTGGTGGTGGAGGGATTGAGAGGGCTTCTAAAGAGTCGCCACGCACTCTTAGAGCTCATCTGGTTTGCAGCCTTCGAACAGGTGTCTGCCCAGTTAGCATCGGAAAGTTGTGCAGAGTATGCGGCCGCCTCTGCAGTGAGCACCTCAATGCGAGCGCGAAGTTTCCGATTAAGTTTGTTGCGTTTCCAGCGCCTTACGAGCCCGCGGCGAGCGTGCCAAAGATGTAGGAGGTGTGGATCGATTGCAGGAGTCAAATTAAAGGTTGCAAGGGTGCGAGTGTTCGCTTGTTTCCAATGGAGGGCGCATGATGTCCACGCTGCATATTCGGCCGAGGAGAGGCCGGCGGGAAATGGTTGCATTCTGAACTGAGTCCAATCGGTGAGACGGCCTTGGCCCCAGTGTTGGCGCATTTTCTGCCACGGTGTGAACGAAATGCGGAGTAAAAAGTGATCGCTGCCTAGTGTTTCGCCTAAATTTTCCCATGTAGCATCGCGGATGTGACGGGTGAGGGAGAGGTCGGGGCATGTGTCTCGCGTGACTGAGTTGCCGGAACGTGTTGGTTGTGCTGGATCGGTAAGAAGCGTGAGGCTCAGCGAGGAAATGAGCTCCTTGAGCTCTCTGCCCCGGGCCTTCTCGTAGTGGTAACCCCAGTGAGGGCTGGGGGCATTAAAGTCCCCGACAATCACCAGTGGTTGTCGGGCCGCTATATGCAGCGCCCGATGGAAGAGATGCGCAAACGAAGCCCTCGCAAGGCGAGGGGGACAGTACACGTTTAAGATATGTATTGATGTTTGGCCCCTCCGCTGAGACAGCACTGATATCATGCAGAAGTCGTAAGGAAGATCCAGATCGAGGTCAATCTGTATCGTCGTGTAAGCTTTATGCACGAGGAGACATGTGGTGGTGCCGCCTACATAGGAGCAGTATCCGGAAAGGGATGGAGCAGGGCCAGATTCTTGGAGCGCCAAGACGGCCGGCTGAGAGCCAAGTGAGCTGAGGAAAAGGGAAAGATGTGAACGCTTTCGCCACTTCCCGAAGCCTCCAGGGTTCCACTGTATGATCTCGAATTTAGACGCAATGTTTGAACGGGACGTACGATTGGTAGCCATCGTGATTGTCTTAGGCTTTGTATTTGGCCCTCCATCTCCCGCTCGGAATCCTCAGAGGCAGGGAGGTGCACAGTGGCCGGATTGTCCGACGGCGGGGTGGTGGTAGCCACCTCACGACGACGCCGTGGAGCTGCACTTTCACTGCTCACCGAGCAGGAGCGGGAACGCGATGCCTTGGGTTGAAACTGGGTGATTGTCCAGGCTTGAATAGCCTGGGTAACCTCTACTACAATGCGTTGGACAGAGAAGCTGGTGAGGAGGTGATTAATTGAAGCTTCGACGCGCGTAAGACGTTCCTCTATGCGCGGGGCGCGCTCGTCGCTAGGGAGAGTTCGGTTAGCGGGCAAGAGAACCTGAGGTGCCCCAGGAGCCTCAAGAGCTTCTGGAGTAGATGCGGCACCGGTTCCGAGTGCTGGAGTGCACATGGCTGCTTGAACCGGCGGTTTAATGGAAGTGGACTTAGCGCAAGGACTAAGCTTGGACGTAGCTGGCGTAGCCGCCTGGACAGCGGAGGCAATACCGGATGGCCTTGCAGTACAATGTTGTTGGGGTTGAAGCCGCTTATTTATGAGTTCGAGTTGTTAAGTTAAAAGAAAATTTTGCTTTTGAAGTGCCGCAACTTGCTGGTGAAGGGCCGCAAGTTCGGGAGAAGGAGGATCGACAAAAGGGGGTGAGAGAGGCTTAGAAGCAGCATTCCCTGCCCAACTGCTCACCTGAGGTATCGCTGCTGGTGCTTCGAGCAGTGGGAATGCCTGAGTGTCGGCGTGGAGTGGTGGAGCCGACTGATGCAGGTTGGTGCGGCTGTCTGGCTGTGACGAATATGAGGTGGTTCCTCGAGGAGATGTCGAGGGCTTCTTGCGTTTCCTATATTTTGCCGTGCAGCCACTGGTCCCAGTCTCATGGACGCCGTGGCAGAGGAGGCATTTGGGGTGGCAGTCATGGGTATTGAGACCTGCAGGTGCGGGGGTTCCACATTTGGCACACTGCGTTGGAGCGGGGTGAGGACACTGAGGTGGTCGATGGCCGATGGTACCGCACTTGGTGCAAACAGGGACCGTTTTCTTGTAGGCGCGGATATACGTCGCCACGCAGTGGTAGAAGAGGAAGCGGGGTAACTTCATGCCCTCGAAAGTCACCACCGCCGCCGCGGAATCTCCGAGTTTGCGGACCGCAAGGATAGTACCTCGAGGCCAATACAGTTTAGACTTTATCTTCTCCGGGCTTTCAGCAGAGTTTACGTTGATGACGCCCTTGCATGTATCCTCTGGTGCCTTGGCGTGGCCTCGAATGGGCAGCTGCTGATCCCCCACTTGCAGCTAGAAGTCCCCGAGGAGTCGCTGTGCCATAGGCAAAATGGTGGTGCTACGGACCAAGATGTTCTGTTCCCAGATTGGCCACACTTGAATTTGCGTGGTAGTCCGGTCACCGAGGTAGCTGCGGATGGCGTCGCCCGCGCGATCGGCCGGGACAAATGTGCGTAGCTCGCAGGGAACGCGAGGTTTCACTACTACGATGTAGTCGTCGCGAGAGAGGCGAGGAGTCTGACGCGGACGCCACTTGCGTTGCTTCGCTGGCTGCGAGGACGGAGCAGAGGTAGGCACACCACCGGAGGAATGGCGCGCCGGCGTTCCTTGCAAGGCTGGGGAATGGCGGCCAGCTGTGGCCTCTCGTTGTTGTTGAGACGCAGACTTTGATTTGGCTTGCTTGCGTTGCCACAGTCTCACCATGTCGTCGATGTATTCGTCTTCTGATGGCATAGTGTTTACGGAGGATGAAATCTCCATGGACAGTACTTGGCTTGAGGTAGGATCATAGCCCGTAACCACGTTGGCGGCCGCCATCGCCGGGCTGAGAGCCCTTAGCGAGGCGGCGTTGTAGCCGGGAGGACCCACCTGGACGAAGGTGTTGTCTAGGTGAAGCGGAGAACTTGGCGGTGACGATAAACCCAAGTTTCAGGGGTACCAGGGTGGATGTCCGCAGAAATAGCAGAAAATCTACGGAGGCGATGTGGAGTGCGTCCGTCACCATCGAGCGCTCGCAGCGCCCCCCACGGTGGGGAGAGCAGCAGGCGTGGTTGATTGCAACGCCAACGCTGCATTACGGCTCTCGGGCTCCGGCGTTTCAGCAGAGACGCCACCAGCTTTGCACGTTGCTGGACCGTGCACGCTGTTGAGGAACGCTGCCTGTTGCTGTATTGTTGTCGGCGCGGGGCTGGTGACATTGCCAGATGTTGACAGCGGAGCCACGGCTGTATCAGCGGTACGACCGGAGGATGCTGGGCTTACCGACAGGGCGTCAGTTGTCGTTGGGGCCAAGTGCTGGGCGGGACGCTGCATCGCGGAGATGCAGGCGCGGCGCGTTACGGTTAGCGCGGCGCCGCGCTGATTCGTACTTTTGAAGGCGCCTGGAGGGCCAGCCTGGGGTCGGACTGGGGCTCGGATGGTGTCGGCGTGTACCGAAATCCTTCTAGAAGCAATAGTGAGCTTGTCCAGACACGGGCAGGGCCCGGTAACGGGCCAAGAACACGTGAATACGGAGCACTGTATGCGGCCAGCCAAACAAAACGGCGCCACATATTGTGTATAAAGCAAGCATATCTGTGCGATTCCTTCACTACAACTGTTCGCACCTTATACGCATATTTTATTTTCCTCTCAATCTGTTCACCATAATATGTGGGACAGCCGAAAAGTCTAGTCAGGGAAGCTTAGTGGCTGATGGCACTTTGCGCTACATTACGTTTACCTTGTGTACGTACATGTTCTTGCACCAGTAAAAATCCTATATAGGAGTCAAGCAAAAATCATTCATCAATGTATTACGTGCGAGACAGTGCTACAACAAAGGCTTCGTTAATGGGAGAAGCACGTTTTTTTTTTTCTGACAAAAAATTACCAATGCCTTCCATCAGTCACTAACAATGCGGCAAAAACGCTGAAATCTATGTAAAAAAGATGGAACTTTTTGTGAAACTATATGGCATTATATATAAGGCATGCCGTCTGAATTATTTTCAATGTCTAGTCTCATTAAAGCGTTCCTAAATCTAAGCACACAGTTGCACACAGTAACTCTGTTTCAAGTTCAGTGTAAGTGCCAAAGTCTCAAAGTTTATTTCATAGTAATATTTCTATGTAGTGGTACCACGGCCAAATAAACACAACTAAGGCTCCTCGTATGATCGATAAACTACAGTGCCGTAGTTGTACACCAACCAACACCACGCAAGCTATGGCTTAGAGGCGGATTTTTCTTTTTTTGACAACCAAGTCACTATCAAACATGCATTCACACAGAATTTAATAGTCTTCATGTTTGGGAGGATGCCAAGAGCATTTTGAGATGCTCGAGCATTTTGACGTGCTTAAAACAGAAAGTGGCACCCATTCTGAAATTATTCTGGTGAATGGAGGGTGGAGGGTACGACAACTACAAGCAGCACTCTGGGAAGCTGCACTTGCCGATCTTATTACAAGCTATTAGCAGACGAGCAAGAACAAATGCTTTCCTACATCGTTTCAGACATACGTAGAAACAGTTACACTCGCGCTGACATGACCGGACCAACCACACTTTGAGAACGTGCATGACGTACGCGCACATGGAAACCCGACGTGGCTAGCGGACGACACAAGGAGCAATCCACACTTTCCCGTTTCGGCCAATTGCCGCCAGGCAGCGACTCTGTTCGATATCGCGGCCAATAGAAGAATACAGTGGCCGTCAGTAGGGAGTCAAATATACGCATTAATAATTCCGTATACAGCCAGCCTAATAACGTAAAATAGTGTATAAAAAGGTAAGGAGCAAATCATTTCTAGTACTAGAAAGTGGCTAATGACAAGAAACTTGGTACGAAAGCAATGACGTGTTTGCATCACTCACCACTAAGCGTCTCCGTGAATAGCTAGACAGCCACTACTTTCGGACTTTACAAAAAATTGTGTTTAACGATTTAGAGCCCTTGGTGCTCAACTATAAGAGGGCATAAAGTTGTCCCCAATATAGGAAAAATAGTCTCAGAAGGAACACAACTTTAAGTCCACGTGACACGTTAAGCTCGCAAGTGCCTTAGGCACTGTCCTACGTTTCGGTAATATAGAATAAATTTAAATGTGCATGTTTTTTCTGAGACCGTCAAGAAATATATTAGGCACCAGAGGCAAAATAGCGTAAGATTTCAATGAAATAGAATACTAAGAGGAATAGCGTAATACGCCTCGTTAAACAAGTACATGCCAAAAAAATCGTAACGGTGCCCAAAAGAACCAATGTATCTTTGTGATTGAGCAAATTTACGTTGTTAAAAAGGCTACAAAAATTTAGTGCCCATGCAAGTTGGTAGCAGCTTCTTTTACTAACTTTACGCTTGTCGTTAGAAACCTTCTACCAATTCTTTCTAACGTGCGCATATAAGGTACACTGATTCCGCCTTGAATGAACATGAATTGGTTCGAATTATGTTCAAATTTAATGAACTTCTCGAAATTCAAGAGTGTGGCCCGCATTAGTCTACCCACGTTGTGGGTGAATTAAAACACTAGCTCGAGTTTGACGCAACTGGCTGCATGAACACCTTGACGTAAAATCAAGCTTTTCGAGCGTTGCGTAATGCAAAGCAACATACAGCAACACTCAACTCGAGTACCACGATAGTTTAAAGATGCTTGCCGTCGCGGATGTATGCACCGACATTCGTTAGGTCACCCGCAAGTAAAACACCTCTGGCAGTAGTCGGGATCTTTATTTGTTTACGACTAATATTAGTAGTGTTTTCTTTGGTACATTTAGATATAATCTAAGGAGATGGTAAACGGTACCTTAAGTATTATTCGACAACGTGGAATATCTGTTGCAGGAAATGAGATAATGTTTAGTTGTCTTATGTACTCCGCGAAAAAAAACAGTTAGGAGGAGCTGCCAGACCAGCTCTATGTAAAAAAAAATTAAGATATGAAGTCCAACAACGCCGTATAGTGATTTAAACTTCAAGTTCTATTGCTTGACATAGTTTACTGTCCCACTGGTGTATGAGGTGCCGAAATTGTAATGTGGCCGTTATTAATGAAGCCGAAAATTTTTCTAACAGTGTTTTTGAATTATTCCAGCGCCTCTTATTAATTTAAACGTCGGCAATACATGAGTGACCACCCATTCAAAAATGTCTTTACTAGCACATTCGTCATTACCATCGTAAATATTTCCTATGTCCTGGAAGCCAAACCAACCTAAGCAAACATATATGGGGAGAAATAAGGATTTCAGTGCACTCAGAACATCTGATTCCTCATTTCATTTGAGGGGAGAACGCACCGATTAGGAATCCGTCAAAATTACTAGAGAACGTCTTAACAATGTTAATTTGTGGAGCGCTGAATTGATCTCTAAAAGTTCTGCTACGAAGTTGGCACAAAATCTGGAAGGCGGGAAGAAAAAGACCAATCTAGAGTAGGGTAATTTAGTTGTGTACAAGTAGTCATCGTTCTCTTCTATACACGTCCACGATTTGACCAGAAGACAACCTGAAATTTTGTTTGTGAAATGGGCCCTGCAACACTTTTTGAGCATGGTCAGAAAACGCAGCAGAGGCTCCCGACAACATGCTAGTCAAATATTATCGCGCAGCACGCAGCCTGGAATTCACAATAAATTATCTAAGTCAGCTAAAAAAATTTTCTCTTCTCTGGACACATCACGAAATACGCCCAAAATTAATTGTATCAAGCCCATCTATCAGCCATTGGCTGATTTGAAGTTGGCGCGCTCGCTCGTTACAGGGATCGTCGTGGGAGGCTGCTACTTGTCCACGCGTGCTGCTACTTGTCCACACCGAAAAAAGCGGCGCATTCGAAGACAAAAAAAAAAAGAAGTGCTCAAGGTCACGAGGCACGGATGACGTTGTTTCCTTGCCTCTACCATCTCTCCCTGCTTAGCCCCCAGCACTTTCGTCACGACGAGAAAAGAGAGAATGAAGTTTCAGTATGCAAACAATCTTTGTAATTTCACTCGCACTGGATTTATTCTTAATTTTTGTGATGCTGAATTCCGAAGGCAAAAAGTCCTTCCAGTAAATTCAATTTATGGTTACTTGAAAAAGAGTTTCAGGATGCTTCTAAAAAGATGCTAGAACATTTACACGTTAACATACACAGCATTGTTTCTAATGACACATTGGCCAAAACCAAATGATATATTCCCTTCCAATGCCAAACTTGCACACCTACCAGATATCTAAAAGGTTTATTATAGACTACCTACTTCAATTGGGCATTGGTAATGTTATTGCTACGGATGCATTCATGTGTGAAGAGAAAGCCGGGTAAGGCATCTTCTCAGAGATAATGTTTGGTCACTCTCAGTACTTCGCCCAGATTACACTCCTATATTTTAAGCAGAGCTTTTAGCAATAATTTGGGCTCTAAGGAAACTTTCAGTCAATGTATTGGTAGTTGTTATTATAACTGATTCACTCTGTGTATGTAGATCCATATCCTCAGCTTCTTCATTCGAGTATTCCCCTTGAGAAGCTCTCGCTCCTTTAATCCCAAAAATCTTGAGTACAGTGGGGATGGTATGGGTACAGGGTCACCGAGGCATATATATAAAAGAAATGGCTGATGCTCTCGCGTGGTGGTCCATAGATGATACTGTAATGTTAATTAGACCTGATGCCAGTTTTGTCACTGCATTCCTATTTCGTAAATATTCCATGAAAATGGGATCACGACGTTTAATAGTACAGTCATTTTCCTTTTGCCTGGAAAAATAAATTGTGCCCCTCTCGCAAATTGGAAGTGTGCATTACAAAATTTTGGTGCCGCATTTTGCCTCTGAATTCCTATTTATACAAGTCTGGTCAGGTAACATCTCTCTTTTGCTTTTACTGTCCAAAGCGAGAAAACATCAATAATTTTTCACTTATTTGCCACGTTCCACTAGCCACAGCAAAAAACATTTAGAAACTATATTCCCAAAAGTAAACAGCACTAATAATTCCTAAAACATTCTTTCATTGCAGGCTTCTTCTCTGGGTCAGAGGAACCATACCATCTTGCTTGCTTGCTTGTTCTTTTCTTTTGTGGCTCTCATCCATTAAGGGGGATTGGCCAAGAAGCCGGTGGTTAATGCAAGTCAATACCTCTAGATTTTCTAGATTAAGGGAATATGATTACTGTGTTTTGACTGTGAAATTAATTTGGCGCAATCTCAAAAAAAAAGAAAAAAGGGGGGAGAAATAATAAAATTTGTTGAATATCTGAGGTGGATTCGTTATATGAAATTCTCCTGAAAGTTGAATCATTGCAGTGTATCAGCTAAATAAAAAGTGGTAGTGTGGCTAGTAAAATTCGAGAGCAGATCGCTGACTCAGCAAGGTAATCTTCTTGTGTTATATATGAATTCGCAGAGAGCCCCGCAGATGTTCCTGTCGCTGTGTCCCAATGAAGTGGCCCCAAAAGACAAAATATTGGGAGTATTAAGTGATATTCCTTATTTTCTGAATAAAATTTCGAAGCAGTTTTTTCTTTAATTTTTGAATCGGTGACATGTGATAAGAAAATGATCGATATGTTCAGGTTCGTTACAGCTTGAGCACAGAGGGGATGGCACCTGAACAGACCTGTTTAACTAGAAATTAAGAGGTAGTACACGGCAACGTAATTTTATTATCAAGACTTCCAATTTACGCGTGGGACACCTTTTATTATTCCATGTGAAGTGCAGGTGCGAGAAATCTGGATTCGGTATCATAATTTTTGATGAGTCTTCAAGAAGGGAAAGTTTTCTAAACCTCGATGCTGTTACATAAGCTGTAGGAGGCATGACTGGCACAATCGGAAGATCAAGAGATGTTCGCGCAAGTGTGTCAGCCATCTCCTTTATAAATACCTCTACTTTATAAATACTACGATGGCCTGGCACCCATATCATTCGCACTAGACGAATGTTTGCTAGGATTAATGATTTAAAAGTCTCTAGTACTGCTGATGTCGACGACGATGATAAGAACGAACACACGGAATACGAGTCAGACACTATCACAGCTGTCGAATGAGTCGCAGGAAGTTTACGAATAGCTAGTATAACGGCCATTATTTCCGCTTCAAATATTGGTGTATAATCTGGGAGGCGTAATGAAAATGACCAGAATAATGAGAGAGAAAAAATACGCACACCTGCCTTCTCGCCAGTCATAGATGCATCCGTTGCAATTACTATATTAGTACTTAATGGAGACAGGTGTTGTTCAACTAAACCAATCAAATATTTAGAGGGGCAAGTGTTTAGCGTTCATGGGGAAGATATCTGTACATACCATCTGCGTAGCACTTTGTGAACTTTTCAAAGAAAGAAGAAGATTTGCTTATTAGATTTTCCTATTTATTTCAATAATAAATTTCAAGTTCTTTGCTATAATTATTCATTTATTCATTTCAACAGATATTTATTACCTACTTTATTCGTAAGTCACCATATGATTATTCACACTTACATTCTTTAGATGACCGACTAATATTTTTCTTCATCAAAATTGGAGATTCGTTTTTCCCCCATTACAATAACCACCGCTTTAATGGCCAATCCCCCATATTTGGTACGAGCCAAGGCATATAAGAACAAGCAAGCAAGCAAGCCTCTACATTTTTGCCTACATAGAGCAAGTTAAGCGCTGTCTGATCTGTGTCTCTTCTGTAAAAAAGAAGTTACAATTACCCATTATTTTCTATCCTGTTGCCGGTACACCTCAATGAGAAGATTCACAGCACCACCTCTTCGAAACTCAGTTGTTCTTTCATTCGGCGCCTCTACTCTAGGCTATAGTAACTGGGTTGTTTACTAGCCACAAACGAATTTATCAGTCGGACTAAAAGATTACTGACCTCAATTTTAGATGGTTTTAGACGTATGAATTCTAATATTCCGTAATGAAGCATATTGTGTTACCTATTCCTTGTTTATACAAGAAGTATTGTGAAGAAGCACTTAAAAACAACAAACAAATTCCCCGAACGCTCGGCCAATCTCCTGCAGTTGGTCAGGGCCATTAGAAGACGAGAAGAAAAAGAAGGATCCCCTCGCGTGCACGCCAGCTCATGCTCGCACCTGCGCACGCAGTGCACGCTCAAGGAATGGGCGGCATTCCGTAGCTACAAAGCGGAACCGCCATAGGGGACCGCTGCCAAAGACCCCGGCTCGTGCCGCACTCGGTTGGCTCTCCACCGCGGAAGCACTTGTTTCATGGCAGGCGCCAGCACCCGCCGCCGGTGTATGATGGACTAATGGGCGCCGCCTACCTGCAGGAGAAGTTTGGCCTTCCGTCAACGTTCGCTTGGACACCGGGGCCCATACTGTCCACGGAGCCCGTACCGTACTACTACGTCCAGTGGCCCTACCCAGTGTTCTTGCTGTTCCCATTGTTACCGCCGTAGATGGTTTCCGCGATTCCCTACGAGGGGGCTTCGATCCAGGGAATACCACGTCGACCAGGCGCGAGCCCGGACGTCACCAGGAACAGCGCCCTATCACGTCTGCCAAAGAGGCAGGTCGTCAATACGCCGCCGGTCGCAGTCACCTGCTTAACAAGGCACCGAGGCGGTGCGATCCCAGGCTACCAGGGCACGGACTCGTAAAAGCGTCACCCCTTCAACGAGCGAGACGTTGCGAAGTAACCGGTCAAAGGAAGAGCAGCAGGAATACATCGAGGTGGTGCTCTCGCGACTGCTGCGCACTGTGGCAGACTTCAGGCTCGGCGTGCCCGCCAAGAAACAAGTGCCAAGATTCACTGCACATAGGTTCAACTACAGTGCCACGATTTTCAGAAGCTTGAACGTGCACAGCTGGGCCTCGATGCCTGGCTCGGGATTGGACCACCAGGACTTAAAAAAAAACGTTCGTCATTAACCGGTAGAGATCAAGTATTCAGGCCAGGTCAAAGACTCTGCAAGTCGATGCGCTGGTTTGGTGCCGCTGACGCTTCAGATAACAGCTTGGTCGTCCCTAGTACATCACGAGTCCACTGCACCGCATGATTTTTTTGTTTGCTTGGAACAATAAAGGTTGCTTGTGGACAGAGGCGTGTAGGTTCATGACTAATGAGCAGATGTTGCAGCCGTGTTCGTGTGCATTTAATATGATTGTAATGAATGGGGTTTTGCGTCCCGAAACCCCAATATGATAATGAGACACGCCGTAGTTAACCGCTCTAGTAATGTAGGTCACCTTAGCTCCCAAGTGTACACTGATGCATTTCGATCTCCTTCAAAAATTTGGATGCGTGGTGGTGGTGTCATACCATCGTTCCACCGTCGAGCACCACACCTCTAGACGACCATGCCTGCGTTTGAGTCGTTTGCTAGGAATTTGGAAATGGCAACACGTGGGGGACGTAGCGATTCCAATTAGCCCACGCAATCTGGTTGCACAGGTAAATATGAACAGGAAACAATTACCATAAGCAGTACTTAAGAGGTGTTCATAATAATGGTAAGTCTACCCAAGAGAGCTTGACGAATAGTCAGCGTTGGTAAACGACGGTTTCAATCTCGAAACATGGGTGACGTGTGGCTGTTGTGAGCGGCGGGAGTGACGAGTCATGTCCTCGTCAAGAACCTCGTAGTTCCCTTCGCTGACACGACAGAGAACTCCATAGGGACCAAAATAGCGCTGTAACAACTTCTCCAATCGGCCTAGCTGTCGAATGGGAGTCCAAAACCATACTCGTTCTCCGGATGGGTATGGTTTATGAACGAATTCATAAACAACCAGGCATCAACTCGCTGTGGTACATCGCGACGACGAGCGTTGTACCACAGCGAGTTGATGCCTGGTTGTTTATGAATTCGTTCGACTGCAAGCTTATGAGCGGCGTATACCAGTCTGATAAATTTGTTCGTCTTGACACTAATCTGGCGTCTGTCTGGTAGAAACATGGCATCCAGCATTGTAGTGACCTCCCTGCCGTGAAGCAACCGGAATGGTGTGAGTCCAGTTGTTTCTTGCACAGTGGTGTTGTAAGCGAACGTGACGTAAGGGAGGATGTCATCCCAGTTCTTGTGGTCTTGGTCAACGTACTTGGATAGCATGTCGGCGATCATCTTGTTTAGTCGCTCTGTAAGGCCGTTGCTTTGTGGGTGGTATGCAGTAGTTTTTCGATGTACTGTGCCACTAAGCTGCATGACGTCTTGTGTCATCCGGGTGGTAAAAGCTGTGCCACAATCATTTATGACAACTGCTGGTGCTCCGTGTCGCAGGACGATGTTCCTTAGAAAAAAACTGTCAACATGTGTGCATGCGGAGAACACAGGTTAAACTAGGTTCATTATTTTTTCAGATTGTTCATGGGATCATATCCGTCGAAGGCTGTTTTCGAGGTTTGAGGTTTATTTTTATTTTCCTGTACATAGAAAAAACGTAGCAACCCATGTTTTCGAACCCATTCTTCATTACAATCATCACTACATATATCATAATTAACGCCTTCATCATCAATTCAACCCGTCCGTCATTATGCATCAATCAACATCATATCTGCCGACTTACTGCGCAAGCTTACAGAAACACGTGTTTACTGGAAGCTAAAGTCACCTCTCTGAAAAAAAAAACCTGAACAGAATTTGCCCGCCATTTTGATTGATATGTTCATAACTCGCGTGAAGAGAAAAATAAAATTTATTTTAAGAATATTGCCCGAAACTCAATTCTTGGACTATCCCCAACAGCGGATATAAGCCACAAGAGATTCTTTACGTGATTCCTTACCCGATATGAAGCCTGCATAGGGTCAGTTTGCAACGGAGTTTCAAGCACCGCCGTAGCTCAGCTGTAGACTACTAGGCTGACATGCAAAAGACCCGAGATCGGTTTCCATTCCGTCCTCTATATTTTGTTCAAGTCTTTTTATTTCGCGTGATAGTGGCGGTGGATACCGGTGGTGCGGGGGCAGACAACTATGGTGATAGATTTTTGTCCCTTGTTGTTAATTCATTATATGTTTTTTGTATTATTGTTACGTTTCACCGTAACTGCAACCTGTAGATAATGGCACACAAGGACTTCAAACTGATTCAAACTACGGCAATATGACTATCGTTTTCTCTGCGCGCGCATCTTCGTCCTCTTCTGAACAGTGGCACATACAAGCCTGCCAGCATCTATTAAAATAATATTTTCAGAACTTGCACTGGTGGCATTACTCCCCTTCCCAAAGAACATCGTCCCGATGTCACAACATAATTACCAGATGAACAGGAAACATATACCATAAGCAGTACACAAGAGGTGTTCATAATCATTGTAAGTCTACTCAAGAGAGCTTGACGAATAGTCAGCGTTGGTAAACGATGGTTTCATTCTAGAAACATGGACGACATATGGCTGTTGTGAGCGGCGGGATTGACGAGTGATGTCCTCGTCAAGAACCTCGTAGTTCCCTTCGCTGAGACGACAGAGAACTCCATAGGGACCAAAATAGCGGTGTAACAACTTTTCCAACCGGCCCGGTTGTCGAATGGGAGTCAACATACTCGTTCTCCGGGTTGGTAAGAGACATCGCGACGACGGGCGTTGTACCACAGCGAGTTGATGCCTTGTTGTTTATGGATTCGTTGGACTGCAAGCTTATGAGCGGTGTATGCCAGTCTGATAAATTCGTTCGTCTTGACACTAATCTGGTGCCTGTCTGGTTGAAGCATGTCATCCAGCATTGTAGTGACCTCCCTGCCGTGAAGCAACCGGAATGGTGTGAATCCAGTTGTTTCTTGCACAACGGTGTTGTAAGCGAACGTGCACATAGTGAGGATGTCATCTCACTTTTTGTGGTCTTGGTCAACGTACGTGGATAGCATGTCGGCGATCGTCTTGTTTAGTCGCTCTGTAAGGCCGTTGCTTTGTAGGTGGTATGCAGTAGTTTTTCGATGTACTGTGCCACTAAGCTGCATGACGTCCTGTATCATCCGGGCGGTAAAAGCTGTGCCACGATCATTTATGACAACTGCTGGTGCTCCGTGTCGCAGGACAATGTTCTTCATAAAAAAATGGGCAGTCTCAAGCGCGGTGCCACGTTGTACTGCCTTCGTTTCACAGTAGCGCGTCACGTATTCAATAGCGACTACAATCCAGCGGTTGCCGTCACGAGACTTTAGAAAAAGTGCGAGAATATCCATGCCAATTTGCTGGAACGGTTGTGTCGGAGAAGCGATGGGCTTCAAAAAGCCAGCTGGGCGCTGGTGTGGTGCTTTATGGCGCTGGCACTCGTGACATGTTTTCAAGTAATGCATCACGTGTCGATTGAGCTTAGGCAGTATTAGTGTTGACGAATCCAGGCCAAGGTACGTGTGAATCTCATGTGGCCTGAGGAAGGCTCATCGTGACAGGCGGACAGTACATCGGCTCGTAATGCTGGCGGGATGACGAGCAGGTACTCAGTCGCGTAAGGGTCGAAGTTTCTTTTATGGAGGATATTTCTGCGAATGCAAAACGATGATTGCGACTGGGCGAATGCTGGTTGCGGATGCGGCGTACGGCCTTCAAGATATTCGATGAATTGTCAAAGCTCGGAATCGTTCTTCTGCTGTTCATCCAAGTCGGATACACTAATGGCGCAGAGAAAAGGACCGTCAAGATCGTGATCATCTGACGCTGTCGTAAGAGGAGCTCGGGAAAGGCAGTCCGCGTCAGTATGCTTGCGGCCAGACTTGTACACGATTGTCAAATCGAACTCCTGAAGGCCTAAGCTTCACCTGGCCAGGCGTCTGGAAGGGTCTTTAAGGTTCGCCAACCAGCAGAGCGCATGATGATCGGTAACAACTCTGAAGAAGCAACCATAGTGGTGCGGTCTGAACTTCGCTATTGCCCAGACAACAGCTAGGCACTCCTTTTCAGTGGTTAATTCACCTCCGCAGATGTTAAAATCCGGCTCGCATAATCAATAGGGCATTCGACGACGCCTTGCCACTGGACGAGGACTGCACCAAGGCCGATTTTACTGGCGTATGTGTGTAGTTCAGTGTCGGCATCTTCATCGTAGTGTCCGAGTAAGGGCTCCGCCTGGAGACGCTTCTGGAGCTCGGAGAAAGCGTGTGTTTGCTCATGGCCCCACACGAAGGGAACATTAGTCGCTCTGTAAGGCCGTTGCTTTGTGGGTGGTATGCAGTAGTTTTTCGATGTACTGTGCCACTAAGCTGCATGACGTCTTGTGTCATCCGGGTGGTAAAAGCTGTGCCACAATCATTTATGACAACTGCTGGTGCTCCGTGTCGCAGGACGATGTTCCTTATAAAAAAATGGGCAGTCTCAAGCGCGGTGCCACGTTGTAATGCCTTCGTTTTACAGTAGCGCGTCATGTATTCAGTAGCGACTACAATCCAGCGGTTGCCGTCATGAGAGTTTAGAAAAAGTGCGAGCATATCCATGCCAATTTGCTGGAACGGTTGTGTCGGAGGAGCGATGGGCTTCAAAAAGCCGGCTGGACGCTGGTGTGGCGCTTTATGGCGCTGGCACTCGTGACATGTTTTCACGTAATGCTTCACGTCTCGATTGAGCTTAGGCCAGTATTAGTGTTGACGAATCCAGGCCAAGGTACGTGTGAATCTTATGTGGCCTGAGGAAGGCTCATCCTGACAGGCGGACAATACATCGGCTCGTAATGCTGGCGGGGTGACGAGAAATTACTCAGTCGCGTAAGGGTCGAAGTTTCTTTTATGGAGGATATTTCTGCGAATGCAGAACGATGATTGCGACCAGGCGAATACTGCTTGTCGATGCGGCGTACGGCCTTCAAGATATTCGATAAATTATCAAAGCTCGGAATCGTTCTTCTGCTGTTCATCCAAGTCGGATACACTAATGGCGCAGAGAAAAGGGCCGTCAAGATCGTGATCATCTGACGCTGTCGTAAGAGGAGCTCGGGAAAGGAAGTCCGCGTCAGTATGCTTCCGGCCAGACTTGTACACGGTTGTCAAATCAAACTCTTGAAGGCCTAAGCCTCACCTGGCCAGGCGTCTGGAAGGGTCTTTAAGGTTCGCCAACCAGCAGAGCGCATGATTATCGGTAACAACTCTGACGAAGCGACCATAGAGGTGTGGTCTGAACTTCGCTATTGCCCAGACAACAGCTAGGCACTCCTTTTCAGTGGTTGTGTAATTCGCCTCCGCAGATGTTAAAATCCGGCTCGCAAAATCAATAGGGCATTCGACGGCGCCTTGCCACTGGACGAGGACTGCACCAAGGCCGATTTTATTGGCGTCTGTGTGTAGTTCAGTGTCGGCATCTTCGTCGTAGTGTCCGAGTAAAGGCTCAGCCTGGAGACGCTGCTGGAGCTCGGAGAAAGCGTGTGTTTGCTTATGGCCCCACAAGAAGGGAACATCTTCTTTTGTCATACGAGTGAAAGGTGCGGCAATGTTTGCGAAATTTTGCACAAAAGGCCTGTGGTATGCGCACAGGCCTAAAAATTGACGCACATCACATTTGTTGGCAGGTTGTGGAAAATCTGCGACAGCCAATGTTTAGTCTAGGTCCGACCAAATTCATCATGGCTAACAAGGTGGCCGAGAAACTTTAATTCGTTGTAACCAAAATGACATTTTTCTGGTTTCAGAGATAGGCCTGCCTTGCGAATTGCAGCGAACACAGATCTAAGTCGCTGCAAGTGCTGCTCAAACGTTTGGGAGAAGACAACGACGTCGTCCAAGTCAACAAGGCATGCTCCCCACTTGAGACCGGAGAGCACTGTGTCCATCATTCTCTGGAATGTCGCAGGAGCAGAAAACAGACCGAAGAGCAGCACCTTGAATTCGTACAGACCATCAAGCGTTATGAATGCTGTTTTCTCTCGGTCACGTTCATCAACTTCGATCTGCCAGTAGCCACTGCGTAAATCCGTAGAAGAGAAGTATCGGGTGCGTCGGAGGCGGTCTAGTGAGTCGTCGATGCGCGGAAGACGATAAACGTAGTTCTTTGTCACTGGGCCCGATAGGCACTGCGGCATTTCCAGGCAAGTCGGTCGTGGGTTTTTACATTGCGGCAGGCCCGAGAAGTGCTATGGCGTCTGCAGGCTGGTCGGTCGGGGGAAATAGCTGGCTGCCGGTGCAGGAGTGCGTACAGCTTCCGCATACGTTAGCAGAAGAGCTTCGGATGGAGGCGGCACTAATGGTCATACCAGCTGCCGCACCTCTTCATGGACGATGTCTGTCAGAGCAGCTACTTGAGGCTATGAAGGCACTGTGTGAAGCTTTTGCAGCTCGTCGCGTACGATGCTATGGACTTGCTCAGCAAGGTCTCTCATGCTCGTGACGTCGGGTGTTGCCAAGGGTGCTGGCAGACATTCAAGGTTATCGGACCGCTCATACTTCGAATACCACCGTCTTGGCATTCACTCCTTTGTTGTCGCTTCACGGAGCAATTCAGTCACGGTAGCTGGTGCGTTTCGTACAAGTCCTGCAAACAGCTGCTCCTTGACACCCCGCATCAGAAAGCGTACCTTTTTAGGGGCGAAGCTCCTTAGGGCGTGGGCTGTGCGTCCCCTGTATGTAGCCACCTCTAGTTTAGTTCTTGCAGTGTTCACTAGATGGCGGTACCGTCCCCTGTATGTAGCCACCTCTAGTTTAGTTCTTGCAGTGTTCACTAGATGGCGGTACCGTCTCCTGTATGTAGCCACCTCTCGTTTAGTTCTTGTAGTGTTTACTAGATGGTGGTACTTGTAGCTAATGATGAAAAGATGCAAGATGTTATAAACTAGAAAGCGGTACTTGTAGTTGATGAAAGACGCGAGATCTTATAAAATAAGAATGATGTCACATATGGCGCGTGTCATTGGTTGAAGGCAATCGTTCGATTTAGTGCGGCGACGTACGCTAGGGGGAGCGATGTAATAAAATCGAGTGGGCAAAATGTACAGAGGATTCATGGTTTACCAGGTTTACCTCCGGAGCTTCGCCCACTCATCATCATTCACTTCGTGGATATGGCGGCACTTTTTGTCTTCCGTCATTGCAGAATCGGCTTAACAGAACAGACGAGACGTTATCCACAACGAAGATGGCCGCGCTTTCATTTGGTCTTTGATTGCGAGAATCGAGGAGACGTTCTGCTTGTTCTTTCCGGTCGGCGCTACCATACGTGTTCTGCAGCTGAGTGCAAAGCACCGGCCATGTTGTCAGGGCAGCCTCGTGGTTCACAAATCAAATGCGCGCTGAATCCTCTAGGTAGAAATCGACATACTGCAGTTTCCGGTGCTCGTTCCACTCGTTGGCGACGACGACTCGATCGTATAGGTGCAGCCAGTCTTCAACGTCTTCGTGAACTTCCCATGGAAGGGCTTTGCGGTTCGAGGGGCTGGTGGCCAGGAGCTGGCGGAGTCGTGTTCTGTTCAGTCTGGCTTGCAGTTGTCGCACTTGCCATGGTTTTGGAGCGTTCCGCAAGAGGGCCGAATCGGTGTTGTAGGCCTAGTTGCCGCCGACTGCGTCGAAGGTTGGCTGTTTCTGCCAAGGCGTCAATGTTGGGGCCGAGATCTTTCTAGTGGTAACAGTGCATAGACTATTACCCAGCACCTCCACCAGAGTCACGTTACACCATAACTGCAATCTGTAGATAGTGGCAAACAAGAACGTCAAACTGATTCGAACAATGTCATTATGACTTTATCGTTTTTGCCTTGTCTTGTCTTGTCGTCTAGGAGATATTGGCTCATGCTCACAAGGGGGATTGGCCACACTGTACCTTATAATAGATATTTTTTGTACAACGCTTGCAAGAAAGAGTGGAATTGGATTAAAAAATAATAATGTTCCTTTGAGGAAACGTGCAAAAGCGCAAAAGAATTGGATCAACCAGAATATATAAAACCAATTAACAAGAATAAGGAATGGGGACAAATAATTGGATACATCTTGCAGTACCACTAGCATTGTATCCTTCTGGTTGCCTGAATGAGTTTATGTAGCGCTGACAGAATAGCACTGCGTCCCGCAACCAACTGACTGGCTCCAAACAATAAGAGGGTGGATATATTAACTGGCTATGCAAGCATACCAGTCTCTCAAGAATTATTTGGCGCAATGAGGCAAAGCGGCAGCAAGTGAGAAGAAAGTGATCTATTGTTTCCGGTTCATTGCAATCTGCACATAAGTTACCTAATGAAAATTCTGATTTGTGGAGATAAAAATTCAACCGTGGAACTCTACAGCGAAAGCTTGAGATGGTCACCTCACATTGACGGGAAAGGCATTTTGTGGTGTTCCATGTGAATTGCAAGTGCCGAAATTCTTCGAATTGTAGGAGCTATGTTTCGTCAATTTTTAAGATTAACAGGCGTTCGAATCGTTCGGCAGTAATAAAAGGAAACTGTGGAGCTACTGGCACCACCGGGAAATTCAAAGATGCCGAAGCGAGCAAATCAGCAATTTTATTTATAACAATTCCAGCATGCCTGGGGACCCAAATAAACCGAACTTCTGATAGGCTATGAGGTACGAGAGACAAAATATCCTGAAAAGAGGAGACTGCTTTACGGATGTTTGATGTGTAGATACTGACAAAGCATCTGAAATAATAATAGCTTTTGATTGCTGTGAATTTAGTTTTCGAAGAGCCAATGTAACAGCTAGGAATTCAGTGAGATAAATTGGTGTGAAGTCAGGCAATCGGAGCGCAAAAGACCAATTAAGCTGATGAAAAAAAATACCTACTCCAGCCTTCTGAAGATTTTGCGTTGCATCCGTCTAAATTACTGCGTAATTGGGAAAGTGACTGAGATGGTCTCTGCACGCGCATCTTCATCCTCTTATGAACAGCGGCACATACAAGCCTTCCAGTATCTATGGAAATAATATTTTCAGAACTTGTACTAGTGGCAATATTAAGATTGGGAATGGTGCGACAACTGCATTTAAACTGAATTTTTTATGGTATGCTAGGCCACTGCCCTATCTCTAAAGTAGGGGGTTCTGTTGCACTTTCTTAGCCCTGTATAATACCACCTGACCATCTTGTAGCTCACCTGGCCTTTTTTCTTTACTGTTCTAAAGTCTATTTTTAAGCAAAAAAAAAAAGAAACACGAGGCACGGTTTCCAACTTCTGCCCTTGTTAGCATATGTCTGGTTAGTGCCCTGGATGACCCTTTTTTGCACGCGTTCGTTGTATCCTAACTTCTGCCCGTCTTGCTCAATTTTGACATTGTTAGTTGCGTAGAGCCCGCATTGTCGGAGTTTTTATATTTAGAGTGGTTGCACTTCTATTGTGACGTTTCCTGTGAAGTGGTGAGTTGCGCGTACTTGTCTTGCCACTAATCGGCTGCTTCCATGTGATTCTTGCATTGAGCGAATACGTCGCGGGTGGTTGGAGTGCATGAAAACTAATCCCCAAAAGTTTCTAACTGCTAAAAAATAGACAGGCGCGTCCTTTTAGGCTGCATCCTACTTTGTTGGCACTTTGGGGTAGTAAATAAAAACTCTAGTAAAATTATGTAAAAGTGCACAGTGGCTCTCACTCTGAAGTCAGATATACGTATTAGTATTTACGTGTACGATTAGTTAATAGCTTAAAATAGTGTATTTAAAGGTAAGCAGTGGAATATGTAAGTTCTAGAAAGTGGCGAAAGGCAAGAAACTTCGTACGAAAGCAACGACGTGTTTGTATCACTCACCACAAAGCGCCACCTTAAATTGCTAACACCGCGACAACTCTTGCCACCACACTCATACACAACAATAAGTCCACGCGACACGCTTAGCCCTCAAGTGCTTCTAGTTACTGTCCTACGTTTGGGGAATGTAACTGTTGTTGCTGGGCGCTATGCTATACGATAATTACTTTAAATTTACCAGTTTGTTTAGAGAGGTGCCGGGGCTAACGTAGCGTAGTACTTAATTCAAATAATAATACAAAAATATTAGCGCAATACCACCTCGTTAAACAGGTGCATGACAAGAAGTTAGTAACCGTGCATTGTACGTTTAACTGTCTGCAAACTTACGTAATAAAAAGTCCACAAAAGATAGTGAGGACCCAAAAAAGTTTGAAGTAGCTTTTTTTACTAATCATGAATTTGTTCGAATGCAGATCAAGTATAATGACTCGAAGAGCAACATTGAGGGCCATATGAGTGAACTTACGTTGCGGGGGAATTAAACCGCCACATTAAATTTCACGCGATGGGCTGCATGAACACCATGACGTAAATTCAAACTTTCCGAGCGTTACGTGCTACAAAGCAACATACAGCAACATGCAACAACTCGAGTATCACGATAGTTTAAAGATGCGTGCCGTCGCGGATGCATACACCGACTTTTAGGCCATTCGCGAAAAACCCCGTCTGATAGTAGTCGGGATCATTATATGTTATGACTACTATCACACATGTTTTTCTTCGTATATTTAGATCCAGTCTAAGCAGTCGGCAAACGGTACCTTAAGTATTATTCTACAACGTGGAATATCTGTTGTAGGAAATGTGATAATGTTCAGTTGTCCCATGTTTTCCACATAATGAACAGTTAGGAGTACTTGACAGACCAGCTCTGTGTTAATAAAATTAAGTTATTGAGTCTGACAACGTAGTCAAGTGATTGCAGCTTCAAATAGGTTCTCTGGTATGACATTGTTTACAGTTCCACGGGTGTCTAAGGTGCTGAAATGTTAACGTGGTCGTGAATAATGCTGCAGAAAAATCTTCTAACAATATTTTTTTCTCATTCTAGTGCCTATTTTGAATTCGGAAGCGGGCATTACATGAGTAACCAGGTCATTCGAAATCATCTTTGCTAGCGCATACGTCGCTTCACTCAGAAATAGGCCCTTATGTCCTAGAAGCCAAATCATCCTTGTCGAATATATATGGGTAGGAAATATTGTTTTCACTGCACTGAGAACATGTGATTCCTCATCTCTTGAGAGGGAAGAACACACCGATTAGAAATCCGTCAATATTACTGCAGAACTTGATTATATTGCTTTGCGGAGCGCTAGAGTGATCGCTAAACGTTCTGCCACAAAGACGGGCACAAAATCTGGAAGACGGAGAGATGATGATGATGATGATGATGATGATGATGGTGATGATGATGATACTGATGATCTTTGCAACATAGGCACCTACCTACTCTGGGAGATCGGTCTTGGGTCTGGCGGATTAGACATACTGCATTTATGATTAATAACTAGTAAGAGCTAAAAAAATGTTTAGATGAAGTTTTTTTCAATTTAACGTAAATATCAATGACAGCTAATTTAAGTTGCACTACTTCATGTAATCTTCCAGAGACCACAGATATTTTTACCAGTAAATCTGAATAAGGAATTATTAGCAGTTGATACTTCTACAAAATCTACTCGAGTTGCATGTAAACATTTCGACAACTTTGAAAATATTCCAGTCTGAGCGTCCCAGTTCAGAGGCCCCAAATGATAATAGAACGGCCGACGTAAGCGATAGACCACATTTCCGCAATAAAATTTTGATAGTACTGTTCCTGTGTAAGAAAAAACGTCGGTAGGTCAACAATAAGTGTTCAGTTGTTTCGAGCTCGTTGCAATAGGAGCAAAAAGGGGAGATTGCGAAACCCGCTCTGTTCATGTAAAAATTCAGATTTGGAATTCTACAACGCATTCTGGTTATTACAGCTTCAGCCTCTCTCTGCACACCATTTGCGGCTCCAAGGGAAGTGTAGGTGCAGAAAGCCCGGTGATGAATCGAGACTTGGAGTAAGCACAGATAACGCATACTTTCTGAACCTTGCCACAGCAACAAACTCCGTAACAGGAAGGAGAGATAAATCTGGACCTCCCACAGAAGCTTTCGCCAGAGAGTTTGCGATTTCATTCAGTACAATTCCTTTGAGTCCCGGCACCCAAAGTAATTGCATGTTTCGCAGATGATGAGAGACATGTAATCGCAATAATCTTGACATATGCAAATCTGTCGAAACAGTCAGTGCCGAACATAACGACAATGAATCTGTAACTATGGCTACAGATGTTATAGTTAAAGAAATTTTAGGTAGGGCTAATATAACAGCCAAGAACTCGGACAAAAATATTTTGGTGTAATCTGGAAGCCAAACAGAAAACGACCAGTCTTGTTGTGTCAAAAAAATTCCCACTCCGGCCTTTTCTTCCCACTGTGAAGCATCAGTTGCTTCACAACAGTAGAATCAATTTAATTTATTTGCACTTGAAAAATGCCATTCAGATGATTACTAGGTAGTAATTTTGAATTGTTAGGAAATATGTCGTCTTACGATGTGGCTAATTCACTGGACCTGCCCCTCATAGGCACTATATCATTGAGCCTTATCTGCAATGGGATTAACAGCTGCTGAGTAACGATTACATGAGGGGTAAAAGAGAGGCCATGTTGCACTAAAAACACAGCTCGATCACAAATGATTATGTTGTTCTTCTTATTTTTCTTCTCTCCTCATGGCTTATTCCCAAAGCAGCGAATTGGCTGACTCTTAGCTGGATATTTTTGGATGTTTCTTCGAAATACTTCTCGTAGAAGGTAGGAGTAGTTAATACAACAAACTTAACTACGAAATAATAGTATTGAAACGTTTAAAACGATGAATAATTTAGCTCAGTATACCTTTAGTCGGACTGATAAATTTTCTAATTGCGTAGTAAACATTTTTGCAAATATAGCCCAGAGTAGAGGTGCTAAAAGAATAACAATTGATTTGGATATTTTCAGGCCCAAGTTTTGAAGAGGTGGTGCTATGAATTTTCGCTTCATTCACGTGTACCGGTGACAATATTAAAAGTATTGACTGATTGTTTCCTTCACCTTACACAAGCGACACGGAGGATACAGCGCTCCACTTGCGCTATGCAGGTAAACTTGAGGGAACTAACCCGGCAGCGAAGTTTGTTTATAGCCACATTCAATATTTTTGACCACGATCACTCACTACTACAGGGAAATAAGAGGTGCTTATACTTTAAAGAAGCTATCAAGACCGAGTCTAGTAAGCTCTTTTTTAATGTTATCGTGCGGTATCTTGCAAATGTTATGTATGCTGTCAGTAGAAAAACCCGAATGAGTCGCACCAAAAGCGCCGCCTTTGCTAAAGAATCATCGCTTTCATTTATCCAATCTAGAGTAGGACAGTTTAGTAGTATACAAATCGTCGCCTTTTTTATAGAAGTTCACGTTTTAGCCAGAGCCCCATACGCGCACGCCTAGCTCGTGCTCGCACCTGCCCGCGTAGTGCAAGCTCAAGAACACTTCCAAAGCTATGCAGCAGGACCGACATGGGTGACCACCGCCAAAGACCCAAGCTAGCGCCGCATTCGAATGGCCCCTCCCCGCGGAGGTGCTTGTTTCATGGCAGATGCCAGCATCCACCACCGGGGTTTGACGGACTGATGGTCGCTGCCCACCTGCAAGAGCTTTTTGGCCTTCCGTCGACGTTCCCTTGGACGCCGGGGCCCACACTGCCCAAGGAGGCCGTGCCGTACTACTACGTCCAGTGGCCATACCCAGTGTTCTCGCTGTTCTCATTGTCGCCTCTGTCGATGGTGCCAGCGATTTCGTGCGAGGTGGCTCCAAACCAAGACATGCCATGGTGACAGCGTGCGAGCCCGGGCGTCACCAGGAACGGCGCTCCGCCACGTCCGCCAAAGAGGCAGGTCGGCAAGCGCAGCGTGTCCCGGCCACCTGCTGAGCATGGTACCGAGGCGGCATGATCTCATGCTACCAAGGTGCGGACTCGTAAACCCGCCGCCCCTTCAACGAGTGAGACGTCACGAAGCAGACTGTCAAAGAAATTGAAAAAGAAATACACCTAGCTGGTGCTCCGACGACTGCTGCGTGCTGTGGCAGACCTCGGGCTCGGCGTGGCTGCCAAAAAATAAGAGCCAAGGTGTGCCGCACATAAGTTCATCTACAGCGCCGCGATTCTCAAAAGCTTGAACGCGCATAGCGACGTCTCAACGCCGGCCTCGTGATCAAAGCACTGGGAGGGGAGCGCACGTCCACCAGCAACGTTCGTGAGTAACGGGTCGAGTTGACTATTCGGGCATATTCGAAACCCTGGACGTCACTGCACTAGTTTGGGGCCACTGACTCTCCAGATGACAGCTTGGTCTGACCCCAGTTCAGCACAAATCCACTGCACCACAGGGTTTTTTTTGTTTGCTTGGGACAATAAGGGTTGTTTATTGACAAAGGCGTGTAGGTTCATGATTATTGAGTAGACGTTGCAGCCGTGTGCGTGTGTGTTTGATATGATACTAATGGTGAGGTTTTGCGTCCCAAAACTACTATATGATGATGAAACACGCAGTAATGAATGACTCCAAAAGTGTAGATCACTTGTGCACCCAAATGCACACTGATGAAGCATTTTAATCCCTTTTGAAAATTCGGATGTCCTGGTGATGGTTTGATTCCAACACTTCACTGTCGAGCACCGTACCCCTAAAGGAGCAAGCCTGTGTTTGAGTCGATTCCTAGGGGTTCAGAAATGGCAGCACGCCATTTGGCGCACACAGTGTTCACCCCTTGTATCTTATGTTCAATCTGGTTGTACAGGTGAAAATTTTTTCCGTGAATGCAATAACGATACCTACGAGGTGAGAATAAACTAAAAGCTTGCCAACTTTAGCTGTAGATTTAGACGTAAAAGAGTCCACACGTGTGGATGGTGAGAGCACAGGTTGACCTATGTCAATCATTCCTTTTGTTTGCTCATGTGAACATATCCACCGAAGGCTGTTTTTTTCAACCTATTAGTCATTAAATTCATCAGTACATATAGCATAATCAACGCCCTCATCATCAATCCCACCCGTTCGTCATTACTGTCATCAACATTGTTAAATCGCACAGAATAAAAAGCAGAGCATAAACGGAGACAAGTCCAGTCAAGATCCTAGATGATGTGGCGCATACCCACACTGGGGGATTGGCCAAGAACAAGGTAGTTTTCATGAATTTCTTCCTTGATAACAGGTTTAAATTGATCTATTTACGAGAAATAAAAGAAAGATGCAACAGGACGTATTTGATGGCTGAATTGTAAATAATCTGTAGTGTAATGCAATAAAGCGGCGTATTTGATTTAGTGCAAATTTGGAAAAGTCAAAATCTACTGAAAAATGGTTGCAACACTTAGACCTCCGACCCGCAGGTCGCGGGTTCAAATCCCGGCTGCGGCAGCTGCATTTCCGATGGAGGCGGAAATGTTGTAGGCCCGTGTACCCAGATTTGGGTGCACGTTAAAGAACCCCAGCTGGTCAAAATTTCCGGAGCCCTTCACTACGGCGTCTCTCATAATCATGTGCTGGTTTGGGGACGTTAAACCCCCCAAATCTGAACATTTAGACCTCTTTGAACTTTTGACGACCTCCTGCAACGCGTCAATAATATTCCCGTCGCTGTGGCCATGAGACAAAGCCCCGAATGAAAGCGCATTTTGAGCATTTAAATCTATTCCTAGAAGGTGGCAAACGGCACCTAAAGTGTTTTTACGTAAGGCAGAGAATCTATTACAATAAATGAGGTAATGTTCAGTTGACTCATTTACTCCACAAAAAGGACATTGAGGAGAGGCTGCTAGACAAGCTCTGTGTAAGTATAAATTTAGCTGTGGAATTCGATAGCGCAGTCTAGTGATTGCGACTTACGTTCCTCGCGTTTGACAAATTTACTATTCCAGTGGTATAACAAGTGCTTTAATTCGGGTGTGGCTGTAAGTGAAGGTGTAAAAAATTCCTCTAACAGCAGTTTCCTTCTAAATCCAGCACCTATCAAGAATTTTGATGCAGGTAATACCTCAATAACAGGCCCATGTAACGATGACTTTGCCAGTGCATCTGCCATTTCATTCATATAAATGTCCTTATGTCCTGGAACCCAGACCAATTTGATCAGATTGAGATACGAGGGAACGAATGCTTTGAAAGCACTCTGAGCATGCGAGTTCTCATCTGCAGTAAGAGAGGCACATACAGATACTGAATTCGTTAAATTTTTGCGGACCTTACTGAAGCAGTTATTTTACGGAGAGCTAGAATTATCGCAAAAAATTCTGCTTCTTATATGGGCACAAACTCTGGAAGTCGAGGTTAAAAGGACCAGTCTAGATCAGGAGGAAAAATACCAATTCCACATTTTTCTTTCCTTTGCGACGCATCAGTTGCTATGACTGCTTGCGTTGACGTATGTGCCAGGTAATCTCCTAATTTAGCTTCTAAAAAATTCAGCGGCATCAATTTTGAATTTTTCGGAAATATATCATCAAACTGTAAATTATTAGCACTGTCAGTGGTACTGACTAAAAAACAGCACAAATTTGAACGTCTAAATTATCTAGAAAGCGCCGTTTAACCAGAATTTGGGGGTATACGAAATCTCAACCAGTATTGTCCAAAAAACAAGTCAGGGCGGCCAACAAAAACTGTATCTAAGCCCCTTACCGGCGATTCATACAGCCTGAAAATTGCCTGTGTAGCTAACCATTTAAAACGGGGAGCAAGTGAGGGAAGCCAAACTTCCAGATACAAGACCTTGATTGCAACGAACTTAGGGAGACCTAAGCGTAGTCTCAAGGCTTGTCTCTATATGACTACCAGAGAATGTATCTTGTAGGCAGGTGCCCCCGCGTATAACACGCACCCGAACTCAAGCATTGGGTACATACAATACACTGAGATAGGAGTATTTCTCTGCATACCTAACGGACTATTACTGATTTTGCTTAATATTCCTACCACACAACCTCCCTTTGCTTGGATTTACTCAACGTGTGTCTCCTAAGACAATGATTGGTGATAGATCACCCCCCGCTATTTCACAATCACTACTTGAGGAATAGGATCCAGATGATAGGAAAACGAAGTGTGAAAAGGCTGTTTGGGTGGAAATGCTAAAACATAACATTCCTTGACATTTAAATAGATATTTAAGCTATCAAGCCACATTTCTACAGCTTAGGTATGACTTTAATATTTGAAATAGCTTATGAATATCCTGTGCTGCTGAAAAAAATGCGATGTCGTCCGCATACACATAAGTGTGGACGTCCTGGTGCCATGGTACAGAGCTCATCAAGATATTAAACAACACCGGGAAAAGGACGGCCCCTTGTTGGACACCACTTGTTTGCAAATATTTAGAAGACGAGATGCCGCTTTTGTAACAGTAAAACGTTCTATTGCGTAAAGATTCTGCTATCCATGACGATATAGTTTGGGAAGCTAAGGTTCTGCAGCTGGTTGACTAACACTATATGGCTCAACGCTGTCGTACACTTTTGCTATATCGAGAGTTACGAGTGCCGCATATTTTCCTTCACGCTTAGCTAATGTTATGCGACTTTCAAGGTCTGTATCGGTCTGCCATATGGAGCATCCGGATTTGAATGCAATTGGGGAGGGATTCAGAATTTCTCTTTCATTGATGAAATTTGTTATTCGAACGCTTAGGATTCTCTCTGTTACTTTTATATTGTTCATTCCATCTTCTTCCTCCCTGGCGCGGCCGCTGGGCGCATGCTTTATATCACATATTCCCTGTTTCAGAAATAATAAGAAAAGTAAAACCCCACAGAAGAACTGTTTTTGTTTACATTCTAACGAAGATGTTCAATTTCTTCGGGATCTTCCTTTTACGTTTGCTTCTTCTTACAGGCTCATTAAATCCTGGGAGAATGGTTGAAGCTTGCGTGCCCTCTGGTGCAGATGATCCAGGGTCCGCATTTTCATGGCCTTCCGCTCTATGTGTCAGGTTATGGTATCCAGATGACTGATTAGGTGCACCTGACCCATTCATGGCAGCAGCAATTTCAAGTTGGGCTGCCCTAAATGACCGAATTTATTAAGGTGACCAGTTCATAACAGCAGAGGTGCCTGACTTTATTTTGTTGGCTGCTGTGGGATGAACTGCAGCTAACTTGGATGTGTTCTACCCATGCCCATCATCCAAGAAGTACGAGGCTGGTTCACGTCTTTCAAAGAACTTCATGGGCGCAGAGAATAGTGCACAGAGCTTGCCGTGCACTGCAGGTGTCAATATCAATTTGGTTGTATAAATTAGCGACATGGTCGTTAGCGCACCGTGGACAGCTTAACATGGACGTAATCACCAACAACAAAACTGGGTTCCTTGGCTGCACGTTTTTCATCGGTGTAGCTCTTCAAGATCCTTTGCTTGTTTTTTACGCGCTCTCGCAACTGCTCAATCGCCCTTGACGGGTCCGTGCTGAAGCATCTGCCAGGCAATCCTGCTATGCCAAGTCTGGTGCAAGGTTGGCATCGATAAAGCAGATCTCCGGGTGCCGTACCAGTAGTCGCGTGAGGTGTACAGCGATATACTTGCAGGTAACCAAGAGGGCTGTTATTATATCACGACGTTGAAACAGATCTAGTTGAATATATGACTTCAGCAACCTATAAAATCTTTGTACCAAGCCGATAGCTTATGGATAATACACAGAGGAGTTGTACACAAAGCTTGCTGAAGAATACTGTGATCCATGATCGGATAAAATACCACGTGGGTATCCTTCTCGCGACAGATGTTCAAGTAAAAACTTATTCACTGTAGGCGTGGTCACATCTCACGTGAAAGCCACTTCAGGCCATTTGCTATAATAGTCAATAACAGTAATTGCGAAATGGTAGTTGGCTGAAGCTTCTATAAAAGGTCCCACAACCACGATGGCAATTTTTTCCCACGCCACGTCAGGAAGAAAAACAGGATGCAGTGCTGCTGCAAAGGCACGCGCGAATTCGTCACAGGACTGGCAAATCCCGCATGTGCGCACAAGTTCTTCAATGTGGCAATCCATGCACGGCCACCAATAGGATCCTCTCAGGCGAGCTTTGGTACGACTAATGCCTAGGTGTGACTCGTGGGCCAGATCCATAAGACATCGTGTTAAAGTCGCCGGCCCAACAATCCTGCCACCCCGACACTGCATGGTGTTGCGAAACGACGGACCGATCCCGCCGAAGCCACCACTGTTGCGAAAGACGGCGACGCCAACACGGCCCCGGAGGCGCCACTGCTTTCAACTCCGCCGGGAAGGTCACCAGCCGTTTGGTAGCGTATGTTTATCAGCTCGCGACTGCTTCTGCGCAGAGCTGATAAGACGAGCGGACGAGACGACGGTGAGTTAAACAAGGTTTATGTACAGCATATTTACAGAGGCGTTACAATTTCGGCACTGGGGCCGACAGAGACTCGAAGAGCCGAGCTCTTCTCTCTAACACATAGTTCAGCCTTTCGCCTAAGACCGCTGACTCACACACATGTCGGCACTCCGACACGGGGACGCCTCTCACATAGGACCGCCGATCGCGACGCGCCGCAGGGCTTCTTTTATTTACACCGGGTCCAACCAAAATGTCCAATCAGAAGCGCCGCTGGTCGTCCGGGCAGATTCCGCCAATGGGGGTCGCCGCGCCATGCGTCAGACCACCCGACACGCGGCCGCCGGCTCGCTGTCACGTGCGCCGCTGACTCACTGCACCTGGGCCAGAGGGGCGCCGCGCGTGTTCACGCCGTCGAGGTGATCGCGCCAGGCAGACTGCGGGCTGGCCTTGACCCAGATTGCCTTTTTCCGAGGCACGGACGTTTGACGAGGACTCGCTGGCATAACAGCACCCCCGCCGCCAGACAATGCACCGGAAAGACGAGCTGCTTCCACGGGGCTCGGATGTCAGGTGCGCTCGTTCGCCAGGTCCCTCCAGGTTCGCCTCCAGGGCCATGGGGAGAATACAGCTCCAGACTGTTCCGGGAACACATCCCAATTTTGACGACGGATCCCAGCTCCACTGGCTTGTCGCCACAACTTGTCGACCAGCTTCAGTCGTCTCTTCTGACCATCTTCGGTTTCAGCACTTGTCGATGGTTCTGCAAATTGCTAAGAACGGTTCGACAACAGACAACACACGACACACGCAAGTGCCTTCGGTCACCCGACAGAACACCAGACAAAGTATAATACAACATATACCTATCTACGTGTTTATCGGAATTTTGTTCCCTCTACATCAAGAGGCACATGTGGGACACAAGACTCTTAAAATGACAACTCAATTTTTTTTTCCCACGTACAACAACGTAACGAATTAGAATACCACAAAGTTGGCCCCTTGAGATCACTCTGAACGAGAGCGCTCAGCCCAGGTCGTGATGAGGTCAAAATTTTGCCCCGAATCGCCAGCCAGAAACCGAAAGGTTGAGAAGTTACTAGCTGGAACGCACTGCTCAATGCACCTGCATTAGCGTTTACCTTTCCTTTCTTTTTTTTTTTTGATAGCGAACGTCAAATTTGCGCTGTGGAGCAACATGCTCCACTTCAGTAACCGGCCACTTTTAGGCGTCGATACCTATGCGGCACCAAGAGCGGCTCACCCTTTCGACGTTGCACAGGGGAACAACGATAGGGCTTGCTACTGATTGACTCCTCACCGCTTAGCTCGATATCGTGTTCGATCACCGTCGTGTCTCCGGGACGGTCCGACAACACATACCCAAACTCGGAAACAATCTTTCTCAGGTCCTCTTTCTCAGGTCCTCCTTCACTTAAGCTAGGCTCTAGGTTTATCTGCTCCCGGATTACTTTCGATCCCCCTTCGATCAACTCACTAGAACTCAAATTTTCTGCTTCCTCTTCCTCTGAAGCCTTCAACAGCTGATTTACGACCGCTTGATGTTGAACATTGGGTTTCATCAAGTTGTAAATTTTGTTCTGCCGCCTTCCTACTTGCACCTCATAATTTGTATCGCAAGGCTTCGATAATACTTTGGCGGGCCCTTCCCAACCAACCTCAAGCTTGTTCCTTTTGGATGGCTGCAGCCGCATTACCTGATTATCAACTTCAAAAGCGCGCTTCTTCCCCGATTTCTCGTAGTGCTCCTTCGACAGCACTTTTGCCGCGTTTTTCTGGCTTTCCACGAGCGCTTCAATTTGGCTTTCCACTAGCGCTTCAATCGAGAGATCCTCACTCTGCCCTCGAATGAGCGTCTCTCGATCAACTCTCGGCAGCTCGCTCCAACTTTCCGCTACAGGCGAGAGCGTTGCAACCCTCTCGCTCTGACTCAATGGCGCCACGTCGTCTCCCCTTTCTCCGGAAACCGCGCAGCTAGGTTCGGCGACGGGCCGCTCGCGTGACTGCTCACATGACTCATGCGGAAAATTTCCTTTCTGGGGTTCCGTCGACCCGCCGACAAGGTCACTTGAGAGTTCACCGCATGGAACCAAGTCAAGCTTCCGCGAAAGCTTTCGCGCTTGCGATCGCGTGAGAGCCATGCACGCTAAGTTGGGGAAGAACGATTTGCCCTGCTCTTTGAGAAGCTGCTCCGAGTTGTTGGAGAAAAGATAAGAAAAACGACCATTCAGCGCGGCAGACACAGCCGCTTCGGTGCAAAGCTTACCGAACGGGCCTTCAATGACAACCGTGGCGATTGGTAAGCGAACACTCTGCTCCTCGGCGACCTGCCTGATCCACGCGCATTCTCCTGTGAAGTCATCCGGAGACACCAATGAAGGATGGACAACGTCCATGGTTGCCGCTGAGTCTCTAAGTGCTCGGCACGTTTTCTCATTCACCCTAATCTCTTGGAGATACGGCTCCAACAACCGCATGTTTTTTTCTGATTCTCGGATTGTTGCGAAGGCAAATTTTTCCTGACAGTTTCTCGCGATGTGTCCTTCCTTTTTGCAGTTGTAGCAGATTAGCGGCTTCCGTTTGTTTTCCGATTCAAATGCCTGTGTGGTAGAAACCTCACTCGATCTCTCCGCTTCTGTTTGCCCTTCCCCTACACTGTCCTTCGTAAGAGACGGGTCCTTTTTGAAATTACGGTGCGGAACGGGTTTCCGTTGATCAGGTTTCCTTGAAAAGCCCTCTTTCCTTTCATCCTTTTCAACGCGCACTGCCCTGCTATACAACTTTCGGCGAGTGTAATACTCCTCAGCTAACTCAGCTGCCTTATTTAGCTGTACTTCCCCAAGTCTGTCCTGCAGCCAAAGTCTGACATTATCCTCGATGCAGCGGTAGAATTGCTCCAATGCAACGCATTCCACCACTTTATCGCGGTCGTCATAAACACCTTCGCCCTTGAGCCATTCAATTAAATCGGCTTTAAGACGAAACGCGAAGTCAACGTGTGACTCATTCCCCTTTTCAGCATACCGGAACCTTTGCCTGAAAGCCTCGGGTGACAACTTATAACGTCTCAAGAGCACTTCCTTAACCTCGTCATAGCTCTCAAACGCTTCCCTAGACAAGCAAGTTAATGCGTCGGACACTTCGCCGGGAAGAAGAGCTAACAGGTTCTGCGCCCAAAGAGACCGCTCCAAAGCGTTTCGCTCACAGACGTGTTCAAACTTGACGAGATACTTCGCCATGTCCTCGCCTACTACGAACGGTGGCAGCTTCGCGCCTTTCAGCTTCTTCGCGAGCTTCGCGCCTTTCAGCTTCTTCGCGAGCTTCGCGCCTTTCAGCTTCTTCACGTTCGCGAGCTTCTCGCCTTTCAGCTTCTTCACGTTCGCGAGCTTCTCGCTTTTCAGCCTCCTCGCGGCGTGCTTTAATATCCACCCAGGCCTCATCGACTTCCTCAGCCGACACTCCCTCATCCTTCATGATCTCCAGGATCGCTTGCTTTCGTTTCGCACGGCCCAAAGTAATGCCGAGTTCCTCACAAATTTCGATGAGTTCCTTCACTTTAAGGTTCTCCATCGTTCACACTAGCCTCTTGCTGTTTGCCCCTGTTAAGAATCTACTTGCCGTACCCACTATAAGCCTACTAGCAAGACGCGCAAGCAATTTTTCACACTCCCGTGTTCACCTCCTCCGCATTAACTTTGGTTTCAAAGCGCTTCGACTTGGCTTGAAACAATCAAAGCTCACTTCAATGCTTCACACAGCCTTTCTCTAAACTACTACAACCTGAGCTAGAGTAGTCTGGTGAACTGAGGGGAAAACATCAGGCACTCACCGCATCGATGTCGCTGACGCCGGCCGATCCCGCAGCTGCCAACCACTGTTGCGAAAGACGGGCCTGTCCCGCCGAAGTCACCTCCGAAAGCCCGCCGCTGACCTCCACTGTTGAGAACGACGGACCGATCCCGCCGAAGCCACCACTGTTGCGAAAGACGGCGACGCCAACACGGCCCCGGAGGCGCCACTGCTTTCAACTCCGCCGGGAAGGTCACCAGCCGTTTGGTAGCGTATGTTTATCAGCTCGCGACTGCTTCTGCGCAGAGCTGATAAGACGAGCGGACGAGACGACGGTGAGTTAAACAAGGTTTATGTACAGCATATTTACAGAGGCGTTACAATTTCGGCACTGGGGCCGACAGAGACTCGAAGAGCCGAGCTCTTCTCTCTAACACATAGTTCAGCCCTTCGCCTAAGACCGCTGACTCACACACATGTCGGCACTCCGACACGGGGACGCCTCTCACATAGGACCGCCGATCGCGACGCGCCGCAGGGCTTCTTTTATTTACACCGGGTCCAACCAAAATGTCCAATCGGAAGCGCCGCTGGTCGTCCGGGCAGATTCCGCCAATGGGGGTCGCCGCGCCATGCGTCAGACCACCCGACACGCGGCCGCCGGCTCGCTGTCACGTGCGCCGCTGACTCACTGCACCTGGGCCAGAGGGGCGCCGCGCGTGTTCACGCCGTCGAGGTGATCGCGCCAGGCAGACTGCGGGCTGGCCTTGACCCAGATTGCCTTTTTCCGAGGCACGGACGTTTGACGAGGACTCGCTGGCATAACAATGGTCAGTCCGTAAGATAAATTGCCTCCCCCACAGATAAACGTGCCAATGTTCGCACGCCCAGACGCAAGCATCAGCCCCACGTTCGCCGACTGAGTACTGTCGTTCATGCGGTTGCAGAGTGTGCGAGGCGAATGCGACAGTTTGCAGTGAGATTGCGTTATTCTGCTGAAGCACCACACCCAATCTAATCCTGAAGCATCCATCGTAACATAAACAGGTAAATGAGGATCGAAGAGATGAAGCTCTTCGCAAGATGTTAGCCGGGCTTTCAGTCTACTAACTGCTTTGTCCTGCCGCAGTCGAAATGGAAGGCGCGTTTCCTCAAAGCAAGGCACCCGTTGGCTCCACCACAACGCCAGAAAATTGCGGAATAAACTTGAAGTAACACCCTGCCAGTCCAAGCACACAACACAGTTCGTTGAAGTTTTTAGGTGATTGTGCCTTGGTTATTGCCTCAATGGGTGGCATTTGTGGAAATAATCCTCTAGCGCTGACAAAATGACCAAGGAAAGTTAGCTCTACGACGTCAAAACACACTTGTGATTGAGCGTAAGGCCCGCATCAGAGAGGCGTTTCAAAACAGCGCGCAAATTGGACAGAGAGAGAGAGAGAAATAGACTTTATTGGGAAATCCTGTGTGGGAAGGGTGGGAGCACCGTGATGGGTTCCGCACCCTCCTGTCTATCTAGACCTCAACGACGTCAGGCCCAGCTCGAGCTACTAGGAGTTTGCTCCGTTCGCTTTTGCCGATCTATGGCCGCGTCAAGCCGCTGGATGGCGTTGAGCTGCGCCTCGTGATCGGGTGAGCCTATGTCGTTCATAATGTCCGGTGGTAGTGCGTGGTTGATTCCTCTCCCTGCACACGCGTCACACCCCCACAGAACATGTGTCAGCGTTGCCAGTTCTCACGCACAGATACTGCACTTCGCACTTTCGTAGAGTCCGGGGCACACGTGTCGGGCCAGGGCGGGCGTGAGCATCGTTCCGGTCTGTAGTTGTCTGAGAAGGGCCCCCTCGCGCCGCCCCAGCCTCGGGTGAGGCCCGGGAAGCGCTCGGCGGTCCTCTCGGTACCATTGAAGGCTGCTGCCGTAGTCGAGTGGCGGGTCATAATCCTGTGGTTCGGCTTCTTCCGGATGCGAGAAGGGGGGGGGGGCGCCGCACGGTGCGCGAGCTCGCGTGCGACGGCGTCCACCCTTTTGTTGCGGTTGGCAGCTCCGCCCGGGATGGCTCCGACGTGGTCCGGGAACCACCGTAGATGGGTCGTGGTCGACTTGCTTCTCGGCAGCAAGCTTGCAGCCAGGGTCGAGATGCTCCCGTGGCCGAGATTGGTGATGGCCGTGCGGGAGTCGCTCAGGATGGTGGTGACTTCGGGAGTGCCGTTCAGCGCCCGGGCGATGGTAGCTTCTGCCGCTTGGTCCGCAGACGTGGCTCGGCCGCTGCAGGCGTTAAGCAGTTTGCCGTCCGTGGCTCGGACAACCACCGCTACGTAGATGTGCAGTCTGTATTGATGCTTGGCGGCGTCTACGTACACCGCCGTCGAGTCACTGGCGTGAGTCTCTGCCAGCGCTCTCGCTCTTGCGACCCGCCGCTCTTTGTTGTGTTCCAGGTGGATGTTGTAGCGGCAGGATCACGAGGTGTCTCGCGATGTCTCTTCCGATCTCCAAGCACTCCGCGGCTTCGTCTCGACAGGACTCGCCTCTGGGCGGGAGCAGGCCGAGTCTTCGGTTGATTTCTCTGCCGGCAGCGGTTGTTGCGAGGCGGGCGAGCTTCGACGTGCGCTGGGCCTCGCTCACCTTTTTATAGGGTGCTGTGGACCGCCAGTCGGGCATGGGAGTCGTTGCTCGTGCTTGCGAGGAGACCCAAGGCGGACTTGTGGGCCTTCCTGATGGCGGCGTTGATCTCGTCCCGATCGTGCTGCAGCCATTCGTGAAATGCGCCGACGTACAATACGTGGCTCATCACAAGCGACTGCAGCAGTAGCAGGAGGTTGGCTTCTCTCATGCCGTTCCATGTGGTGGAGATTTGCTTGACGAGGTGGGTCGCCACCCCCATCTTCGTGAGGAGCCTGTTGAGGGCCATGTGGTTCCCGTTGCCGGCGTCGATGTACATGCCGAGCATACTGATTCCTCGGACGTGCGAAATGGTGGTGCCATCTTCGGTCCGAAGCGTAATTTTGGCTGCCTCTGCTTCTACCAACTTTCGCCAGTGTCCGGGTGGGGGAGGTATTAGTAGTTACGATTTCTGCGGGGAGCATTTGAGCCCCGTTGCGCACAGACAGTCTTCAATCTGCTCGATCGTCCCTTGGAGCTATTCCTCCTTACGTCCGGTCGTGCCTCCGGTCGTCCACAGGGTGATGTCACCGGCGTAGATCATGTGCCCTACGGGCGGTAGTCGCGTGAGGCGTTCGGCCACCGGTATCCTCGAGTGGCGGACAATACCCCACAGTGGGTATGAGCCACAAGACATTCCATCCGTGATTCCTTACCCGACACGAAGCCTGCATAGGGTCAATTTGCTACGGACTTTCAAGCACCAGCTTAGCTCAATGGTAGCATACAGGGCTGCCATGCAGAGGGCCCGAGATCGATTCCCAATCCGTCCTCCATAGTTTGTTCAGTTTTCCTTATTTTGTGTGATGGTGGCGGCGGATGCGGGGCGGGGGAGGGCAGCTATGGTGCCAGATTTTGCGCTTGTTGTTCCTTCATGATGCGTTTTATATAAATACACGTAATGTGACTGGTCCTGCATTTATGTTCGAACACAATTTTGTCATGGCATGCTAGGCTGCTGCGCTGTGTAATAACGGGGTTCCGTGGCACTTTCTTAGCACTGTACAATCCCACGTGACCGCCTATCAACTTTAAACTTCACCTGCATCGCAGCTCACCTGGCCTTCTTTCCTTCCCTGTTCTGAAGTCCGTTTTGTCTTAACGGTTTCGAACTTCTCACCTTGCGAGCCTACGCCAGCTTAGTGCCCTGGATCCCTCCTTCTCACACGTTTATTTTCTCCTAGCTTCCTCTTGTCTCTCGCTCAATTTTCACAATGTTAACTTCAGAGTGCCTGCCGTGTCAGAGTTTTGCTGATATCAGGAAGTCGCACGCCTATTTTACTGTTTCCTTTCCACTCACGATTTGCGCCTACCTGTTTTGCGACTAGTCCGCTACTGTCATGTGATTGTTACCCTAGGCGTATACGTCGCGGGTGGTTGGTGTGCATGAAAACTAAACTCGAAAAGTTTCTAACTGCTGAAAAACAGACATGTGCCTCCTTTAAGGCCGCATCCTATTTTGTCAGAATTTTGGGGTAGTAATAAAAACTGCGGTATATAGATATACAACTAAAAAGTGACCCTCCGTAGGCAGTGAGATGTACGTATTGTAGGCATTCATTAAGCACATCTACTATCTTTACACATATTCATCATCATGAGTAGTCATCATCTTCATCTGCTGTGGGGACTTGGCTTGTCTGAGTTCTGTGCCTTGGGCGTGGTCGCTTCATCGTGTCTTCTGGGCCTAATAAAGGTTGCCTTCACCGTTACATCACAAGTGGTGGAGGTGCTGGGTACTTCTCAAGCCTAGACCTGCGTTCAGGTTACTGGCAAATACCCATGCACGAGGATGACAAAGAAAAAGACAGCGTTTTCAACACCAAATGGGCTGTACAAATTCAACGTCATGCCATTCAGCCTTTGCAATGCTCCAGCAACATTCGAGTGGATGATCGACACAGTTTTACGAGGCTTGAAGTGGAAGACTTGCTTGTGCTAATTAGACGATATCGTTATTTTCTCGTCAACTTTCTCTCGGCACTTGCAACGACTGGACGAAGTTCTTACGTGCCTTGCAAACGCAGGCCTTCAGCTGAACAACAAGAAGTGCCGTTTTGCGAGCAAGACGATTAAAGTGTTAGGGCACATCGTAAGCAAGGACGGTATTCGTTCCGATCCTGACAAGATTTCCGCTGTCCAACACTTCCCGCGTCCTGAAAAAGCCAAAGATTTGCGCAGTTTCCTCGGCCTCGCTTCTTATTTTCGCCGATTCATTCGAGACTTCGCCTCAATAGCTTCACCATTGCACAAGTTGCTCGGATCAGGCGTCGCCTTTGTGTGGCCTCCTGAATGTGAAGCGGCGTTTGCCCAACTGAAGTGTGCACTCACATTCGAACCAGTCTGAAGGTGCACTCACATTCGAACCAGTTCTCTGCCATTTCGACGAAACCGCGCCTACGCTCCTGCATACAGACGCGAGTGGTCGAGGCATTGGATGGAATTCTCCTACCGCGAGACAAATTTTCACGCGAGAAAGTCGTCGAATACGCGAGCCGTGCACTGACCCCTGCCGAAAAGAATTATATCATCACCGAACAGGAGTGCCTAGCGGTCGTGTGGTCGATACAAAAGTTTCGACCTTATCTCTACGGCCGCCATTTTACTGTGGTTACGGACCATCACGCCTTGTGCTGGCTCTCGACGATCAAGAACTTGTCCGGCCGCCTTGGTCGCTGGATTCTTCGCTTACAAGAATACGACTTCACGATCACATACAAGTTGGGAAACAAGCATCAAGACGCCGACGCACTTTCGCGTTGCCCGCTCTCTTCGGAGCAGCTTAACAAACCCGCCACTGCCGCACTCGAGAAGCTTTCGGCCGTCTCTCCCCTACATGTTTCGTCATTAGCTACTGTGGACCCAACTTCTCCAAGCGAGTGTGGTTTGTTCTTATTTCACCAACGTGCTGACTCTTACTGTCGCAGCATCATAGACCGTCTTGACAGGACTTGCCGGCCCTCTAACGCCCGTCTTCGCCGACAGCTGACGCAATTCAAGCTCAACAACCACATCCTGTACCATCATACCTACCACCCTGATGAACAACGCTGGGTGCCCGTTCTACCTCGCTCTCTTCGGGCTCAGGTCCTCAAGACATATCACGACGATATGTCTGCTGGACACATGGGCGTCCAGAAAACGTATGACCGCATAAGATGTCACTACTACTGGCCGGGCTTGTCCACCTGTGTCGTGAAGTACGTTGCCCCATGCGCCCTGTGTCAGCGTCGCAAGCTACGTACATCAACTCGAAGAGGACAATTACAACCGCTCCCGTGTCCCCTGCAACCATTCGAGGTATTTCGCATTGACCTGTATGATCCTCTTTCTATGACTGTCACGGGCAATTGATGGATAGTTACAGCTGTCGACCACCTGACCCGCTACGCCGAAACAGCTCCCGTGTCTTCTGCATCAGCTTCGGAAGTGGCCGACTTCATCCTTCGAGCAATAATCCTTCGACACGGAGCTCCTCGTGCAATCCTGAGCGACCGTGGAAAAGTATTTCTTTCAGAACTCGTCGAAGAAGTGCTCAAGGCATCCGGCACTACACACAAAACAAGCTCCAGTTACCATCCTCAGACGAATGGCCTGACTGAGCGCTTTCATCGTACATTGTCAGATATGATAGCGAACCCGACCACAGAAACTGGGACACCATTTTGCCATTTGTCACTTTTGCGTATAATACCTCTGTACAGCGCACAACCGGTTACTCGCCGTTCTACCTCGTCCACGGTCGCTTCCCCTCTTCTTTCCTCGATGTTTCGTTCTTCTCTGCACCTGTCAAACCATGTTCATCTTCAAGTGAAAAATACGTGTCTCGTCTACTTCATTACCGCCAGCTGGCTCGCGTCAACATTGAAGCCAAGCAAGAGGATCGCAAGCTTGAATATGATGATTCTCATCGTGCCGTGTCTTTCAGCCCTGGCGACGAAGTCATCCTTCTTACACCCATTCGCACTCCCGGACTGTGCGAGAAGTTTCAATTACGTTTTATTGGCCCCTACACTGTCTTGAAGCAGACGTCTCCTGTGAATTATCGCGTGGCACCCGTTCTTCTTCCGACGAACTGCCGCTACAGGGCAGCGGAAATAGTCCACGTATCCTGCATGAAGCCTTTCATACGGCGTTCATCTTCGCTATAAACTGCGGCCAAGAACTGCGGTCAGGATGACCGCTTTCACGTGGGGGGGGGGGGGAGTTAGTGTAGGCATTCATTAAGCACATCTACTATCTTTACACATATTTTTCATCATGAGTGGTCATCATCTTCTTCTGCTGTGGGGACTTGGCTTGTCTGAGTTCTGTGCCTTGGGCGTGGTCGCTTCATCGTGTCTTCTGGGCCTAATAAAGGTTGCCTTCACCGTTACATCACAGTATTAGTAATTACATATACGGTCATTCTAGAAACGTGAAACTGTGGACGTAAAGGAAAGGATTGAATTATTTATATTTGAGTAAACAGCAAAAACTTCGTACGAAAGCAGTGACGTGCTTACGTAACTCACCAGAAAGCGTAAGCTTGATTTGCTAGACCCCGACGACTATTGGCACTTTATAAAAGACAGATGTTTAACAATTTAGAGCATTTGGTGATCTGCTATGAGAGAACATAAAGCCGTACCCACAAGAAATAAATGTTTCAGGAAGTACACAACAGTAAGTCCACGTGACAAGTTCAGCTCGCTAATGCTTCTAGGTACAGCTGTCCTACGTTTGGTGAGATCAACTATTGCAGGTGGACCCTGTACTTGAGGATAAGTTTAAACTTACCTGTTTGTTTAGACAGTGTACAGTTATATTAGGTGCCAGAGGTAACATAGCGTAGAGTTTCAATCAAACATGTCACAAAGAATAATTATGCACTACCGCTTCGTTAAACAGGTGCACGGCATAAAGATAGTAACAGTCCACAAAAGAAAAGTTGCACCTTTAATTATGTGCGAATTTACGTCTTGAAAAACGCCAAAACAAAAAATAAGTGCGCATGCAAGTTAGTAGCAGTTTGTTTTACTAACTCTATTCTTGTCGTTACATACTTTCAACTAATTTTTTCTAAAGTCCACATTTAAGGTACACCCATTCGGCCGTCAAAGGATATGAATTTGTTCGAATGCAGTTCACGTTTTACAAACTCCTCAAAATCCAAGTGTGTGGCCCGCATCAGTGTACCTACGTTGCGGGTGAATTAAAACGCGATCTAGAGTATCATGCAACGGGCTGCATAAACATCTTCACGTAAATTCAAGCTTTCCGAGCGTTGCGTAATGCAAAGCAACATACTACAGCATGCAACGACTCGAGTATCACGACATTGTAAATATGAGTGCCGTCGCGGATGCATACTACATACGTTAAGCCACCTGCAAGGAAAACACGTCTGACAGTATAGCCGGGATCATATGTTATTACTACTGTCAAACGTGTTTTCATTGGTACATTTAGATCTAGTATAAGGAGTCGGCAAACGGTACCTTAAATATTATACTGTAAAAAGAACATTTAGGAGAAGCTTTCACACCAGCTATTTGTAAATAAAGTCATGATATGGAGTCTAACAACGTATAGTGATTTCAACTTCAAGTTCTCTTGTTTGACATAATTTACTGTTCCACAGGTGTCCGAGGTGCTGAAATTCTAATGTGGCCGTTAATAAATCAGCGGAAAATTCTAACAATGATGAGACACCTCGAGCGGCGCAGGAAGAGGACAAGGTTGAGGTGGGTCTTGCTCTCGTGCATCTCGCTCTTTTGTTTCTGGCTCTGAGCTGTACCTCTCGCAATCATTTCTTTCGGTAAATAAACCCATTCCGTCGTCACACCCATTCCGTCGTCATTTTCTCCCTATTCTAGTGGCTATTATGAATTTGTACAACGGAAATACATGAATAACCGGGTCACTAAAAATTGTTTTTGCTGGGCATGCACCATTTCGTTCAGAAGTAGTCCCTTTCGTCCTGGAAGCAAAGTAATCCGAATCAAATATGTATGGGGAGGAATCAATTATTTCCAGGCGCTCAGAACATGTTATTCCTCATTTTCTGAGAGGGGAGAACGCACCAATAAATACTCCATCAAAATTACTTCAGAACTTGTTGATGATGGTAATTTGCGGTGCGCTAGAATTGTCGCTAAAGGTTCTGCTGCAAAGATGGGCACGAAATCTGGAATTCGAAGAGAAAAAGACCAATCCTAAGTATGATAATTTAGTAGTATACAAGTAGTCGTCTTTTTCTTCTATGCACGTCCACATTGTGGCCAAAGCTCAACCTCAAATTTTGTTTGTTAAAGAACAACTAGTACCTTTAAAAGTCAACACATACAGCATTGTTTCTAACGACTCATTGCCAAAAGGGAAATTGAATTTGCTAATATATTTCGTTCTAACGCCTAACTTGCATACGTACCAGATATATAAAAGGCGTATTAGAAGACTACCTACTCAAATTGTGAATTATTATTGTTATTGCTACGGATGCATCCATGTGTGAAGAGAAAGGGGGGCTAGGCGTCATCCCAGAGAAATTGTTTGGTCATTTTCAGTACCCCTTCAGAATCACACTCCTATATTTGAAGCAGAGCTTTTAGCAAATATTTGGGCCTTAAAAAACTTTCAATCAATGAATCGGCAGTTGTTATTGTTACTGATTCGCTTTTCGTATGTGGATCCGTATCCTTAGCTTCTTCATTCGAGGATTCTTCTCGGAATGTTTCCGCTTCATTAATTCCAAAACAATTAGGTACAGTGCGGTTGGTACGGGTACCAGGTTGCCGAGACATATTTTAAATGAAATTGCTGATATTCTCACGCGGTGGTCCCTAGATGGCCCTGTAATGTCCATTGTACCTGATACCAGTTTTGTCACTGAATCCAGATTACGTAAATATTCTCTACTTCAGCATTCTATGAAAATTGTATCACCAGTTCAAGGATACGGTCGTCTTGTTTTCTTGCAATAATAAATAGTGGCGCTCTTGCTGATTGTAAGTGGGCATTACAAAATTTCGGTGCCGTATAGCACCTCTGAATTCCTATGATATACAGGTCTGGTCAGGTGCTAGGTCCACTTTGCTTTTGCTGTCAAGAGCCAGAAAACATCAATACTTTTTTACTTATTCCCCACGTATCACAAGTCACAGGAAGAAACATTTAGAATCTATATATCAAAAACTAAGCATTACCATTAATTCTGAAAATATCCTTTTTATGTGCTTCTTTTTTTGGGTCACAGCAACAGGAGCGTACGCGTGGCACTTTGTGAATTTATCAGATGAACAAGAAGTTTTACTTGTTAACTTTTCTTCTTTTTTTAATATTGAATCACCGGTTCTTTGCAACTACCATCCATTTATTCATTTCAATTATTAGTTATTTATCTATTTTACTCCTAAGTCACCTTATGACTATTGACAGTTATGTTCCTCAAATGACTGACTAATTATTTTTTCTTCATCAAAATTTGGAATTCATTTTTGTCCATTACAAAAACCGCCGGTGTGATATCTAATCACCCATAGTGGGGAATTACATATGAAGCAGCGCACGACGCCATGCCCAATAGAAACGATAAAGACACCGCTGCACTCTCAACTAGCCTATTTCACAGAAGAACACGGTTATTATACAAAAAGACCGTGTACCACATGCTACAATGACCTTCAGGTTCTAAAAAGCACGCTTCGCAATCGCTCAGTAAGTAATTGATGCTTGGCTAATGCAATGCAGTAAATTTTCTTTTTGCGGTGTCGAAGGCCTCGATTACTTCCCTAGTCACCTGATCTCTGTGACAAGAAAGTATTTCAGTCTCAGAGAACAGCGGGGAGCAGCACCACTCTAAGCGAAGCTTATTACTCTAATAGCCGTAATCTTATGATAGGGAACATCCGTGCCCTACGAGGCCGGGAACTTCCTACACGCCTGATGAATGAATAAATGTTATTTCTCTCTCTAAGTAATGCCGCCCTATGTGTGAGTGAGCATTATTAGCTAATGCTCTCTTGTGCTCCGTCAACCTTGCATTTACGCACCGGCCAGTTTGGCCAATGTACATCTTCCCACATTACATGAGGAAACAGTGCACCACCACAGTTTTGCACTCACCAAACGAAAAAAACTTGCATGACAGAACGCCGAAATCTATCCTTAGTGGGTACGAGCCAAAGTATCTAGAAGCGAGCAAGCAAACAAGCCTCCACACTGACTGTATTCTAATTCTTAGACAACACGTAGACAGTCTACGCAGACAGCTTGGAAGGGAGCACCGAGCCCATTTTGTACGAGGAATGAAGCACATATGGACGTCTTTTACACGACGAGCCGCCACCTTGTGTCGAGAAGATAGAGGTAAAAAAACAAACGTAATTGATGTGTTTTCTGTCTAATTTTGTGTTGAAATATAAAGATTGAACGGTACTCACTTAGAGCGTCTGAAGAAGCGTCTGCTTGTGTGCAGACGACCATTCCGGGGAGATTTGATCTATCTGAGCGATTCACTGAGATACCATCATTTTTCCCCATTACAATAACCGCCGGTTTAATGGTCCATTCCCCAGAGTGGGTACAAACCAAAGCATATATAGGAAGAAGTGAGCAAGCCCCTGCACTTTGACCGACATAGAGCAAGACAAGCGTTGTCTCCTCTGTGTCTCCTCTGTAGAGAGGAGGTAATAATTAGCGATTACTTTCTATCTTGTTGACTGTACACGTCATTAAGGAGAAAATTTACAGCAGAACCTCTTCAAAACTTGGGTCTGGAAATATCCGAATCAGTTCTTTCACTTGGCGCCTCTATACTCTGGGCTATAGTCGAAGGGATCTTTACAAGCCACAGAGAAATTTACCAGTCAGACTAAAAGATTATTGACCTACTTTCTTCATCCTTTTCAGCAATTCAATTTTTATATCTGTAATGAAGTTTTTGTAATATCTTTTCCTTGCTCATACGAGAAATATAGCGTAGAAGCACTTAAAAAATAACAAAATGTCACCTAACACTCGACCAATATCTGTAATGGGTAAGAACCATGAGAAGAGGAGAAAAAGAAGAAGAAAAATCCCCTCACGCGCACGCCAGCTCGTGCTCGCACCATCGCACGTAGTGCACGCTCAAGAATTCGGCGTCATTCCGAAGCTACGCAGCAGGACCGACATGGGTGACTGCTGCCAAAGACCCAGGCTTGTGCCGCACTCGGTTAGCTCTCGACCTCGGAGGCGCTTGTTTCATGGCAGATGCCAGCACCCGCCGCCGGTGTTTGACGGACTGGTTGACGCCGCCTACAGGACAATACAGGCTGCAGGAGCTGTTTGGCCTTCCGTCGACGTTCGCTTGGACACCGGGGCCCATACTGCCCACAGAGCCCGTGCCTCTAGAAGACAGCTTGGTTTGACCCCGGTACAGCACAAGCCCACTGCATTGCAGGATTTTTTCGTGTGTGTTTGCTTAGGACAATAAAGGTTGTTTATGAACAGGGGCGTGGAGGTTCGTGGCTATTGAGCAGAGGTTGCAGTCGTGTCCATGCACATTTGATATTGCTACGACTGACTGTGTTTATCTACAGATGAGGTGAAATTGCGTTGGGAAATAGCAGCCTAGTTCTGAGACAGGCCTAGTCCGGTTCGCCCAACCACACAGTCTAAGCACCGCTCCACCACTCTCCTGCTTCCGCGCCCCGTACGCTCGCGCGTCTTCGTTGCATTTCCCCCGGCGGCAGACGAAGCTCGCCGAGTGAGTTAAATAAGGCTATGATGCTACTGTTTTAGGTGGGCTACGCGAACAATTTGCGTAGTGCGCGAACGCCGGTTATTGGCTGTGACTCGGGCGACAACGTAATTCAATTCACTGAGACAATTGACTATTAGGAATGGGCCGGAATTGTTTGCTAGGAACTTTCAGTACAAATTTTTTCCACGAGGAGGAGTCCACAGCCAAACCTAGCCGCCAGGAGAAAACTCTACAGGGATGTGCTTGACATCGTAGTGACTCTTGCTGTGTTCTTGAGAAGACGATGTTCGAAGGCGTGCTAGTTGACGTGCTTTTTCAGCACGACACAACGTCTGAGCGATGGACATCTTCATGATGCGAGAAAGGTAAGAGAGTGACCAAAAAACTTCGTCGGTTTCGTGCGTTAAGCAGAAAAAAAAGGGCAAATGTCCAGTAACTTCATGCTTGGCGGTGTTAAATGCGTAAGTAACAAATGGTAACAAATGGTAAAAATGCGTAAGTAACAAATGCGTAAGTAACAAATGGTTCCTGTGGTCAGCATCAACGTACATCCATAGCATATTCGTAAGAGTTCGATTCGTTTTCTCAGTGAGGCCGTTAGTTTGCGGATGGTAAGGGCTGGAGGGGCGATAAGAGGAGCCACAGATGCGCAAAATTTTTCAACCAAATCAGATATAAATTATTGTTCATGGTTACTGATGACAACCAGTGGAACGCCGTGACGCAGTCTGACCCGTTGTAACAGAAAACAGGAAACAGTGGCTGCTGTGGCTGATGTCAGTGCGTCCGTTTCCATATAGCGAGTTAAATAATCCACGCACACTATAACATATCGGTGGCCGGATGGGCTTTTAGGAAGGGGTAAAACCAAGTCGATGCCGACTTTTTCAAAAGGGTATGTCGGTGGAGGGATGGGCTGCAAATAACCTGCCGGGGCAGTGGTGGATCGCTTGTGGCGCTGACATATAGCGCAGCTGGAGACGTACTGTTTTGTGGTCTTCCACATTTTCGGCCAGTAGAACCTCTCACATAATCGATGTAGCGTACGTGTGAAACCAAGATGACCAGATGTTATGTCATCGTGCATTGAACGAAGGACGACCTTATTTTCGCTTTGCCTCTCTTTCGGGGGAATAAACTGATAATTTGGTGCTTGATCTGTAGCATTCTTATGTACTCATCTGTTGCGCAATCATCTTGCTGGCCAGCGTCGCTACGCAGGGATAATTTTGGTTCTTAAAAACATAATAACCTTAAAGCTTCACTATTCTGGCACCAATTTCGTGAAAGCATATAACGTCGGGTTTAATTGGTGTGACATTGATATAACTCCGGAGTGCTGCGGAGCTTTTGTGAAAATTGCGGCAATTCCACTGCCAGATCTCTAATTGTTCCACACTTCTCAGGCTATTTTTGGCCATGATGCATGGGTGCTTCCGCGTCATCGCGATTCCCCTTAGATTGTTTGCCATTTCTAGCGGAGGTCGAGCGAGAGCGCTTGTTTTTTGCCCTTTTCAATCTGCTCACAGCGTCATTCACGTACTGCCTTTGAGTTTTTAATTCCTCACCGAAGAAAAATTTTATCTCAGTCATGAAATCGACTAGCAGTTTATTAACGTTAGCTATACCTTCCCTGTTTTCATCTAACTGCGCCTGTATTTGCTGCGCTATTTGGTCGTGGTTATTTACTGTCATGCTTGGGGTAGGGGTGGTTGTACCTGTGTACACCATCCCTTCCTCAGCTTCAGCCGACGCCACGCTGTCCCCAGAAAGGGTTGGTTTTATTGACTGTTGAAATGTTATTTTCTGACTACACCTTACAGCTATTCTTGTCGGGTTTTGTGGTTGTAGTTTAGCCTCTAGCCATTTCTCTAATGAAGATATTGCTGCCTGTAAGTCATTTCGCTCTTCAGCCATTTGTTTTTTAGCTGTTTGACCTCTTGAGTCAATCTCTTATTTTCTTCCAATATTTTCTTATATTGTGGATTTTCTGTTATAGGAGCATTGGAAGACACTGATCTCGCAAAGCTCACCTTAGTTATGTTTCTCCGGCCGGCGGCTAGAGCATCTAGTGATTCCTGGCAGGAACCCATCTCGGCCAGATGTCCGTGGTGCATTCGTTGGTTCTTTTAAGCTGTATTTCCCAGGGGCCGGAGGTGCCGTGTTAGTGTGATGTTGCCCATCACTCCTTGAACAAGATCTCAATCGCAACCTTGATTGGAATCTCGATTGGGATCGTGAACTTGACCTTGCCTGGCGCTGTTCCTGTCGGTCCGAGCTGAACCATCGAGGAGTGTGCAGCCTCAGTGAAGAGAATCCTTGTGATGACTTGGCATCGCCGGTACATTCAGGTTCGCCTACCCAGTCTTTTGGCTGATCTGTCCTCAATATTTTTGAGAGGAGCGACGTTCTTAACTGTTTTCTTGCACAGACTATCTCCTGTGGTGTGTTTACCGTCACAAATGACACACTTGGAGATGCAGTCGTGTTCTTGCAATGGTTCTTTTGCCCCGCACTTGAGGCGTACATTGACATTCAGAGTAGAACAGATGTCCGTACGGTGTCCGGTTAGGAGGCATATCTTGCACACCTGTACTGTTGGTTTGTATGGGTAGAAGATTAACTCGCTACCCATTATGTATACGCTCCTCGGTAGCATGATGCCCGTGAATGTGATAATCGCCGTTTTAGACGAGTCATCATTCTTGGTCTCTCAATATTCACCGCTCGAATCCGAACACGTAGGTTCTCTATTAGTTCATCTTGTGAAGTCCCGGCCGGTATTCTATGTAGCAATTCCCCGCAAGACGCCTTCGTGGTCGGTCACGTATGCATTGAAAGCATGGATTTGTCCCCTGATCTTTAATTGACTGATACCTCGCATCCTAGTCGCTACCTCCGTGCTTGGCGTAGATAGGAATACAATGATCGACCCTGGGTGAACCCGCCACAGAAAGTCATTGCCATTAAAACTTCGTTGGCAGGCGTCTATCACAGCCCTGGAGAGTTCCAGTCCCAATATGTTTTTAACCCAGAGACCCTTATGCAGCCTCAGAATAATCTTGATGTCCTCTTTTGGTAGAGCAGGTGGGCCGCGTCGCTTTCTCCGTCGGAAACCCCCTGTGGCTTCACGTTTCTGTTTTTCGGCGGGCCGATCACTTTCCCCATTTCTCGTTGGCGTTCACAGCCTTCTCCATCTTCGATTGCTGTTTGTTTAACTGGTTTTTCTTTTGCCTGCGCAATAAAATGGTATGCCAGGCATCCTCAGTCTACAGTGTACTAGAATTGGGAAGTGTGTCGTCCGCGGGGTCGAACAATGGGAGCGGAGGGGTCACTGCCGCGATGAAAATCGCGGCGGTCCGGTAGGGGCACCACCAGCAAGAGGGATGCTTCTGCGGCTGCAGCAGCTCCAGCAGTCGGCCTAACGAGACGTTGCAGTGGTGCTCGCTTGTTTTGTTCTAGGTGCGTCGTGGAGGAAATTTCTCCCCCTTTTTTGAATCTACGGTGAAGAATCTGCTCGTCGTGAACTGGTGCAGCGGCGACGTGAACCAGTGGGATGGCGGAACGACGGCGGGACAAGCGCGACCACACTTGTTTTGTGCCATACTGCAACAGCGGCTATCGGTCGTGCAAAAAAGCGCGGTCGCTGTTTCGTGTTCCGGCGGACGTCGTTAAACGCGAAGCTTGGTCCCGGCTTATTAAAAGAGCCGACAGAGAGCTCAACGACGCAAGTGCGGTTTGCGATTTGCACTTTGAGGCCCACTTCATTGAGCGGACTTTCAAAACAACTATTAATGGGGAAGTTGTTGAAATCGAACGCGATCGTCTGCAGCTAGCGAAAGATGCCTTGGCGGCCATCTTCCCCGGGGCTCCAATCTACATAACAAAACGGCTCCCAAAAAAGAGGAAAGAGCGAAGCATCTGCGACCAGGTGCTTCCTGCGGCCAAGCGAAGCAGAAAGAAGCTTTCGGAAAGCTCGCCACCGCCCATCGAGGATCTCGAGGCGCAGGTTTCAAGCATCGATTCTGTAGAGGTGAGTGGGTCCTTGTCATTTTCGGGCCTGAAAACGTTTCACGAATGGTCGGAAATTCACCTGCCTAACTCAGGAGGCCCTTTCGTGTACGCACAGTGCGAGGAGCACGAGAAAGATGTTGACAGCGCACTCGCTTTGAAGAAGCTCGTAAAAATTGAAGTGCGAAGTGAAGGAAACGTTGCTACCGTTGAAGTGCACTTGCAAGGAAGAAAGTGGCAACAGCAGCAGATTGCAACGCGTGAGGAAGCGGAAGCGTTGCTGGACCATGTAGATAAATTCAGTCTCTGTTGTGGTGCCAGTCTAGAACCTTTGTCTGGTGAGTGCTCATCATTCAATGGAAAGTTCTTTTCTAAGAACTGCACAATCACAACGAAAGAAGGCACGGCCACTGCCTGCATCCACTGTAAATATCAAAGGAAGCTTATCTTGAGCCAACTCTCCAGGCGAAGGTGCCCCGAGAGGAGGGCGGCCAAGACGAATGTTCGTCGTAGTCTTCGAAGAATGAAGGCGAGGTTCACCAAAGTGAAAATGACCTTGAGTCAAATGAAGGCAAAGAACGAGCAAGTACCTGAGGAACTACTGTTGGAAAAAATTAAGGGCCTTCCACAGAAGCAACAAGCTGCCGTCAGGACTTGCTTCGAAGCAGCTTGCCGAAAATCCAAGAAAGGAATGAAGTATGGCGAGGAGTGGCTTTTAGAATGCATATTAATGCGGATGAGGAGCCCCAAGCTCTATGAAGATTTAAGGCGTCAAGACATCCTAACCTCGCCTGGCCGCACCTGCCTCAACAAGGCTGCACAGCATTTCAAGAGTGGCTTTGGGTTCAACCCAAACGTTTTCACAGCCTTGAAAGAAAAGGTCAAGGAACTAGATGGCTTCAATCGGCACGGGGTGGTCGTCTGTCGTCTTCGACGAAATTAAACTGTCAGAGCACATCGACGTAAAGCCCTCTGGTACGTATCTGCTGCTCTAGTCATAATACATCAGCAATGATTAATCGAATCTTGTATAAACTCATATTGCCTGTCGTATCAGCAATAGTAGCATGTGCTGAAGTGGCACAATTTTCTTTTGCGTAGTACGCAGTTACACACATTCAGTGCCCCGAATGTTTTTTCACTGTGTCTCGAACGCAGGCTGCATTGATGGCTTCGTCGACCTGGGCCAAGTCCAGAATGAGAAGTCTGGCAAAGAACTTGCTGACCATGGCCTGGTGATAGTTTTCCAGCCATTTACAGGTAAAGTTTGCAAACTTACAGCCTGAGCATACATTCTGTTTGTACTTTGCTGTTCTAGCTGGAGAAATCACTTGCCATATATATTTTATGACATGTGATGATTTGTACTCATTGGTTTGGATTTTGGTTTCAGGAAGTTGGATGCAGATCCTGGGTGTCTTCACCTCGAAAAGTAACGTAAAGGCAGATGTACTGTCTAAGATTGTGCTCGAAGCCACGTTGCTCTGCGAACAAGCAGGGCTCCATGTTCATGGTGTCACATGTGATGGAGCCACTTGGAACAACTATTATGATGGAGCCACTTGGAACCGCAGCATGTGGAAGATTTTTGGCATAAAAGGCAAGTAACTTTAATTTTTATGTGCATATCCCAATAGTCATAAACAAGCTGCATCGTGTGGAATGGAATGAAAAAACTTGGCCTTGTTTAAATAATTGGTACACTGCAATACAGTTGAAACACTTTTGTGATCATATTATCTTTGTCCGCTTTTGTAAACGCAGGGTCTGCAACGAGCATCCGGTCAAAGTGCCCTCACCCGGTGAATGACACTCGGGCACTTCACTTTTTCTCGTACTTCCCCTACTTGCTGAAGAATGTTCGAAATGCATTTCTGCAAACAGGTTACGAGACACCCAAACGTCGAGTTCACGCTGACTTCATCAAGGAAGCCTGTAAGGAGGACAACAAGAATGTGACTCTTAAGGTCATGCCTCACATAAGTCGAGTGCACCTTTATCCGACTTCTTTTGAAAAAATGAGGGTGGCACCAGCACTCCTCATCTTCAGTGAAGAAGTGTTGAAAGGGCTCTTTTTTTACAGGAAACACATTAAGAAGGTCTTCAAGTCCTCAGCGAGTGAAACAGAAGCATTTATAGCAAGAATGTCAAAATTAGCCAAAATTATGACCTCACGCATTCCATTGGCCGCCCTAAAGGTGGACTCTTCTGACATTGGCTTTTTAAGAAAGTTTCTTGACTTCTTGAACGAGTGGGAAGCACATGCAAAAAATGCTAAAAAGGGTTTTTTGTGTTCTAACACAGCAGAGGGCCTCCGTGTCACTTTGCAGTCGACGCTGGATCTTGTACAATACCTGTCTTCGCAATTTGGCTTTAAGTATTTGCTGACATCTAGACTAAGCCAGGACAAGCTGGAAAACCTATTGGTATTGTGAGGCAATTTAATGGTGCCAATGACCACCCAACGCCAGCCCAGTTCTTCGCAACAATAAATGCGCTAGCATTTTACAACCTTCCTAAACTACCAAAAGGAGGAAATTGCAGCCCTGAGGTTGTTAACGCACTGCTTGCTCACACAAATGCTGAAACCAGCCATCATCAGCCCAGTCCAATTGATGCATTTGACCTGCTTTTCGGTGAAGGAAGGCTTGGTGATGTTGAAGAAGCTTTGAACATCCTGCCTCCAGAAGACCATACTGAGTATGTCACCCACCACAGTTCGAGTCACGTGGTACATTATGTCGCAGGCTATGTGGCTCGGAAGGCCAGGCAGAAAACTGGGTGTACGATATGCACCGAGCACTTGACCATAAGCAAGGCGTCCGCAGTTTCAGACACCCAAACTGAATTCATCCGTCAGTTTGACCGCGGTGGTCTCCTTTACCCGTCTTCTGGTTTGGCACAGCTTGTTGATACGCTAGAAGAGTCGTTCACGGTTTTCCTTAGCTCTAGGAAAATCGAAGCAGCTAGCATGTGTGACTTTGCAGCATTCTTGCAAAATGTGGAAATTCCTACACTTGGGTGTAGTAACCAGGCAAAGGACTTCACACTTGTGATTGTAAAGTTTTATGTTTTGCTTCGTTTTCGTTTTTATGCAAAGTCATTGAACCAAGACAGAAGCACTAAACGTGATCAGAAAAAGCATTTGAAAATGAGAAGGTGCACATAACTTCAGCTAAAGTGCAACATTTCTAATTGCCCTATTCATTTCCCTCTTTTTTTGCATACACTTGATCTTATTTATCATGCTTTCTTGTGCTGTGTGTTCCCCTGTACTTTATTACATTTTTATTGTTTCATGACCTTGGACTTTTTTTATTTCATCAGATGTTACAAATGAACAGTTTTACAATGTTACAAATGAGCAGTACACTTATCTGTGTACTTATGTTTTCATTGACTTTTCTTATGCCTCATGTGTTATAATCTGCCGCTAATATTTTCTTTTGAACTTTGATTCTTGCTTTCGCCCATGTTGCAGTCACTTGTTCTTGCTTGTACATTCTGGTGTCCACACTTTTTTTTACTTCTGTTCATTTTTGTTGCTGCTATTGTGGGTGTATGTAGGATGGAAGTTAATTTTGTTGTAACCATTTAGATCGAGTTTTTTGTATTTTTGTGTCGAATGTACCCTGTAAAAATGATTTGCAAATACAGCACGCAACTTGGTCCAGCAGTTGTTTATTACTCTGTGCCTCCGCGATCGTATCGCTAATCTTGTCTAGGCCTTCGCCCCGTTGTCACTGCGCATTTAATCGGAATATGCGAGCCTCCTCGGTTAATCCTTTAAAGTGTCTGAAAATATGCGTCCGTTAGCCAAGCTGTCTTTGAATATCAGAACTAGAGCGGATGCAGTAGAGCGGATCCGATTCTCCCAGAGACATTATAAAAGCACCATAAAAATGGGGAAAGCGCCGACTATCTGTGAACAGCATGCTTACCGAAAGCGAGCATGACATCTTTTTTCTTTCTTCCGAGGAACAGTCTTAAGGTAAAAGTCAACAGAACTTGCGGCTTCCCAACGGCGTGCTCCGTTGCGGAGCAGACGAAATGTCCCCGCCGCCGCGGACTAGCGAAGCGGGTCGTCTCAGCGAGGACTGCCCCGCGCGCCATGAGATGGCACTGCATGTAAGAGGGATACTGAGAGCTGGTTGGGAGAGGAGGGTATCATCGCTGAGGCAACCCGTTTTGCGCCCGCGCACGACAAACTTACCCATTGATTCGCTCGCAGGATTTCAAGCTGGACGGTTGTGCCCTCGCGATCTCCGACTTCAGCGTAGCTCCCGCCGACTGGTTCGCCCTCCGCGGTCTCCTGACGCCGTGTAGCTTTCGCATTGTGGCACCCCGCCCTTGGACTTCTTCGACCGGATCCCCACTTTCCTATCTCCTTCTTTTTTCCTCTCGTTGGCTGTCTTCTTCTGCTTCTACTTTCCTTCTATTCTTTTTATCCCTCCTTCCCCCCACCCCTATAAGGCACTGCGCCGTGTCGCCTGAAGGCAGACAGAAATTAGGTGCCTTTTTCCTCTTCATTCTAATCACTACCACCACCACCACTTGCCCATTCTAGTACACTGTACTCAGTCTATCCACGGTGTTCCAAACAAGTCGCGTCGCCAGTCTCGTTTTGGAGAGTCACGTCAACAGACGCTGGTTCGTCATCCTTTGCCTGCCGGGACGAGACGCCACTCGTGTCCGTGTCAGCAGTGAGTGATTCCGGTGCCCGAGGAGGGCCGGGATAAGCTTCGTCAACTTCTATATGACGAGAATAGGCGATCAGCCCCGGCCAGGCATGCTTGGCAGAATAAAGGAAAAGTGACCGCCGCTCCTGCCAAGTTAGTCGGAGCGCTTAGGCTGTCACAGATTTCCCGCCGGCATTTTGTCGTGTCACAAAACAGGTCAAAAAAGTGAGGTAAACATCACTAACCTTTGATCCTTGTCCCGTGGCAGCAAAGCAAGTGTACAAAGTTCACTGTCTGCTAGTTCGTGCTCCCACAAACACAAAACACCGTCGTGTTCCGCACGTCGGAGTGCCTTCCGGGACGCGTGGCGCTGGCCGTGGTTGTTAAGGTGAGCGTCTCCACAAGGTCATGCAATCTGCCTGCGATATTTTTTTGTCATAAAGTTGATCCTGGCTCAAGCTTCGGGTACTCGTGGAATCAGCAGAACTTCACGAAGCAGACTATAAGATTGTTAGATGAGTTTGCGCGAAGTTGCTCTTAGAAAAGCTTCGAGAAAGCGGAGCGCAGTGTGAGCATGGCTTCACAGCTTGGCGCCTCCTGGCGGTCTCCCGCTAAGAAATGCTTCGCATTCAAAACCTTGCGCACGTTGGAATCCCATGCCCTCTGCTGTAAGCCATGCTCTGAGCCCTGCCGGAACCCTCATTCCATGCGACCTCTCGCGGTAGCCGGGTTCGCGAGGGAATAAACCTTCATTTTGCTGAAAAGCCTGGTGATTGCGACAGCGGAACGCGTACTTTGCCCCGCGGAAAAGGGACGCTCACTCATGCCCTCGCTTATCTTGCAGTGGGGACATCGTACTCCTTGGGCTTTCACCGGAACAATTTTGTTGTAGTTACCAGACATACAAAGGTCACTGCACTCATTGTACAGTCTGCGTTCGCGAAAATTTCGTGCTTTTCAGACACTGCCAAGTAACAACTGAGATGCCTATTAGCGTCATGAGAAACGCGGAGCACGTTTAAACGTGCTTATCATTCTTCGCGTGACCTTCTCATTTGTTGCTATCAGGTTCATTGCTTCGCGTTTGCGGCAGATCCATGAGTTTTTTTTTCGCCTGCTTATACTTTTGCTTCAATGTTCACACTACGTTATTATGTTAGCTGTTTGCTTTATTTCATTATTTTCAGAGATATTCCTTTGGATCCTTGTATACCGACTCCTACCATAGCGCAATTAGCGCGAAAATATCTGTATATAAATAAATCATAGGCCCTTTATCTGCATGTTAATCTGCAAATGTCTTCGAAAGACAATAGTCTTGCGTCTGGAGAGAGTGAACAAAACGTTTATTTGATGTTCTGCTCAAGAAAATTGGTGAATGGTATTCTGGAGGCGCTGCTTTCGAGTGCCTCGAGAGTGCAGCAAAGGTGATCGAGCGCATCAAGTGACGTCACACATTAGAGTTACTGTATATGCTACCTTTAGGTAGCAGAGATGCGCCACTGTTTTGCGGGTGCCGCTCGCGCCGCCTACAGGAGTTCAGTGCCCCTATTCACCGAGCGCCATCACATGGTCGTAGGTGGTTCATTTGCACTGCGGAGAAGCCAACGCTACGCAGACTCCGGGCAGATCAAGCAGGGTTGACAACGGCTGTTGTCATTCTCGCCTACGCTTCTTCAGTAATGTAGCCATACTCCCTGTTGGTCACGAGAAATGTGGCAGCAAATGCATTCTGTGTCGAATTGGAACCGAAACGCCCATACGATTGGACGCGGGTGCAGCGGGTGTTGCTATAGAAAGATTATAGTTCAGTCGGAAGGAATAATGGCTTGACCATTGTCGTCGGCAGAATTTTCTATAAGGGGTGAAAATCATTGTTGCATTGCGGCTTAGGGAGAGCGAGAGCACTGGTCTAGCTTGTGTAAGGGCAACTGCTGTTGTGGCTTGAGGGGGGCAAGGACCCCTTTTCCACTTCTCTGCTGACGCCTTTGCGCTTGGCCTTTTTTTTAAATCTGTCCACGGCACAGAAAAACTTGCTCTATTTGTATTAACCACAGGTGCAGTAGTGAATACGTTATATATTCAGAGTTTGGCAGCGTGTGTCAGCTGCATATGCCCAAATTAGTGTGGCAGTTAAAAATGCTAAAATTAAAGGGACAACTTAAACTAGAACTATTTGAATCGGCAAGGTGTTGCTGCTGGTGCGTGAATGAAATGCAGCTTTGAAACCTTAAGCGAAAAAAATGTTGGGCACGACAGGGTAGTTTAACGACAATTTGCATCAATTGTCGTGAGCCGCGATTGTAATACGAGCGTAATACGAGGTGCGCGCACAACGAGGGCGTCGCACGGCCACTCTCGATCGCTATCCAGTTCGATTCAGTTGAAGACTACAAACCTTTAGCGGGTTAACTCCCACTGTTAACGAATGAGCCCGACGCGATGAAAATATTCATCCCTCGCTCGATAGCAATTATGAGTTAAAAATAATTTTATATATGTATATGGGAAAAACTGTAAAAGAAGCCGAAGCTAATGTGAAGCTTACTACCACTGGTTCAATGAGCTGACTCACGTTTTTTTTCATTATTACTTACCAAAAACGTTAACATTACATCAAGGCTTCCAGGCATAACCAGAGCAACTGAGTTTGCCCCGTACCTTCATGAAAATAGAAAGAAAATAAAGCAAAAATTAATAAAAGAACGCTATAAGCGCGAGCGCTGCTCCTATGCGGGTGGTGAGTGGCTTTCCCGCAAGACATTTCAACCCAAGATGGCGTACCTTGGCACAACTCTGCTACTTAAAGGTAGCAAATACAGTAACACTATCACACATGAGACATGAGCGCTTTCTGGCAGTTATCTCGGAAAACAAAGCGTGTATACCCGGCGACAACTTTCTGTGGCAGCATAGCCAAGGCTACGGAGCCGAAGCACGCTTGTCTTACTGCGCCACAGCATGTAGTCCCTCAACGAAAACGTTTGTATACTGTTCTGGCTAACTAAGATTTTACCATTCGTCACTTGCATTTTTCGCGGATTTATTTTTTAATTAGTGAATAAAAACGTTGCGCAGTAGAAAAAAATTCGTTTCACGCTCTCTCAGGTTATTTGGGGGTTTTTTGGCTTCCGTCGCCTTTTTACCTCACCGCATTCCTCACTGTCAAAGATGGCGTCCACCGGTTACAGCTCGTCAACGTCGCTTACGGAGGAAACACCGCCGCGTGCCGCGAGTCCACCAGCTGCGCAGCCGTACCAGGCGTTGTCAAATCAAAAGCTGTCCGTGCAGGGCAAGAAGATGGCGTACAACGTTTACGCGCAAGTAAGGAAAAGCAGCGAAACGCGAGCAAACGCAGCGAAACGCGAGCAGCGAAACCTGCAGTGAAACGCGAGCAAACGCGAGCCGAAACGCGAGCAATTTTTATTAATTGTGACACGAGCCGAGTTTCGCTGCATTCGCCGCGCTTCGCTGCAGATGACATGCTTCATTTTCGTTGTTTATTCTTCCAGACCCATATACTACCTTGACGAAACCTGGGTCAACGCCGGACACACAAAGGATAAAGTATGCGCTGGTGAAATCGAAACCGAAACACCCGTCGAAGCGGTCGGACTACTTGGCGCAGTAGCACATGTGCATAGGCTCCGCCCACGTAGCCTTGGCCGTGCTGCCACAGAAAGTTGCCGCCGGGTATAGCTCTGTGACGGGCTTGCGCATCCGTCTCAGAGCCTTGCCTTTGCGTGCAAGCGTTGCGTGGTCAGCGTGACGTGATGAACGCTGCGGTCCTTCGAATTATGTATGCCTTTTCTAGTAAAAGGCGCACATACAGAATATTACGTGTTGTTACGGCGCCACAGGTATGCACAATATTGCTTTTTAATTGACAATCGCACAAGTATCAACGCTGAATCTTGAGCAGCATTGGTGGGCGCTGCGGATAGGGTCAGCCATCTGGGGTATCAGAGAGTTTTAGTACTGCGTACGCAGCGTACGTGGCGGCGTTGCGTACGTAAGGACGCCACGTTCTGCGTAGTGCGCATGCGCACACCGCAACGCGCACGTATCACATTACGTACGCAGCCGCTACGTACGCATGCATGAGATGCGTGCGTGCGTACGTATGAGGTGATCGCGCCGCTCTCGAACAAGTTCGCGACAGCGCGAGACTTCGTTTTGCAAAATGGCGGCATCGAAGGCAAGCACCGACCGGCTCTGGGGCTTAAAATATGGCCATAATCTGGCTATAGCACTTGGATTGGCTCACATTGGCTGTCAACAACACGTGCTTCTATTTTGATATATCAGATGGCGCAACACGCTTCACGCTCGTTACGTACGCGGGTACTACGGCGTACTAAAAGCCGATTAGTGGCAAACGACGCCACGTAACGCAAGTCGCTTGCATGATGCGTACGTAGTACCATTCCGCAGTACTAAAACTCTCTATCGTCTGGTGCAATTTAGCGTACTCAATACCGTTACGAGTGGACAAACAGACAAATGTATAGGCAGACAGACCAAAATTTTTGCGGCGAAGGTTCCCAAGAAAGACTATCGTATTTAATAAATAAGTAAACAAATAAATAACCGTTTGTTTCTTTACGCCCTCTTTTCGGTTATCGACCCTAAGGGTTACACCTTCCATTTTTCTTACCATCGCTCGCTGCGTCGTAGCTGATGACGACGCAGTGGGCGACGACCCATTTTGTAATTCTTCAGGTTTCTGCTCCGTAGGTAAGTACCAGCTAAAGGCAGACATATACCTTTCTCTTGGGGAATAATGTCAATCTACAATTCAGGATTTCAGAATGCTTGACGAATGTGCTCCACCCCGTTTTTATTCTTCTATTACTTCCGTCTCGTGGTTCGGCTCCGCGGTTATTACCTGTCCTAAATAGACGTATTTTTTTACAACTTCAAGTGCACTGCTCCCTACCTCGAAGCGCTGTTCTCTTTCGAGGTTGTTGTACATTACTTTTGTTTTTTGCAGTTTAATTTTAAGACGTACTTTTTAGATCTCCTTGTCAAATTCACAAGTAATAAATTGCAATTGGTCCCCTTAGTTACTCAGTAATTCGATGTCATCGGTGAAGCGTAGGTTACTAAGGTACTCTCCAATAACTCGAATACATTGCTCTTCCCATTCTAGGCCTCTGAAAACGCCCTGTAACCACACGGGCAATAGGATTGGGGTGATCGTATCCCCTTGTATTACACCCGTCCTTATTGGTATTGTGTCGCTTTCTTTATGAAGAACTATGGTGGCAGTTCATTTGCTGCAGGTTCCGTCTAGAATGTTGATATATGCTTTGTCGGCACCCTCATTCCACAGTATCTACATGACTGTTGATATCTCCACAGAATCAAATGCCTTCTCGTTATCTATGAAGGATATTCACAGTGGTTGGGGGATTTGGAACATTTCTGTATCACCTGAATAATAATAACAATATGGTCTATTGTGAAGTAGCCTGTACGAAATTCTGCTTGGTTCTTTGGTCGATTGATTTGTAATGCCTTAATTCTGTTTTCTATTACCTTTTAAATAGCTTGTATATGATGTAGAGCAAGCTGAACGCCCTGTATTTCTTCAAGTACTTGTCGTTCCCTCCTGACGGATGAATTGTGGAACAAACGTTTACACACATTCTGACCGATCGAAAACTTGGCACTGACAGGCTATAGTATTTCAACGTGCCTGCGTGTTGTACGTGACAAGGATGCATTTCTTTAGTCATGACTGCGCCATGCTTGAATAATTTTTTTCAAAGGCTATCGGGAACATTACGATTTTTTAACACAAGATTTCCCGGTGAAGCCAATGATACAGCAATAATACAACCTAACTAGATTTTTCATGAATGCTAAACTATTCTGCATTACATAATTGAACAGCTTTTTGATAGGCCCACTGCGACCATCTGCAGGTAGAGAGACTTTATTAACTTTATTTTTGAGCAGGCTCCTTGTACTTCTGCCCTAAGGTGGGTAGCCTCCTGAGTCCCAGTAATCGTGTCTCACTGCCACTTTGCGTACCTTGTTCACGAATCACAGCTGGTTGTCAAGGTCTTACGTCACCTGCAGAGGACCCATTGTAAAGTAGAGCAGAGTATAATCTAGAAACTAGCTTATACTCACACTGGGGAAGGAAGGAAAATAGGAGTAAAAGAACGGCAGGGAGGTTAACCAGTGTATAGGCAGATGGTTTGCTAGCCTGCGCATGGGAGGGGGATTAGCCAAGAACCAGTTAGTTCTTGAAGAAAAATATGAAAATAACTTGAAACTCTGACTGATCAAGAGGGAAGTATATATGAATTAAAATTAGGAATAGAGTACCCAATAGAATAAAATTGAAGCAACGAAACTGAGAATCTGTAGGGGAAAAAACCAATTTAAACAAGTATATTTGCTAACCTATACCTTTTTTAACATTTAAGAAACCACTGAAAGGCATCAACAACTTTCCGTCATAGTAGGAAAAGCCAAAGCACCGAAAGACCGTACACTTAGCACATTTAAATCTAAACTAACGAAACTGAATATGGCATCTAAGGTAATCATGCGCAAGTTAGAGTACCTGTTGTAGGAAATGAGATGCACTTGTGCTTTCTCATGGACTTTGTAAAAAGAAACAATTGGGGGAAGCTGCCACGCCAGCTCTGTGTAGATGAAAATCGCAATATAGTCTGAAAACGTATTCTTAGGATCTTCGTAACTTTCTATGAATTCGCTTCAATCTCTTCATTTTCACGGAGGTGTGATAATTAGGCAACTACGTAATGTTCCAGCCCCATGTGGCGCAACGTAGCCAGAAATATTTTTTCAAGGAGAAGGGCACGTCATTGATTTCAGGCAGGGCAACCCCTTGAAAAGGTTTTCTTGATCTCTATGCTACGGCGAAAAGGCATTTGAAGGGGGGGGGGGGCACGGGTGGCCTACTTTTGGCTAAACCCTTGCCGCCCGCATAGGTGCTTGGATAAATTGCATGCATCAAGTTCCGCGCAGGTAAATTCAAGCTTGGAGTCTTCTCCAGGTCACTGCTTGCTTCCTATATAGAATCTCGTGCGCCGGGGGGTACCACTTTCTCTGCTTCCGGTAATGCGCCCAAATGTCTGAGAACTTCTTCGGTATGCGTTCATCCTCGTCGTGGCAGCCACCGGTACGTGTTCTCAGTGTGTCAGCGATGGCTCGGCATGCACGATCTTGACCTTCGGCGGGCGTCACCTGCTTCACCGCGAGAGACCCGTGTCCAACAGTCCAGAATATGTTTCTTTTGTCCACCTTAGCGCCTTCTTAGGCATTAAGGGCTGGCTATCCGGTCCTACCGTTTATATGCATTCTGCACGATTCGGTAAAACCCCTTATCACGGTAGTTCGTGTCTTCTTACATGCAATGATGGCTAGAGCTATGTCAATGGAGCCTTTCTGTTGTACTCGCGTCTATGAGACGTATGGATGTTGCTGTCAATTCTGCTTAAACACAAAAAGCGTGTATTACACAAGAAGCGTGCATTATATAACAACAAGGGCTGAATCTGACACCGTAATTCCTCGACGCCACCACTATCGGTGTCCGCAACAATCATCACGAGAAATAAGAAAAACTGAGCAAAGAATACAGATAAAGGAATGAAATTGAACCCGGGTCCCCTGCATGGCAACCCGTGATGATGATGGTGATGTGTGCGGAGCTTTATGGCGCAATGGTCAATTGATGGCCTAATAGTCCGATTTAGGTGGCATGACAGCCCAGTAGTCTATCACTGACCTATGCGGCGCTTGAAACTTCATTTCAAACTCACTTCATGCAGGCTTCTTGACGAGTAAAGAGTCACGTAGTTATGCTAAGTCAGGTGTAGATAGATAGATAGATAGATAGATAGATAGATAGATAGATAGATAGATAGATAGATAGATAGATAGATAGATAGATAGATAGATAGATAGATAGATAGATAGATAGATAGATAGATAGATAGATAGATAGATAGATAGATTGAACCCGGGTCCCCTGCATGGCAACCCGTGATGATGATGGTGATGTGTGCAGAGCTTTATGGCGCAATGGTCAATTGATGGCCTAAGAGTCCGATTTAGGTGGCATGACAGCCCAGTAGTCTATCACTGACCTATGCGGCGCTTGAAACTTCATTTCAAACTCACTTCATTCAGGCTTCTTGACGAGTAAAGAGTCACGTAGTTATGCTAAGTCAGGTGTAGATAGATAGATATAGATAGATAGATAGATAGATAGATAGATAGATAGATAGATAGATAGATAGATGGATAGATAGATAGATAGATAGATAGATAGATAGATAGATAGATAGATAGATAGATAGATAGATAGATAGATAGATAGATAGATAGATAGATAGATAGATAGAGAGATAGATAGATAGATAGATAGATAGATAGATAGATAGATAGATAGATAGATAGATAGATAGATAGATAGATAGATAGATAGATAGATAGATAGATAGATAGATAGATAGATAGATAGATAGATAGATAGATAGATAGATAGATAGATAGATAGATAGATAGATAGATAGATAGATAGATAGATAGATAGATAGATAGATAGATAGATAGATAGATAGATAGATAGATAGATAGATAGATAAAATACTATAATTTGGAGCTGAGAAAACGTAGCGACGACCCCACTCCACCCTGCTTATTCCGCGTAGAGACCGTCAAGCCGAGATTGGCGGCCCGTACACGGGCACTCTTTACGACCATGGTTTGATCACGAAGCTCGGGGCTGCGTAAGAGCGCCGCCTACCTGACCTCGCTGAAGGCGAAGCTAATAGCTTCACAATCTTACAACACATCCTTGAATGTTGCTACTAGTTAACAGGCAGGTTGATACCCACTTGATTACCGTTCAGGATATATGTTATCAAGAATAGTCCTAGGGTAACTGTCTGCGCCCTTCACAAGGCAGGATGTGGGAGCGGAAATACCCGTCTTGACAGTTAGAAATGTTTTCTTATGTCGTTGAACGGGAGTAAGCGTTCCCCGCCAGACAGAGGACCGTAGAGGCCGTGCGATCAGTGAGTCCTCACGCGGCCACGAGTGCGCCCTTCCCAGCGTTAGTAGTAGAGCCCTCAATCATCCCCAGGTCAGCGGGAAACCATGTGAGAGAATCGTGTGTGATACTTATGACGCTTCGGAGAATTCGGAGGGCTTGAGGGGCTACTATCCCGGTTTCACGGGCTTTATTAGCCGCTTTTAAGTCACTGTATATTGACTCTCTGTGATTACCTAGAATAGCCAACGTGATTGCAAACTGTTTGGATATCACGGGCTTCGATTTGCGTACCGTGGCGGAGCAAATGAGCGTGGAATTTGAGTCGGCGATGGAAAAAGTGAATGTCTCTTGTAGAACACACAGCGCAGCATCCACGAAGCTTGCTACGGACGTACTCGAGCAGAGCTTTACCCCTGGCCCAACGTCGACCGGCGTTGTGCGTAGGGTGCATATTATGTTGCGGGGAATGGGTGCGACGTGCAGTTAAGACTTCATGTCTGTGGGAAATCGCGTAGAATCGGGGCAATGGTTGATAGAATTCAGGCCCTAATTGTCGAGTATTTTGTGGCCCGATATGGTTCCGGAAAGCCTTAGCAGCTGTGAGTGCTCTTGCGCCTTGATTATCTCTTCGAGTGTAATGTGAACACCAAGCTTGAACATGTTTTCAGTGCGAGTGCTTAAAGCAAACCGAGGGTGAGCTTGACGATCTTTATTATGATGGAATTGAGCTTACTTCTCTCACACATGTCTATGGAATACGAAAGGTGGCAGTGCACAAAGGCATGTATGCTGCAGATGAAATTGTCTTCCTTGATTCCCACTGCACTTTGGCGATCATCCAGATGAGGCTGAGAGCACTGTCTGTCTTGGCGGTGATCCGTCTGAGTGCGGCTCCGTTAGCGCCGTAAAACTTGATATACATGCCCAATACTCGGAGTGAGTCCACACTGGGCACTGGTGACCCATCACCAGTGAAAATTCGTGTTTCAGTTTGGGACGCAAGCCTCTAGTCTCGGTGGCCACCACCTCGCGGTCTTCTCTTGTAGAGCAGTAGTTCCTATTTGATGGGGAGCACTTGAGTCCCGTGGGACGGAGGAAACCTTCGGTCACAGCGATTGTGCTCTGCCTGGCTTCCTCAGCTTGGCTATCGCTCCCGCTGGTGCACCAGATCGTTATATTGTCTGTGTAGATGATATGATTGATTCCTTGAACTTTTGTGAGCTTTTGAGAGCACGATCATCAGGATGTCAAATAGTATTAGTGAAATAACTGAGCCCTGAGGCATGCCGCGTGAACCGAGGGTGATCCCTTGTGAGACGTAATCTTCGACCTTGAGCTAGGTAGTTCTCTGGTTAACAGAGGATCTCACGAAGTCGTTGAGCCCTCTTTTACAGCCCTAGGCTGGCGGTAGACTGTAGAGTGAGTTCGTGACAAATTTTGTCAAAAGCCTTCTTCACGTCTGCTTCAAAGATGTATCTCTAATGCTGTGGTCGCCGATGTTAAGCTTTATCAGCTTCATGGCTTCATGTACGGAGAGGCCAGCACTGAAACCACTCATATTGTGAGTTTACACGTCATAGGTCTCGAGGTTAACCTTGAGTCAATTTCAGCATGGCATGCTCTGTGACCTTACCGACACAGAAAGTTAGAAAAATTACTCCTAGATTATCTATTCTTGGTGCTTTACCGGTATTCAGGATTAGTACCGTGTTAACCGTCCTACACTGTGTGGGGACCTCCCCACGATACCACTGCTCATTAATCTTTTCCGTGATGAAGTCAATGGACCCGCCTAAAGGTTATTGAGCATCATACTAGTTTTGCCAATAGGGCAAGGGGCGGATTTGCCATTCAGGGAAAACAGAGCCTGTCGGGTATCGGCCACAGTAAAGCCCTCGTCAACTCCAGCACGCCACACCCCGCGTAGTCCGGAAACTGTGGGGGGGGGGGGCAAAGCTATCCGAGACTTTAATACTTTTCAATGAGCTTGTTGACAACCAAATTGTCTGTAGCAGAGGTGGACGCACGATGCATGTCTCGCACAAGGGGTCGCCTTTGCCTGGATCTGGTGCTGCCCTGATCGAGACGGTGTTTGAAAAGACCCCAGATCTTCCCAGATCTGAGCTGACTCTCGACGTTCCCCAGAGCTCGTGCCATTTTCGTTTATGCAAGGTTTTGCAGTGCTCCTCAATCACCCTGTTAACCTCTGAAACCCTCCTGCAGAGCCTCCCGTTATGATTCTGCCCATACGACTTCGTGAGTAGCACTTGCTTCGCTTCTAGTAGATGGGCCAACCTGTTGTTCATGAATTCAACTCAATAGTTGCTGCCATGGCGTCATCTCTGATTTCATTGTACCTTCCTTCAAAGGGTGACGCGGCCGTCGATAATCGGTCGGCTCTGAATTTTGCAGAAAGCGTCTGAGTCGAACACCTTGAATTTTTTCGTCCTAAACGGGAAAGTACGAAGGATACCTGGATGACGTAATGATCACTCCCGAGGTCTAGGGCTGTGTCGACCCACTTCACCTCACCTATATTCTTAGGAAGGCCCCAAGCATGATTCTTAATTTTCGTGTGACACAGCATCAACAAAATGCACAAACGTCCTTACAAGGGTAAAGCGGGTACCAGGCTTTCACGAAGGACAAATATTAGCATAGTAGACGCTACCCCACGACCCAAAAATTATTACGACTCAAGGTGTAGTGCGTGCCATGCAAATGTGCTTGTAGTACTTCGCCCAATAGTGTTCAAAGGAGGCTTTAGGAAGGCCGCCTATTGAGCTTTGGGTGTGACTGCTCTGCGCTCTCCGCGCCGGCTTGGTGCCGGTAGGTAGCGGTAAATATTTATTAAAAACACGGCGTTTGCAAGAAAAATCAGCCCCTAGTCATTTAGCTTCCTTATTACTAGGTGGAGTCCCCACTCTGTGGCGCCATTGATCGTGTTCGCTGTCCTGGCGACTCAAACCATGGCTTGTCGTGCCGGAAGGTTTTGGCAGCTGAGAAGGACTACCTCCCAGGCCTCTTCAGTTAATTTGGGGTTGCGGAGTAAAAACATTGATCTGGCATGCCCAAACCATGTGGTAGATGTCAGGAACCTGTGCACAGTACTGGCAGAAGCCACTAAAGGTAGAGTCAAAATGCTTAAGCACAACCAGGACCAGTACCATATTAGTGACTAGACGAAAAATTTTCTTGTCTACCTTCCTGAGTCCTTTGCGTGGCGCAGGAAAGTGGCGGTTTGAGTCCTGGTAATGTGTAGTTATCTCTCTAAAAGTCGGTAGAGGAGCGTTCATCTCAGTATAACAGGGGATGGGCAAAGCCGTGGCACGGGGAGAGTGTGACCTCATTGCCTGCGAGGCTCTGATGGCCAGGAGTCCAGATTAGTGAGCGTTAACCTACTCGCGGAAAAGCCTCGAACAATTTTGGCAGCTAGGTGTGAGATCCATCTAAGCATGTGTAAATTTCGGCGCTCTGAAGAACAGATCATCTACCTACCTGTCTTGGCGTACTATGGTGGCGGTACACCAACACCCTACTGTAAAGGCCGGCGATGACACCGTAAAACACGTTTGGAGAAAACCCTCAATGGTGCCGAGAGGTAGAGTTCGTGCCTCTCGACAACCAGCGTGCGACTCATATTGGAATGGATGGGTGAAACATGGATTCTGTGTTGCCCGTGTTTGGGCCGTCATACCCACTCCTATGTCTAGAATTCATGCCCAATGTGTAGGCAATCCAGGAGTCGTCTGCTTGATGGGGTCTGTGACAAGCTCGTGGATTGATTTGTTTGGTGAGCCCTCAGAGCTTTCGGCCGGTGGTTAACACTGCCAAGGCAATACGTTTGCATTGGAAGTAGTGATCGGGATATATAGGGCTAAAATGACAATTCTGCGGAAAGTGACCTTCACACAATCTTTATCCTGCATCTGTAAGTGAATGTACGAAGTCGCATACAAGATGTGAGTAGCGACAAAAGCCTGTATGATGCGAAGCCTGGCAGACTGCGTCGTCAAGTGATGGACGCCCTGCTGTCTTGGGCACTGTTCTCGCGGCATTTTCCAGAGCAATACTTTCAACAACAGACAATGCGCCGTTACAAGGTTTAGACGGCAAAATAGGTTCACAAGGGTTGTACACTATGGGCGGCTGTTGCACACCAGCCGAGTATTGTATTTAGATGTATGCTATCCTCAGGTTGCCATGTTCATGAAGCTCGGGCTCTGCGCAAATAACACTCAGGCTCAGTTTCTGCACGAGCGATCAGCGCAGCGCATGTGTCTGGGACTACACAGGTTCGTGGTTAACATTGTATCGCGGAAAGCGGCTGCTAATATTGCTTTGTCGATAGCCCTTGTGGACTGTTGTGGACTTTATGAAAATTTGATACCTTAAAGGTAAGATATCAACGCACATTTACTAGTTACCCAGTCTCCTTTTTCGCTCCCAGCCAAGTTTTCACACAGCACACATATTTTTTGCAAAAATAAAGACTGCATAGTATAAATGTGAACATTAGGTAATTCAAAAAATGGCTGATATAAGAATGTTATGATATATTATCATGAGCCTTCCCTAAGAAGCCATTATAAAACTCTGAGGTTCAAGAACTTACACAATGTCCTGGGTACGTGCACAAATAACCAGATAGCCACATACCGTTCCGTGAAGGACAATAAAAACGCCCCCCCTCCCCGAAAAGAATCGTGAGGAAATGCGAATGGCCCTTTGTGCCGAGAGAGGGTACCGTTCCTGCCTGACATTCATATTCACCGACTTGTGCCATTGTCTTGAGAGGCGTCCAGCCATCGAACAGTGACACGAGCGAACGGGAGAGTGGAGCGCAGGGAGGGAAAAGCGAGTGGTGAGAGAACTGGCGGCGAAGCACTGCACCTACCCTCTCCTAAAGGGTCGCGCGCCACATGCTCACGTTGCTAGGCTAGGGGCGAGCATAAGCGCGTGCGCCTCCCACTGTTTCTATAGGAGAGGGAATGAGAGTGGAGAGATAACACTTGCCAGCGCACGGACACCGCCGCCGAATGCCTGACGTAGCCCGACAAAGAAATTCATTCGCATTTGAAATGCTCGCATACGAATGGTTTGCCGAATGCTTGGCAAGTATTTCCTTTCTAGGTTGCCCTATTTTACTCCTGTTCATGACATAGGTGTAATATTGGCGCCTCGAAAACTCGCTTTGAACAAAATCAGTGTAACTATAATGAGTAATATCGCTCCTGCTAGCCACTTCATGCGACCGAGGAGTAGGCACAGGCCACAGAAGTCCAGGCGCCTTGGAAGGAGAAACTCTTGCGCGAGACTTCTTACTCACGTGAATACATATTTATTATTGGGCGTACTGACGCGCCCTCAAACATTCCTAAAGTTGACTAGAGTTGACTCTGGCGCTGCGATTGTTCAGGGACCATGGGAATTATGGGTAGCGCATGGATTCGCCTACTCTTCGTAGTTACGGGCGGCCAATCGCAATTATAGCTTCATTTATTGTTGCGTTTCAGTTTTGTTATGAAGGAAAAAACAAACTGTTTCGAACTTCTCTACCCGATTTAAAATGGTAAGCGTAAAAAATTAAGGTGGTGAAGCGAAACTGCTGAATATTTGCCGATTGTTGTTTCATGACAAAGCAGCTTCAAACCACGCGAAGCCACAAGGAACGTAAAGTACCACGATCAGGCTAATGCGTGTACTACCCATCATTGCCATGCTCGCTGAAGTACATGCACGGCACCTCCCATCGACAGTGTACCGCCAGATTTCCCTCTAGCGTATATATAAAAAACTCTATGAAGGCGCGGTTATATCACAGACGAGAGGGCCAGCGAAAGCCAGATAGAGATGATGATGGTGGTGATGATCTTTTTGCTTTGAGAGAGAGAGAGAGAGCTCCCAGTGCAAACGCATAGCACGCTTCATGCAAGTGCTCCTCGTCCAGCTTTTCTGTCCGAGACGGACTGCTAGTCCCAGCGACGCCGATACGCGTTCCCTGGAGCAAACGCGGACACCTATTGCGTTTCTTGCAGAACGCGTAGCGCGTTTGGACAGTTGCTCATGAGCGTTCCTTGCAGGTCATGCAATTTAACTGTCGGTTATTGACAGATTGCAAAGTGCTTGCATCTTCAGATAACTCAAAAGGCCAAGTGAAATTCTGTACAATAAAACAACTGTAGTTCAAGCTTTCTAACATTATCATGAGTGCCAGGCACTAGGGGGGTCCCAAATAAACGAAATGGTCAGTTTATTAGTAGGACCATCTCTCGATGGCCGAGTAATCTTTCTACTTCTAGCCTTGAAATACATACGAGAGTCCAGCTATAGAACGTTTAAAACTGGTACCGATATGCCTGAAACAATAGACGTGGTAAAAATATCAGCCAATAAATTGTTCATGAAAGCATCCGTCGATTCCTTTCATATAATCGCAAGTTTTGATAACCATATTTTTATGCTGAACCTCTGCGTTGCACTTACATTTACGCAGGACTGCTCTGACCATACTGCCGATCCGTAATTTCTATGGATACAAAATTTTTATTGATTGATTTATTGATTGACGAATTGATTGATTGATAGAATGATGAATTTGGTTTAACGCCCCAAAATCACCATAAATTATCAGAGACGCCGTATGGAGGTCTCTGGAAATTCTGACCGAGGGTACAAAATATTAAACGCCACGTCATGTCTGGTCGTGGATTTTTAATAAAGCTTTTTGTTGAGCTGATTCGTACATGCTTACTGATATACAAAAATATACGCACAATCAAAGAATACAAGCTGTAGCATACAGATGAAGAAGTCGAGAAGCAACAATGCTCACCCGCTTTCACATTGACGTCTCTCGCGCGCACTCCGTCGTCTTCTTCTGTTTCGTTTTCCATTGCTAATCATATCCTCTGATGAAGATACAATGCTTTGGTTCCTCTGTTTTGACATTTTGCTGCAGGGATATATTTCGGGCATTTTCTTACCTAATTCAATCTACAAATTGCATACAATTTTACTCTTCACTCAACAAACATTTGTAACGTAAATGAAACGTGACACATTTAAGAACTACAATCAAATTCGTTCAATTCAGATAGATTGACATATGCCTCAGTGGCTCGAAATAGCAGAACTTCGCGATGAAGTTTACTGTTATTTCGTTTTTTTTTCATTTTTAATTACTTTTCAATGAATTTGTCGTTTTGGAGTTATCACGAAAACGCTCGAAAATGCTGTCTTGGCCGACCTTGCGAAGTGGGTCACATCACACAGACGAAGAAGTCGAGAGTGCTTTTTCAGTGAAAAAGCCCTTGCTGTGTCAAAGGGAGGATTTGATATTGACGGTCCTGATGGTGTCACGCTCAGAAAGCAAATTTAAAAGCGATGAGGAGGGAGGAGGAAAAAACCTTTATTGATGCTGGCTGTGCCAGATAGCCCTTATCCGCACCGGGCTGGTTGACATCCCTAGTCCGGGACGTCATTAGTCGAGGCCGCCACCCGAGCCCGCTGAACTAGAGTTCGCTGTTCCTCTAGTGTGGAGCTATTGAGTAGGGTCGTCTTCCAGTCCTATTTGGTGGGGTTGGGAAAGGGGGTTAATTTTGGGTTCATTTGGCAGGCCCAGACCATATGGTAAGTGTTGGCCACTTCCCCACAGTACTGGCACTGCCCACTTGTTTTTGGGTCGTAATATTCTAGTATGGCTGGACAGTGCAGCGTATTTGTCTGTAGGCGCCGCAGTATGCGCTCCTCCGTTTTCAAGAGTCCCTTCGCTGGTGCGGGATACAAGCGGCGTTGCTCAATGTAGTATTCTTTGATTTCTCGAAACCGTGTTAAAGGTGTGGGACGTTCAGGTCTATCAGGGGAACGGAGAGTTTCCCGGAAAGTAAGCACGCGGGCCGCTGCATGTGCAGCCTCGTTACCCTGTAGACCCTGATGTCCCGGAGTCCATATAAGACGTTTTGGGGTAGGATCGCGGTTCCTGATGCTGAATTTTAACCGTCTATTAGCCAATGGAGAGATTTCTCCTGCAAGATAGCTCTCGCAGGCTCTTCGAGAGTCTGTAACTATTTGTTATGAGTTTGGATGGGATACTGCCAGTGCAATGGCCACTTCCTTCGCCTTACTTGAGCTTGCGGCTTTGAAAGTGAGGCCGTCTACCTGCGTTCCTTGATGTATTACCGCCGCCGTGTAGTATCTCCTAGGTGACGGCCCGGCCACATCGACGTAATAGACCTCATTACGGGAGCAAAGCCGTTGTTCAAGTGCCTCAGCGCGCGCTTGCCTTCTACCCTGGTGCGCCTCCCTGGTCATATTGCGGGGAAGCGGGGACACCCAGAGTTTTGTTCTCTAAAGTTCAGTAATACGCTCCGCGTTTTCGATTTCGCATTCGTTCCGGATCAAGAGGCGGTCCAGTAGGCGCCGCCCGGGGGGCGTCTGCGTAAGACGCGTATATTGATTTGTGAGGTGGGCTTCTTGGAGCTCTTGTATAGAGTTAAAGACTCCCAATGCAGAGAGTTTCTGATTTGAAGTGCTGATGGGTAAATAAAGTGCGCGCTTAATTACTTTCCTAAGAATAGCATCAACTCTGTTCTCTTCGTGTTTAGTCATTCGTAAGTACGGTATTGAATATAGAATCCTGCTAGTTACAAAAGCATTGGCAAGCCGAATCGCGTCCCTTCATCGTAGCCCCCCGCGCTTGTTTGACACTCGGCGGATCATGTGCCCTACCTGTTCCCCAATTTTCCGTAGCTTGTCTAGCGTGGTACTGTTTTTGTTCTGTTGTGAATCAGAAGGCCAATAATTCGTAGTTCTGAAACCTCTCGCATTGTTGATCCTGATACCATCAAGTTCAGGGTCGTCCTATCTTTAATGTTTTCTCTGATATGCAGGAATTCAGATTTGGATGGAGCGCACTGCAACCCACACTGGGCCACATAGTCCTCCACAATGGAGGCGGCCTGCTGCAGGCGGTCTTCAATTTCTCCTAAACTGCCCCGATTCGCACAGATTGTTATGTCATCGGCGTATATTGCATGATATATTCCTTCCACTACTGCCAATGCTTGCGGGAGCTTCATCATGGCAATGTTGAATAGCAGCGGAGACAGGACAGCTCCTTGCGGGGTTCCCCGCGTCCTCATTTTGAATGGTCCATGTTCCTCGTCATCTATGCGAATGAACGCCAGTCTCTCGGAGAGGAAGTCTCTGATGTAGGCAAATATTTTCTTACCGCAATGGACACTACTCAAGTTATTCAGGATGCTTTCATGTTTAACGTTGTCGAATGCGCCTTTAAGGTCTAGTGCAAGGATCGCTCCGTCGTTGTGCGTCGAGGGAATGGGTTGGATAATGTCTCGTTTTAGTTGCAAGAGGATATCTTGCGCAGACAGGTGTGGCCTAAAGCCAAACTTGGAATCTGCGAAATGCCCCTTGCTCTCGAGGTACGTGGCGAGACGGTCTCTAACCATTGTTTCCATCAATTTGCCGGCACATGAAGTTAATGATATAGGTCTGAGGTTGTCCGTGCTGATTTGCATGCCTGAATTGGGGATGAATGTGACAACTGCTGTTTTCCATTCAGTTGGCAGTGGTTGGCCATCCCAGATCGCGTTAACGTACTGCAATAGAGGCCGATAAGAATCATCTGACAGATTTGCTAACAGTTTTACCGTGATCAGGGTTCGGCCCGGGGCAGTGCCCTGCGCATTTTTTTCAGTGCTGCTTTCAGATTGCACACTTCAAAAGGGGCATCGAGCTGACTGTTTTCTCTACCTGCATTCATATGCGTTCCTGTTGGGATCCGTGGTGCGACATAGGTATCTAGCACACAAATCATCAGCCAGCTGGGAGTTGGTTCCCTGAAAACTGTGCTGGGCTCGACGGAGCTGCTTTTGCGCTTCTCCTCGGGTTTGGGAAGGGGTCAACGAGAGTTCGAAAAAGGCGCCATGCTTTCCTTGTATTCATTTCTTTAGCTATAACATTGCACCATTCTATCCAATTGGATTCGTTCAGTTGTGCAGCATATTCATCCGCTTGCTTACTCAACTTGGCTATTCTAAGTTTAAGCTTGCGGTTGAATTTGTTTTTCCGCCAACGTTTAGTTAAGCTTCTGCGGGCGTCCCAAAGGTCGAGCAGGTACTTATCGACGGCGGTGGTGTCTTCCGTTGTCTTTATAGTTTTAAGACACTTGGAATTGCTGCAAGGAGCTGTTTTGCCCATCCCGTATATCCTCCCGCCCCTGGCACAGAGGGGATCACCTGTGAGCGGAAGGCTGTCCAATCTGTCAGCATAGCTTGGCTCCATGTTCTACGGCCTATGTTGCCGGAGAGTGTGATTCTGGGGAGGCAGTGATCACTGTCGAGCGTTTCTTCTAAGTTTTCCCATGTTGCGTAGGAAATGTTCTTAGTCAGTGATAGATCCGGGCAAGTACCTCAGTTTACAGAATTCCCGATTCTAGTGGGTTTCATTGGATCTGTGAGAAGCGATAGACGAAGAGTGGATATGAGTTCTGCCAATTTCCGTCCCTTGGGGACTTCGCGGGTGTAAGCCCAATGATAGCTGGGGGCGTTAAAGTCACCCAAAATCACCAGTGGGTTCTTATCTGCTTCCTTAATCGCTTTTTAAAACATTTTGTTGAAGACACATTGCCTAGATTTTGGAGAACTGTATACATATAGAATGTACAAGCTAGGATTTTGTCTTTTATTGGGAAGGACTTTGACCATTGTGTATTCATGCGCCTCTGACAGATCAAGGACTATCTGACAAGCGGTATACGCCTTGTGTACGAGAACACAGGTGGACACACTTCCCTGAAATGAGTTGTAACCAGGCAATTTCGCCTGTAAGCCGGTTTCTTGTAGCGCCAAAACTGCAGGGGTAAAATGTTGAATCTGCAAGAAAAGGTTAAGAGTGGCCCTCTTTTTTCTATCTTTAAACCCCGTGCAGGTCCACTGTAAATATCGAGTTGCTGTTGTTTGGAGCTTTTATTATTATGTTTAGAATTGCCTGCCATGATGAACTTATTATTGAGGAGGTGTCATTTTCGCCACTGCAGCCAGCGTGGGAGCCTGGAGAGGCGTGGGGGGACTTAGTTTGGTTTGTTAACGACTGGGCTATGTTGCTCTTGGATTCAGAATTTGCCAGGTTACGATGAACAATTTTGCGTCGGGGTTGTTCTGTTGTCTTAATGCTAGTTTTGAGTTCGTCCAATCGGGGTGTGAGCCAATTTTGAATGGTTTGTAGTACACTGGCTGCGAGAATTGGCAAAAAGCTTTGCTTGAGGTCTTGCATAGCGGCTTGAACTGATAGGTTCAGCTGCTGCGGAATAATGTCTTGTACTGTAACCTTGGTTTGTTCAAGGATCATTTTGCTCTGCTCCTCAAGTTTAGCCTTAGTCTGCTTAGTCGACCTTTTATGTCCGTTCGAAGCACCTACTACAGTTTTAGACACACTAGTGTTACCCGATAAGTCTGACTGAGTGTCCTGCTCATCGTCCGAGCTAGTCGGAGGTGTGTATGACCACTGGTTTCGACGGTGGTGGAGGAGTAGCAGCCTGCGACGCCTTCAGCGCCCGATTTTCGCGTTCCAGAGTTTCAATGCGTTTTTTCATGGCTTCCAAAAAAGCGATGAGGAGAAACCGCTTATATCCTTGGTGCGCATCAAGAAAGAAATCGTGGATTTGTTTGAAGACCCGGTGCCAGGAATTTTTGTTTTCCCAGACGAAAACAACATGGCGACGATCTACTCTATTGTGCTTGGACCCGCGGATACACCATACGAGGATGCTATCCTGATTTTTGAATTATTCTTACCGAAGGACTACCCCATCAATCCCCCAAAGGTGAAGTTTGTGTCTATGGATGGACGTCACACCATTCACCCATTCTTTTTCAACAACGGGACTGTCTCAATCAGTATTCTCGGAACCTATGCTGGACCGCAGTGGAGCTCCGCTCAGACATTGTGCTCGGTCCTATTGTCGATACAGAGCATACTAACGGCTGAACCATTCTTCGACCATCCGTTCAAGAAAAATGCGAACCGGCAAGCACACAGTGAGGAAGCGGCAGAGTATCACACTTACGTCCGATATGAAGCTATTAGGATGTCAGTATGCAAATCCGTGCAAAGCTGTCTGGACGACTCAACACCGTACCCTCATGAACTCCGGCAAAAAGTATTCGCACTTTATGTCGAGATGTTTGACAAGTACGTGGCTTGGCTACAAAACCATCTGGACTTGAATGGCACCCCCATCAAAAATCCTTTCTGTGGAGGACTGGGATCTTATGAGTTTGATGCCTTGATCAGCCGGCTTGAAACTCTCAAGGCACAGGTGTCGAAGAAAATTCAGCCCGATGACGCGAACACCGCCCCCTAAAACTGGACTCAAGCCCTCATCCTACAATGATGCACTAAATGCCGGTTGGAGTGGATCATAGATTATTCAGGACGAAATTCTCTTCGGCTGTATGAGTAAATTGGACTAAAAACTTCTGCGCTTGCTCATTGATTCACTCTTGTAAATCATTCTGGTGAGACCATTCGATTAATCATCAAATAAGAAAGGGAGCCGTGAATGTCGACCCCAGTCATACAAACAATATTATGCCGTAGGCCATAAAAACCTGTGGCGTCTTTGTTTTGTCACCCGAGAGCTCCCGGCGTTATAAACAGGACTACGATGTCACATGGGGACGTCATCGCATGACATATTTGCCTGGTCAAAGGCGGCCTGACCTTGGAGGTTCTGTAAAAGCGCCTGTAAACAGAAATATATCAGAAAGTTCGCATGTCTGAAACTGCCAAGGAAAATTTTTAATAAAACATTATATTCTTTCTCATAAATTATGGACTAAGGAATTTAGCTTATTCTTTATGAAATTTAAGGGATGCTGGCCGATATTCGCTTGACTTTGTGAACAGTGTGGGATGTCTAGCTCACATTATTTATTTAGTAAAGTCCTTGATAAAGCGAAAAGCTTAAAATTTCTTCCAAGAGGTCAGGTGGCTGGTACAAAAAATATATAAAGAGAACTTGAGAGCTGTGGGGAAAGTCCAGCTGAGACACAACGAAAGTAGTAACAGTGGCATTTCTAGAATAGTTTGTGAACTCTACGGGGCCACTAATTGAAGCAGGCTGCAAGGGTCTCCCTACAGCCTTAAATTTAATTTTTTGGAGCTTGGAAGCGCCCACTACACCATTATTCGTCGCTCTGTACAGAAGCGGGGTACCGGCCACTATGCATTGCAAGGCTTCATGTGCTCTTTGTTGATGCTGTGGCTGACGAACATGAACGATTATGAATAAACCCTTTGTGATGGGTTGGGAGCATTCGACTGCACTACCGTTACGAGATTCGTATTGTATGACGCATGGTTCTTCTATTCGCATTGTATTTGTTGTTGTTTGTTGTTTCACTCTGAACACAATACAGATGCTAACATGTTAGTTCCCGACATGATGTCTTTAAAGGGTCTTTTCGCAAAGGGGTTCGGAGCACCGACATAACTCTGTGGTCGAAAACTGGTCCACCATGCAGACGACTCCGTTGCGAAGCACTGTTCTATCATATACTGTCTTCTTATCTCGTTATAGCTAAAAATGTGTTTTCTGTTTGACGTCCACCACGACTTTTATGGCGTAATTTTATCACGTGATTCACGTCGAAAAAATACGCACGATAGAATACAAAAAAGAAAAGTTTCGTCAACAGTATTCGAAGCCATGACCCCTGGGTAGGCGAAATGATGCCGGGCGTGCTATCCGCCACACGCTCCGCATGCTTTAAAGAATTGGCAGATCCCACCTTATGTGGGGATGATATGCGAAGCACGAATGAGGAAGGTTTACATAACACTTTGAAATGAGCGCACCGTGATGAGGCGGAAGTAAATTATGCTGTACATGAGTTTTAGATAGATAGATAGATAGATAGATAGATAGATAGATAGATAGATAGATAGATAGATAGATAGATAGATAGATAGATAGATAGATAGATAGATAGATAGATAGATAGATAGATAGATAGATAGATAGATAGATAGATAGATAGATAGATAGATAGATAGATAGATAGATAGATAGATAGATAGATAGATAGATAGATAGATAGATAGATAGATAGATAGATAGATAGATAGATAGATAGATAGATAGATAGATAGATAGATAGATAGATAGATAGATAGATAGATAGATAGATAGATAGATAGATAGATAGATAGATAGATAGATAGATAGATAGATAGATAGATAGATAGATAGATAGATAGATAGATAGATAGATAGATAGATAGATAGATAGATAGATATGTCAGTGCTAACACGGAAAAGATCCAGCCCTGACAGCATTCAGTTTTCGAACTGATTTTTTTTTTTAGTATCGCGCTGCAGACGCCGCGCGGCCCAAATGCCAACTTCTTCTTCCTTGACGAGCGGCGCATTGAGGCGCTACAAGGCTCACCCCCGTAGAGCGAGAGCCGTCGGAATTACCAGAGGAGTCGCCCAGTGGACATGCTTGGATGTTGGCATCGAGACTTTAGATTGAAACACCGTGGCCACGAGAGCGGCGATATAGGCAGGTTTCAGTCGATCAGCAGCCACGACGTCTTCACGGCCATTGATGTCCAGCGTGAACGTCTTAGATGTACGATGAAGTACGCGGAATGGGCCATCATAGGCTGGTGTTAGTGGTGGCCGTATTTGGTCACGCCGAACGAAGACGTGACTGCAGTCATGCAGATCCTGACTGACGAAGACACACAGGGGGTGTCGGTCGGCAGGAATCACAAGAGCAAGGTCCCGAAACGTGGTGCGCAGCTCTCAAATGTACGTGGAGGCATCGTGAGTGGAAGGTGGCGATGATGGCTCGAAGAATTATCCTGGAAGATGCAGGGAAACGCCATAGACTAGTTCGGCTGATGAGCAGCCGAGATCCACTTTCAATGCTGATCGGATGCCCAGAAGTACGAAGAGGAGGTGGTCGAGCCAACGTTCCCTTGGCTGGTGAGCAGTAAGGGCAGCTTTCAGTTGTCGATGAAGCCGTTCGACCATGTCATTGGCGGAAGGATGGTAGGCAGTTGTGTGGATGTGTCGAATGCCCAGAATATTGGCAAGTGCGGTGAAAAGGGCCGATTGAAACTGACGACCGCGATCAGTGGTGACGACAGAAGGGCATCCAAAGCGCGACACCCAACCGTTTGTGAAAGTCTTGGCAACTGTTGGTGCTGTAATGTCGGAAATGGGAAACGCTTCCGGCCATCGGGTGAAGCGATCCACACATGTCAGCAGGTAACAGGCTCCTTGCGATGACGGAAGAGGACCGATGATGTCGAGATGGACGTGAGAAAACCTTGCGTCTGGAGGCCGAAACGGGGATGTTGTGTGACAGTGTGACGGTGAACTTTAACGCGCTGGCACTCAAGGCAGATTCGCGCCCAGCGTCGGACATCAGCATTGATGCTTGGCCAAAGGAAATGAGATGTGACTAGCTTCTGGGTCGCACAAATACCAGGATGTCTCATGTTGTGCAATAGATCAAAAATTGCACGACGAAAAGCTGAAGGCACGAAGGGCCGAGGGACACCAGTAGACGTTTCGCAGGTTATTAATGAAGTAGAAAATGGAAGCTGGCACTCCGTGAACGATAGAGACGTGGATGAAGAGCGAAGACGATGCAGCTCAGGATCGTTGCTTTTGGCAGCTGCTAGCTCTTCCATGTCTAGTGGTGGCTGGGTTTACAAGGCATCGATGTGGGATAGTGCATCAGCAGCAGCAATTTCCGGCCCATGTACGTGTCTGAGATCCACAGTGAACTCGGAAATAAAGCATAGTTGACGGATCTCCCGTGCAGTATAATTGCTGTGATTGCGGTGCAAGGCAAACGTCAGGGGCTTGTGGTCTGTAACGACGTAAAAGTCCCGGCCCTCCAATAAATGACGAAAATGTTTGATGGCGAGGTATACCGCGAGGAGTTCTCGAGCAAATATACTGTATTTTGTCTCTGGTGGCTTCAGTTTTTGCCAGAAAACCCCAAGGGGCTGCCAACCGGATACGTCCTGCTCAAGATTGGCGCCAACTGCCACGCTTGATGCATCGGTGATGAGACAAATTGGGGCATCAGGGCCGGGATGTATGAGCGTGGTAGCGTCTGCCAGAGCCTTCTTGGCAGTGCCGAAGGCAGATGCAGCGCCCTTGGGCCACTCCAGTGGCGCAGCCGGGTCTTTCTTTTTAGCCAATAGGTCTGTCAAGGGCTTCAGGAATGTGACGCACTTTGAAAGAAAGCGGCGATGGAAGTTTAGTAGGCCCAGAAATTCTCGGAATCTCTTCAATGAAGTCGGTGGTGGAAAGTCCTGAATAGCCTTCACTTTGCTGGCGAGTGGTTAGATACCCTTTGGAGTGACAAGGTGGCCTAGGAACTCTAATGTAGCGACACCGAAGATGCACGTATTGGGATTAAATACGAGGCCGTAATCATCCAGGCGGTGGAACAGGGTGCGCAGGTGGGCTTCATGCTCAGGGCCGGATGAGCTTGCTACAAGGAGGTCTTCAAGGTAGGCAAATACGAAATCGAGACCTCACGTGACCTTGTTGATAGTGCGCTGAAAGGTCTGTGCAGAGTTGCGCAATCCAAAAGGCATCCTCACATATTCAAACAGACCGAATGGGGTGGTGATGGCCGTCTTCGGAATGTCGGCGTGTTCTACAGGAATCTGATGGTAAGCCTTCACTAAGTCAATCTTGGAGAAGATTGTGCACCAAGCCAAATTTGATGTGAAATCCCGTATGTGAGGAAGTGGATGGCGGTCTGGTAAGGTGTGGGCATTGAGAGCGCGGTAATCCCCACATGGTCTCCAGTCGCCAGGATCTTTCTTCGGCACCATGTGGAGTGGCGACGCCCAGTTGCGGCAGGAAGGCTGCACAATGCCGAGTTCAAGCATGTGCTCAAACTCACGGCGCGCGATATCGAGGCGTTCTCCAGATAGTCGACGGGGTCGTGTAAAAACTTGAAGTCCAGTGGTCACAATGTGGTGAGTGATGAAATGCTTCACCGGTGACTCTCTGGTGTGCGGCTTCGTGATGCTGGGAAAGTCGTCGAGTATTTTTGCATACGGCGAAGCAGGTGTGAGAGGTCACAGTCCCGTTGGCGAGGAAGTACAGAGTACACCGTTGATGGAAAGGCGGGTGTTGAGATCAATGAGGAGATGAGCATGCATGTCCACAGCAAGGTTGAAAAAACTCGGGAAGTCAGCTCCAAGAACTGCTTGCGAGACGTCAGCGAGGATGAAAATCCAGCGGAATGTACGGCGTAGTCCAAGGTCAAGTTTAAGAGAGCGTTGGCCGTATGTGCGAATGGCGGAATTGTTGATCGCTTGGAGTGGGCAGGTCTGTTCGTTGCGACGGCGATCTGCACACGAGGCCGAGATGACGCTAACCTGGGCTCCTGTGTCGACTAGGAAGCAAGCGCCAGTGATCTTATCAGAAACATAGAAAAAAGTGGCATGACTTTCGACCAGTACCATTTGCTGCCGTCAGTGGCCGGTCGTCGCATTTCCCGCCCAGGAGCACGGGCGAGTGCACTTGCGAGCAGAGGCACCGAATCCGCGGTGGTACCAGCACACGGTTGAGGATGAAACGTTTCGCGGCGCGTCGGGTGGCCGAAGTTCCGGAGAACGTGGAGGCGTCGAGGAGCGACTGTGTATCTGGAACCTGGAAGACGGTCGACGATGCGCAGGTACAAAGTCATCGAGGCGCCTGACAATGGCGTCCAAACGGTTCTCGATGCTCGTGAGTGCCGGGTCTGCAGCCGTGGCCGGTGGCGGTGTGGTAACGGCGTTGAGGCTATGTGCCCGCGAGTAGTCCGCCACTCGGTCAGCCATTTCAGCGAGTGTGTCTACTGGGACATCTCCGACAGCTACGAGGACCGGGACCATGCTCTGTGGTAAGCGCTGGAGGAACAACTCACGTAGCAGCTTCTACTCTTGAGGGGCGGAGGGGCCGCCAAGGAGCTGGCGCATGCGTCGCAGGAGCTGTGATGGGCGACGGTCACAGAGCTCTGTAGCCCTGATGAGCTGTTGGAGTCTGCTGTGTTCGGACTCAGACATGCGGGAAATGATAGCTGCCTTCAACGTGTCGTAGGGATGGCTCGGGTGTGGCGACGCTAAAATATCAGCTAAGTCGTCGGCTACGTCCGGAGGTAAGCAAGATATCAGATGCCAGTACCTGGTCTGTTGGCTGGTGATTTGCCGTAGACGGAAGTGCGCCTCGACCTGCAGAAACCATGTGCTGGGGCTGTTGGGCCAAAATGGTGGCAGGTTGACATGTTGAATCGCAGTGACTGTAGCACCGCCAGGTTTGGCGTCTTCTTGGGCGTCAGGACCGGTAGGATTGGTAGCAGAGCCAGCGGGATCCATGTGGGATGATCGGGGCTGTGTGTTCTTTATCGGGTCACCATTAACTGTCGGAGCTAAGACGGGAAAGATCCAGCCCTGACAGCGTTCTGTTTTCGAACTGATTTTTTTTATTATCGCGCTGCAGCCGCCGCGCGGCACAAATGCCGACTTCTTCCTTGACGAGCGGCGCATTGAGGCGCAACAAATAGATAGATAGATAGATAGATAGATAGATAGATAGATAGATAGATAGATAGATAGATAGATAGATAGATAGATAGATATATAGATAGATAGACAGACGGAAAGATAGATAGATAGATAGATAGATAGATAGATAGATAGATAGATAGATAGATAGATAGATAGATAGATAGATAGATAGATAGATAGATAGATAGATAGATAGATAGATAGATAGATAGATAGATAGATAGATAGATAGATAGATAGATAGATAGATAGATAGATAGATAGATAGATAGATAGATAGATAGATAGATAGATAGATAGATAGATAGATAGATAGATAGATAGATAGATGAGATAGGATGGATGGATGATGGATGGATGGATGGATGGATGGATGGATGGATGATAGATGGATAGATGGATAGATAGATAGATAGATAGATAGATAGATAGATAGATAGATAGATAGATAGATAGATAGATAGATAGATAGATAGATAGATAGATAGATAGATAGATAGATAGATAGATAGATAGATAGATAGATAGATAAAATACTATAATTTGGAGCTGAGAAAACGTAGCGAAGACCCCACTTCACCCTGCTTATTACGCGTAGAGACCGTCAAGCTGAGCTTGGCGGCCCATCCACGGACACTCTTTACGACCAGGGTTTGATCGTAAAGCTCGGGGCTGCGTAATAGGCGCCGCCCACCTGACCTCGCTGAAAGCGAAGCTAATGGCTTCACAATCCTACAACACATCCTTGAATGTTGCTACTAGTTAACAGGCAGGGCGATACCCAATTGATTACCGTTCAGGGTACATATTATCAAGAATAGTCCTAGTGTAACTGTCTGCGCCCTGCACAAGGCAGGATGTGGGAGCGGAAATACTCGTCTTGACAGATAGAAATGTTTTGTTATGTCATTGTACGTCAGCAAGGGTTCCCCGCCAGACAGAGGGACTGTAGAGGCGGCGCGGTCACGCGGCCTCGTGTGCGCCCTTCCTAGGGTTAGTAGTAGAACCCTCAATCGACCCCAGGTGAGCGGGAAACCTTGTGAGAGAATCATGTGTGATACTTATGACGCTTCGGAGAATTCGGAGGGCTTGAGAGGCTAGTATCTCGGTTTCGTGGGCCTTAATAGCCGCCTTTGAGTCACTGTATATTGACTCTCTGTGATTATCTAGAATAGCCAACGCGATTGCAACCTGTTTGGCAATCACGGGCTTCGATTTGCGTACAGTGGCGGAGCAAATGAGCGTGGAAATTGAGTCGGCGATGGAAACACTGAATGCCTCTTGTAGGACACACGGCGCAGCATCCACAAAGCTTGCTACGGACGTCCTCGAGCAGAGCTTTACCCCTGGCCCAACGGCGACCGGTGTTGTGCATAGGGTGCATATTATATTGCGGGGTTGGGTGCGGCGTTCAGTTAAGACTTGATGTGTATGGGAATTCGCGTAGAATTAGGGCAGTGGTTGATAGAATTCAGGCCCAAATTGTCGAGTGTTTTGTAGCCCGATATGCTTCCGGGAAGCCTTAGCAGCTGTGAGTGCTCTTGCGCCTCGATTATCTCTTCGAGTGTTTTGTGAACACCAAGCTTGAATAGGTTTTCAGCGCGAGTGCTTACAGGCAAACCGAGGGTGAGCTTGACAATCTTTCTTATTGACGAAATTGAGCTTACTCCTCTCATGCATGGCCGTGGAATGCGAAAGGTGGCAGAACACAAAGGCATGTATGATGCAGATGAGATTGTGTTCCTTGATTCTCACTGCATTTTGGCGATCCTCCAGATGAGACTGAGAGCACTGTCTGTCTTGGCGGTGATCCGTCTCAGTGAGGATCCGTTATCGCCGTTAAACTTGATATACATGCCCGATACTCGGAGTGAGTCCACGCTGGGCACTGGTGACCCGTCACCAGTGAAAATTCATGTTTCACTTTGGGACACAAGCCTCTAGTCTCGGTGGCCATGACCTCGGGGTCTTCTCTTGTAGAGCAGTAGTTTCTATTTCGATGGGGAGCACTCGAGTCCGGTGAGACGGAGGAAACGTTCGGTCACATCGATTGTGCTCTGCCTAGCTTCCTCAGCTTGGCTATCGCTCCCGCTGGTGCACCAGATCGTTATATTGTCTGTGTGGATAATATGATTGATTTCTTGAACTTTTGTGAGCTTTTGGAGAGCACAATTATCAGGATGTGAAATAGTATTAGTAAAATAACTGAGCCCTGAGGCATACCACGTGAACCGAGGGTGATCCCTTGTGAGAAGTAACCTTCGACCTTGAGCTAGGTAGTTCTCTGGTTAACAAAAGATCTCACGAAGTCGTTGACCCTCTATTATAGCTCTAGGCTGGCAGTAGACTGTAGAGTGAGTTTGTGAGAAATTTTGTCAAAAGCCTTCTTAAGGTCTTATTGAAAGATGTATCTCCCAAGCTGCGGTCGCCGTTGTTATGCTTTATCAGCTTCATGACTTCATGTATGGAGAGGCCAGCACTAAAACCACTTATACTGTGGGTGTACACGTCATTGGTCTCAAGGTTCACCTTGAGTAGATTTCAGCATGGCATGCTCTGTGACCTTACCGATACAGAAAGTTAAGAAAATTACTCCTAGATTATCTATTCTTGGTGCTTTACCGGGATTCGGGATTAGTACCGTGTTAACCGTCCTCCACTGGGCGGGGACCTTCCCACGGTACCACTGCTCATCAATATTTTCTGTGATGAAGTCAATGGACCCGCCATTAGGATTATTGAGCGTCATACCACTTTTGCCAATAGGGCAAGGGGCGGATTTGCCATTTAGGGAAAAGAGAGCCTGTCGGGTATCGGCCACAGTAAAGCCCTCGTCCAACTCCAGCACGCCACACCCCGCGTAGTCCGGAAACTGTGTGGGGGCAAAGCTATCCGAGACTTTAGTACTTTTCAATGAGCTTGTTGACAACCAAATTGCCTGTAGCAGAGGTGGTAGCACCATGCATGTTTCGCACAAGGGGTCGCCTCTGCATGGACCTGGTGCTGCCCTGATCGAGACGGTGTTTAAAAAGACCCCAGATCTTCCCAGATCTGAGCTGACTCTTGACGTTCTCCAGAGCTCGTGCCATTTTCGTTTATGCAAGGTTTAGCAGTGCTCCTCAATCATCCTGTCATCCTCGGAAACCCTCCTTCAGAGCCTCCCGTTATGATTCTGCCCATACGACTCCGTGAGTAGCACTTGCTTCGCTTCTAGTAGTTGGGCCAACCTGTTGTTCAAGGTTTCAACTCCTTGGTTGCTGCCATGGCGTCCTCTCTGATTTTATTGTACCTTCCTTCAAAGTGTGTCGCAGCCGTCGATACTCGGTCGGCTCTGAGTTTTGCAGAAAGCGTCCGAGTCGAACACCTTGAATTTTTTCGTATTAAAGCGGGCAAGTACGAAGGATACCTCGATGACGTAATGGTCACTCCCGAGGTCTAGGGCGGTGTCGACCAACTTCACCTCACCTATATTCTTAGGAAGGCCCCAAGCATGATTCTTAATATTCGTGTGGCACAGCATCAACAAAATGCACAAATGTTCTTACAAGGGTAAAGCGGGTACCAGGCTTTCACGAAAGGCAAATATTAGCAGAGTAGACGCTGCCCCACGACCGAAAAATTATGATGACTCAAGGTGAAGTGGGTACCATGCAAATGTGCTTGTAGTACTTGGCCCAAGAGTGTTCGAAGGAGGCTTTAGGAAGGCAGCCTATTGAGCTTTGGGTGTGACTGTTCTGCGCTTTCCGCGCCGGCTTGGTGCCGGTGGTGGCAGTAAATAATTAATAAAAACACGGCGTTTGCAAGAAAAATCAGCGCCTAGTCGATTAGCTTCTTTATTACTAGGTGGAGTCCCCACTCTGTGGCGCCATTGATCGTGTTCGCTGTCCTGGCGATTCAAACCACGGCTTGTCGTGCCACAAGGCTTTGGCAGCTGAGAAGGACTGCCTCCCAGGCCTCTTCAGTTAGTTTGGGGTTCCGGAGTAAAAACATTGATCTGGCATGCCCAAACCATGTGGTAGGCGTCAGGCACCTCCACACAGTACTGGCAGACGCCACTAAAGGTAGAGTCCAAATGCTTAAGCATAGCCATGCGCAGTACCATATTGGTGACTAGACGAAAAAGTTTCTTGTCCCCCTTCCTGAGTCCTTTGCATGGCGTAGGAAAGCGGCGGTTTGAGTCCTGGTATTGTGTAGTTATCTCTCTAAAATTCGGTAGAGGAGCGTTCTCTTCAGGATAACAGGGGATGGGATAAGCCGTGCCCCGATCCTGGAGAGTGTGGCCTCATTGTCTGCGAGGCTCTGATGGCCGGGAGTCCAGATTAGTGAGCGGTAACCTACTCGTGGAAAAGCCTCGAACAATTTTGGCACCTAGGTGTGAGATCCATCTAAGCATGAGTAAATTTCGGCGCTCTGAAGAACAGATCATCTACCTACCTGTCTTGGCGTACTATGCGGGCGGTACACCGACCCCCTACTGTAAAGGCCGGTGATGACACCGTAAAACACGTTTGGAGAAAATCCTAATGGTGCCGAGAGGTAGAGTTCATGCCTCTCGACAACCAGCGTACGACTCATATTGATCTGGATGGGTGAAACATGGATCCGTGTTGCCCATGTTCGGGCACTCATACGCACTCCTATGTCTAGAACTCATGCCCGATATGTAGGCAATCCAGGAGTCGTCTGCTTGATGGGGTCTGTGACAGGCGCGTAGATTGATTTGTTTGGTGAGCCCTCAGAGCTTTCGGCCGGTGGTTAACACTGCCAAGGCAATACGTTTGCATTGGAAGCAGTGATCGGGATATATAGGGCTCAAATGACGATTCTACGGCGGGTGACCTTCAAACAATCTTCATCTTGCGTCTGTAAGTGCAGGTATAAAGTCGCATACAAGATGTGAGTAGCGACAAAAGCATGTATGAGACAAAGCCTGGCAGACTGCGTCGTCAAGTGATGAACGCCCTGCTGTCTTGGGCACTGTTCACGCTGCATTTTCCAGAGCAATACTTTCAACGACAGACAATGTGCCGTTACATGGTTCAGCCGGCAATATAAGCGCATATTCACAAGGGTTGTACACTTTGGCCGGCAGTTGTACACCAGCCGAGTATTGTATTTAGATTTATGCTATCCTCAGGTTGCCATCTTCATGAAGCTCGGGCTCTGTGCAAATAACACTCAGGCTCAGTTTATACGCGAGCGATCAGCGCAGCGCATGTGTCTGGGACTACACAGGTTCGTGGTTAACATTGTATCGCGGAAAGTGGCTGCTAATATCGTTTTGTCAATAACCCATGTGGACTGTTGTGGATTTTATTAAAATTTGATACCTTAGAGGTAAGATATCAACTCACATTTACTAGATACCTAGTCTCCTTTTTCGCTCTCAGCCAAGTTTTCACACACCCCAGATATTTTTTGCAAAAAAAGACTGCATAGTATAAATGTGAACATTAGGTAATTAAAAAAAATGGCTGATATAAGAATGTTATTATATATTATGATGAGCCTTCCCTCAGAAGCCATTATAAAACTCTGAGGTTGAAGAACTTACACAATGTCCTGGTACGTGCACAAATAACCAGATTGCCACATACCTTTCTGTGAAGGGGAATAAATATCCCCCCTCCCCGAAAAGGATCGTGAGGAAATGCGAATGGCCCTTTGTGCCGAGAGAGGGTACCGTTCCTGCCTGACATTCATATTCACCGACTTGTGCCATTGTCTTGAGAGGCGTCCAGCCATCGAACAGTGACACGAGTGAACGGGAGAGTGGGGCGCAGAGAGGGAAAAGCGAGTGGTGAGAGAATAGGCGGCGAAGCACTGCACCTACCCTCTCCTTTAGGGTCGCGCGCCACATGCTCCCGTCGCTAGGCTAGGGGCGAGCATAAGCGCGTGCGCCTTCCACTGCTTCTAAAGGAGAGGAAATGAGAGCGGAGAGATAACACTTGCCAGCGCACGGACACCGCCGCCGAATGCCTGACGTAGCCCGACAAAGAAATTCGTTCGCATTTAAAATTCTCGCATACGAATGGTTTGCCGAATGCTTGGCAAGTATTTCCTTTCTAGGTTGCCCTATTTTACTCCTGTTCATGACATAGGTGTAATATTGGCGCCTCGAAAACTAGCTTTGAACAAAATCAGTGTAACTATATTGAGTAATATCGCTCCTGCCAACCACTTCATGCGACTGAGGAGTAGGCAAAGGCCACAGAGGCCCAGGCGCCGTGGAAGGAGAAACTCCTGCGCGAGACTTCTTACTCAGGAGAACACATATTTATTATTAGGCGTACTGACGCGCCCTCAGACATTCCTAAAGTTGACTAGAGTTGACTCTGGCGCTGCGATTGTTCAGGGACCATGGGAATGAAGGGTAGCGCATGGATTTGCCTACTCTTCGTAGTTACGGGCGGCAAATCGCAAATATGGGTTCAATTATTGTTGCGTTTCAGTTTTTTTATGAAGGAAAAAAACAAACTGTATCGATTCGAAATGGTAAGCGTAAAAAATTAGGGTGGTGAAGGGAAACTGCTGAACATTTGCCGATTGTTGTTTCATGACAAAGCAGCTTCAAACCACGCGAAGCCACAAGCAACGTAAAGTACCATGATTAGGTTAATCCATGTACTACCCATAATTGCCATGCTCGCTAAAGCCCCATGCACTGCAGCTCCCATAGACAGTGTACCGCCAGAATTCCCTCTAGCGTATACATAAGAAACTCTATGAAGACGCCGTTATATCACAAAGGAGAGGGCCAGCGAAAGCCAGATAGAGATGATGATGATGATTCTGATGATGATGATCTTTTTTTGCTTTGAGAGAGAGAGAGCTCCCAGCGAAAAAGCAAAGCACGGTTCATGCACGCGCTCCTCGTCCAGCTTTTCTGTCCGAGACGGACTGCTAGTCCCAGCGACGCCGATACGCGTTCTCTGGAGCGCACACGGACACCTATTGCGTTTCTTGCAGGACGCGAGGCGCGTTTGCACGGTTGCTCATGAGCATCCCTTGCAGGTCATGCAATTTAACTGTCGGTTATTGACAGAATGCAAAGCGCTTGCAGCTTCAGATAGCTCAAAAGACCAAGTGAAATTCTGTACAATAAAACAACTGTAGTTCAAGCTTTCTACCATTATCATGAGTGCTAGGCACTAGGGGGGTCACAAATAAACGAGATGGTCAGTTTATTAGTAGGACCATCTCTCGATGGATGAGTAATCTTTCTACTTCTAGCCATGAGATACATACGAGATTCCAGCTATACTATATAGAAAGTTTAAAACTGGTACCGATATGCCTGAAACAATAGACGCGGTAAAAATATCAGCCAATAAATTGTTCAGGAAAGCGTCCGTCGATTCCTTTTATATAATCGCAAGTTTTGATAACCATAATTTTATGCTGAACCTTTGCGTTGCACTTACATTTACGCTGGACTGCTCTGACCATACTGCCGCACCGTAATTTTAATGGATAGAAAATTGTTACTGATTGATTTATTGATTGATGAATTGATTGATTGATAGAATGATGAGTTGGGTTGAACGCCTAAAAACCACCAAAAATTATGAGAGACGCCGTATGGAGGTCTCTGGAAATTCTGACCAAGGGTACATCATATTCAACGCCACGTTATGTCTACTCGTGAATTTTTAATCAAACGTTTTGTTGAGCTGATTTGTACATGCTTACTGATATACGAAAATATGCGCACCATCAAAGAATACTAGCTGTAGCATACAGACGAAGAAGTCGAGAAGCAACAATGCTCACCCGCTTTCACATTGACGTCTCTCGCGCGCACTTCGGTTTCGTTTTTCCTTGCTAATCATATCCTCTAACCAAGATACAATGCTTTGGTTCCTCTGTTTTGACACTTTGCTGCAGGGATATATTTCGGGCATTTTCTTACCTAATTCAATCCACAAATTGCATACAATTTTACTCTTCACTCAACAAACGTTTGTAACGTAAATTAAACGTGGCACAATTAAGAACTGCAATCAAATTCGTTGAATTCAGATAGATTAACATATGCCTCAGTAGCTCGAAATAGCAGAACTTCGCAATGAAGTTTACTGTTATTTTGTTTTTTTTATTTTTAATTACTTTTCAATGAATTTGTCTTTTTGGAGGTATCACGAAAACGCTCGAAAATGCTGTCTTGGCCGACCTTGCGAAGTGGGTCACATCACACAGACGAAGAAGTCGAGAGTGCTTTTTCAGTGACAAAGCCCTTGCTGCGTCAAAGAGAGGATTTGATATTGACGGTCCTGATGGCATCGCGCTCAGCAAGCGAGTTCAAAAGCGATGAGGAGAAACCGCTTATATCCTTGGTGCGCATCAAGAAAGAAATCGTGGATTCCTATAAAGACCCGGTGCCAGGACTTTTTGTTTTCCCAGACGAAAACAACATGGCGACGATCTACTCTATTGTGCTTGGACCCGCGGATACACCATACGAGGATGCTATCCTGATTTTTGAATTACTCTTACCGAAGGACTACCCCATCAATCCCCCAAAGGTGAAGTTTGTGTCTATGGATGGACGTCACACCATTCACCCATTCTTTTTCAACAACGGGACTGTCTCAATCAGTATTCTCGGAACCTATGCTGGACCGCAGTGGAGCTCCGCTCAGACATTTTGCTCGGTCCTATTGTCGATACAGAGCATACTAACGGCTGAACCATTCTTCGACCATCCGTTCAAGAAAAATGCGAACCGGCAAGCACACAGTGAGGAAGCGGCAGAGTATCACACTTACGTCCGATATGAAGCTATTAGGATGTCAGTATGCAAATCCGTGCAAAGCTGTCTGGACGACTCAACACCGTACCCTCATGAACTCCGGCAAAAAGTATTCGCACTTTATGTCGAGATGTTTGACAAGTACGTGGCTTGGCTACAAAACCATCTGGACTTGAATGGCACCCCCATCAAAAATCCTTTCTGTGGAGGACTGGGATCTTATGAGTTTGATGCCTTGATCAGCCGGCTTGAAACTCTCAAGGCACAGGTGTCGAAGAAAATTCAGCCCGATGACGCGAACACCGCCCCCTAAAACTGGACTCAAGCCCTCATCCTACAATGATGCACTAAATGCCGGTTGGAGTGGATCATAGATTATTCAGGACGAAATTCTCTTCGGCCGTATGAGTAAATTGGACTCCTTCGACCTTGAGCTAGGTAGTTCTCTGGTTAACAAAAGATCTCACGAAGTCGTTGACCCTCTATTATAGCTTTAGGCTGGCAGTAGACTGTAGAGTGAGTTTGTGAGAAATTTTGTCAAAAGCCTTCTTAAGGTCTTATTGAAAGATGTATCTCCCAAGCTGTGGTCGCCGTTGTTATGCTTTATTAGCTTCATGACTTCATGTATGGAGAGGCCAGCACTAAAACCACTTATACTGTGGGTGTACACGTCATTGGTCTCGAGGTTCACCTTGAGTAGATTTCAGCATGGCATGCTCTGTGACCTTACCGATACAGAAAGTTAAGAAAATTACTCCTAGATTATCTATTCTTGGTGCTTTACCGGGATTCGGGATTAGTACCGTGTTAACCGTCCTCCACTGGGCGGGGACCTTCCCACGGTACCACTGCTCATCAATATTTTCTGTGATAAAGTCAATGAACCCGCCATTAAGATTATTGAGCATCATACCAGTTTTGCCAATAGGGCAAGGGGCGGATTTGCCATTTAGGGAAAAGAGAGCCTGTCGGGTATCGGCCACAGTAAAGCCCTCGTCACACTCCCGCACGCCACACCCCGCGTAGTCCGGAAACTGTGTGGGGGCAAAGCTATCCGAGACTTTAGTACTTTTCAATGAGCTTGTTGACAACCAAATTGTCTGTAGCAGAGGTGGTAGCACGATGCATGTCTCGCACAAGGGGTCGCCTCTGCCTGGACCTGGTGCTGCCCTGATCGAGACGGTGTTTGAAAAGACCCCAGATCCTCCCAGATATGAGCTGACTCTCGACGTTCCCGAGAGCTCGTGCCATTTTCGTTTGCGCAGGGTTTTGCAGTGCTCCTCAATCACCCTGTTAACCTTGGAAACCCTCCTGCAGAGCCTCCCGTTATGATTCTGCCCATACAACTTCGTGAGTAGCACTTGCTTCGCTTGTAGTAGTTGAGCAAACTTGTTGTTCATGGTTTCAACTCATTGGTTGCTGCCATGGCATCATCTCTGATTTTATTGTAGCTTCCTTCAAAGTGTGTCGCTGCCGTCGATACTCGGTCGGCTCTGAATTTTGCAGAAAGCGTCCAAGTCTAACACGTTGAGTTTTTTCGTCCTAATGCGGGCAAGTACGAAGGATACCTGGATGACGTAATGGTCACTCCCGAGGTCTAGGGTGGTGTCGACCCACTTCACCTCACCTATATTCTTAGGAAGGCCCCAAGCATGATTCTTAATATTCGTGTGGCACAGCATCAACAAAATGCACAAATGTTCTTACAAGGGTAAAGCGGGTACCAGGCTTTCACGAAAGGCAAATATTAGCATAGTAGACGCTGCCCCACGACCGAAAAATTATGATGACTCCAGGTGAAGTGGGTACCATGCAAATGTGCTTGTAGTACTTGGCCCAAGAGTGTTCGAAGGAGGCTTTAGGAAGGCAGCCTATTGAGCTTTGGGTGTGACTGTTCTGCGCTTTCCGCGCCGGCTTGGTGCCGGTGGTGGCAGTAAATAATTATTAAAAACACGGCGTTTGCAAGGAAAATCAGCGCCTAGTCGATTAGCTTCCTTATTACTTGGTGGAGTCCCCACTCTGAGGCGCCATTGATCGTGTTCGCTGTCCTGGCGATTCAAACCACGGCTTGTCGTGCCACAAGGCTTTGGCAGCTGAGAAGGACTGCCTCCCAGGCCTCTTCAGTTAGTTTGGGGTTCCGGAGTAAAAACATTGATCTGGCATGCCCAAACCATGTGGTAGGCGTCAGGCACCTCCACACAGTACTGGCAGACGCCACTAAAGGTAGAGTCCAAATGCTTAAGCATGGCCATGCGCCGTACCATATTGGTGACTAGACGAAAACTTTTCTTGTCCGCCTTCCTGAGTCCTTTGAATGGCGAAGGGAAGCGGCGGTTCGAGTCCCGGTAATGTCTACTCATCTCTCTGAAAGTCGGTAGAGGAGCGTTCTCCTCGGGATAACAGGGAATGGGCAAAGCCATGGCCCGGGGAGAGTGTGGCCTCATTGCCTGCGAGGCTCTGATGGCCAGGAGTCCAGATTAGTGAGCGGTAACCTACTCGCGGAAAAGCCTCGAACAAGTTTGGCAGCTAGGTGTGAGATCCATCTAAGAATGAGTAAATTTGGGCGCTCTGAAGAACAGATCATCTACCTACCTGTCTTGGCGTACAATGGTGGCGGTACACTAACCCCCTACTGTATATGCCGGTGATGACACCGTAAAACACGTTTGGAGAAAACCCTTAATGGCTCCGAGAGGTAGAGTTCATGCCTCTCGACAACCAGCGTGCGACTCATATTGATCTGGATGGGTGAAACATGGATTCTGTGTTGCCCATGTTAGGGCACTCATACCCACTCCTATGTCTAAAATTCATGCCCAATATGTAGGCAATCCAGGAGTCGTCTGCCTGATGAGGTCTGTGACAGGCGCGTGGATTGATTTGTTTGGTGAGCCCTCAGAGCTTTTGGCCGGTGGTTAACACTGCCAAGGCAATACGTTTGCATTGGAAGTAGTGATCGGGAGATATAGGGCTCAAATGACGATTCCACGGAGGGTGACCTTCAACGAATCTTCATCATGCTGCTGTAAGTGCAGGTACGAAGTCGCATACAAGATGTGAGTAGCGACAAAAGCAAGTATGAGACGAAGCCTGGCAGACTTCGTCGTCAAGTGATGAACTCCCTGCGGTCTTTGGCACTGTTCACGCTGCATTTTCCAGAGCAATACTTTCAACGACAGACAATGTGCCGTTACATGGTTCAGACGGCAATATAAGCGCATATTCACAAGGGTTGTACACTTTGGCCGGCAGTTGTACACCAGCCGAGTATTGTATTTAGATTCATGCTATCCTCAGGTTGCCATCTTCATGAAGCTCGGGCTCTGTGCAAATAACACTCAGGCTCAGTTTATACGCGAGCGATCAGCGCAGCGCATTTGTCTGGGACTACACAGGTTCGTGGGTGACATTGTATCGCGGAAAGTGGCTGCTAATATTGCTTCGTCAATAACCTTCTAATATTGCTAATATTGCTTTGTCAATAACACTTTCGCTGGCCGTTGTACACTAGCCGAGTAGTGACATTACATTCCAGCACCGTTGCAGACAGTCACTGCAGCGCCACGGTGAGTCATGGCGCGAAGTAATATGAGTGGCCGCTGCCCTGGTGCTTTTCTGGTGACCGCGCGCTGCCTAGGCACCCAAATCGCGCGAAGATCTCTTGGCGCTTTAGTCCCTAGCGGTGCGCCGACGTCGACTGTCAGCGCTTCCTCTAGTTTGGTCGAGGTTGATTTTGGTGTTGTGCGGTGGTGTGTAAGGATTGCGGTATTATAATCTGGTGATGTGGCAGTGATTCTCGGCCGACCAATCTTTCAGAGGGGGGAGATCAAGTGCCGTGGGTGTTTTGTGCAAGCGGTAGCGTTGAATGACCAACATCCCGCGTCGATGTGATATGCTCAAGTGCTGGCGGTCTTGTGTGTGCTGTGTGGGGGTTTGTTTGACAAATTTAGTTCCCTGCAGATTTGATGACACGCTATTGTTGGCTGGTTCATGCAAACCGTAGCGTTGAGTTACACCCGCGTAAGCGTGATCATATTTGTGCAGACATACTTCCGAATGATATTTAGGGTCTGACACACTGTACTTGTTTGACAACACCACTGTCACACGGGTTCTTGTTTGCTATGTCGTACCTTTTTATATCGCAGTTAGATGACGGCTGCTCCGTATTTGATCCGATTAGTTTGGCCAGTTAGCGGTGACTATTACTGGTGTCACTCGAATACTTTTGATCGAGATCTACAGGTCTGTCGCTGCTGCGCCGGATCGAGTTTGGCGCAGACGCTCCAGCTGATTGCAATCAAAAGTGCCTGTCTGACACCGGTATGATCGCACGTGCGAATGCTCAAACCCTTTCTGTGCGCTCTTGTGGTCTCTAGCTTCTTGGCTGCTGGTTGCGTCAGTAAACGAGCATGCAAGAAAAACAGTTTACTACATATACAAAGCTATTATATCAAAATTATGCAGAAAAGGTGCATCATACTGTGTAGCTAGGTCTGTAATAATAAGCACATGTACACAGAAGGACTGAAAGCTGGGCCCGTTGGTTACAGTACTTTAACATATTTTAACACAGCGCACGACTCTGCGGGCACAAGAGCGATTTGTCCCTTCTCTAGTGTCCGTGTAGTCCTGCCCTGTGTTACAATACATAGTTTGCACGTGCGTCACGCAGCGCCGAGTCGTCACTTCCGAAATGCGCCACCGACATGCCTGGGTACCTACTGTCTCCGTGGCCGACCGCCGCCGTGTTGTTTCCTCGTGCGTGCGCCCGTTCAGTTTTGCCTAACGATGCAAGTTGGAGCAATTATCAGCTGCTGGCGAGGCAAGTTGATATAACAGTCCACGAAGAGTGAGCAGAGCGTCAAGGTGTTCTCTCTGCCGAAAGTTATTACCTGAAATTGAGAACGCACATTGCGATTTTACAAAAAGCACTGGCATGTTTGGCTGGCACAGATTAACAAAAACGACTTGAAGAACCGGTGATATTTGCATCTTCAGGTGTAACTTTATTACGGGTAAGTGCTATATTCAAGCACGTACCTGCAAACAGAGATAGGTACTTTATATACATAGTTGTCCGCGACCACTGCGTGCACAATCAGCGTGTCAGGGAGGCAGTTAAAATTGTGAAGGCGCTCGTGGGAATTCAGGTATTGCATTCAAACAAACTGTGAATACGAATGTGTAACGCTATTCGTTCACTCGCGATTTGAAGTATAGCCGATAGGTTCGAGTTGGGGGTTCAGTTTTTTAAAAAATTGGTCGATTGATTCCCTAAAATGGTCTGCATCATTTTCAGGGACAATACTGTATATTAGCGCACAACAACAAGAGTAATATACAAGGTAAAAATGAGTCATAACGTACGTGAAAAAAGTGACCAGCATCAGCGCGGCACGCATCACGTGAAGTCTTTACCTTGCTTAATATATTCCTTGGTTGCTTCCACATTTCAATCAAAGATGATCAACATCAGCAATGTTTAAAACACTCGGGGAGCCGTACTGCCACCTTGGTGGTGTGGGCCGCAGCAATATATTAAAATTGTTATTAATAATATATCTCCTGTAAACTTCCCTAGCTCTGCACAATGACTCGTGCTCGATGGGAGCTGTGCGCTTCGCTCATCCAGTTTTAAAATTGCGGCTCGAGAGACTTTGAGCTTTCACTTGTTCTTAGACCTCGCAATTGGTAGTGAAAGCGAGATAATGGGCCCTCGTAGATAATGGCGGGTAGCCGGTGTACGCAGTGGCTGGTATACGTGTCACACGTTTTGATTTTCCGGTCTTGTATCGAGTGGACAAGCGAGGCCTTCCTGACTCGATGAGCTCGTTAAAGCATGACAACGAAAAACCGCACGGCTTCTCTTCAAACATCGCGCACAGCAACAGACGACGAGCCCTCAACAAACCGCGCTGCAGCACGCTAACTGCTGTAGGTACCCAGTGAGGTACCAGGGCATGGCAGGAGATGGTGACATTGACGGAAGTGACATCACATGAACACTATGTATACGTTCAATTGATTGATTGATATGTGGGGTTTAACGTCCCAAAACCACTGATAATTATGAGAGACGCCGTAGTGGAGGGCTCCGGAAATTTCGACCACCTGGGGTTCTTTAACGTGCACCCAAATCTGAGTACGCGGGCCTACAACATATGTATACGTTCAAGCACATGTATGTGTTCGGTCTTGCTAAATCAAGTATCACATGAAAAATTGAAGGACATTTCATTCTTTAGAAAGTACAATGTCATTTTGGGTATTATTACTAGTTCTCCTGCGTGTTATTTTTTAATCAAAAGGATGTGATGTTTACTTCACTATCAGATTAGCACATTTCTCCCCGCTTAGTAGTCAGTGCAGGATACAAGCTTTTGGTCTTCGTTGGTGCGTGTGCGCAATATTAAATAGCATGAAGTTACATTTCTAGGGTCCTCTATAATATAAATAACTTCATTTGTTGGGATAGGCACAATCATAAAGTAATATGGTTTTGTGTTGAACAAAATTTCTCAAAATTTAAGCCTTGTAAAAGATAAGTCCACTTGTCAAAACGTCGTCTCCAGCACCCACCCCCTGTTTACAAAATTTTCATAGCTCCCAATCTGTAATTTTTACTAATAAATACTAATAAAACGATCTAGCAAAACCATCTAGCGAAGTTTGTAATCTAACGAAGAATTTCCATTCACCAGCAAATATCTGTAGAATGTTGTCTTCGGACCAATTTAAAGCTTTTTTTAAACGGCTACGTAAAAAAGCAGTGATCTTTTTATAATTTGCTGCAACAGATTTAAGTATGCGCTCTGACACTACCACATTGAAGCATTTATGTGCCCTCGCTTTACTTTTATGGAGCTGCATGCCGTAAGCCTGTGTTGAAGAACAATGAATGCAGCCTTTGGCAGTGCTCTTACGTTCCAGATGGGGGCAGAGGTCACGGTGGTTGCTTTTGCTATTTCATGGCTTATGTGACAGAAGGCACTGGTCACTCCTAGCCTTTTTCTAGCTTGGAATGCTCGCACAATCACTGTATTCATTCCCCTTGTCAATGCATATCAGTACCTTCTCATAGCCACATGTCTCCCTGTTCTGCATCACCCTGACATGGTGTCCCTCTTCTGTGTCAAATTTGCCCCTATGTATTTTTAAGACACGAAGGTCAAGATAGAAGTACTCTTTGATATTGTAATCGGTACATGTTCTTGTAGAAGCCACAAAGATATGGCTGTTTTTAATGACAAAGTAATGAGAAAAGGGGTCTAGGGGAGCTCAAAGTTTCGACAGTTTATTCATCATATCCTACATCAAAAATTATAGGCACACATATGTGGAGTAAGCTAGGCTGACATTGAGAGCGTACTAACTAATCACAATCTGTGAACTTGTTCTTTACCTACCAGAAAAACAAAGTATCGCTGATACCTAATGAACCTCGTGATTTTATACAGAATGCATCCATGCATTCTCGAGTAGTTGTGTCCCTGCTTCTGCCAATAATCCAAACCTTATTTAGGTACGGCTCACACTTATGAGAATCGCAATGCGTCAGCAAATGTGCCCCATCTTTATCTTTTAACGAAAGCTCACGTTTCTGTGCATGTTCATTCACGCATATTCTTGCCCGGCTAACGTTCATCTTTTTCCGTAGGATAGTGCAAATTCATAAACGACCACATTGACACATTTTGTGCATGATTGGCGTGCCTTTGTTGCTTCCATCATATAGCATACATGAGAAAGCTGAGATGATTTTCGTGGTGCAGAAAAAAGAATCAGCATACCATCTCTGTTCGCGACCAGTTTTAGGTTGTGTGCAGCTCGGTGCATACACGGTAAAACCTCAGGCCTTGCTGTTCTGAGCTCTTGCTCTACACCAGTACCGTGGTGTTCTCTCTTGATAGTCTGGTTGAGCAACTAAGCTACAGCGTTAAGGAGCATGTGAAGGAAACCAATCACAGGCAACCTGTCCAATTGGTTTAGAAAAGTCTTCTGCATAACGTGTGAGCACGACCCTGCACATGCATACTCTGGGCATTGTTCAGCTATGGCCCTTTTCACAGTTTTGGAATGCGTCCATTCGTATGTAAGCAATTTTTCAACACACCTAGACAAAATAGCCAACAGCCGTGACGACTCTGCAAGGTAATTCACTAAGCCAAAAACTGCAAAAAGCCACAAGCCTTCAACTGATGTGTAAACACCAATCCTTTTTCACTCTGTGAAAGCCTGCCAGAACATTGTTAACACTGCGATAATGTGTGACGGTGGTTAGTTGCTTTAAAATAATAAAAAATTATCGTCATAAGTAAGAACTTCCAAAACCTCCCACTAATTAAATTGTTAGTGGAACGTAGTAAAAGTGGTTACGGTCAAACATAATAAATTGCACGACACAGGAGCAACATACGAGCTACCTTTAACATAAAACTTGAGAAGGGCCATAAAAGCTTGTTCTGCCATGCCCGGGGCATTCCTGAAGGCAACCACACCACTCTCGTCTGTGCAACTTTTTATGTAGAAAAACAATTCACCGTGCAGGACAAAATAAAATAAGTCTTCAACATCTACCAAGAACAAGTACCCATCGAAGAATTCTTTCAAGAAAGTGGATGATACATGGGAAATTCCCAGTTTAAACTGGGTCTCTCATGACAACTGAATCTAGCCGCTTCGTTAAAAACAGACTAATCATGTTCTGCCAGATACCTCAATGACTCATAATCGTCCTGAATGAAACACCCGGCCTATGTGTCTTGGCCGTAAAAAACACAGAAAGGGTGTTCTTTTTTCTAGCTGCAGTATGCAATAGACTCTGCTAGTCGTGCAAGTTTCAAGTCCTTACTCAGAGCCACTGCCTTGCTTTTTAAAACTCTTGTTTTGATGACTTTTAACTTGATGAAGTTCGTGTAGACTGCTTGTCTTGCCTTGAAGTTACACAAATCTACATCCTTTACTACGGAGCCACTACTTTTATCCACTTGAAATGGGCACAAATTGTTGCAGTTGAAAAATGACAACACCCACCAACGTATTCTCCTGACGAAGAGGGTTTTTTCCCCTGTTCTTGCTAGAGCTTAGGCATTATCTTGCAAGCAATAGTCCCTGACTGCGACTTCGACTTTTGCCGCAACTCGTCGGTGCAATGTCAGTAATTAGTGAGCCAGCAACAGAGGTTCATGGCTAAATTTTGGGCCTTTGTTGAGTACACAGCGCACACTTTCTGCAATGTGAACATTTCTCAGCCCAGTGAGGCTTTCCCAGGGCGTGCGAGCAGGCTTCTTCAATATGAAACAGCGGGCATGCCTCATCTTCAGGTTCCAGTTTGCCTCAGTGATGTGGGCTGCTGAACGCTTGGCATCGCGAAACTTCTTCAGTGCCAGCTACTCCAGGTCCAAACTGAAGCAAAGTGAACGAAGCAGGTAAAGAAAGCACACCTGCTGCCACAAATCATGATTTCACATACATTCGTAACATGACCGAATGAAGGTGTGACTTCCCCAAAAAGAGCACTCACTTCTTGTAGAACATAGCCTTTTGGAGAATATGTAAAATTTTAAAATCCGAATTGTAGTGGCAGGCGCGCTTATTTATTTACCTCCTTCATGCAATGTGCTTTAGTTTGGAACTGGAGTGGTTGGTGCTAAAGAAGTTTTGCAATGCCAACCGTATCATACTTGACCAGGCACAATAACAAGTGCCTAGTCAGGCATGTGTTGTCAGTCGAAACTCGTCATCTCTCAGAATTCACGTGCTGAAAGTGCCCTGAGGAACCATGCATCTACGGTTAAACAGGCACACCTTTCATCATGGTCACACTTGTGCAAAGCAGCCGTGCATGTCTATTAGGTCAAGCATGCTCCTGGGTACACCACGTCGGAGCCCACAACTTCTGCAAGGTACCACGGATTAAGCCTGGCTGCAGATGCACTATACAGAGTCGGGGACATGGCTGTACATGGTTCTGATAAATGTTCCAGATATGTTTCAACGTTGCTAGAAACATGTCGAAAAGCAGTTCGTAGTACAACTACAATACAAAATCAGTAGCACTGCGATGTGAGTTGAATAACCTGTTGGTACTGAAACCAACCTGCGATGTGCAACAGCTCGATAACACATGCTCTTCTTGTATATCAGCTTTTTTTATGTCCAATTCAATACAAAGGCTTCCCCCAGTGACCTACAATTTTCCCAACCCTGTGCAAGCTTAATCGATCTTATGCGTGCAAATCCCGTCTAGCCTTCTGCCTTTCTCAGCTATTTTCCCAATCTTTTCTTAGCCACACAATCTCTCTAGCTGATCACTTGTCTCTCCCTCACATTGCTTGACCTGCCCAGGTCCACCTTTTTTTTCTCCTAATGTCAGCTAGAATATCGTCTAGCCCTGTTTATTTTCTATCGAGCTCTGCTTTTTTATTATCTTTATGTTATGCTAACCATTTTCTGTTTCTATTTTGCATAGTTCTTGGTCTGTTGTGGACCTTTTTTCTTTCTTCTTTTTTTTACTATCATTCAAGTTTATGCACCATATGTTAGTACTCGCAGCATACAATAGTTGACCACTTTCTGCTTTAGGGACCGTCGTAAATTGCCTTTTATGATTTCGGGAATGTCTGTCATTAAAGTTTTCGCCAATACATATTGTTCGGTGAATTTTCTTTTCATGAGTAGGGCGTCCTGTGAATATCTGACTTAAATACAAATATATTGTAAGGATTCTAGTGTGCCGTTGCAAACTCTCGCTCTCTTGTTTGGCCTCCTAACATTAGATCCTTATCTTTTACTTATTTATCTGTAGCACTACTTGAACACTTTCTCGGTTTAGACCCTCAGTTCATTGTAGTTCAACGGCACCACTGCTGAAAAGCAAAATGTCATTTGCAAAGCGTAAGTACTGAGATATTCTTTGTAAATGTTTATTCGTGTTTCTTATCAACATTGTGGCTCAAATAGTTCTGCTAAGCATGCTGTAAATATTGCTCAGATTTCGTCTCCTTGCCAGATACACTTATCGAATAAATTTTTTTTTGCTCTGCGACAGCTCCTCCCCCATAAAGGAACTTTTCTAGTCGCCCCTCAAGAATTTAATAAAGTTCATCGTCTGTCTGTCTGTCTGCTGTGGACTCTCTGTAGATGTTGGCTAGGGTATTCATGCATGCATTATGCACTAGCTACTCTAAGACTGTTGGTATCTCTACCGAGTCGAATGCCTTTTATTATTCTGTGCAAGCTATGTAAATGGATGTATTCCGTTTGGCAGATTTTTTCAGTTTGACAGCGCATGACTATGATCCACAGTGGGACATCTGTTGATCTGTGTACAATTCTTCAAATCTTTCATTTCTTTTTTTCTGTATTTGTTTGGTATTGGCATTTTTACAGTTCGGTTTTACATTTGATTCGCCAGTATGTGAGGCATTGTGCAGAAAGTGTCACAAGCTTGTTAAACACGAGATCTTCATCTTTGATCGGGTCAACAATTTCCCTGCATGATTTTTCATTGGTCATGTTTTGTAGGGCTCTATTTCATTTTCTCAGGGTAGGGTAAGATTAGTTCCTGGTTAGGCTTCTGATTTTGTTTCTTTCTAACTTTGTTTATATTTAGTCATAGGGTTTAAGTGTTTTGTTGAACTTCGGCTTATTTCTCTGGTAGGTGGCTTATTCGTGAGCTGTAGTAAAAGTCTTCTGCCACCTTACTATAGATGTTGAGACTGCTGATTATGTTACTCTATCTGTTGGAGTGTGCATTCGTAATTAGTTTCCTGTTGTCATGCTCTGTCCTTTCTTTGAATTCTTCATGTAATTCTTTGGTGCTATAAATCCCCATGTCGCCAATTTTCTTTTTGTTAATCAGCCCTTTTAGCTGAGTTTATTCAACTTTAGATCTTGAGTGGGTAGCTTTTGTAGATTGTTGTTTTTTTCTTTTTTTTGTGATTTGGGAGAGTTTGCTTACTTCTTGCCCTAGTGCTTTAACTTAACTGCAGTTGCGTTTTGGTAATCAATGTAGCTATGGTTTTGTTCATTTCCTCTAAGTCATAATTTTTTTTGTTCTAAGGCCTCGCATACGAGTGTTCTAGGGCAGTGCTGAGAATGCGTGTAACTGTGGCTCTGCTACATTTTCAGTGGAGCTTTGCAATTTTTCTGCAAGTTATAATAATAATATTATTATTATTATTAACAATAAAAACGGCATTTTTGGGTGCCTTAAAGTTACGCATTCAATTTTCACGGGCTTACTGATGATGACTATCGTATTCAAGCATGTGAAGAGATTGTTTTCGTCAAACATTTAAAATGACTGATTAAAACGAAAACGTATTAAGCACAAATCGCCGGTCATCGCTGTTGTGTCTGCGGTGGTAGCTGCGTTGAATTTTGCTTGCAGCAACTTAGGCTCAACGTTTCTGGACTAGGTAAGTGGCAAAACTCCCCGCGTCAGACTACTCGCCACACGGCGCCGGGACAGCTTCTGGTTTGGTGGCGCTGGCGGCGCAACAAGCTTCCGCTAGCAGACGAAAACGCGTGGTCGTCGGGGCAAGACGCCGTGGCGGCCGTTCTGAAAGAGCTTTTCCAACAGTATATTATCGAGATTTGTTGTGCTGCCGCAGAAACTTAATACTGCTTAATATTTAGTGGTGCAATACACTATAATTGCAAATTACAGTATAATTACAGTAAGGCGAATACAGTATAGATGCGGTTTTCTTAACTGCCCACAATAAACAATGCTTGATATATATAGCATAACATACGAGTCTGTCGGTTAGTTGCTAGTTGGTGTACGTTCGCAATAGATTTTTAGACGCGAAAAACCCAATTACAATGTCTGGCATCCTCTGTTGTGGCTGTCGTTTTTGGACTTGAAAATAAATTACAACTATGTGGCGCAATATTGTGGCTTTTGTCTGGTTAAGTAGTCAGCTTTTTTTTCATGTCAGTCACATTCTTTAGCAACTTAGACCGTCGAAAAGCTACGCGTGAGGCCATTTTCTTGAGCATGTCTTCCCTCTGCTTCTTCTGGAGTTCCTCTAATGAAATCTGTTAACACAGCTGCAGCCAGAGCTTCGAGCAGAGACCGCACTTTGGGGTATCGGTGAGCACTTCGTAGTCATTACTCACGAGTCTGCCTGCTGACGCATTGGGACAACATGAACACACTTGCAGCTTTTCTATGTCCTCCAGAAGTTTTGCCCATTGGATGATGGTATCTGCTTTGCCAGGCGACTTGGCTAAGCGATAGTGACGGCTGCTAATGGTGACTGTCATGTCTTCTGCGACGACAACGCATTTCTCCACAAATAGCGCTCTTTTTTTTTTCTTTGAGCCCTAGAAACACCACAAGACGTTTTGTCTCGCCATTCTCAACAACGTTCCGCCAGCATGCAAAAAAAACGTTTTCTATGTCTTGAAGCGAAATGACGCCACTAGTTGACGGCATGTCGAGACTTGTTTCACCGTCTTCGAGCTCAGTGCTCGGGGATGATCTATTCGTTTTCGCCGATGATATTCTGGAAAATACCCCACTCCTATTGGGCAGCTTTCGCTTCTTTGTCGCGGGCCCCGCGAAAAAGGTAAGCGGGCAAATTCGGGAATATTCGTGGAACAACGCATCCTTCGACGAGGTCCCACTTTCCTCTTGCGATTTGTACCTTCTTACCATATGACGTGAGTGAAAGTCTTCAGGATGTCCTTCTCATGAAAGTGCATATCACACACACGTGAGGTGCTGGGCACTTTCTTATCCGCACGAGGAATAGCGTTGTGCCATACTTCTCGCTGCTCCGGTACACGTGGGCACAAAAGAAATGTGGTGTCTCTCATTACCCGTAGCTACTCTACAGCCGAGAACGCAACATCCGGGTATGATGAAAACACTCAACACATTCAAAGCAGAACAGGGCGCGCTGAAGCACAAAAATGTTCTCGCAGAAAGAAGCCTCCACAGATATCGGCGCACTGCAACATGCACAGCGATGGACCTTACGGGAGTGACACGAGTGAGCTAGGTGTTCTGTGAGCGAGCATGCAGTGAGTGAATCTGGATGCGACAGCAGTGCCACATTTGTCGCTGACAGCGGCCGCGCCGCGCAACATCGCTCAGTTTTGCAACTTACCTAGTCTAGAAACGTTGCTTAGGTTTACGTTGGCTCGTTTGCACTGCGTCTGTTTCCTGTGAGGAAAAGTGTCATGGCGGCTTCCGGTTTTGTCATTGAACCAGCGCGAAGTTCAAGATACGTGTTTATTTGCGGAAAGCACTCTTCCTCGTGATAAATCTACTCTTCAATGACGATAGTGATGAACACAAATGTTCACAGGTTCATAGTGCACCTCGTGTCAAGGACGGGTAAGCTGTCAACCTCTAACTAATCTCCGGGTGAATGCATTTAAGCACCACTAATTTCGTGGCAGTGATGGTAATACCGCTCTGTGTTTATGTACCACAATTCGAAAACGTTCTCGCTGCGCAAGTTGCTCGGTTTGTACAGCAGCCTGATGAGATTATTGTAAAGGCTAATACAGATCTTGACAATAAAAGTAAGAGTTTCATTGTTTACCGTACTTCCGCCGTACGTGTTGCTTATTTCTCTTGTTGTGATACGTGTAATCATGATGTACATTTATTGTGTGTGTAATTTAAACACGTTGCTGGTTTTAGGATCACGGGTCGCTCTTCTGCTGTGCCCGATCTACAGCGGGGGCGTTTCAACCAGGTAAAATCGGCTGCGCTGACACTGAGTGACGGACGAGTCAGCTGCTCAGTGCTGCATGACAAATCAGGGTGATACGTCACATTTGGCCTGCTTTTTGGATGGCTATGCTATTCGAATTATTGAACCACTGAAAAAAAGATTGCAGATTAGCGTCGGCGGGGGGGCGGGGGAGGGATGTTTTTCATCTTCTCCCAGGAATGAACACTTTATTGGTTAGCCAGCACTCATGCCTCGGGCACTTGACATGCTGCTAATAAAATAAAAACACGCAATTACTAAATATCATAATTTCAGTGCTACAGTGTAAGAACATCATTCTTTTTGTTTCTTTCATATTTTCAGTCGTAGTATAGTACGTACAAGTCTGTAGATGCAAGATGGCAGGAAATAAACAAAAGATGGCAGGAGATAAACGAAGAAAAGCAATCGTTGTTTCACTAACTCAGTCAAACGATTGCTCTTAAGAAACCAAGAAAATGGGTGCATTGAAAATCTACCAAAATACAGACAAAAATTAGCTACTATTAACGCGGATTATACAAAGCAGTACCAATTTTATTAATTTTTAAAAATCAGAACTGTCATGTTATGAAACCAAAAAACACAGAAGTTGTGAGGAAGACAAGCTTAAAGAGATGAAACTTTCGTGAACACGGGTTGTCGCTAGAGCCATCATCTCAACATGCAGACTTCTTCAAGGCTACAACTGCCGACCTATATGAATTGTGTGGGGCAGATTTATCAAGATGAAGGGAATGTGGGATACACTGGTGCTAACAATCAGCAAATGACCACAAAACATTTCACATATGTTGTACCAACAAGGCCAAAATTCATTCCTTGCCTACCTTAGTGCATTTTGTATATTCTTCATACCCTCTCCTCCAACTTAAACAAAGCAGCGAAGGCCACATGCGAAAACGGGGAGATGAAAACGAGAAGTCGGCATGCTGAATTGGGTGAGTTAAAAGCCAATATCCCGTAATGGATTGCGCCAGGGTAAAAAGACAATCAATCAAAAGCCCATGAAACAGGAAGAAATGAGGGGTAGGAGGGAGCAAGTGTTTTGCATGGATGGGTAGAAAGAAGAAGAAATTTTTGAATTATCTTTGCCTCGAGGAAGCACCACCTGACAATGAGGATCATTAGCCTTAAAAATTCCTTGAATATTGGCTTATTTTTTATGGGTTTTCGTTGTGTATGTGCCATGTCAAATTGGTTCAAGTGTCCCCTTTGAAACATTTATACTTGTTGGCTGGAATGTATTAAACTTGTAAATAAGGTGCGGCAATTTTTCTTTTTCGAAAAGCTGGTTACTGTAATTAAGGTTCAAGATTGTTGAAGATATGTCCTGCCACTATAAATTGCTGCACCATTGCCTCCAGTGATTTGCCATGCTTGCTTGATGCCTATTTAATGAAACGTTAACAGGTTGTCCTGTTTGTTCAGTAGGGTGTAGAGCTGGACTAGTTGGTGAAATATCATTTTAACATGTGGCGTAGTAGCACAACTTTGACGGTGACACAGAGGACAAGAAAAGCGAGTGTTGTGTTTTCTTGTACTCTGTGTCCCTGTCGAAGTTGTGCTACTACATACACCATGTTAAAATGTTGTCCTGTTTGTGACAATCAAGGAGGTTATACTAAATCTTCTGGAGTGGCGGTCCCGCATACCCGCCCATGTCTCGAAGTGAAGCCGCGGCGGCCATATTGCTCAGGGCAGAAGGAGGCGGCGCCTGTTTTGAAGCGCCGTGATGCTTGCCGTGCGTTTCGTTATTGCTACTAAAGCACCTGTTTAATATTTTTAGTAGGCGAACGAATGTGGAAAGGACTTTAATGCACATCTGCTTTAATTTTTCTTGGACATTTGGCGTTTCAAGCGTGTAAAAAAAAAAGAACACGCCAGACCTGCAAGAAACGCGCAGAACAGTCACAGCGAAAGCTGGGAGAGTGGTCTTTCAAAGCCTTCTCTAAAAACTCTTTGGGATGCTACAAGAGCACTGCTGGGTACCCACAGTGCCATAAATAATCATAAATTTTCTGTAGTAGGCCAGCATTCACTATGCTATCCTTCGTCATTCATTGGAGAATCGTACGCGGTATTCGCTACACACTTGTTTGAAGTTTAGTGCATCTTTTTATGCAGTGGCTGATGACGATGAAGAAATATGCGTGAAGTGGTTATGCACCACAGTTAATAGGTGATCAAGAACAAGTTTTTTAATGGATGGGAGGGTTGGACGACCAAGTCGTCACGAAATTCGCCTTGTGTGACGCCTCGCTGTTCCTTGATGGTCTAAAACGCTTTATTACTCATATTAATGCGACTAGTTTCCAGACATCAAGCCTGCCTAAAACCAGTTTAGAAACAATTTCCTGCGCGGGCGCGGCTCAGTGGTAGAATGCGGGGTTGGCACGCAGCGGACCCGGATTGGACTCTCATTGTGTCATTGATATTCTTAACTTACCGCGTTTTTGTTTTGTTCGATACTAATTACGAGTGGCGGCGGCGGCGGACACGGCTCTACGCATGACCCGTGTTCTGATCTCGTAACACCTTTCACTATAAAAAGAAATAAAAGCGTACTCAGGGATATCACACACACACACACACACACACACACACACACACACACACATATATATATATATATATATATATATATATATATATATATATATATATATATATATATATATATATATATATATATATATATATATATGATTCAAAAAAGAAATTCTGTGGGTCCGGTGCAAATATAGTGAAGAATAAAGGAGCACACTTACGAAAATTTGATAATTGTTATATATATATATATATATATATATATATATATATATATATATATATATATATATATATATATATATATATATATATATATAAAACTCATCCCCTGATGAAGGGAGGACCCCTCCTGAAACTGTTGGGAAATAAATATATTTATCTTTGTTGACAACGCTCCCGTTGTGCCATATCCCATACCTTCACGAAGACTAACGGGCCCATTGAGTTATTACTCCCACTATATATATATATATATATATATATATATATATATATATATATATATATATAGCCTGCAAACATTACTACAAAAACATAGAGCCTGCAAAAAATTATTCTTAGTGTCATTGTGCCCCGGACGCCGAAAGAAAATTTATGAATGCAGTCGCATAGTCGCTAAAATATGGGAGAATAAGTGAATGAGCGAAGCATGCCTACTTAAACATCGAAAGCTGAGCCCAGTGTCCACCTCAACACGATTCGTGCAGCCAAATACCACCCAAGAGCCCAACATCGTCGTCTCAAAATGTGATCACAGACGTGTTCAGAAGCGTCTTGTTCAATTAGAGGCATGATACGCAACGTTACTAGCACTAAATCAACACGAAAGCCACGCACGCTAAAATGCGCCCATCCGTTTTCTGCCCTGATCAATATGGCGGTGTCGGCTTCAGCTGCGGAGCCTCTCCGCCACTCCAGAAGTTTTAATATAACCTCCTTGGTGACAATATGTATATGTAATGATGTGGATAATGTTTGAACTCGTGCAGGTAAAACTAGATTTTATGCTATGCATAAATCACTTTTAGTGATTTTGATTCGAACATCATCTTGAAGATGTTTGCAGGTCTTAAATCTTAGCTGACAACTAGGTATTATGTGTACAAAAAAAATGCGGGTTTACTTTTGCATGCACTAACGTTTCGGGGAACATTTTCCGAAGAGGCTTGTTGCTAGGTAATATTGGGTAATACTTTCGAAAGATATTATTTAAGTTTGGAAATGCATTTCAGTATTTGATTGCGAAAGCTAGCGGCTGGTTAGGCTGTGCTATGGGACATGTTCAGCTAGTGGTGATTTCCTCATTTTCAAGCTTCATTTTGGATTTTGTGCAGTGTTGTGCAGGTCATTTCGCCGAATGTCTCCTTTGGCTTGCTCAATCGGTGAGCATAGTGATCGTTGTCGCTACAGATGCTTCTTAAACGCTTTGCCTGTCTAATGAATATTTCTTCTTTGCCGTGTCATAGATGATGGCTTGTGTAGTCTATGTATTATAGTTGGCTATTCGTTTCCATTATGTAGAGCGTAACATTTGATTTCTCTGTAAAGGAAGAACTCCAAGAAGAATTTAACACTGAAGATTAAAATGGGCCAAACATGTTAGCAGCAAAAACAACATTGTAAGCCAGACCAAGATTTTTTTTTCTTTGTCTAGTTCGAGTGGGGGTGGAGTCTGCTTCTCCTGCACATCCTTCATCCTCAAAATTTCACTTGGCTCTACCCTGTTCATTTTTCTTTTCTGATTGGCATTGTCTGCTATATGTTTGTGGGCAAAGGATTTGTAATTTTTTCATACCTCACATTAAAGAATGTTTCAATAAATACCATCATATCTAGGAAGTTAATTTCGCTAAAAGGGTGGTGCATTGTAAATTTACTACTAGGGTGAAACTTCTTACAATTGCCAATTAATGCAACTGTCATGAATCCATGTCAGAAAGAAGGCTAGTAGCAAAGCTATTGAATCTATTCTTTGAAATGATTCTATTTTCAATAACATCAGTGCTACCTCAACACAACTAATCCACTGAGAGATCAAAAAACAACATTAAAACCAAGAAAAATGCATATGGGAGTCTCTGTTTATGATAGAGTTGTAAAAAAAAAGTGGAAAAAATGTCATGTTTTGCCACTATTGAATCCATGTGGTTGAAGCTGTGGAAGGAAACTCTGGAGGGATTTATAGGCCTCTGCTGCTGTAGTCTCGAGCAGTTTGGTTCCCTTCACTGCAGCAATGCGACATGGGTGAAATCACAGTGTACAAACTCTGTACTCCCAACACCAGTTTGCTGTGCAGCTTTGCACTTGATTCAGAAGCTTCTTGTGTGTATTTTACAAAAGCATTACAAGGATACTAAAGAGAAACAGTGACCTTGTTTAGATTGACAAGCTGCACTCCGAGAACTCTAATGCCAATGTCATATGTTTCACTATCCCAAGTTAATAATTAGTGGAGAAAATTAAGGTTGAAGTTTCACTATTGAAAGTTGTGCAGAAATGTCTATGCGTGACGTCAAAAGTTTTTAAATGTATTTTTCATAATTTTGCAATCGGCTCTGTGATATTTTCTGAAACTTCGTATGCTAGGTCTATGACACCCACAGATGTCAATGTCCTTCATTTTTATCAATTATAAGCTATGTAGAACCCAGCAAACGTCATCAAAATAATGATGTCATTGTGTTTGTTGAGACATTTTCTTTGCCCGGTTTCGCACTTGCCAAGCGTCGTGTCGTAGTAAGCGTGGTATAGTGAAATCATACTGCAATAGTATGCGAAAAATTATTTCGCTCTTTAGTCTCCCTTCAACACCCAAAGAAAAAAAGTTAACAAGAATGAATTAGAGTAGCTGACCAGCTCATTCACTTTGCCCAAAAAGAAATGAAAGTCAGTGTAGTTGTATTGTTAGGTATCTCACATCTCAATAAGTATATTCCAAGAGGATGGAAGATAGGAAGCATGACACAGAGGACAATTTATTGCAACAGTAACACATTACATGTACAGTTAAATGAGCCCGTGCACTGCTTTTCTGAAACAAGCAAAAAAATATGCAGTTTCACAAGTCTGCAGCACTGTGGTACCTTGTGAGGCGACGTTCATACGCCCGAGCAGAGCACTATGAAAATGTCTTTAAACAATTTAACTGTTGTGCGCTCCGTTAAAAAAAGGTTTGCAGACAAGATAACTGGGTCATTAGCCACTCATAGCAACAAAAAAAATGACACGTCCAGTTTTTGTGTCGGTACTCTCTTACCATTATTTACTAACTGAATTGGAAGAACCAAAACAACCACTAAACAAAGCACATCACCTTTTGAAGGCATCTATTGGCAAACAAAAGAATTAATTATGGCCGTTAAATAGGCGCTGATAAAAACAGAAGCAGGCACGCTTTCTTCAGCTGTAGGTTGATGGTACTGTAGCCAGTCGCTGCTGAGCGCAGGCCACGTGCTCACGTTTTCCATTTCATAAAGACGACAGCATATAGCCATGCTGACTAAGACTGGTAACGTGAGAAGTCTGCCTCACAAGCTCAAAGGCTACACATGGCTGAAGATTGCCCTCATTCACACAACTTGTTTGATGGACATGCGAGTTTCACCATAGTGAACTAAAACTTGAAACAGTGCAAACGTATTTGTGATGCTGAGTTTCTTCTCTTTGCGTAGGGGCACAAGTTTCCAAGTTCTTAGTACTCTAAAGTGAGAGATGCACACTGGCCCAAGCACTACCTACAACTTCATACTACTGTAAAATCCTGAGAAATCACTCCCTCGGCGCTGAAAAATGATCTGGAAGGGGGCCCCTGTTTGGTCTCGGACACTTATTCAATATAAAAGTGCTTTTAAGAAAAATGCACAGCTGTGTTTATAATGAAACGCTGTATTGAATACACATGCATTTACTGTTTTACAGACACGAGGAGAATCTTTGTGTGAAATTTCAGGTGTTATGACAAGGCGGGAAAGATGATCTACAAATGTTCAGACAATTTGGGACAACTCAGAATGCAGCCTCGAGGCATCACATTGTAAAAGTGTTTAAACAATCTTGCGCATATATAAGGACTCTCAGAACTTTGGTTCCAAAGAACTGCTGCTGCGGAATTCCGTAGTGGGGAACAGGTTGAAAAATCATTGCAGGAGGGGAGGGGGCGTTTGCTCTGTATTTTACAGTGCCCACTCGCAATTGAAGTTGGAATGGAAACACTAGCATGTGCTTTTTTTTTTCATAGCATTGCCAGGGCTGCACAAGAGGCCCATTGAATGTGACTACCCGTACAACCAAGGAACGCTTGCCACCAATTAAGCTGCTCTATCTGCGAGTGTTCTCTTCACACTATTTTAACTGTGCGATACTTTGCAGTAAAAATTCACACCTGTTTTCATATTTTTTGTGTTTCAACCAATTTTGCTTAAATATCTGTAGTCTGAACAAAGTGGACACTTATTACAGTTTCTTATGAGAGTTTATGCTTTGAATTGCAGCCCGAGTCATGCAGTGAAGTTCATGCATGCACAGCTTACTCACCGCCACCTTTATTTAGGAGTGGAAAGATAGGCTGCTGCATGAATTGTACAGGAAAATAAAGGAGGAGGTGGGGTAATTTGCCATGTCTGTTACAGGTAGGCGTACTTGCTACCAAGGGCCTCAAAGGAGGATAAGTGACAGTGGTGGAAATGAATCTGCACTCCAGCCAAGTGCACAACGAGCTAAGTCAGGAATATTATTGAAACGAACCATAAGATAAGCATTTTAAAAACTGCTAATAAAGCATTGTCTTGGCTTCAACATCCAACATGTGGTCGTTTTCATAATTTATTTATTTTTCCTGCTTCGAAAACCTCAAGCTGGGCATTCTGTTGTTATTACTAGCACAAATGTTTGCAGGTGCTTGTTTGGCTGCAATCTCGGATAGGATATTTAGTAAAAGTGCTCAGTGGCATTTATGTTTATCTGCTCCCTCGTTTGGTTTCAAGATGCACTTTTTTCTAGATTTGCACTTGTCTCTAAATGCAGATAATTCATAATGATCCTTGAGGTGTGTAGTAAATAACAAGCAACTTTTTCAGGCAAGTTTACCTTATCCTTTTCGGTGATATGTGGACTTTAATATCCAAAAACTGCCATATGAATACGACAGACGCCTAACTTTACGTTTTCTTGTCAGTAACTTTTATTAAACATTTCTATTTGTCCTGAAACATTATTTCTTTAAAAGTATAGCTGCATGACTGCTGCACAATTATATAGAATTAGTTTGCCTAATGAAGATGAAGAAATTTTGTTGATTTGCAAAAGGTGTGTGTGGGCCAACTTGAACACATAACCAACTGTTTCAAACATCCTCCCATGCAGTAAATGTTCCCTGGTCAACTTGTCTTCTGGTTTAAACAAATGTGAAAAAAAGATCATGGCGATAGGTAAGGCCTTGAAGAATCACACTGCTAAATAACGCCACAAATTCTGTCATGAACCACACATTAACATGAAAAAAAAACTGGGAGCAGAATTTTGCAAGCACTGTACATCTATGCTGGTTTAGAGAAGAATTAATAAAATTAAGTTCAATGGTTTCATGTAGCAAAACTAAAATCTGGTTATGATATGCAGTGTTTCATGTTGAAGCTTAATTATTTTGACCTCATAATCCCCCTGAGTGCATAGAACTAGGGCACTAGTACATACTACAACTATTATAATGCGACTCCTGATGTTCGGAATCAATCCAGTGATCTTATGCAGAACTGCACGCAGTAGCGGATCCAGAAGGGGGCGCTAGAGCCGATCGCCCCCCCCCCCAAAGCCTGTCAGTATTCCCTCCCCCTCTCTTCAGTGCTTGCGTCCACCTGTTATCACCAATTAGGACAAATGACAGAGAATCCTTTAAGCACATAATAATAGTATTTTTGCTATAATAGAGTTTTTAAGCTAGTAAACAAACTAAAAGTAATGACCATGCCCCTCTCTCCTGTGTTACATTAAGAGACCCCCCCCCCCACCCCAAAAATGATTGGCTGGATCCACCCCTGACTTTATGGTACCATTTCCCTTTACTTTAGGGTCAGATTAGAGATACAGACTTTCTTTCTTTTAATGCGCTGTTTCATATTTAAATAAAGACAGCCGCATTTACACTGATGATTTTTAAAGCTACATGTGTAGACCAAAAAATCATGTATATGCGACCGATGGTATAGCGTCCTGTATAAGCAAACAGTATTGCTCATATGCTTTACAGCAGAAAGCTGAATAACGTCACTTCCTTGACCAATAGCTTAAAAAGAAACCTCTTCATGGTAAATGGGAGATGTGACATATTAATCTCTTTTTTGGCATATAGCATCAAATACTATGCTAAGTCAGAGTGAAATATGACAAAGACAGGCAATAATAATACGACACTTCCGGTTTGTACAAATGTATATAATGAAATGCAGAGGCATAAAGAAGAGGACAAATATGGTGCTACTATATGTACATGCAACAAAGGGGAACGTCAATACTAATTACTTAAATTAGTTCTATGACTATGGAGATCCCCAGCAATGCTTTTACTGAATGATGTTACCCTCTTCATGAAATACAATAAAAAACACATTTGAGTTATACAAATTTTTTGTTTACTAAGTTGATGCATTTGTTATTAGATCATTTGGGATGTGTTTGACAATCTGTGCAAATGCATAGAAATTGAAACAGCACCTGTTAAATCAAAGCAAAAATACTCTATTCACTACAGTGAAGTTCAATACGTTATCACACCATCCTGACAGGCCAAAGAAAATCCGAATAACTTGTGACAATATTGTCTTCAGAGGTATTTGAATTTCTAGACATTTAATGTTCAGGTATTAGCAGTTTGTAATAAAAGGATAGGAAAGAAGCTATATAAAGAGTAAAAATAGAGCTTAGTATAACATTGTTCGGAGGCCAGCAAAAGAGCTTAAGACCTAGATAAAGAGTTGACTTTCTTTGGTGTTAGCGAAGGGCGTTAAAACTCTATTGCCAAAGACTAGCAAAGGTTTTTTTTAATCACAATCAAGAGGAGCCTTGCTTTCGTTTTTCTGCTAAGAAAGCATTTTCTTTTTGACCACCAAAGCCTCCTCAGGGGGTGTTATAGCATCTAAAGATCATAAGTACTTTTACCTTCTCAACTAACTCTAACCAGACAAACTTCCTTTGAAATGTATGGCTGCAAGAGGTAAATCGAATTTTTTGATTATGCTTTAATGGAGAGCAACGTAGGTTCCTTCTGCTCTGCTGTTCATGAACCTGCAAGCACAGAAACATATGCAAGTACAAAAGATCTGTACAAGGTGACAGACTCCCAATAGTGCAGTGTTCAAGTGCTCCCAGCTTTCATTTAAGTGCAAATAACTTGCTTAAAGTGCCGCAACTGTTGTTTCGTACCTATTAACCACATATTTTAGACAAATACTATTAGGCTATGCTATAGTCAGTAGGCATGGAGTACCATTTGAGTGCTTTTTAAAAACTAATGGACCAGCTGTTGTCCATCGTCTGAGCATGTTTTCACAACCAAAAGTTTACACAGACAAATGTTGCAACAATAGAATTTATTATGCATTAAAAATGCCAAGCAGTGGTCTTTGAGTTACAGTTGAAAATTGCAATATGGTAGTGCATGATCAAAGTGGCAAGGCCCTCCACTGCCCTGGTCCTTTCATTATTGTATGAGATGTGATCTTTTATTAAATATTCTGCATTACGAAGTGGGAGAAAGCAACAAGACCATAACTGATATTTTTTGCCCAAATTAAATTACTGCTAGATCATGAAAAGAAGATGCACCAACCGAAATATGCCGCACTTAACTGCACTGTGGAATGTACCATAATGTTAACGTTATCGTGTGCCATAAACATATCAAATAACACCTTCACATAAAATACCCACCTATTCATAGCCTTCATAGAGTACGAGAAGGTGTTTGACTCAGTCAAGACATCAGCAGTAATGCAGGCACTACTGAATCAGGGCATCGAAGAACGCTACATAAGCATACTGGAAGAAATCTACAGTGGATGCACAGCCATCATAAAGAAAGCGGAAATTCCAATAAAGTAGGGTGTAAGGCAGAGAGATACAAGCTCTCCAGTGCTATTCATCTCGTGTTTACAGGAGGTTTTCTGGACCATAGCTTGGGAAGAGTTGGGAATAAGAGTTAATGGAAAGTACCTTAGTAACTTGCGATTTGCTGATGCCTTTGCCTCGACGAGTAACTTAGGAGATGAATTACAGCTCACGATTACAGAACTGAACATGGAAAGCAGAAAAGTAGGTCTGAAAGTAAATGTCCACAAAACTAAAGTAATGTGCTACAGTCTCGGCAGAAAACAGCACTTTGAGATAGATGGAGAGACGCTGGAAAATGTAAAAGAATATGTCTACTTAGGACAGGTAGGAGCCACGAAGCCGAACCATGAGAGTGAAGTAACTAGAAGAATAAAGATGGGGTTGATCACATTCAGCAAGCATTCTCTAATCATGAATGGTAATCTGCCACTAATCCTCAAGAGGAAGGTATATAACAACTGCATCTTCCCAGTATTTACCTACATAGCAGAAACCTGGAGGCTTACAAAAAGGGCTGAGCCTAAATTGAAAATGACCCATTGAGCGAAAGAAAGGAAAATGATAGGTGTAACTTTGAAAGACAAGAGAGCAGAGTGGGTCAGCGAACAAACCAGGGTTCAGGATATCATAGTTGTAATCAAGAATAAGAAATGGACATGGGCCGGGCACATTGCACGTAGGCAGGATAACCGCTGGTCAATAAGGGTAACTGACTGGATTTCCAGAGAAGGCAAGCGCACGAAGGGGAGACAGAAAGTTAGGTGGGTTCATGAGATTAAAAAGTTTGCAGGTATAACATGGCAATGAAAAGCGCAAGACCGGGTTGATTGGCAGATCAAGGGAGATGCCTTTGCCCTGCAGTAGGCGTAGTCAAGCTGATGATGATGACACCTTCAATGTACGACGAGGTTTAGATTTAGGTGTTAAGCAAAAAGTGAGCATGCCAAAGCTGCGCTGAAGGCAAAGCACTCGCTTTTTATGCAGATCGCAATTTACAGGTGACCACTTGACACACCAATCATACAATATATGTATAATGCGGTAATCCACTGCGGCTCATGTCAGCAGAAACCTAACAACAAAGTTTCCCAAAAGCATGAACAATAAGCTAGTTTGCAAGACCGAACATGTACTTGGACTTCTTTGCAGACAATTTATATTTTCTAAAGACTTGCTTAAGTATGATGCACCGTTACTGCGTAATTTTGATGTAATTAGTAGACTGCTTTTTTCTTGCATTGTCATGTAAGCAGCAGCCAAAGAAATAGAGGCCACAAAAGTGTACAGAACTGAACGGTTTAACTTGGTATAAGCATTCACGTGTGATCACCAAGAGGGGATATCGCAGTAACAGCTTTTTTTTCTCTCTATGCTACTTGGACTACCTGTGCGAGTAGTGGAAATAATACGATATTCGTACTGCCGGTGTCGAACACACGTGTAACAGGATTGACATGCATATCCATATATAAATGGACGATCAGCGTTGAACCAGCGTTGACTGGTGCCGCTTCAACGTCCTTACCTATGTTATCGTACGCGCTCACACTACCCCCTCTCCGTCCGCCAACGTGCTTGCCACTTCTACAGGGCAAAGTGCGCCCCCGTCACTGTCATGGAACAGTGACGCGGACACACTACACGCCAAAGAGAAACCCGACTACAGCATTCGCTGCAGTGCATGCCCTGGACCATGCTGCGGGGGCACTGCCTCCCCATCAGGCGTAATTTTCCAACCTGGGCTATACAATCCTGTCGGCAATCCATTATTTCCCAGGCCTCGAAGCCATGGGACACCAATTACGGTTAGGATGCCTTCCGGTTCCGCGGAAGTCTTACGACGTTCATCACGGCTCCGGTGATGCTTAGTGCTCTGTAAGGGCATTTTATAGGGGGCGATTCTGAGATGGTTGCTTGGCGCGCAACGATGCTGCGCATTTTCGAAGAATCACTTCAACTTGCATAGTTTGATAACTTTAGCAGAACACTCTCAGCCCGTGTGGTGGTGCTGCAGTCTTTCTCGCGTCCTGGTGTTAGGGTGTATTAATTTTCTTCTTATCAGCCGCTATACACAGTTATCATCCGTCTTATATAAAATCACACCATTTCCTAATAAATTTAACTGTGTGGAGATGCGAAGCAGCGCTTGCTTTTTGTGTTTCCATCATTGCTCCATTTGTATGTTTCCATGCATGTATTATTTGTTGGTGGAGTTGTGTATATGTTGTGCACCACTTATGTTACCATCTCCCTCTCCATTGTGTGCAATACCATGTATGTATTCATCGCACCGCAAAGTGAACCCCAGCGCCGCTTTGCAGCCCCACACGCTTCTGTTTGGTGGGAAATTGTGTAATTATTATGTTGCTATTATGAGAATTAAGGAGAGGGACGGTTGTACGTGTTGTTGTTGTTTCTTTACTTATGTGATTCTTAAAAAGAAAACAAGAAAAAGCAAACCCCGTAACTGTCTGCATTAGAGTGCGACACCTCAACAATAGCTCACAAGGGATGGGGGCGAGGAGTAATTAAAAAGGATAAAAAGATATGATTAAAACAAAAATAGATAGAGAGACGAAGGAGAGAGCGAGGCGCAGGGACAGCGAACGGCAGGAAACTATAGAATGAGGATAGGAAAAATGGACACGGTCGCAGGAGTCCGAGGACGGGGCACCACTCAGCGAAAGCTCTTGTCGGCGGCAGGAGATGGCGTAGGGTGAGCCAGTCGGCCAGAGCTGCGCTGTCGTCAGAGATCGTGGGGGCATAACCGGTAGAAACGAAATCCAGATAGCGAATCCTGTTGTGTCTTTATTTCAGAGACCGTACGTTATTCCCAGTGCTGGCTCACGCGGAACTTTCAAGAGGACGCTGCTTGCGCTATTGCTTTCACAGCTTGCCTTGCTGTCGCAGCTATATACGTTGCCGATTCCACTACAACTGGCATCAACGTAGACATCGTCAGCCCCGGTGTGAAGGAGAGTGCAAGGAGAGCGGGCACGTGCCGAAATAAACAAGCTCTCAGCTGTGGTGGAGAGACAGAAACCAGAAGTTATAAACGAAGCGAAGGCAGTGCTCAAGCCACAGGTGCCGGGAGAGAAGGCAAGCGGAGAGAATTGGCACATGAGCAGGAAAGAAGCGGACGCATGAGAGAATGACACACACAGCCCCGACCTAAAGCTGCTTCGCATCTAGCAGAAACACAGCTGAAAGGGTTAACTTTCCCGCCAGAGGCAAGGCCCCGGCTTCGCGTTGACGACACCCTTGCGCTGACTCACCAAAGGAGAAGAAGATCTGCCTGTTTATCCATCGATCGATTGATGATTGATATGTGGGGCTTAACGTCCCAAAACCGCCATATGATTATGAGAGGCGCCGTAGTGGTGGGCTCCGGAAATTTCGACCACCTGGGGTTCTTTAACGTGCACCCAAATATGAGCACACGCGCCCACAGAACACCTACGGGCCTACAACATTTCCGCCTCCATCGGAAATGCAGCCGCCGCAGCCGGAATTCGATCCCGCAACCTGCGGGTCAGCAGCCGAGTACCTTAGCCACTAGACCACCGCGGCGGGGCGCCTGTTTATATTTCTCCCATCTGCCAACCACTGGCCCGCGTATGCTCGCGTCTACGCGTAAAAAGCGTCAAATGCGCCTCTCGGCGTCGGCGTTGGAGGGGCATACGCGAGGAGGCGGGAGGGATCAAGCCGGGCTTGATAATTTTGCCACGCGTACGCAACGACAGCACACATACAGCGGTGCCAACCAACCAGGTGCCGCGATGCCTCCGAATCATTCCGAATGTTGTAGGTGTTCTGTGATGTTGTGCCTAATGGCCGCCGCTTCGAAGGCACAGCCGAGTGCTGGGTGCAAGCATGGAAACTACTCCAAACGTTCCTGAATGACCACTTCGTAATCTAGAACGACAACGACACGACGAACGACTGCCAGTGCTACCAGCGTGACGCAGTTTCGTGCCGAGTTCGAGCGACTCCGGCAAATCAAGCGAATGCCGGCCGGCTATGCTAGCGCCGGTCCTGAGTGCGATCGTCGGCCGAGCGAAAGGAGCATGTCAGTGTTATTGTGCTTTGATCTGTCTTTTTCTGTGATAAAACGAGTGTAAACAGACTTCAGAGGTTCGAAGGTTTGAGCGTGAGCCCTCGCCTACCATGGAGGCGATTCAGAGCGGTGTCATCTGCATCCAGCGCAGGCCTCTAACGTCTGGTTCATATTGTCACGATGAGTCACAAGTACTGGGGGGATTTATTGAACAACCGGGTGGCTAGCTCTAGGACGATGCGTCAGTCGGGGCTGGCTCTCGAGCAGAGAAGAACGCGATCTTCTTTTTTCCTCCAGATTTAGAGCCGCTCTTGCTGCCAACCCACTACGTGCTGGCGGCATTATCCCCCCTTCCGAAACGAAAAAAAACAACAAGTACCAAAAAGAGGAAAGGAAAGTACATAGCAGCACCGCGATGCTACTACATAGGCACGTGAAAAAAAATGGCAATTCGGATGAAGTGAAAGTAAAAATTGAAGAGCGTGCCTACATAGGAAACGTCAATGAACGAGAAAGTAAGTTCACAAAATAAACAAAAAACACAAAGAACGCTGTACGGTAAAGGAAAAGTTACGAACAACGCGCAATAAATGGCTTCATGCGCAACACATGAACGACGTCCGGCATCAGCCGTGTCCTGCTCCGTGCATGGGGTGTTGAGTCCGGAACCACTTCGTAGTTCACGTCACTGACGCGGCGTAACACTTTATATGGGCCAAAGTACCGGCTCAGCAACTTTTCACTAAGGCCACGGCGGCGGACGGGCGTCCACACCCAAACTTGATCTCCGGGGCTGTAAAACACTTCTCTGTGGCGGGTATTATAGCGTCGTGCGTCTGCCTGCTGTTGCTGGCCGATGTGCAGTCGCGCGAGCTGCCGGGCTTCCTCGGCACGCTCTGCGAATTCTTCGGCGTCTGTTGCCAACTCGTCTTCGTCCTGACACGGTTGCATTGCGTCTAGCATGGTCTGCACTTCGCGGCCGTAGAGAAGCCGAAATGGCGTGAATCGCGTGGTCTCTTGCACGGCGGTATTATACGCGAAGGTCACGTAAGGCAAGATCCGGTCCCATGTTTTGTGCTGTACGTCGATGTACATTGAGATCATGTCTGCGAGGGTCTTATTCAGTCGTTCAGTAAGTCCGTTGGTTTGCGGGTGGTACGCAGTTGTCCTTCGGTGTCTGGTGTTGCTCAGTTTGAAAACTTCGTCCGTAAGCTGCGCCGTGAATGCCGTCCCTCTGTCCGTTATTACACTGGAAGGAGCACCGTGTCGTAACACAATTTGGCGCATGAAAAATTGTGCTACCTCAGAAGCCGTGGCTCGTGGGATCGCCTGGGTTTCAGCGTAGCGTGTCAAATAGTCGGTCGCGACGATCACCCATTTGTTGCTGTCCGCAGACATAGGAAAAGGCCCGAGAATGTCCATGCCGACTTGGTCGAACGGCGTGCAGGGTGCTTCAATGGGCTGAAGCAAACCAGCTGGCTTAACAGATGGTTGCTTTCGGCGCTGACATTCCCGACAGCTCTTCACGTACTTCTTGACGCTTGCCGAAAGTCCTGGCCAATAGTACCTCTCACTCACTCTGGCAAGTGTTCGTGAGTAGCCCAGATGACCGGATGTGGGTTCGTCATGGCAAGCGAAGAGGACGTCGTCTCGCATGTCTCGAGGAACCACCAGGAGGTAGGCACGGTTGTTCGAACGAGCGTTCTTCTTGTACAGCACACCATCTCGAAGGCAGAACGACGGCAACGAGCGAAATAAATGACGTGGTATGACTGTGTCCTGGCCCTCTAAATGATCGATGATCGGACGAATCTCTGCGTCATCCCGCTGCCGTTTACTCAAGTCTGATGAGCTAATGGCGCCCAGGAAGCCTTCGTCTTCCTCTGCTTCCTGACTGCCAACATGAAGGGGCGCGCGTGACAGTGTGTCAGCGTCTTCATGCTTACGGCCGGACTTATGGACGATGGTGACGTCAAATTCCTGCAGCCGCAAGCTCCACCGTGCTAGCCGTCCTGAAGGGTCGCGCAGGCTTGCCAACCAGCAGAGGGCGTGGTGGTCCGTCACTATCTTGAAGGGACGACCATAAAGGTACGGGCGGAACTTGGTGATTGCCCACACGACTGCGAGGCACTCTTTCTCCGTAGTGGAATAATTCGCCTCAGCACGCGATAGAGAGCGGCTGGCGTAGGCTATCACTCTTTCGATGTCTTCTTGACGCTGAACGAGCACTGCACCGAGCCCAATGTTACTAGCGTCGGTATGGACCTCCGTGTCAGCATCATCGTCGAAATGAGCGAGAACGGGCGCTGATTGCATGCGCTGTCGCAGCTCATCAAAAGCTGCTTGTTGCTCGTTTTCCCAGACAAACGGTGTGTCGTCTCTTGTGAGACGAGTCAGAGGTTCTGCTATGTGTGAAAAGCCATGAATGAATCGGCGATAGTAGGCGCACAAACCAAGGAAGCGCCGGACGGCTTTCTTATCGACAGGAGCTGGTAATTCGGCAACAGCGGCAAGCTTGTCCGGATCGGGACGGATTCCTTCGGCGCTAACTACATGTCCAAGAAACTTTAGTTCTTTATAGCCGAAGTGGCACTTCTGTGGCTTTAGTGTGAGGTCCGCCGATCGGATAGCCTCCAGCACGCTGCGCAGGCGCTGAAGGTGCTGCTCGAACGTGGCAGAGAAGACCACCACATCGCCAAGGTAGACAAGACAAGTCTGCCACTTCAGCCCTGTGAGGACAGTGTCCATCATTCGCTGGAAAGTCGCCGGCGCTGAACACAAGCCGAAAGGGAGTACTCGAAATTGGTATAGGCCGTCTGGAGTCACGAAGGCTGTCTTTTCGCGGTCTCGCTGATCTACCTCGATTTGCCAGTACCCGCTTTTGAGATCGAGAGAAGTGAAATAATGGGCATGACGAAGTCTATCTAGCGAATCGTCGATACGCGGTAGCGGGTACACATCCTTTTTGGTCACGTTGTTAAGCTTTCGGTAATCGACGCAGAAGCGTAGCGACCCGTCCTTCTTTTTGACAAGCACGACTGGAGATGACCACGGGCTGTTGGATGGTTCGATAACGCCATCGTCAAGCATCTCGCGAACTTGCGTACGTATCGCTTCACGTTCTTTAGCCGACACGCGGTAGGGGTGCTGGTGTATTGGGCGTGCGTCCTCGTACGTGATGATCCTGTGTTGAGTGATGGACGTCTGGCGGATCTTCGAGCAACTTGCGAAGCAAGACCTGTACTCGAACAAGAGCGCTCGCAGCGCAGTCTGGTTATCGGTGGACAGATCAGGATTGATGTCAATGTTGCTCATTGATGTGTCTGCGTTATCCACTACTTCTGACGTGAGACAGTTGGTTACGTTTGCTACTTCGTGGGCAAACGCTATCGAAGTGCCACGGAAAAGGTGTCGATGCTCATTGCTAAAGTTGGTAACGAGCAATTCAGATCGGCCGTCGCGAACGTGTATTACACTTCTCGCTACACATATGCCTTGCTGCAGGAGGTGTTCTAAATTTGTCTCGGCCACCACATCGCCAACGCTCAAACCACAGCATGTTACGTCGACTAGAACACTGGCTCGGGGAGGAAGCGTCACGCTCTGTTCAGAAATACGGAGTACGTCGACACGCATTCCGTCATCCTGCACGTTGATTGCTCGCTGGGCTGAGAACGTGACGCGGCGCTCTTGCAGATCAATGATAGCTCCATTTTCCTGCAGAAAATCAACTCCCAGAATGACGTCACGGGAGCATTCACGTAGAACAAGGCAGCTTGCTACGAATGTGTACCCTTGAATCTGTACTCTAGTTGTGCAGGCACCCAGTGGAGTAACGACATGGCCACCAGCTGTCCGAATCTGCGAGTTATGCCATGGTGTGATTACTTTCTTCAGCTGCGTTGTCAGTTTCCCGCTCAGTATGGAATAGTCTGCGCCGGTGTCCACTAACGCATTAACTACACAACCATCAATTGTTACTGCTATGTCGAGTGAAAGCCGGCTATCCTTTGCAGCAGCAGTTGATGTCGGACCAGTTTCTGTATTGTTCTGCGTCAATAGGAGGTCTTCAGCGCTTCGACGTTCAGCGACCCCGCCCCCAGAGGTCGCTTCGGCTAGTTTTCCCGGCGGGGGCTGGGAGATCGTGCGGTAGAATACCGCTGGGGCGTTGATGAAAATCGCCTCGGTGATGGCGAGCGCGACTGGCGCCCGGCAGATGGTGGTGCATGCTGCTGGGAGAGGTAGTTTTGGATGTCGCGTGGTCTCTGACCGTAACGGGGTGGCGGCGAGTACGCAGAGAAGCCGCGAAGCCCAAGACGGCGATATGGGCACTGGCGGTACAAGTGATCAGCTTCTCCGCAGTGAAAGCACAGAGGCCGGCGATCAGGTGTGCGCCAAACATCAGACTTACGAGGAGACGTGCGCCGATCGTCGATGTACTGAACTGGTTGCACTGAACGATGGGCGACAGAAGCACCAGGGACAAAGGGCAGGGGCGGTGGCGTGTACGTGCCTTCGTAGTACGGTATGTGCTGCGCTGACTGTAGTGAAACAGCAGGAACAGGATGGACGAATAATGGCGGCGTTGCAGCAGGGCGTTTCAAGGCTTCCGCGTAGGTTGTCTCACGGCGGTATTCAGCAGGAGCTGGCACAGCTGTATCACGAGGCAAGGTGTCCCGGAGGGCCTGGTGCAGCTCATCCTTGATCACAGTCGCAATAGAGTTGACTGTAGGAGGAGGTGTTACACCAGCCTTTTGTAACTCTTCACGTACTACATCACGGATGAGTTCACGTAGACAGTCGTTGTTGGTTCTAGTGGCGGTGAAAATGTCGGCAGTAGACATGCCACTGACTCTCCTGTCGTATTGGTTGGATCGCTGCTGCAGCATTTTTTCCATTGTCACGGCCTCGGACAAGAACTCCGCGACCGTCTTCGGAGGACTTCGCACGAGGCCGGCAAAAAGCTGGTCCTTGACACCGCGCATCAAGTGACGCAACTTCTTGTCCTCAGTCATTCTTGAATCGGCCCGTCGGAAGAGGCGCGTCATGTCTTCGACGTACGCGGTCACAGTTTCGTTTGGCGACTGGACGCGGGCAAGAATAGCTCGTTCAGCTCTTTCTTGGCGGTCAGTGCTGGCATATGTCTGCAGAAGTCTTCGAGAGAATTCGGGCCACGTCGTCAGCTGCTCCTCCCGATTTTGATACCACGTGCGAGCCCCGTCTTCGAGATAGAAGTAGACACGACCCAGTTTCGCCGCGTCGTCCCACTGATTCAAGTTGGCTACGCGCTCGAAGTCCGCCAACCAGTCCTCAACGTCTTCGCGCTCCGTACCATGGAACGTCGGCGGTGCCCGTGGGCTTTCCAACGTATAGCGGTTCGGCGACGTGCTTCCCGTGCCGGTTGCCAAGGTTTGTACCGAAGTGCTCGTCATGTTTGTTGACGTGGTGGGAGCAGTATCGTTGACTTCCGGAGGCAATCCCCTGATTCGGCGGCTGGTCCGATGCACGGGAGTGTTGACTGGCACTGGACTCGTATTACGGCTTCCTGGGGGGGTCTGCAGCATCCGTGAGGCTACCCAGCACCTTCCACCAGTTTGTCACGATGAGTCACAAGTACTGGGGGGATTTATTGAACAACCGGGTGGCTAGCTCTAGGACGATGCGTCAGTCGGGGCTGGCTCTCGAGCAGAGAAGAACGCGATCTTCTTTTTTCCTCCAGATTTAGAGCCGCTCTTGCTGCCAACCCACTACGTGCTGGCGGCAATATGAACCAGCACATGCGAGGAACCTCGTCTGAAAAAACTCTACGGTAGTTTCCGTCGTAACATAGACACCATATACGACGCCCGAAACATCGCGTAGTTCATACGGAGGAGTTTTTATCTGCGCTGTGTTTGTTTTCAACATCGGTGTTCATCATCGCTGAAAGCGAACCTCGCACTAGCCAACACATTTCGGTGATGTGAAAACGTACGTACTTATAGAAGTGTATTCGCGGATTGTACGACGCTGAAACATTCGTTGGCTTCGGTTCAAATCGTTTTCGTGTGTTGCCAAGCTAATAACAAGCGTGCGCTGGTTGGTAGCAGTGTGAGGTGATTTCGTGTAGGGTACCATCAACGCTGAAACATTCAGCTGTCAGCAGTCTCATTTCCATTCACGTACAAGACAGAAATTCGAGCGTGCGTTGCTGTGGTGATCGAAAAAGAAAGTTGCATGATTAAGTGCTGCTGGTATTGCCTGCTATTTCAGTTCTCGCTTCTTCTGCTTTTCTGCCATGCTCAGTAGCACATACGTTGTTTGGAGGCATTCTAACACACACACACTTAATGTATAGTTCATTCTGATACTCATAACTATAGGCATACAATGGCGCTTCTCCGTCGTTTTACAGTTTACTATAATATAACGCGCGTTTTGTTTACAGCTGGACAGATAACTGAAAACCTTGTGAGAAGCACCTGATTTGAAATCAGCTGTACGATGACACGATAGTTGGAAGAGAAGATCACCACATATATGCACAGAATGGATGAAGGTGCACTAGTGTGGTACTGCATTTTGTATAGAAGAAATGCAAAAAGTACCCATTGTGACTTATGAGACCTTTCCGAACTGTGCATGTATTTATCTGGTCCTCCAAACTCTAATGAGCTGAAGATATTATTCGATGGTTTCGAACATTGAATATTTGTATCTGTTTCCAAAGAGTGCTTCATTTCTGTTCAGTTTTTTTAGTATATGCATTAACTTGGATTATATATATATGCATGCACTTAAGCATATCCAATTTAGCTCTGTAGGAAAACATGCCAAAACTTCTGTACGGTGCTCTGGTGCAATCCTATGATCGGTATTTGTCCCATCAAAAATTTTGGGCATGCTTTATTGCATTATAGGGTATTTTGACAATTGATGACATGTGAAAGCCACAGTGCTTGGCTGTAATCTCAAAACCAATGTCTGTTTCATCAAGAAGTGTCAGATGCATTTTGTAGATGGTAAAGGATATTTAAACTACCAGCAAAGTGCTGGAGCCTTCAACACAGCACTGATCCGCAATCACCATCCAGCTTAGAAGTCATTTGTAGTGCTCTCTAACACGTTCAAATAAAGTTATTAAACACAGAATTGATCTACTTGGTTTGATTTCTAATACCAGTGTGTCTGACTTTTTGGAGGCACCTGTTTTATAATAATGTTCTATTTCTCTGATTTCTTACCGGTGTGCACTCAAGGGTAGTGATATTTGTTTACCTTGGCACACCTATTGTGATATTACTGTTTAAATCCTTTCATTTTGTATATATGTACGCCACTTTTGCAGTAGCCTCACAATGGGCTGCCTTATTTGAAAATAAATAAATATACCATCTGAAAGTGCTCCACGCTGTGCTAAGTTCCAATCTGATCACTAATATTTGTTGCATCATGATCTGTTGGGTGTGTTTTATTGCTTTGGAGAACATTTCGGCTGCCTTCCATGAAGGGTTCAGTTCCAGTATTATGACCGATATCTGTGACTTCATAAAGAGTTAGGCACGGTTTGTCGTTTTAGAGAATACTTTAACTACAGACAACGTCCATAAATCTTCCATACAGGGTTCAGTTGCAGTCTTATGGCCAATATTTGTCTTATTATGAAAGTTTCAAGTACAGTTAGTTGCATTAGAGCATATTTTGACTACAAAAAATGCCCAGAGGCATTCTACGAAGTCCTTGGTTCCATTTTTATCACCAGTATCTGTTTGTCACTAAGAGCCTGATGCGGTTTCTTGCATTAGAGAATATTTCCAATACCCTTATCATTCAAAGGCCCTCCGCACAGAGCACAACTACAGCCTCATGACCTAAATTCGTCACAACATGAAAAGTAGGGTGTAGGTTGTTGCGTTGGAGAACATCTCGGCTGCAGACAACGTTCAAAAGCCTTCTATACAGGGTTCAGTTCTAATATTATGACCGACATCTGTGACTTTATGAACAGTTGGGTGCGGTTTGTCATTTTAGAGAATAATTTGACTAAAGGCAACGTCCAGAAGTCTTCCATAAGGGGTTCAGTTTCAATATTATGACCGATATCTGTGACTTCATCAACAGTTGGGTGTCATTTGTCGTTTTAAAGAATACTTTGACTAAAGACAACGTCCAGAAGCCTTCCATACAGGCTTCAGTTCCAATATTTTGACCGATATCTGTGACTTTATGAACAGTTGGCTGTCATTTGTCGTTTTAGAGAATACTTTGACTAAAGACAACGTCCAGAAGTCTTCCATACAGGCTTCAGTTACAATATTATGACCGATACCTGTGACTTCATGAACAGTTTGGTGTCGTTTGTCGTTTTAGAGAATACTTTGACTAAAGACAACGTCCAGAAGCCTTCCATACAGGCTTCAGTTCCAATATTTTGACCGATATCTGTGACTTTATGAACAGTTGGCTGTCATTTGTCGTTTTAGAGAATACTTTGACTAAAGACAACGTCCAGAAGTCTTCCATACAGGCTTCAGTTACAATATTATGACCGATACCTGTGACTTCATGAACAGTTTGGTGTCGTTTGTCGTTTTAGAGAATACTTTGACTAAAGACAACGTCCAGAAGTCTTGTATTAAGGTTTCAGTTCGAATATTATGACCGATATCTGTCACATCATGAAGTGTCAGGCCCAGTTAGTAGCATCAGAGCACATTTAGACTATCTAAAATGCCCGAAGGCATTCTACAGAGTATTTCGTTCCTATCTTATGACCAATATTTGTTGTACCAATAAGAACCAGGTGTGCTTTGTTGCATTAGAGGGTATTTCTAACACACGCATAAATTGAAAGCCTGCTAATCTGGCCTCAATTGCAGTCTTATGACTTAAATCTGTCAGATCATGAAGTTTCAGGCGTGATTATTAAGCTGAGGGCTATAAAATATAAAGTGTAAATGTACTGAAGGCACCAGCACATTCACGATATTATTAATAAGTTTGGTAGGGCAGGTATAGAAACCCGGTATTTTATAAACCTGATTAGGAGGGCAGTCTTATTCACCGAAGAGAGGAGGGGGGGGGGCTTAATATCCACTCCATATATTAACATAGGGAGGGGGCGCTAATTCAGCTCCTCCCTATTAAAAGAAGAGGGAGGGGGCACTGCGACGAACTTTTGCCCCCCTTTTTTTAAGGGCAACCCTGCACAAGCCTATGATAGACGTACAGTATCCTAGACGCGAATTCGCAGGAGCGGCGCACGCGCCGATGTTGATTTCTGGTGCATACCGCTGTAGTTACTTTGGGCACCGGGATTTCAATTGCTTCTAAAATAGTCTAAACTGTGGTGGGTGAAGCACTATCAACTTCTTAACTTGTTCTCAAATCCTCTAAAACATACAAACCCGCTCCAGTTGAGAACGTGCCGTTCTGTGCTGAACTTGGACAGTTCTAAGCCAAAAGATCAAGCAACATTGTGCATCGTCCTTGGACGCGTGGGTGTCAACGCGGTCGACGCGTGCCAGTGGTTGCGCGCCCTTTTCCTCCACAGCCGCGACTAGACGCTTTTGACGCGTAGGCGCGTGCATACGCGTGCCAGTGGTTGGCACATTTATTCTTGCTTGGCCTGTGCTCTTTCTCCCAAATCACTCTTTTTTCTTCTTTTTTTGTGACGAGAATTAACATTTTACATCTTGTGCATATGTCACCAACCCCGTAACAATATATACATACATTCATATATATATATATATATATATATATATATATATCTATATATATATATATATATATATATATATATATATATATATATGTGTGTGTGTGTGTGTGTGTGTGTGTGTGTGTGTGTGTGTGTGTGTGTGAACGACGACGAAGCAGCATGAAACGGCAAGTCACAACGTTGCCGCACACGCGTGACCCGAGCTTGCGTTTGTTTTTGTATTTTCGGCCTGTTGACGTTCCTCGCTCTTCTGGCGTTCCTCGGCCTTCCAGTAGGTCTGTACGTAAATAAACTGCGTGACATCTGGTGGAGGTGTGTGGACTCCCGTACAAACCTGGAACTTCGCTCCTGTATGCTTCCGCCTCTACGTGACACGAACATGGCCACCGGCCTCTCCAGGTGGGACCTTCGACCGTCCATGTCACTTGCGGTGCCGTGTATCCTCGACGAGACCCTCCTATCATCACGGGCTCCACTGAGTCGGACGTCGAAGATTGGTTGGCGAGGTATGACAAAGTCGGCGCAAGTAACAAATGGGACGACCCAAATAAGCTGGGCTACGTCACGTTCTACCTTGCGGACACCGCGCAACTGTGGTTTAATAACCACGCAGCTGACATTACTACGTATTCTGCATTCAAGACTGCTATTACGGACGTCTTTGGACGACCTGTGGCACGCAAGCTTCAAGTCGAGCCCCATTTACGTCACCGTGCGCAGCAACCAGGTGAGACCTACACGGGCTACATTGAAGATGTGTTGCATCTATGCAACCGCATCAACTTTACCATGCCCGAGGAAGAAAAAAATCAGGCACATATTGAAAAGCATTGATGACGGCACCTTTTAGATGTTGCTCGCTAGAAATATCCCCACAATTGCTGTCCTCGTTTCCCTCTGTCGAAGCTTCGATGAATTGCGTAGGCAGCGCGCAATTGCTCGTGAAGCCCTCACGATGCCAGACACGCTCGCAAGCTTGCACCTAGCTGCCCATCCTACCGATCAGCAGCCGCTGCTTTCGACAATCAAGGGCTTCGTCCACGAAAAGGTAGCGCGCCAGCTGTCACTGCTGCCACTGACACATGAGCCCACGCAAGCTTTCGCACCGGAACTCCAACACGTCATTCGGACCCAAGTCGCTGAAGCCCTTCCGCCGATGCATCAGCCACCACCAGTCACTACGCCTCTCACGTACGCCGCCGTCGCTGCTCGGCCTACGCAACAGCGTATGCCATATGCTCAACCTACCACGCCACCCTATGTCGTGCCTACAACCCCAATCGCTGCGCCATATCCCTACGTGAGATCTTCAGCTCCATTTTACCGTCGCTCAGACGCTTGGAGGACGCCGGATAATAGACCCATCTGTTTCGCCTGTGGTATCGCTGGACACGTCGCCCGCCACTGTCGCCGAGATCCCCCTCCAGTCGACACCGCGGGCAGGCCAATGGCGTCGTCGTCTAGGACGCCATCAAGGTACACCACTGACGGTCCTCGACCCTACGCAAACCATCGGTCACCATCGCCCCGACGACGTTACCTGTCACCTATGCGTCGCCGACCTGCTACGGAAGAAAGAAACTGATCGCTGCAGCTCCGGAGACAACAGCTGCATACAATTCGAACTGCTTAAGGCCTCCATCTTTCTCGCCACAAAGCGTTATTGACGTCAATGTTGAGGGGACTGCCGCACAAGCGCTTATCGACACAAAGGCCGCCGTTTCCCTAATCTGTGAGACGTTATGCCGCAAGTTGAAAAAGGTGACGACGCCTCTTTCGGGCCTGATGCTCCACACGGCCAACTCGCAGTGCATAGAACCTACAGCTGTGTGCACTGCACGTGTCCTTATCCAAGGTGAACTTTATGCCATTGAATTTTTGTGCTGGCATCATGCTTCCACGAAGTCATTCTTGGATGGGATTTTCTTTCGCGTCATTAGGCCATCATAGATTGCTCGCGTGCAGAAGTTGCCCTTACACCACTGCCAACCTCTTGTTTGGTGGATTCTCTTTCTGAAGCTTACAAACTTGTCGTTGTTGCAGACACGGAAATAGCGCCGAGAACATCCACCCTTGTAGCCCTGACCTGTACGGCCGCTGCTGCCGGAACTGTTCTGTTCACTCCGTCTGACGTATTTACCCGCCGCCATAGCCTACACCTGCCCTTTGCCGTACTCACCATGGAATCCGGTGCTACCACCATGCTCGTCGCGAACTCGCTATCGTCGCCAGTTACCTTACTTCGCGGATAATGTTTGGGTAACATACAAGACGTTGACCTGTTGTGCCCTCTGGAGTTCACCGAACACCCACCTCACCTCCAGCTCAATGCTATGACGCCATCTGTGGCCACACTGCCCGCGCCAGACTTATTCCAGCCCTCTGTTGCCGCTGAGCTATCGCCGACACAAAGAAGGGAACTCTTGTCCCTTCTTCGAGAGTTCCGTTCTGCCTTCGATTGTGCTCAACCATCTTTGGGTCGCACAGCGAACATCACGCACCACATTGACACCGGTACTTATGCTCCCTTACGCCAACGACCATATCGAGTTTCAAGAGCGCCGTATTATCAACGACAAGTCGACGATATGCTCAAGCGTTGTGTCATTCAGCCATTGCAGAGCCCTTGGTCGTCCCCTAGCTGTTGTACTTGTGCGCAAAAAGGATGGGTCTATCCGATTCTGTGTCGACTACCGCTGGCTAAATAAGATAACTCGGAAGGATGTGTACCCGTTGCCACGCATCGACGATACTCTCGATTGCTTGCAAGGAGCAGAATATTTCTCCTCTTTAGATTTACGCTCAGGATATTGGCAAGTTTCAATGGCTGATCCTGACCGATCGAAGAATGCATTTGTAACACCTGATGGGCTGTATGAGTTTAACGTCATGCCGTTTGGACTCTGCAACGCCCCAGCTACCTTCGAACGGATGATGGACACCATCCTTCGCGGCTACAAGTGGAACACGTGCCTTTGCTACCTAGACGACATCGTCGTTTTTTCTCGCGACTTTTCGACTCACCTTGTTCGTCTTCGTGCTATTCTCACGTGTCTCACCTCTGCTGGCCTTCAACTTAACATCAAGAAGTGCCATTTTGCCGCACGTCAGCTCACTATACTGGGTCACGTCGTCTGCAAAGAGGGTGTTCTCCCGGATCCGGCGAAACTCCGCGCCGTGGCCGACTATCCGAAGCCCCATTCTTTCAAGACGCTTCGAAGCTTTATCGGCCTGTGCTCATACTTTCATCGATTTGTGCGCAACTTCTCTTCCATCATCGCGCCTCCAACCTGTTGACAACGTCCAAAGGCATTTCTGCTTGGTCCAAAGAGTGCGACGAATCCTTCACCGCGCTTCGGCGGTTATTATTATAACCTCCAATACTACGTCATTTTGGCCCCAATGCACCTACGGAGGTCCGTACCGGCGCCAGTGGTGTCGGTCTTGGTGCTGTGTTGGCTCAACGAAAACCAGAGTACCAAGAATACGTGGTCGCTTACGCGAGTCTAACCCTCAAGAAAGCCGAGTGTAATTATTCCGTCACGGAGAAAGAGTGCCTCGCAATTGTCTGGGCTTTGACGAAGTTCCGCCCATACCTTTATAGCCGCCCTTTCGAAGTCGTCACGGACCACCACGCTCTATGTTGGCTATCATCGCTCAAAGACCCGTCGGGGCGCCTTAGTCGTTGGGCTCTTCGCCTACAGGAATACGACATTCGTGTTGAATACCGATCCGGCCGCAAGCACTCCGACGCTGATGCGCTATCCCGCTCGCCGCTACCAGCCGACCCAACCTCCTCGTCACCTTCTTCAGCTGTCATAACACCAATCGACTTCACAGACATGGCATCGGAACAACGCAAAGATGTGTGGATTTCCCAACTCCTCGCCTTTCTGGCTGATCCGTTAGCTAACTTGGTCTCGAGAACTATCCGCCGTCAAGCCACACATTTCGCTATTCCAGACGACCTGCTCTATCGGCGGAATTACACGTTTGAAGGTCGGAGGTGGCTGTTAGTGATACCCAACCACATGCGCTCGGAAACCTGTACTGCTTTCCACAACGACCCGCAAAGCGCTCACGCTGGCGCTCTCAAAACGTACAACCGTCTACGTCAGCGGTACTACTGGCGCGGCCTGTACACATTCGTCCGCAAGTACGTACGTGCTTGTACTGCATGCCAGCGACGTAAAGTCCCACCTCAACGCCCTGCCGGTACACTTCAGCCTCTGCCTTGTCCAGCGCGTCCGTTTGACCACGTCGGTATCGACTTATACGGACCACTTCCCACGTCGTCTTCTGGAAACAGATGGATAATTGTCGGCGTGCACCACCTCACGCGTTACGCGGAGACGGCAGCACTACCCGCAGCAACCGCGAGGGAAGTTGCGTTTTTCATCTTGCGCAACTTTGTTTTTCGCCGTGGTGCTCCCCGCGAACTTTTGAGCGACCGGGGGCGTGTTTTCTTGTCTGACGTCATTCAAGCGTTGCTCGCTCAGTGCAACATGGTTCATCGCATGACGACAGCATATCACCAGCAGACGAATGGCCTCACAGAACGATTTATTCGCACTCTCGGTGATATGTTGACGATGTACACAGCCTCAGACCAGACCAATTGGGACACTGTCCTTCCATTCGTCACGTATGCGTATAACACCGCTACGCACGCGACAACAGGGTTCTCCCCTTTCTTTCTGTTGTACGGACGCGAACCATCGTGCACGCTGGACACTATCCTCCCGTACACGCCCGACTCCTCTGAGTACACTGCAACTTCTGATGTTGCCAGGTACGCAGAAGATTGCAGACGATTGGCCCGTTCTCTGACAACCGAGGACCAAGGCCACCAGAAGCCACGGCATGACACCGACCGACATCTCTCTACTTTCACGACTGGTGCTCTCGTTTGGCTCTGGATTCCACCGAGCACTCCTGGCCTTTCGTCGAAATTACTGGCACGATACCACGGGCCCTACCGCATTCTCGCCCGTACGTCACCAGTCAATTATGAGAATGAGCCTTTGACACAGTCTCATGACTTACGCCGTCATGGCCGAGAAATTGTGCATGTGAGTCGCCCGAAGCCGTATTACGACCCCGCTATAGTGACTACGCCTTAAGTCGCCAGGTTGGCTACGCTATTCACCGGGGGCCAATGTAGGGAACTAAGCGAACGACGACGAAGCAGCATGAAACGGCAAGCCACAGCGTTGGTGCACACGCGCGACCCGAGCTTGCGCTTGTTTTGTATTTTCGGCCTGTTGACGTTCCTCGCTCTTCTGGCGTTCCTCGGCCTTCCAGTAGGTCTGTACGTAAATAAACTGCGTGACAATATATATATATATATATATATATATATATATATATATATATAATATATATATATATAGATAGATATAGATAGATAGATAGATAGATAGATAGATAGATAGATAGATAGATAGATAGATAGATAGATAGATAGATAGATAGATAGATAGATAGATAGATAGATAGATAGATAGATAGATAGATAGATAGATAGATAGATAGATAGATAGATAGATAGATAGATAGATAGATAGATAGATAGATAGATAGATAGATAGATAGATAGATAGATAGATAGATAGATAGATAGATAGATAGATAGATAGATAGATAGATAGATAGATAGATAGATAGATAGATAGATAGATAGATAGATCATATAGCCCCTCCTTCTAGCCACTAGCTACGCAACCTTGCGGCGAAACAACTGCAATGCTTTAAGGATGCTCAGCAACATAGTTATGCCGCAGTTGCAATAGCAATTTGAGAAATAGGTGTCAGCGTAATCATAAGTCCACTGACATTTCTATACGCGCGTTCTTATTACAAAAACACCGGTGATGTTAAAGTAACCCTCTAACACTTTACACGACTTGATCATTTTACATGTTTTTCTAGCTGGTTGCGTACACTGACGCCTTAAGCGGTATAAGTTCCGCAAATACGGCAGTGATAGGGCCACGCAATGCAAAGCTATTCAGCGTACAGATTCCAATATACAGTGAAATTAATGCTTACCCTCATCTCGATTTTGGCGGGCTCACCTTACCGTGTTTCCCTCGCCCTCTGACGTCGGAAGGCTACCCAATGAAATGAACTGAAAGCCCTGCCGTTCAGGAAGTTCGCATGACATATTGCCTGTTACGTCCAGCGTATCAAGGACGCCGTTGCGATGGCAACAAACAATGTGGTAGTTCAAGAGGGAACGACTCGTCCGAAACGAGTCAGATCGACACATGCGAAACACATGCGACACGTGCGAAACGCTTCTGTAATGTTTTGTAACTTTACTGATCTTTATTTTCGCAATGACGTACATTTCTTTATTTTAGTTTCTTTAAGTAACGGTGCCCGGAGCGTCGCATGTGCGTTTTCTCCAGCGCACGGCGTTCGGCGCATTCTTCGACCAGCTTTGTAGTTTTCAAGCTCGAAACGTCGGAGAGCTTTATTCTCTGTCACTTTGAGTGAAAAAATCATGCTAATGAAAAATAAATTCGATAGTATTTTATGTGTTAATGAAATGCCGTGATCACATTTGACGTTCAATTTATCCAATCATATGGCGGCAACCTTCCAGCGTCATCTCCGCTCGCAGTAGTTCTGGCGAGGGCCACTACGAGTGATGCAATCGGCAAAGATGTTTTCAAGCGTTAAAGGGCCCCTTTAAGCTTCACCTTTAAAACGCCTGTCGACAGGCTCCGTAACGCGCAGGAAAAGCTTGCGCATTTTTCTTGCACGTGACCAACCTCCTCCCACGCGCATTGACGTCAACTCGGTGATCAGCGACGTTGACTTAATTACTGTTTGTTCAGAACTGGTTTAGACCAATCGACGAGGTGCATGCCGCGTCATGTCGCCGATCACCGAGTTGTTAACAATCCAAACCGATAGTCGCATAGCCTCCAAAATACATGCCACGCGCTCGAAATCTCAGGGGCCCTAAAGAAAGTCACAATGCCTCACAGATGGCAGTGCATTATCTATCGTTTGCTGTTTGCTGTATCAACGCCTCTGGAGAGGCATAATATGTTTTCCGCTAGATGGTCGTAGTTGTCCATTTTTAGAGCTGTTTGAACGTTCTTGTGTGTTTTCGGAGGTGGTGGCTGCATTATCCCGGCATTTTTTAACGTAGTTTGATGGCCTCCCAAATGCGCCTTCCAATCGCCGATTGGGCTCGTTTTCGTCGTGTCACATGTCGAACGAAAGCGTTAGAGATACTCTTTCTATCGCATTCATGTATTGTTTCTTCCCCAAGCAGCTGCAAGTGGCATCGTGGCATTGTGTTGAGATACCTCCTTGCCACGCGAACGGCCTGGGTTCAATCCTGAATGGCGTCAAAGTTTTTATTATTTTTTTATTTCCTTTGCTTTTGTTCTCGATTTTTCGCTCACCACCAACGATGCCGACGCCAACGGTGAAATTTCTGCGACATGAGCTCTCTTATGCTCTCGCGTTTAAAAAACGACGAAATAACAATTAAGCCTTTCTAAACCATATCGAATTAGGCAGCATTCACGCGATAAACCCCCCCCCCCTCATTCTGCGGCGCATTTATTCGCTCCCCCCGCCCCTACAAAAAATGTGGCTGGCATTTTTTTTCGTCTATTTCGTCTATTTCTTGCTTGGGCTGTAAAAAATATTAAGTGCAGTTGTTGTCCCTGGATATTTGGAAGCTTATCGAAACTTACAGGGAAACCATTTTCATGCACCAATATTCGCGATTGCGCAGATAGATTAGCGGGGCACTTTAACAGGAGATTGTTCCGATCTGTCCACTAATTACGCAAGCTTACAGAAACACGTAAAGACTGGAAGCTAAAGTCACCTCTCTGAAAACTCAGAACAAGAAGAAATTCCCCGCCATTTCAATTGGCATGTTCTATCAATCCCGCGGAGAAAAAATTTCAGAAGCTTCTGTAAGAATATTGTCCGAAACTCAATTCTTGGACAATTCTCTGCAGTGGATATGAGTCACCTGAGCAGATTAACAAGAACAAGAAATCGACGCCAATGAACCACTACAAAAACCCTTCAAATCACTGTAAAAGAAATTTCCTTTACATTACAAATACTTAAATAAGATTTCATTGACTTAACGTTGCGCTATTTGCAATAAATGATGTGTGGCAAAGTTTTTTTTCGCAAATAGATAAGCGGGACGTATATGTTCCAATGTCTTCGGCCAACTACTATAAGCCCACTTCCATGGTGCCCACTGCACCCTGTCTTCATATTCTTTAGGGGCGATGCTCCTAAAGCCGTGGGTCTGTCTCTCCTATAGCTCGTACGCGTCCGCCTAGTTCGATGACTCACTGAGCAGTTGCGGACGGACTCACGGATGGACAGACACACAGATGAATGGATGGATGGATGGATGGATGGATGGATGGATGGATGGATGGATGGATGGATGGATGGATGGATGGATGGATGGATGGATGGATGGATGGATGGATGGATGGATGCATGGATGGATGCATGCATGGATGCATGCATGGATGGATGCATGGATGGATGGATGGATGGATGGATGGATGGATGGATGGATGGATGGATGGATGGATGGATGGATGGATGGATGGATGGATGGATGGATGGATGGATGGATATGGCTGTACCCTTTAGATCGGATGGTGGCTAACGCCACCAAGTCGTAGTACTTAGTGAACCAAAAACTAGTTTTAATTTTTATTCCTTTAAATAATGAGGTTGGGGACTCGTACCTTGCAGTGAGGGGTTTCATTTTCCCTCCTGCCTTGACTTTAGCCACCAATCAGATAACCTCCTTCTAGTTAATTCTACCCGCTTAAAGTCTATTTTGCCCTCCCTGTCCCTAAACCTCAGTGCTTTGAAAAACTCTGCGCCATCATCCTGAACTATATGGTAAAGCCCTTTACAGAACATTATCAATTGTTCGGAAGTTTCCTCTTCCTCTCCACATGCACTGCATACCGTGTCTACCTCTTCGTATTTGGCCCGATAAGTCCTGGTTCGCAATACTCCCGTCCTCGCCTCAAACAGTGGAGAACTACCCCGAGTATTATCACAGATCCGTTCCTTGGCAATTTCCTGCTCACAATTTTGATAGATCTCTAGTGCGGACTTCTTAATTATGCCGATTCTCCACATATTCGTCTCAGCTTTCTTCACCTTCTACTTAATGGATAATTCTTTTTGGTTTGGCCCCCTGCTGTTTTTTAAGTATTTACTAGTCAATATTCTGGTTCTCTTCCTCCATTTTGTATCGACATTCTTCATGTGCAAGTAGCTGGATACCTTCCTAGCCCAGCGCTCCTGCCCCATTTCTCTCAATCGCTTCTCAATTTTTATCTTGCTGCTAGCTTGCCTGCCCTCAAATGATGTCCATCCCATATCACCTTGTACTCCCTGATTTGGTGTATTCCAGTGAGCTCCTAAGGCAAGCCTACCTATTCCTCGTTGCTTAATTTCTAATCTTGCTTGAACTTCTGATCTCATGAACAAGACCGCATAGCCGAACGTCAGACCAGGAACCATGACCCCTTTCCATATTCCTCTCACAACCTCATACCTATTGATATTCCACAGTGCCCTATTTTTCATCACTGCTGCATTCATGTTACCTGTAGTCGTAACGTATATTTCGTGTTCCCTCAGGTACTCGGTCCCATTGCTTATCCATACGCCCAGATATTTGTATTTATCTGTTATCTCTAGCGTGACCTCCTGTATTCTAAGCTCACTATTTTTGTTGTCATTGAAAATCATGACAGCTGATTTTTCCTTACTGAATCTGAAATCTAACCTATCTCCCTCATTACCGCAGATGTCCATCAATCTCTGCAAATCTTCCTTGTCGGCCATTAGCACTATATCATCTGCGTACATCAATGCTGGTAGTGCCTGTTCAATGAGTTTTCCTTGTTTGACGAAAGAGAGATTGAAGCCCAGTCCACTTCCCTCTAGTTTGGCTTCTAATTCTTGTAGGTACATCATGAATAACAAGGGTGACAGAGGACACCCCTGCCTAAGCCACCATTTTACTTCTGTAGGCTTGGATACCTGTTTTTACCAATTTATAACTGCCTTGTTACCTTTATAGATATCTTTTAAAAGATTAGTGACTCCATCTTCCACACCTAGTGTGTCGAGTATTCCCCACAAGTCCTCTTGAACCACGCTATCGTATGCTCCCTTGATATCCAAAAATGCTAGCCACAGGGGCCTGCGTTCCTTTTCTGCTATTTAGATGCACTGGGTCGGTGAGAACAGATTGTCTTCTAACCTCCTGTGTTTCCGAAACCCATTCTGCAGTTCCCCCAGCACCCCCTAATCCTATATCCATGCCTGCAGTCTTTCCTTTATAATCTGCATTGCCAGCCTGTAGACCACTGATTTCACGATTATGATAGGACGGTAGCTGTTTACGTCATCTTTGTCCCCCTTCCCTTTATAGATCATGCTAATCCTGCTAGGTTTCCATCCATCGGAGACTTCACCATCGATTATTATTTTGCTCACTGCCTCTCTCAAAGCCTGCTTAGACTTCGGACATAATGTCTTTATCAGCATAATTAGAATGCCATCTGGGCCTGTTGATGTACTACTAGGAACCCTCTTCTCAGCCCTTCCCCACACTCGTTGTGAAAATGGAGCCTTTGCGCCACTTGATTCATCCTTGTCTATTGTGGTGCATAAAGCACTTCTTTGTTGAAATTTTTCTGTCACCCTTGTTCTTATATATTCAATAGCTTCGTCCCCTTCTAGCCTAGCACCTTGAGCTGTAATTATAAACCTCTGCTCTAGGCTCATCTCATTTATTAGGGAGTTTAGATGGTTCCAAAATTTCGCAGCTGCCTTTCTATCTTTTTTATGTACTTCAGGCAGCCACTGATCTCCCTTTCTTCTAATCTTTTCATTGTTCAGAAGGGATACATCCCTTCTACAGCTTAGAAGGATTTCCTATTTTCTTTCAACATCATCTGTCGGTTCACCCCTCTGCTTAACACGTCTGTGTTCCCTAGAGGCTTCCTGACGTTTTGCTATGGCTCTCTTAACTTCCTCATCCCACCAACTCTTCGGTTTGTGTCTTCTTTTCCGGGGTGACTTGTCATGTGCCTTAGCAAGCTCTAGTTCCAACAGTCTAATTAGATTTGTGTATGTCAACACTGTTTTATTATCTTCAGTGATACTTCCTCAATTTGTTTAGTAGCTATTTCTATTTGCCTTTCTGAATCAAAAAACAATTCCTGTAGTTGCTCATCTTGTCTCCTTCCCAGTTTCACTGCGCTTCCAAATCTTAGCTTGATACGTTTGTGATCACTACCAGATTTCTGGAGCCACCTTCATCTATGTGCATTCCCCTGAGCTTATCATACATCCTATGTGACATCAGTGCGTAATCTATCGTCGACTGCAGCCTTCCGACCTCCCATGTCATTTGCCCTTCACACTTCGCGGTACTTTTGCAAATCATCAAATCATGTCTTTCACACATATCAATGACAATTTTGCCTGTTGGGTCAGTATATCCATCTATATCTTCTATGTGCGCATTCATATCTCCTAGTATATCATAGCCGCCACTGCTGCACGTGTCCGGAGCAGCAGCGGTGCGGCGCTGAAGTTTACCGCAAAAGGTTCACGCGGGAGCCAGCGCTTTGGACACTCCCCATATTCTATGTCACTCTACAGAAAGTGCATGCACGGGTTCCCCCCCCCCTCCCCACCCCAAACCAAAATTTAAAAAAAAGAGCCTGCTTTTGTACGTTGGCAGTGCCACGCTTTTAGTTAGCGTCACATACGTGGGGCCACGCTGCATATGGAGGGCACTTCACCGATTAGCTTTCCGCGTTATCCGTATCTGTGTCCATGTCGTTCACTCTTTTCGTTTCCGACGCCGTGCGCGCGTGCATACTTTCATTGCGCGCGCATGGTGTGCCCCCCCCCCCCTCTCCGACGACGCTCAGCTTTGCGTTTTTTTAATGCAAAGCATTTCTTAGTGAACTTCGGCGACTTTGAGCGTATCTATCTATCTATCTATCTATCTATCTATCTATCTATCTATCTATCTATCTATCTAGCTGCCTACGACCTTTAGCTCTCCTGGCCGTTTCGATAATGGTATCGATACCAAACTTGGTATGGCATAGCATGATTGTATGAAGAACATATTTGACTAGTCATTACTATGAAAATCATGAGATGTATGTCGTGAATGTCATGATTTACATTTCATGGTCCTGCACCTCTTGCTGTGGTTTCGTTCATTTGGCATGTTGCAAAACTGGTATGATGTGACATGATTGCATGGCGAGCACAAGTGACATACCCTAACATGAAAATCATGACATGTGGGTAATGTAACAACGTGACTACATGCCACGCTGATGATGCGCTCGAGGCCATTTAAATGCTTCACATATACCAAATTTGGTATTACGGTACATGAATGAATGAAAAAGTATGTGATTGGTGCAAACATGATAATCATGGGATGCGTGTCATCAAACATGACTGCATGCTACCCTCATGATGCGCTGGCAGCCGTTTCGCGAGCTTCACTTATACCAAATTTTGTACTACAAAATGTGAATGGATGAAGAACGTATGATACTGGTGCAAACATGTTAAACATCAGTTGCGTGTCATGTAACAACATGACAACATGCTGTGCTCATGATGCGCTCGCGGCCGTTTTGCTGTCTTCACACATACCGAATTGGGTATTACGGGACGCGAACGGACGACATAGGTAAATTACACATCCAAACATGATAATCACGACATGCATGCCATATAACAACATTACTACATGCCACACTCATGATGCGATCGCGGCTGTTTCGCTAGCTTCACATATGCCAAACTTAGTATTACGTGACGTCAATGGATGACGAAGGTATGTCACTGGTGCAAACATGATAATCATGAGATGCGTGTCGTATGAGAACATGACTACACGCCACAGTCAAGGCATCAATACATTTCGACGTGACGCGGTGCGCGTGCTCGACGGCGTTCGTTTCGTCACATCACGCCGGCGTTGCTACGCCAGGCGTCGGTCCTGCCTGCCATATTCACCTTTTCATAAACGCCTCCATGGGCGCCACCATAGCCCTCCTTGGGCTGTGCAAATTGGCGCGTCCCCTCAAAAATGCACTGACAACGCTGCGCCCTTAGCCTTTGTACTCCCGCGCACAGCCCATCATGGCGGTGTTTTTTTCCTTCTTGTGAAAAGATGTATACTCGCAGGGGCGCGCTGCATTGCTTTGACACATGCGCGTTTCAGAGCGTCCAGCGTACCTCCATCTCGAAAAGAGGCAGACGCAGTGCTGTCATGGTAACGCATTGGCGCCAAATGCAGCATGTCGCATTTCGCGCCGGTTGCCGTCGGGCCGCGCCGACGTACGCAGGTCGCACCGGTCGTGGTTGGTGTCAGAGACTATAGAATGCTCGCGTTTTGCTAACGTAGCGTTGCTGTCAACGTTACGTTGTAGTATATTGGGCCCTGTATGATTCACTCGAGGCCGTTTCGATAGCTCCACATATACCGAATTTGGTGTTACGTGACGTCAATGGGTGACGATTCATATGACTGGTGCAAACATGATAATCCTGACACGCATGTCATGTAAGAACATGACAACATACCACACTCATTGCGTACTTGCGGCCGTTTCGCTAGCTCCACATATACTAAATTTGTTATAATGTGACGCGAATAGATGACGAAGGTAAACGACACATCCAAACATGATAATAATGACACGGAAGTCATGTACGGCATCATTTACCTCCACCTCGTAGCGTTGTGCTGATTTTAAAGTGACATATCAACAGTCCTCATTGATGCTTCGCATATCATCGATTCCCTCTGCACGTAGGATCTGACAATTTTCTTTGTCTGTAAAATCTGGTACACGTTACAGGTTTTAAATTGCTCGCGTATACATGTGCAGAAGCTGCACCGTGTGTATGCAGTATTTATATGGAGATCAGTGTGGGCATGGTGTAGTCGCACTAATCTTTTTCGTCGTGCCCGGATCGGTGGTCTCAGTCTGTCACATTAGTTTTGGAGACAAATGTCGCTTTATGTTTCTGGGAGACACAAGAGACCCGTTTGCTCAGTTATTCAGCTGAGACTTGGAAGAGTTTTACCTTCACTCGTTGTCAGCTCGGATTACGTGCATGGGGCGCTTTATGGTTATCTATTAGAAGTATTTGGTCAATGCGATTCTTTATTGGCACGTTTTTTGAGGGAATACCTAGCAGGATTAAAGCGAAAAAGGTTGTATAGAGCCATTTACGACATTGTTCTACCGGTACCACTTTACAGGAGTTTGTATTCTACAGGATTGGATTGGATAAACTTTTATTTGGTCCTCCAAAACACAGATCACTGTGTTGCGGGCAGCTCCCACGTGGGGACTGAGATGCCAAGCTCCTCAGCCGCCTCGCGGGCTTGGTGGACAGCCCAGAGCTGATCTGCCAAGGACGAGCTGCGGATTGCCGCCTCCCATCTGGCAGAGGTGATGTGCGATAAATGAGCGAATTTGGTGCACTGCCAGAGCATGTGTTCTAATGAAGCTATTTCCCCACAATGTGGACAAAGATTGCTTGGGTATAGGTCAGGGTACATGATGTGTAACATTTTCAAAGTAGGGTACATCCGCGTTTGCAAAAGCCTTAATGTAAGTGCTTGAGGCCGGGTTAGATTGTTGTGAGGTGGAGGGAAAATCCTTCTAGACAGGTAGAAATGCTTAGTGAGCTCGTTATATGTTGTAAGAATTTTCCGATTATCCCTTTCAACGGTAGAACGCATCCCCGGTGAGGCGCGGTTGGAGAGTTCTCGCGCCGCCTCGTGTGCTGCTTCATTGAGTTTGGGAGGGGAATCGTTTATTTGCCCAAGGTGAGCTGGGAACCAACTCAGAAGATGATGCGTTATGTTCTTGCCTTGCAGTATTCTCAGCGTTTGTTCAGAGACCGTCCCCTTGGCGAACGCCCGTAGTGCTGCCATGGAATCACTGTAGACGACTTCAATGTTGTCCATCTTGAGTGCTAAGGCGATGGCCACCTGTTCCGAAATGATTGGGTCTTTCGTCCTGGCCGTCGCTGAGTTGACGAGATGGCCAGCCCCATGGATCACCACTGCCACAAACGCTTTCCCGCTGGCGTAGGAAGCCGCGTCAATAAATACGACCCCTCGTTCCCCGTTTGAGACTTGACGTAGTATAGTCCTGGCCCTCGCTACTCTTCTTCTGACGTTGTGTTCTGGATGCATGTTTCTTGGTATAGGAGACACCGTGATATTCTCCCTGATGTTGTCGGGGATATCATTGTAATTGTGCCTGATTGCCATTGGGTGTTGGCCCAGCTCCTGCAGGATCATTCTCCCCGACCTTGTTATAGATAACCTTGCAAACTGTGCTCTCTCTTGGGCTTCTGCTATTTCTTCGAGCGTGTTGTGAATGCCAAGCTCAAGCAGACGCTCGGTGCTGGTATGTATGGGTAGGCCCAGGACCTTCTTGATAACTTTCCTGAGGAGCACATTCAGTGTCTCAGACTCTGCTCTTGACCAGTTGTGCATTGCTGCCTCGTACGTGAAGTGGCTTAGAACAAACGCATGCATCAACCTGATGAGGTTGTCTTCCTTGATCCTATTTCTTTTGTTGGCCACTCTGCGTATGAGGTGCACACCACTGTCTGTTTTCCAAGTTAACTTGGCTATAGATTTGCTATTGGCGCGGGTAGACTCTATCAGCATGCCCAGGGCTTTGATGGAGTCGACCCTCTGGATGGAATCCCCTTGATTTGTACGGAGGGGGATGTTTATCTGGTTTAACGGCTTCCATCCCCTGGGTTTTGGTCCCCGACGTGCAGTTCGATACAGTAAAAATTCTGACTTACTCGAGGAGCACTTGAGCTCAGAAGGACGAAGGTACTCTTCTACGGTCTCTTGCAGGATGCTCTCAATCTGCCCCTCGCTTCCACCTGTGCAGCAGATGGTAATGTCATCTGCGTAGATGTTGTGCTTCAATCCTTCAATGCTCGATAATTTCTTTGACAGTCCAATCATGGCAATGTTGAACAGCATTGGTGAAATCACTGCCCCTTGCGACGTGCCCCTTGCTTCTAGTTCGATTGCTGCGGTCTCGATATCTGCAATCTTCATCACGGCTTTCCGATCTGTAAGAAAGGACCATACGTAGTCATAGAAAGCTTTCCCCAGACTAAGCTCGGAAATTGCTTCGAGTATGAATGAGTGGTGCATGTTGTCAAACGCTTTTTCTAGATCTAGACACAGAATGGCTCTCACGTCTTTCGTTTCGTTGTCGATGACCTGGTGTTTGATAAGCTTCAATGCATCTTGTGTGGATAGCCCTGCCCTGAATCCAACCATATTGTGTGTATATATGTCGTTATCTTCCAAGTACTTGTTTATTCTGTGCAGTATGGCATGTTCTGCAACCTTGCCGATACATGATGTCAAGGATATTGGCCTCATGTTGTCCAAGCTTGGGGGCTTTCCTGGCTTAGGAATAAGGATCGTCCTGGCCAGCTTCCACTGCTCTGGCACCCTGCCCTTTTCCATGCTGCATTGATCATATCCTTCAGGGTTTCAATTGAATCATCATCTAGGTTACGAAGGGCCTTGTTTGATATACCGTCCGGGCCAGGGGCCGACCTGCCGTTGAGATCATGCAAGGCTCTTCTGATCTCCTCGATGTTAAAGTCGCCCTCAAGCCCTGGATTGGGCCTGCCCTGGTACTGTCTACTTGGTGGTGCCAATCCTCTTTTGATTGGGAGGTACTTATGCACGAGCCGCTGCACAACGTGCTGTTCTGTAGTGCGCCCTATCTCTTTGTGCGAAATTCGAGCGATAACACGCTTTTGATTTGTTTTGGTGGTGTTTTCGTTGAGGAGACGCTTTAACATATTCCATGTCTTGCCATTGTGCATCTGACCATCGACGGAGTTGCAGATTTCGTCCCATTGCTGCCTGGATAGTGCGCGACAATGTTCCTCGACTGATCTGTTTACCTCAGCTATCTTCTTCCTCAGTCTTCGGTTCAGGCGCTGACCCTTCCAACGGTTCAGTAGTGCTTGCTTTGCCTCAAGAAGATGAGCGAGCCGGCTATCCGTTTTTTCAACCGGAAAATCTGTGGTAATGGTGGAGGAGACGGATTTGATGTCATCTTTATTCTGTTTGACCCACTGCTCCAAGCCTTATCTGTGGCCATCTCGTTGCCTTTCCATCCTTATCTTCCTGAACTTATCCCATTCTGTGAAGTGGAATTCTCTCTGCTTTTTACGCTCCACGAAGAAGGTAGCGGCAAGAATGCAGTGGTCACTCCTTAGGTCTACAGCAAGGTTCATCCACTGGGTCTTCTTGATGTTCCTTACAAATGTAAGGTCCGGGGTGGAATCCCTGCAGCAAAATGTACCAAGCCTTGTTGGTAGGCTGGGGTCTGTGATTAGGGTGAGATAAAGTTCACTGGCACTTTGCCAAAGTCGATTTCCTTTCCCAGTGTTGTACTTGTAACCCCATGTATGATGAGGGGCGTTGAAATCACCTGCTATGACGAGTGGACATTCCCCGGCGATATTAACAGCTTTCTTTACAACCGTCTTGAACCCTTGCTCTTGTTCCTTTGGACTGCTGTATATATTAAGAATGAAAATGCTCAGACGGTTGCTGGTACCTGGCACGATCTCTATCATTACGTGTTCCATCCGGCCTGCTTCTATCTTGATGTCGTGAGTTACGTGCGTTAGTTTGTTGCATACGAAGGTGCAGACTCCCCTCCCTTCAGTATCCCCTATTACAGGCCGGTATCCAGGCAACGTTGCTTGCGGTGAAAGAATCTCTTGTAATAATATAATATGAGGCTTTTCTTGGCTGCTCCTGATATACTGCTGTAAGGCTGCCTTCTTTTTAAGGTAACCTCTACAGTTCCATTGCCAGATGCGAAATACTTCACGTAGCGCTGCCATCATGGTTATTACATGGGCGACCAGAGCCTGATGCTGCACCTGTCGACAGGTTTGGTACCACTAGTATTGGTGGCCGAAGGGGTGAGTTTGGTGCATAGGAGGCCTTGCTGTATTGTGCAGATATGCTTCGACCTTTGGAATGCGCAAAGTCATATGCTATTCCAGTGCCGCCACGCTTGACTGTATCCTACTCATCTGCTCGCTAAGATTGGCTACTACTTTGCTGAGCGTGTCAAAGACCTCTTTCACATCTGACATGCTCGTTTGGTTGGCTTCCACGTGTTCTGCCATGACTGCTCTCTTTTTTGTGGTTCTCGAGTCTCCCACGTTTTTAGCCACAGGGACATCGACTGGCTGGGGCATTGGCTGTGAAGACTGCGCGCTGGTTAGCTTAGTGAGAAGAATTTTTATTTCCTTTAACTCAGCTGATAGCCTGTCATTCGATTTTGTAAGTCTCGCGTTTTCTTGCTCTAGCTGTGCAATTCTATCCTGCTCTGGCAGTTTACCTGTCATCACCTCTGCCGCGCCGTTGTGCAATCGCTCAGCCCAGCTGCCTTTCGATGCAACTGCAGGCGTCCTCCCCGGGTGTGAAGCCGTGATCTCGAACTGAACGCCAGGCAGCTGGCCATTCGGGTGCCGCCCAGGCTGATCCCGACCCTGATGGTGACCTTGAGAACTCGAGCACCGCCGTGATTGGGAGCGGGCCTTGGGTCTAGAACCTCTTCTGGAACGCGACCTCCCCCTGGAGTGGGGCCGCCTTTCCTGTTCTTGAGTAGTCTGGATGCTCTGGGTCCCGTAAGCTGGAATAAGCTGCTTGTAGTTGATGTCTGGACTCGATGTGATTGATGCGTCCCGGACTTCTGCGGCTGCTCGCGATCTTTCCCAACGTCTGCGTCTGACGACGTATGGCACTAAGAACCTGTTCTTGCGCTCTTTGTCTGCCATGGGATGGCGACCGTCACACAGCCTGCATCTTGGATTGCACTGGTGCAGGCTATCTTGGTTCTTGATCTCGCAGCCTCTGCAGATGGTTTCAGCTGGGTTCGGACAGACGTCAGACCGATGTCCCCACTTTCCACAGACGTAACAAATATCGATGTTCTTGCGGTAAAGGGAGCATGCACTGCAAAAGTGAAGGTCCATATCTCACGAATCTGGGCACCTTGTGTCCTTCGAACGCTATGATGATTGTGCCGGTGTCCTTGATTCTCTTGGCCTGCAGCGCGAGCAGGTTGTTCGCGTTCACAATCTTTCGGGTGAAAATGTCCTGAGTATCGCTTACGGGGATCCCGTGAATCACTCCTTTACAAGTGCCGTGGCGTACGCGCTAACCTCGAAAACTTTGCCTCCAATTTCAATTTGCTTGACCTTGAGGTATGTTGAAGCTCTCTCTTGGTCCGGAGTGCTTGCCACCATAATGTCCTGCTGCAAGTTGGAACAGATGATGTCCTGCATGGCCTCCTTCTCTTTGATGCCAGCCGCCAGTACTATCACGTCTGCCACGGCTCCAGTGCCGATTCTCGAGATATTTAATCCTCCACGTGGTCGTAGCACAATTTTGCTGAAGTCCTTGGGTAGTGGCGGCATGCGTCCAGCTCGCACGATTGTATGCTTGGTATCATACCTACTACGACTGGTTCGAGCGTCTCCCGCAACGCCAGCCTTAGTCGAACCCTTGGCAGCAGGAACGCTAACCGTGGCTTGCTTATTCCTTGAGTGTCTCGTGTCGGCTTCCTTCCAACCCATGTCTCCCGTGCAATCCTCTGGAGAGATGTCCTCTCCATCTACTTGGTATTCCATTCTCAGTTGCAGGTTCTGGAACGTGCAGAGCGTTGAGTCACGTTGGCGCCGGGTCGGCGCATCGGCGGCAATCACCTCCTTGGTTGTTAGGCTTAAATCCCCCGGTAGTGTTGCGGTGCAAAAATGTCCAAAAACGGTTTAAAAGTCCACTCACCAGCACAAAGGTGGTATCTGCTGATTTCTTGAGAACTTAAGCACACGATGGGACTGAAAACTCGGCGACAAATTCGTGAATACCACAGGAAAGCATTCTTGAAAGCAGGAGCCGGTCTTCGCGCGTCCGCACTGGTCGGCACCTCAGAGCATCATCCCCTTGTATCCTGCTGGACGTGGCTGAAATGTACTGGCCTGAGTAAAAAAAAAAGAATGGCTGTCGATTGATGGAAAGGGGTGTTCTTCTGGGACATTCTGCAGAGAACTATCAAAAGATATTTACCGATAGATACCCACGGGATCAGGTTATTATTACCAGTTAATGGAGAAGACGATGGAGCACCTTATGATACTGTGATGACATGCTCGGGCTTCACAGTATCTGGAAAAAAAGTACAAGGCTGTCCGCCATGCCGACATCAATACACTGCGCATCCTTGAATATTTCTGTCAAATAATCACGAAGTTTATTGAAGAGTTGTAAACTAAAGACCCAATTCCAGAGCGACTCGAACATCTTGAGCCACTCAAACGTTAAAAAGAATTCTAGTCACTATATAACCTTGAGTTCATTACCTCTGTATGTACTGTTTATGCACTATGTTATGATGTGCAAAAGTAAGCAATAAACAATTAAAAAAAACCGGTGTAGCTCAGTCGTAGAATACTGGGGCTAACATCCAGTGGACCCGGGTTTAGCCCCACTTAATCACTGCTGCTAGGTTTTCTCTTTTTTTTTTTAATTTCGCGCGATGTGGCTACAGCCACCGGTGGCGGCAACTGCACGTGAACCGAGTTGTGATCTCGTTCTTGTTCACCTATCATCCGTGGCGCATACGCTCTATGGAGGATTGGCCAAAAATTGAGTGGCTTTAAAAAATATGGTCATGATTTAGAATAATGGAGATATAATAGAAAGATTAATGATGACCTAGAAAATTGCTGTGCTTGATCTAATGCATATAAATATTTAAATAAAGAACAAACTTATTCCTAAAATAGAGCAATACTCTGATTTTTGCTCATAACACCTGTCGCTGTGAATGACATTCTTCACCGGTGGTATCTGTTGCCCCTGGCTGATTCCATTGTTTCATCTTAAAAAGTGAAGCATGACAGCACGGTGGCTTACCCGCTATGAAAGGCGCTCATGCTTGAATCTATGATAGCACTCATTAAGCGTGGCTGACATTCTTAGAAAAGTTTTTTTTTCTTCCTCGTTTCTAATTACAATGACAGCGATTACGGCCAACAAGTGCCCCACTGCCGTTTCGCGATCTGAAAACAGCTTTGGCTATAGCCTCCCCATTGAGCATTGCAGTAGCCTGTGGGAATACGTAATTTGGACATGCTGGTGACTGTTGGCTCGAGAGCGGCCAGCTGGGAAACCACGTATATAAAAAGTGACCGCTTGTGCCTGGCATCGGCTAAGTCTACCATTCTCATTTTCCTGTGCTGTGAACAAAACATATAAATATTCACTTAGCGGTTGAAGGGCGCACTAGGGGTTGGATGTCGCTATCACTTTCAACTCTTAAACGTGAAGGTTAAGGGTGCTTCATTTTTTTTTTTTTTATTGTATGGTTCTCCCGGTTCAATGAAATTTTTCCGGGACACAAGTTGCTCGACCAGCCACAAATCGAACCCCGCTAACTGTTAAATTGAAGTGACAACAGTTTTCTTTTTATCTTTAAAATGGCGCGAAAAAAAAAGTACAGGCGACAGCAACTGTCCTTGCATTCATTTATCGCGCTGTCTCTAACGGGAAAATACTTATCAGCTGGACCGCATTCAGAGTCTACATTACGGGTTTTCCTGCTCATCTGACAGCTAAAACGATTGTAAACGCACCAAATTCTACCTAAGTAGGGCGGCTATATTTAGAAGGTGTGAAAACTGGCCGCTCCAAGCCCCCAAAATATAAGCACATCTTGGCTGTTCAAACATGCATCTTCGAAGTGAACAAATGACATGACGCCAGTTATTTCGTTCTAGATAACGCATAACGACGTTCTCCTTTTTTTTCTGCAGAAGGATCGACACAATTTTGTTTTTTGTCCTGAACTTTAGATGAGATTGTTTTTATCGGGTTGATTACCGAATGCCAGTGCCCTCCTCGGCCAGGCCACTGTTTTAAATATTCAAAATTACCGCTGGTAGTTGAGCGCCATCTTCCGAAATTTTAAAGGAACAGCGCTTTTTTTCTGGAATTTGTGGTTTTCTAAAACAAATCGCTTAACCTGTTAATATTGATAAGAAGAAACCGTGAACACAATTTAAGCCTTTGATTAAGAGCAGTTTTTGTTATTGGAAACAAAAAACAAAAGAGAAAGGCAGGTGACGAAATGCGAGACGAACGGACGAACATGCGCGCAAAAGTCATCATGGCGGCTCCGCCGCCTCGCGTTCTGCGACGCAAACAAGAAAAAACAAGGCGTATTCTGTGTCGAGCCGGTCCGGTGTCGGCGTACGCCATCTCGAGGAGACGCATCCTGTGCGCGTACCGCGTTGCCACGGCACTTCGAGAAGCTCCGCTACGCTACGAGGATCAACGTTACACGCTCGTCACGCCACTGAGCCAGCTCGTGTAGTGCCTACTGCTTGCGGCGCCTGGAAGCACGTGGCATCGACTGTGAGTCCTCGGCTCGCGTTGTGCGTGAACGTGCATTTCTTCGTCGTCTTCTCGAAAAAGAAACAGTCGGCCACTGCATTTACCACCAAGCCGGGTGAGTATCGACTCCGTTGTTCGCGTAGACAGACGTACTCTCTTGGTCAGGTGAAGCCGTGTCGCGCGCTTGCAGACGGTCCGTGCATCTTCGGAGGGCGCCAGCAGAAGACCTCGCGACTTCGGGGCGCACCGATGCGCTAGGGTTAACTCCTGGCGCCGTCCGGCGAACTTGTTTATTGCCGTTGTTTCACCGTGACACTACCGCCTGCTGCAACCCATTTGACAACGCCTTCTCGCCGCGCGCGTCTAGCTAAACCGAGCAACTGCTAATCCAACTGTTACCAACTCTTTTCCAAGTTACATCCATCAGCTGATTCGTTCCCACCCGCGCTCATTCATTCAGGTAAGCTCTCGATCCTAATTTCAGAAGTATTCGGTTTGAATCGCCCTTGACTTGTATGTCGCATCACAACCGGCCCTTTTTGAACCAAATGCAGGACGATTGCGGCCGGTGTAGTGGCGTAAGGTAAACAAGATTGCGATAAACAGAATCCTCAGGTGTGAATCGCCCTGTCTAGCAACCTGTGGGTCCGCCGAACGTTTGCGCGTTTTCTTCGGTTTTGAAACTCGCTCAACTTTGAACCCTCAGTCGAGTGATTTCGTTCGCGAGCCCTTGATGAACAACGGCAACTTTCCGTTAGGCCAAGACGGCGTACAACTTTTCGTCCTACAACGATTGTAAAGCGTCATGCTCAGAACGTTTTCAATAGCGAAGGCGTGGGTACGTCCGCATTTCGGTTTGATGGAAATGCAAATGCACCCGCGTACATAGGAACGCACTTTACACAAATTTAGATCGGCAGAATCAGTCGGGCCGTATCCTATCTTCGTTTCGGCGCGCAATTTGTTGTTTATCTCGCCGCTAGCCTATTTCAGTGTACAGTGACATCAGTGACTATTTCAGTGACATCAGGAGCATTTGTAATGCTCCTGATGTCATAATAAAATCATTTCTGACTCTGACTCTGACTCTGACAGTACGTGAGGGAGCTGTTCCTTATCGCCAACTTAGTCGCGGAAACCAGATGGAATCGCGATTTTATAAATTGAAGATCATTTTAAAACACTTTTGCCGCTAAGTTGTCTTAATCGAAGGTCAGACGACTTCCAACTAATCGGATTCGTTTCTGCTGCCGTATGCGATGTTTACAGCGGTGAACTGACCATAGGTCGCAGTTAGCGGCTCTTACTGGAATAATTGGGTATGCTGTGTGTCTGTAGTTTCAGTGACTATTACCGAGATATTTGACGGTGTGTTGTAACCGCTTTGAGAAAGCACGTTTCACAATGATTGTGTCTTTAAGGGTCTGTAAGAAGCTACACAGATGTATATTAACGCATGTATCGCCGTTGGTGTGAAATCTTCACGTGTTCAAATCAATTTTAAACAAGTAACGCAGATTAACACGTGTATGTGCCCTCTGAAGAGATACAAAATACCAGCCACAGACAGGTCAAGGCATGTTGGCAGTTGCAGTGTCTGAGTGATTTGCTGTTAAAAATGTTTGAGTTAACAAACAGTTTAGCTAAGTTGGCCTGCTAGGATGAATATTGTCACGTGCGTCCCGGGAAAAAGACGAAGGCGACAGCGCATCTGCACGCTTTTATGCAGAACGCAACGAGAAAGACGAGGAACTCTCTCGCGCACGCGGCTAATAAAAAGACCGACCCGCTGCTGTTTTCTCAGCGTCTTCAAATACGACCTCTGTCTTCACGTCTCGACAATATGTAGCCAGGGAAGAAGTTCTACCACTTCAATGTTGATCACTTTTACGACAACAATATCTGTGATGTTGTGCAGTCTGTGTGCTAAGCTTAAGGGGTACTGACACCATTTTTGGAAGGTGCGTTTACCCCACCGTACAAATCTGTCTTACACAGATGACTCTGAGCAAGTGTGAAGCTTGGCAAATACGGATCTAATTTTGATATTAAAGTAAATTTTTTTATAGGCGTACATACCGTCATCGACACTGGCCGTACGTTGGGCTATGACGCTAATCCTGGTGGCTTCACGCAGCAGTCTCGCTACTTGTGATAATATCAGGTAGCAAAACTTCCATTATAGCCACTTTTGAGTCATCTAAACATTCAAAATGGCCACTTGTGCGTCACCAGCAGTGCAACGGTGCGGAGTGTCTGTGGAAACCTGACGATATCTTGCGTGAGCACATGAAAAGAAGCTCATATTGTGTTGTGAAGTTGGCATATATTTCAGGGTGCACCCTTGCTTAGGGTTACATTTTCTAGGCACCCTTAGGTCTTAGGTTTTCATTTGATGCATAAGAACCGAACATTTTTTTGTCAGTACTACTTGAAGAGCTCATTTGATTCCTTTGAGAAGGCTTAAGAACTGGCAAGATTACTTTGCTCTTTTAATGGGCACAGGCACAATTTTTGAGTTTATTCTTCCTGTCAGATCTCCAGTATACAGAGATGTTTTTAAGCAAGTCTGAAGTGCAGAAAAATGTTGATATTTTATGTTAGTCTATTTCTACATTTTGCACGTACTGTTGCTTGTGGGTCATCTCACTATAGTACCAATTCTGATAACATGCCCAATACAGTTAAGTTTCGAATCATAGCTGTATCCACTTTTCGCAGGATGTTTTTTGCTCACCAGTGCGGAAAAGTAATTCATGGTGTCTTCAAAAAAAAAAAAAAGGAGCGCTGATGCAGTAACTTTGCATATTGTTTTTAAAGATGATAGTCTTTCTTGGGGACCTTCGACACAAAAATTTTTGTCTGTCTGTACATTTGTCTGTTTGTCCACTCTTAACTTGAAACAGCCGATCTCATCCAGAGCCCACAAATGTTGCTCAAGATTGAACGTTCATGCTTGTGCAATTGTCAATTAAAAAGCAATAATTGTGCTTGTCTGGGACACTATAACAACACGTATATTTTCTGCATGTGCGTCTTTTACTAGAAAAGGCGTACATAAGTAATTTTAAGGACCATAGCGCTTATCACACTCCGCTGACCATGCAACGCTTGCACGGAACGGGGACTGTTTCCAACGCTTTGCCAAGACGACACGGTGGTGGCACCGGCCCTTTGCCTTGCGTTCTACGCCTTTTCGCCTCTGAGATGGGCACGCACACCCGTCTCATAGCCATGTGCTTTGTTTTTTAAGAAAACTGCCAGATGGCGCTCATGTCTCACGTGTGACGTGACTTGATGCACTCGTTCGCCTCCGCTGCACACTCGAGGCACTCTAACGCAGCGCCTCCAGAATACCACTCACCGATTTTCTTGCGCAGAACATCAAATAAATGTCTTGCTCACTCTCTTCACACGCAAGACTACCGTCTTTCGGCGACATTTGCAGAAACATGCAGATATGAGGCCAATTTATTGTCTTGCAATAGTAAGCTAACCTTCTACTTATCACGGCTAGAAAGCTCATTTTCATTAGCTTGTGATGGTCAATTATTTGGAAATGGTTTTATAGCGCTCACTCGCAGTTTGTTTCAGAGAGCAAGAAGTGAGGCTATGCCCAGAGGGCTTTTCAGGTAAACGTAGCTGCTATTTGAGCACACAAAAGTGCGTGCACACAACCATCACGTTCACAGCTCCTTTCAATAAGCGCTTCTCGGGTGCTACTACAGTTCCCTTTGAGACATTAAAATACGTGACCCCACCAAAATGCGCCGCAAAGGCGAGGACATCAGCTTTTGCCCAAGCCTTCCCCCAGTGATGGAAGTGCTGCTCCAATAGCTCCAAACTGCTCCAAAAGAGAAATGCTGCTTCATGCTGCTACAAAGTGCAATATTTGCTAGTAACTGCTCCAAGCATGCTCGGAAAGGATGTTGGAAAACTAAAAAAAAAAAAAAATGAAGTCGAACCATGGGACCATCCCGTGAGCCTAAGTGAAGCAAAAAGGATGCTGTATAAACTATCATCTTGGTATGCTACTCAGGGGTGTAAATCCAGAAAAATCTCAAGGGGTGACACATATCAGGCTATTGTGCCCAATTCTTATTTTTAATCGGAGATGTATTTTTATTTATGTCGGAATTGAATCATGCTTGCAAATAAAATTAAAAATAATAGCATGGGGTCCAAGCTTGAGCAATTGCATTGTTCTATTCAGTGTCTTTTTTTCACCTTTTTTTCGATTTCCATAGTTGACGCAGCTGAAGGGCATTTACCACAGGTACGTAGTAAAATATAAAAAGCCTTTTAAAAAGTTGATTGCTCTATACTTGACTGTTAATTATATCACATGCTAAAGCTAAATCTCAAGTGGGACACTTGCAAGGGGTGTCATCCACAGCCACACCAGAAAAATCCCGACTCTCTTGACCTCCCCTCCCCTCGGCCCATGATTTATGCCAACTCTATTGCTTGTATACTAGGTATATACTAGCATACAGCATGTTTAATGATAAATATAAATATTTATTAGATGCGAAGTGATGTTTTAGACTTCAGGAGTCGTTAAAAACATGCATCTGCTCCAAAGACACTTGAGCCTGCAACAAAACACCATTTTTTTCTGCTCCAGAATCTGCTTCGAAAAGCAAAATGTCGCTTCCATCACTGCTTCCCCCTCTTTCTCTTGAGAAGGTCTGCTAGGAAAGAGTGCCACTAGGATCACTAAATATGTTCTTGGACGTACTATTTGGCAACATTTTGTAGATTATGTATGTGTGGGCACATACATATCCCACAAGTTGACTCTCGTACAAAATATTGTGTCAGTACTCCTTTAAACGTTTTCCTTCTGTTTTCTTTCTGTCTGTGTCTTTCGGAGGCAGTCTGCGTGGAGCTACAGCCCTACAGTTTCTACATGTGAATTTGAGATAGCTTTTTTTCTTGTAAGGTAAATGTCAAATTTTCGTGACACTGTGTTGCTACAACTTACTGCCTGAAAACTGTGCACGTTGCATGGGGGGACCTTGTAGAGACATTTTTCTCTAAAAATTGTATGTCTATTTGCGGAGAAGGCTGCTTTCTGTTAGAACACGCCTTGAGTATCTATATTTTTGGTTGTCGTCGGAACTATGAACAGTGAAATTAGAAGCGGTGTCCTAATGAACTTGTTGTGACTTGCATGTCCTCAAACCCAGAGAGACCGTTTTTTTAATGAATTGTGGTTGCCTCGCTATCATTGGCAGGAAGAGTACATGAAATGCGCGTGGCACAGAAATTTTTTTTTCATTTTTCTTCGGTGCCTCTACACCATCGCTTCCACAGGGTGAAACTCTATGGCATCATTAGACAGTTCTAGTTTCGCAGGCTTGTCGCAATAACGAGATCGAAATGCGCATACGCAGTACGCTAAAAGACCCATAGTGTGTACCGTACGTACACTATTCTTCAGGTTTAGCGTTACCAAGTTTGCGTGGTCTACGCAGTGTACGTAAAACATGATGGCAGTTTGAACGCCCGCTTTTAACTGAAGTTTGCCTTAGTTGACGCAGATCCACCTCTTTTGCAGCTAACGACTGTGCATAATGGCTTTGCTTGAGTTCAAGTAGCTATGACGACCGAGCATTATGAATAACTTAGCCTAGTTTTAGGGGCAAAGCTCCTTAATATAAGGCGTGGGTCTGTCCGTCCCTTGTATATATGTAGTAGTACGTAGCCACCGGTGGCACATACCCACTTTAGAGTGGGTATGTGTCACAGGGGATGCAAGATGGGAGATGGCGGTACTTGGACTGTTCACTAAGTATTTAGACGGACGGGCGGACAGACAGACTATCAGACGGACGGATGGATAGACGCTTGGACGGATGGATGGACGGACGCATGGATGGACGCATGGATGGTCGCACGGACGGACAGAAGCAAAAACGAACGGACGAGCGAAAGCACAGACGGGCTGACGGACGCTTTGCCCCACTCATCATCATTCACTCCCTGGATATGCTGTGATTTTTTTTAGACAGCTTCCCATTTCAAACTTCCCTAGGCCAAACTAGAAGATCGGTGTAAACAAGTGTGCAGCATGAAAATTTGTTTTGGTGCGTAGTTCATATTTGTGTATTTTTGTTATTACTAAAAAGAATATTGCTGTGCACTGGGATATAGGGCGAGAATTTTCAGTTAGTTGTTTTAATGCGTTCATCCTTTGCTAGGTGCGCCACCATCACAGCTTGAGCACGTAAATGCTATCCTGATATACTATAACACGCTGCCTGCATTGAACGTATTCGGCAGGGTAACTCTATTCCTTTAACCTCTGCTATCACGCTTGCGTTAGACTATAACTGTCTATTATGCTGTTTTTTTAATTAGCAGAATTATAGTGCATGTTGTTAAAATGCATGGTTTAGTGTTATTTTTATTTTTATTAATTTTACTCCCCTGAAACTTCTGGTTTCAAAAGTCACTCCTATTATCGTCATTAGGTGAAATGTAGTAGTTAATACATGTGGCAGGTCAGCAAAAAAAAAAAAAGCTTCAATCAAGATTTCAAGGCCTTAATAAACTATTGTCAGTCACTTCTTGTGCCCATGTAAGAGAAGAATATGTAAAATGCGTCATTTTTGTCATGCCATGTTTGAGGTGTGCTTTCTGCCTTGACTTGACAGTCTGCCCATATTTCCCTCTCCCGTGCTCTTTCCAGTGTCCAGTGGCTTGGGTTACCCACCCTAGCCATGGAGCCGGCGGCACCTGCAGCCGCAGCAGCTCCCGCTGCTGCTTCTGCTTCTAGTGGTGTGGGCAGCGGCGGAGTATCCTCGACCGACTCCATTCGAACTTTGGACTCCGTGTCTGAGCTCTTCCGGCTGCTGGAGCAGTGGGAGTCCCAGAATGGCACTGGGGCTGACCCCATTCCCGTGCTGACGAGGTATGTTTCGTCTTAACCACTTACAGCTAAAGAAGCCAATAGACACTTCAGCCGAAGAGAGCATAGGAAATACTATTGGCAGTGTAATTATTTTGACACAACCTGAAAGAAGTTAAAGCGAATGAAAATCATCATTTGTGTCTTTAGGATCTGAACCCACAGCCTTCAAGTTCAAAAGCTTTGGGTTTGATTTGAATTTGGCATTTTGATTTGAAATAATTGACAAGTGCCATTTCATCCTGAAGGGCCATTGATTCAGAAGGCTATTTAACTAGCTGTGTCCACACGGCAGTGTGCACTTCCCCTGATTAGGTGGTTTCTGTACATTGCAGCCCCATGCTGCCGGGTAACCTCCTTTTCAGGCACGGTATGATGTGGTGAAATATGTCAATTCATTCATTTCAAATACTTCTAGATTTTGGGAATTTTATATTCATGCTGAAGTGAATTTGAATAGTCTTGGTGTGGCCTGGATTCGTCTACAAAAACTGTTACGAGCACTATCACTTTAGAGAAACAAACTCAACTCGCTGCCCCAGATTAGTGGTAGTGACGCTTGTGCCGTTACACCCTACGGCTTTGTCGTCACAACAGTCTACATCTCACCAGGAGCCCTGTGGACTGATGTCATGAACTTTTGCTGCACAACTTCGGTGCGGTGTGCCTATAGGATGTGCCGGTGATAGTCACTGGAGACATCAACGTTAATGTACTTCGACGTGAAAACCAATGGCTTGTCACATTTCTCGATGAGACTTCGCCTCCTGTCAGACGTTGCGTCACGCAGTCACAATTCACAACACCTATTTTGATACTGTGGTTACTGCATTACTGTCAATTCAAGTACAATCGACCATGTTCAGTACATTTCGTATGGTTGCTAAATCTCCTAGCCTAGCTTCGCATAATAGTCCAATGTGTTGCTATCGCATTAGTTGCTTCAGCCTTGTGTCGAAACTAAAAATGATAGGTTGGTGAATGGGAATACAAGATTTATTTATTTAATTTATTTTCTGCAGACGTTTGCATTGGCAAACCTAGTATTAAAGACAGAGTTACAGATTTGCTCTAGAACTCGTCGTTTCTCATTTTTGAATTTCATGTTTGCGTCCAAAAAAAAATGAAACAGTACTGAGGGAAACATTTAATTTGTCCATCTCCCAGAAAAGCCAATATGTGTGTTGTTTTTATCTCTGCAGCATCGCGGAGCTCGTCGAGAAGGAGACTGAAGCGTACCTCAAGATGGACCCAGACCCTTTTGACGATCGACATCCTAGTAAGTGGGCAGCCAGCGATTTGCATTCGAAGTCTTTAGTGTGGAGTTTTTTCTCACCTATCGATATTGGCATGCACACTTTTATTATTTTTTGTTTGCATATCTCTTTAAGATGTGAATTATGGCACACTGTCTCCAAACGTGTCAAAGTCACTGATTATAATTTCAAGGCACTTGACATTACATTCCGAAAAACAAAATGAAGGAATGCAGTGTTTTGTGTGAACTTCACTAAATAATCCTAACTAGCATATAATTAAATAATTAATTATTCTTCAGCAAATTGTGTTCCATTTTTACTTAAAGAAAATGAAGTTGTAAGCTCAAAATGTGTGTGAAATCGCTCTTTCATTGCATTTATTTGGCGCGAGGAAAATAAAACTTTTGATATTGGTTCGGGAATTCGGCACATTGAAGGGCTTCGGAATATCACAGTCTCTTCCCGAAAGCAATCGGTTTAGTCATGCGTATCACATCGAGACAGTGGCATTGCCAGGGGGTAGCACACTGCCCCCCCCCCCCCCCCCCTTAAAATAAAAAAAAAAATCCCACCCCCACCCACCCTCCCCGAAAAGAAAATTTCTGCCTACGCTCCTGCAATTAGGTCAAGTCGGGACATATGGACTATGCAGATAATTGATCTAATCCAAAGAGCAATGTATCTTGCTCTTATGAAGGCACAAGAAACACTGCTCTCTAACCTCATTTAATAAAGCTGCATCTTACACGAAAATAACCTCACTATGTCTGAAAAATCGTTATAAAAGTATATCCCTAATACTACAGCTATTGTAAGACTATTCCTAATTTACTTTGTTATAACCAATATTTTGTTACGCTTGGGTTCGTTATATCAGGGTCTGAGTGTATAGGAAATGTTACTCCTGCCGCAGAATTACTTAGTTATACTTGAACATTCATTTTTCATTCGAACCCCTTCATAAGAGACTGATTTAACAGGCATTTGAATATATGAGACACCAGGGTGTCTACGTTGGAATAGGGGTTCGATAAGAAAATGCATACAAGTACCCAGCTTATAAAAGACATCTTATAAAAGGCGCAAGAATTGCTTCCCTGTGTATGTCTCCTATAACAAGGTTCAAGTGTAAACGTATATTAACACTGTATCAGTGGCAAGGCTTTGTTCACTTTGTTTTAACCATGATCTATTATACCGGTGTTTGTTATACAGTCAAGCCTCTTTAGTATGTATCTGCTTTAAGCATACCAACGGTTAAGACATAGTTGCAACGAATCCCCAATGGAGTCTCACAGAGACTACTGCGTTCGCGGATTGCTTAAGGCGTAGTGTTCGTCTTATGCCTACCAATTAGTGCTTACCTATTTGTGTACCGCGATAACATATTGCGCCAGAAAATTTCAGTGCGCCCCTGAACTTGCAGACGCCACAATATGCTGTGAACAGTTTTCCGTCATGTTGATAAGTGCGGAGGTCAGCCAATCAGTTATTCAGGTCAGACTTCCGTGCAGCTGTAGCGAGGCGAGTATTCATCCGGAAAACTAAAGTGAGGTGGTGACCACCGACAAACGCGCCAGTATGACTTATCGCCACGGTAAGCCTTATCACAGTATGCGAATCCCCGGCTATCTTCTCGGACCCGCGTGTGCTGTAGCGTCACGGGGAGATACTACTCGAAGACACTTTTTTTTTTTAATATTCACCCTATAGCAATGAAACTTGAGCTGTTTATAGAACTTTTTATGCTGATTTCAAATATATAATTAGTTTCCTTGCAAGTTGCATACTTATAGCTCTGCAGCATGACAAAATGAAAAACTTAAGCCTTTTGCCCGCCCTCTTTTCATCCCTGAACTTCTGTACTTTTTTACCATTCATAGTTCATAGTGTCTGAAATAAAGTGTAGAATGCAAACAACTAATCAAGATATTGGGCAGTACCAGCGTACAAACTCACGGGACAAAGAGACACATACAAGCACTGTTTGTATCAGCACTTGTTTGTGTCTCTTCTCTTCGTCCCGTGAGTTTGTGCGCTGGTACTACCCATAATGTATCACCAACTAGCCCAACTATCAGTCCTGCTTCTTCTAATTAAGAAGCACATACAAGATATCTAATAGGTGTGAGAAATAATAGATGTAAAAAGTCCATATTTCACCTATCTTAGTGAAGGCTTACATACAATTTCTTTTATTATACAATAAAATATTGAAGTTTAATCTGGATAATTGCATTTGTCATACTTTGGAAAAAATTTGGGCAAAATTTCATGCAGATCTGAGCACTAAAAGTGCCCGAAAAAAAAGGGGCACATTGAAAAAAATGGCAAAATTTGTTTTGAAAAAAAAAAGTTTCAAAGTTAAAATTGAGTTTTTATTTTTGAAAGACATCATTAAATCTGATGAAATTTGACAACCAAAAAGAACAATCCTTCTTGTAGTGGCCACTGCCACTAAAATACGCTAGCGCCATAAGTTTGCCCTTCTCGGTTTTTTTGAGCCGAATCCTCACAGACTTTTCGCTCACAGACAGGGCCATGAAACGCTTGCCAAACTTCCGCTCCATCTTGCAGAGTCATGTGCCTACTGCAAGCTAGGAAGAAGTTCAACAGGACTGGGAAATCCAAACTAAGTCCAGTATCATGCCATTTTGCGGCCGTGCCTGTGCCACGTACCGTTGTACATAATGGCAATGTCGTCCCTGCTAAGTTTCCTCACTGTGAGCTCCTTCGACCTCACAAGATTGGCGCTGACGTCATTCATTGCCGCATCACGAACTTTCGGGCTGACAGGTTTGAATGACTTCTGATGCATTGGCATTTGTAAGCCAACAACTGCCACAAATCGTTCCAGCTGCTCGTAGCCTATTACTACAGAGCGCGCCGCACAACGGCTTTCACTTGCGAGCAATGGCTTTTTTCATTCATAATTACGCGAGAAAAGCATTGTTCAGCTGCGCTGCTCGACAAGACATGGACCCTTCCAATAGGCCTCACTGCACATATTGGCGCGCAGCGGCCAATGGCGGTTTCCCGATCCGTACCACGTGATAAGCCAGTTGCGGAGCTCGAAAAATACGCAAAGGCGTGCTTCTGTCAATTAATTTTTGCTCTGCATCAGCGAGGAAAACTGTTGTTATTTGAAGAGTGAGGCTCGACTCTTCGGCTCATGCGATCAACAATGGCAAGCGGCGGCGGCGCATTATTGGCGGCAAGGTGCTCGAAGACTGCACACTTTGAACCTTTTAACAGGCACATTGTGCTCTTTAGATGCAATTTGAAAGCATTTCCAGTAAAGTCTCGGCCTGTATTTTTTTTTTTTCATTAACAGTACAGGTACTAATCTTTCAAAACAGGCAAAAATAAAAAAATCGGTAATTTTGAAAAAAAACTCGCGTTTTTCGACCCGCAACTCCCCTTAAGGCTACTGCACGCTTTAAATAGGCGACTACTTGAACGGGCTGGGCCGTCGATTGCTGCCGCTTCATTGTGCGGGACCGTGTTCAAGTGCGTACCGCTCTACAGAAATGCAAGCAGCTCGTTGACGCGGAGTTCAGCCTGGCAGATCGTGGGCACCGAGAAACCTTTCTGTATAATGCCAACACGCGCTTTGTACAGCAAGTGTAGTGCTGTTGTAACCATGCTGCACGCTTTTATTCAGCGACTGCGCAAATGCTCCTTCGTCCGCTGCCAGCTATGACCGCTAGAGCATTGCAGAGAGCGCATTGCTTGCTAAAAGCTAATCGTCACCGCATTAACCCAGCAGGCCACTCGGCACATCTGTACATGGCCTGAAGCGGAGTGGCCGTACTCTACAGCAAGTGTATGGGCAGACACGGTGTGTGCTGAATAAGCACACACAGCTAGCCATGCAGTAAACAATTTGGCTCTCTGCAACCGTACCATTTTTCTTGGAAGCAGATTAGAGAACAACTGTATCACGGACAGCCGATTGTGTCCATTCTGTCACTATGGAAGGCTGGGTATCCCGGACCTTGCGCTAGCTTTGAAATGCTCCTCAGTGTCGCCACCACGTGCTATGTGGTGGTTGTGCAAGAGCCGGTATCTTTTCTGTGGTTTGGTAAAAAGAAAGAAAAGGCCTCACCGGCGTGGCTCAGTGGTAGAATACTGGGGCTGGTCCGCAGGAGACCCGTGTTCAAAGAAATGACCTTGAGGTGGGCACTTCATGCAATATTTCCTGTGGCACAGCATTCATTTTTTTTTTTGCCGACAATGGTGCATGTCTGAAGATGCAAATTTGTAGCTCATGGTTAATGCGTAGTACATTTAGTGCGTAGTTATGCCGCTGTCCCCAGCACGTATGTATTTATGGGGTTTCACTGTACTGAGCTTTAGATGTAGCATAAGAAAGTAGCCTACACAAACGTAGCCACTGCTGCTGAATGGGATGTGCTGTCATATTGCATTGCATGACATTGCAGGAGTGAGTTCATACATATGTGATATTATTATTATTATTATTATTATTAATAATAATAATATTATTATTATTATCGTATTTACTCGATTCTACCGCGCCCTCGATTGTAACGCGCACCCGATTTCCACCGCGAAAAAAAAAAAACAAAAAAAAAACGTAAGACATCGATTGCAACGCGCACCCATTTTTCTCGCTGGCCCGCACGATCACACCACTCGAAAAACGACTCCTTTCGGGAGCGTCTTCCATTTAAATATGAGGTACGGGCGAAGCTTGTGCCCATCTGACGTGTAACAGAGCATTGCCGTCACTGTAGTTTTACCGTGGACCGATGTCAGCACGCGAACTTGCTTCGCCCCGTTCTTCTCGACGGTTGTGGTGCCAGGCATGTCGAAGTAAAGAGGCGTCTGACCAGCATTCCCGATTTGCCCAAGCAGGTAGCCGTTGTTGCGCCGCAAGTTTAGGACGAACCTCTGAAAACTGTGAAACTTTTCATCGTACTCCACTGCAAAACTTTTCGCATATGCATGTTCCCCTTCGGAGGGAAAAGCCTTTCCTCTTCATAAAGTTAGTTAGCCAGCACCTGCTCGCTTTAAACTGACTCCGCATTAGACCTTTTTCTAAGACTAATTGCATAGCCCGCACTTGGAGCAGTTCTGTCGTCACGGGCCGCTGTGCCGCTCGCTGCTCAAGCACATACTCGCCGAGCAGCTCTTCATTTGCGGAAACCGACCTTGCTGTGGTCCACTGAAGCCTTTGCGTGAAGCTTTGCTGCCGACAATCTTCTGCTTTTGTTTCCGCCGGTCCCGCATGCACGTTTCGGGAACTCCGAACGACTGCGATGCGGCCCGATTTCCGTCCGTTTCTGCACACGCGATGACTTTTCTTTTAAAAGCGGCATCGTGGTGCACTCGAGTTTTTGGAGTCGGCCCTTCCACGCCGTCGATGCTAATGTACTACTAGATGACGAACTCCTCAGCACACGTACGAAGTGCCGCACATGGGAAACACATAAGCAGAAATGGCCGACACGCCATGCCGACGCACGTAGGGGGCGGCCATTTTGGATTTGCCGATGGCAATAGATTGACCGTAATTTTTTTTGTTCGTACTCGATTTTAACGCGCATGCGACTTATAAACTCGCTTAACCGGAAAAAAGGTGCGCGTTAGATTCGAGCAATTACGGTATTATTATTGTATTTTATATAAGCGAATGTATTACTTTGATGGCTGTTTTTTGCTGCTGCCAGGCACTGCTGCTCAAGCATTTGGCTTTGGCAGGCCCAATACTTGTATTACTTTATTGTGAAGTGGGCAGTTATTATTATTATATTATTATTAATAATATTACTGTTATTATGCAGTTGAAGCCCTTTATAAGAGGCGTGCTTTGGGCAGCAGTTCTTGTCTTTTATAGGTATATCTCTCTTATAAACGGGCTACCTTGTATGCATTTTTTTACCAACCCATTTACAGTAGGCGCATTGATCTCTCTTATGCCCATTTGTCTCTCACATCAGTGTCTCTTATAAAGGGGTTCAACTGTATTGCCACTCTCTTTAATACACATTAAAGTGGTCACTGTTTTTTTTTTTTTTTTTTTTTTTTTGTCCTTGCTTACAGGCCGCGCCCACCCCGACTGCACCCTAGGCCATCTACTCAAGGCACTCTTCAAGAATGATGAATTCATGAACAGGGTATGCATGCTCCCCTCCATGTGCGGAGGCATTAAAATGGGCCTGTAAAGGAAAGAATAAGCGATCTTGAAATTAAATTGTGTTGGTATTTCTGGGCACCTTATCTTCCATCAGATGGGCACATTTGAATTGGTGCTGCTACATGGCAACTGTTAAAGTTCAACTTTATGAACAACGAAATTCCATCAGCATATGGATGGTGGAAAATCTTCATAGGTAGGCTGGAAATAAGGACTTTTAAGAGGGTCTCCTATGAGAACCAGACAAAACAAGTTTAGTAATTTTAATTAGGTCAAGACTCTTTGCTTGACTGACCTTTGTGCCAAACTTTGTGCAGATTAGTTTGAATTGTGTTGTGGAAACCGTGATTGATTGCGATCAAGAAATTCGATCCGAATTTGATCCTTACTCATGATCAGAAGTGCCCCTTTGATGCCAGTATTTGACTGTGCTATGCTGGATACCACATATGCATGCTGTGTACAGCTACACACGTGTTCACCTGCATTTCTCCCGCAGTTGGTCAACCATTACGTGCTGAGCCGCGAGGGCGGCAACCTGAGCACCATAGCCTGCCGTCTCCTCCTGGACATTCTGCCGGGACTGGAAACGTCCGTTGTCTTTCAGGTATCGTTTGAAAAAATAACACGAATAGTAGTTCAAATTGTGTTTGCTATTTGGTTTGATTTGCACCAGAACTTTACTACTCGAAGTACACTGAAACCTCATTTTAACAAAGTTGCAACTTTCAAAAAAATATGTTCATTATGTGAGAAAATTAGTAAACATATTTTCCCTGCCATTATACATCTTGCAAAGCTATTCTTAATTTACTCCGTTATAACAAGGTTGGAGTGTATTGAAACTTCCTGTAGACAGATACAATGAACCCTCATTATAACAAAGTAGGGGGGGTGGCAAAAAATTTTGCTACGAGCAGTTGTTTGGTACTGGCAACTGCCTCTTAATTTTTCCGTTACCACGCCTATCCAAATTGATCACCGGTGATCGACGCTTTTGGATCATCGATTTTGGCATGTTAAATTCGTTTCTCGTGCACTCAGCCCTTTCTAGTAGTTAGTGCAGGCACTGAACTTTCAGAATCAATTTGAATTTGCCCGTTTCGGCAATATAGTGATTTTTGACAGTCCTTTGCCAAATCAATGTGTGTGTATTGTTGGAAAAGTGCACTAGGCTGGCGAACTTGACAAATGTGTGTGTCGTAATTATGGTACAGTTACATCAAAGTTCTGTAATGAAAAGAATCTTTGCAAGCCAAATATTTAATTAAAGTGTGAGCTTCACAATCTTACTGTGTTGAGCAGTAATGATAGCCACAAATTTATGTGATATATTCAATAGAAAGCTGTTCCTAGAAGTCAAGAAAAATTTGTTCTACAAAAAATATTTGCGAAGGTCTGCAGTGTGTTTAAAGTGTTGAGGTGGCCTCCTATAACAGTTTACAGCAGCTTTGGTTTTGCTTGCATTGTTACATCAGGCACAAGGTCGCATCTAGTGTCACTAGTCACTCCATTGATGTCGTCGTCACGCACGCATGGGTGCGCATGAACGCTAAAAAACACATGCGCTGCTCGAAACTGTCTTGCAACCTCACGTGAATTGAGTGACGATGAGCTTAGCGCTCAAGGAGGACAGCACCTCAGCTTCGAGTTTTATGGCGACGATGGTGCATGTCCGAAGATGCAAATTTGTAGCTCATGGTTAATGCGTAGTACATTTAGAGCATAGTTATGCCGCTGTCCCCAGCAGGTATGTATTTATGGGGTTTCAGTGTGTTGAGCTTTAGATGTAGCATAAGAAAGCCTACACAAACGTAGCCACTGCTGCTGAATGGGATGTACTGTCATATTGCATTGCATGACATCGCAGGAGTGAGTACATACATATGTGATATTATTATTATTATTATTATTATTATTATTTTTATTATTATTATTATTGTATTTTATAAAAGCAAATGTATTACTTCGATGGCTGTTTTTTGCTGCTGCCAGGCCCTGCTGCTCAAGCATTTGGCTTTGGCAGGCCCGATACTTGTATTATTTTATTGTGAAGTGGGCAATTAATATTATTATATTACTATTAATAATATTATTATTATTATGCAGTTGAAGCCCTTTATAAGAGGCATGCTTCGGGCAGCAGTTCTTGTCTTTTATAGTATATCTCTCTTATATACGGGCTACCTTGTATGCATTTTTTTACCAACCCATTTACAGTAGGCGCATTAGTCTCTCTTATGCCCATTTGTCTCTTACATCAGTGTCTCTTATAAAGGGGTTCAACTGTATTGCCACTCTCCTTAATACACATTGAAGTGGTAACTGTTTTTTTTTTTTGTTGTTGTTGTTGCTTACAGGCCGCGCCCACCCCGACTGCACCCTAGGCCATCTACTCAAGGCACTCTTCAAGAATGATGAATTCATGAACAGGGTAAGCGTGCTCCCCTCCATGTGCGGAGGCATTAAAATGGGCCTGTAAAGGAAAGAATAAGCGATCTTGAAATTAAATTGTGTTGGTATTTCTGGGCACCTTATCTTCCATCAGATGGGCACATTTGAATCGGTGCTGCTACATGGCAACTGTTAAAGTTCAACTTTATGAACAACGAAATTTTATCAGCATATGGATGGTGGAAAATCTTCAGAGGTAGGCTGGAAATGAGGATCTTTAAGAGGGTCTCCTATGAGAACCGGACAAAACACGTTTAGTAATTTTAATTAGGTCAAGACTCTTTGCTTGACTGACCTTTGTGCCAAACTTTGTGCAGATTAGTTTGAATTGTGTTGTGGAAACCGTGATTGATTGTGATCAAGAAATTTGATCCTTACTCATGATCAGTAGTGCCCCTGTGATGCCAGTATTTGAGTGTGCTATGCTGGATACCACATATGCATGCTGTGTACAGCTACACACGTGTTCACTTGCATTTCTCCCGCAGTTGGTCAACCATTACGTGCTGAGCCGCGAGGGTGGCAACCTGAGCACCATAGCCTGCCGTCTCCTCCTGGACATTCTGCCGGGACTGGAAACGTCCGTTGTCTTTCAGGTATTGTTTGAAAAAGTAACACCAATAGTAGTTCGAATTTAGTTTGCTATTTGGGTCGATTTGCACCAGAACATTACTATTCGAAGTACACTGAAACCTCATTTGAGCAAAGTTGCAACTATCAAGAAAATATGTTCATTATGTGGGAAAATATGTTGTGAACATATTTTCCCTACCATTATACATCTTGCAAGGCTATTCTTAAATTATTCCGTTATAATCAATATTTTGTTATATCTAGATACGTTATAACAAGGTTGGAGTGCATTGAAACTTCCTGTAGACAAATACAATAAACCTTCATTATAACAAAGGGCGGGGTGGCAAAAAATTTCGCTACGAGCAGTAATTCGGTATTGGCAACTGCCCCTTAATTCTTTCGTTACCACGCCTATCCAAATCGATCACCGGTGATCGACGCTTTTGGATCATCGATTTTGGCATGTTGAATTTGTTTCTCGTGCACTCGGCACTTTCTGGTAGTTAGTGCAGGCACTGAACTTTCAGAATCAATTTGAATTTGCCTGTTTCGGCAATATAGTGATTTTTGACAGACCTTTGCCAAACCAATGTGTGTGTATTGTTGGAAAAGTGCACTAGGCTGGCGAACTTGACAAACGCGTGTGCACCTCGTAATTATGGTACAGTAACATCAAAGTTGTGTATCGAAAATAACCTTTGCAAGCCAAATATTTAATTGAAGTGTGAGCTTCATAATTTTATTATGTTGAGCAGTAGTGATAGCCAGAAATTTATGCGATATATTCAATAGAAAGCTGTTCCTAGGAGTCAGGAAAAATTTGTTCTACAAAAAATATTTGCGAAGGTCTGCAGTGTGTTTAAAGTGTTGAGGTGGCCTCTTATAACAGTTTACAGCAGCTTTGGTTTTGCTTGCATCATTACATCAAACACAAGGTCGCATCTAGTGTCACTAGTCACTCCATTGATGTCGTCGTCACGCACGCATGGGTGTGCATGAACGCTGAAAAACACATGTGCTGCTCGAAACTGTCTTGCAACCTCACCTGAATTGAGTGACGACGAGCTTAGCGCTCGAGGATGACAGCACCTCAGCTTCAAGTTTTATGGCGACGATGTTTTGCATCAGCCTGATACATCCACAGTCGTTCATGGGTTTGTTTTGTTTACACCCTCAAGTAGTTTCCTCCGCCGCAAGTGCGTATAGTTTCTAACCTTTGCACACAATCTTATAGCTACTCTGGTTACGTGTGTGGTCCACACTTCGCTGGAGCGCTGTGGGCTGGCGTTCGCTGCAGAGATTCTCCTAACTAGAAGGCTCCCGAAGCGCATCTTGGCCCTGACTACGAAGCAGTGCAAAACGTTTTAGAACTGCGGCGGTATTGTACTTTTTTTAATACGATATGTGCGAAAATCTAAAAAAATATGCTTGGATGCATATATTGGAATGCCAACCTATCCGGTGTAAGGTGTCTCATGGGAAGAGGCGACACTAGATGAAATAGCGAAGTTCATTGGGCATCTCATTTATAGAGGGCTTATTCACATTGTGGGCATCCATCTACCTCTATTGAAACACAAGGTGACTCTTATCGCAACACAACAAAAATTTTGTGAGAAAAAATGTGCAAGTACACTTGTGTCTCACAAAAAACCATGCAATGCTTCACAACATGGCACGAGCAACGAAGCAGCACCTCGGTTCTGATTTTCTTTGTCTGTGTAAAGAGAAACATTTTGTACAACATTCATTATTTTTATACTATTCCTGGGTCATTTATCTACAAAATTTGTACAGTCGAATCTCGATTATTCGAACTCGAAGGGACCCAAAAATTTGTTCGAATTAAAAGAAGTTCGAATTAATAAAAGCTAAATAAACGGAGGGCTCTCCATGCAGTGGCGCATGCGCATTTAGCTAACATACGAGGGCAGAGTTTCAGAAGACTTGCATTTATTCACAAATCGCAGGACATCTGTTATTAATTGAAGTAATCGGTGATGTACGTCTGCGCACGTTTGCCTTACAGCGGGTCAATCAATTTTGCATACAGCTTGCAAAGCATTTTTACTTCGGCTTCAGCATTCCCCTAGCAAGAGAAGTTGCGCGCGGAAACGTTCAGCACCGACACTTTCTAAAGACTACGACAACGACTGCATAGCGGAGCCTTTTGCCGCCGCAGCATGGCCAGCACGGGACAAAAAAGGAGGAGCGTCTCCACGCAGAGAGAAGCAGACCAGCGTTTGAGAGAAAACCAACACTTCACGGCAGCTTGATTTATTATTATTTTTTTTTTTTTTTTGCTCTATTCGGGCATCGTTGAGAGGAGAAGGGTTACGTGGCAGGGACGGAATAAGGGGGAACGTGGCACCAGCATGTGAGAACCCCCCCCCTCTCAAGGCGCAGAGCCGTGATCCCGCAAAGGGCAAGAGCTGCAGAAGATAGTGCCTTTTTCCTTTCCTTCAATCACACATTCATTCAACCCAGCTACAGCTTTTTCTCTCTCTCTCTTAGCATGCAGCATTGAAAGGAGAAGGGTCTTTACGTGGCAGGGACGGAAGAGGGAGAAGCGTGACATGGGCGCGTCGCAGATCGGCATTTGAGAGAGAGCAAACATTCTATCGCAACCTTTTCTTTCCTTTCCATAGGGGAGACCCACGCCGAGGGGGGCGCTGCGGAGCGTGGCGCTGTCAGTCAATGCGGGGAGAAAACTGGTTACTCGAGTCTTCGCCCCTCCGCTGTCCCATTCAACCTGCCTTGAAAACGCGTTTCTTTGCTCGCGCTCCACGCGTTGTGCACGTGTTTTTGAGAGTTTCGCATCGCGTGCGGTGCGCTCTGTCCGCATTTATTAGGATGCCGCAATTGAGGATTTTTTTTCGTGGCAGCAATTTAGTAAAAGGGCAGCGAAGCAAGTTGTAGCAAACGACGCAGTCCTTGTCAGAGCGAAGTGCGTTTCGCAAGTGGAAGACGACGCTGTTTACGACGTTAGAGGTGAATAAAACTTTCTGTACGTTCATTATTATATACTTGTTTTATTTGGTTTACTCTGTGTACTATGCACTATATTTGTTCCTGGATGGATGGGTAAGGCCGCTTCTCGTGCTTTAGGTTAAGCGGTTCTTGCGCTGTGACTGCTATTAGTTGGGATACCTTAATTTACTAGCACCTACCCAAGTTATCGTGCGGTGTATACACAACACTTCAAAAATAAATGGTCTATTTGGGGCTTCTTTCTGACCCACAACAATAATTGACATCTATCTCGCGTGTCTTTCCTTGCATTATCACCGTTCTCATCGCGGGTACTTTGAGTTCACGAACAGCGTGCGTACCATCGTGATGAGCGCCCAGCTTTCAGAGAAACTTTTTTGTGTGTGTCTAATCTGCAGGGGAAGAGCGCATTGCTATAAAGGCTTTTTATCTTGGTCACGTATCAAAAATGCACCGTGTTGTTCGGGCTGCCCCTGCACACTCAGTAACAACTAGCTCACTGTATCTGCCAACGGACGTGCAACAACGGCTAATGCATTTTTTTCTTTTTTTGATAGTTCTCCAAGCTTTTGGCAACCACACACTTCCGTCGGCGCTACGTAGATTTAAAAATATATAACAACACATTACCAATACCACATGTGCACACAGCTTCAACTACTACGTCCCCAACAATATCGAATAATAGTAGCAGCATAAAATATTTATTCACTATTTTTTAACAGTGCTCTAAAGACGGGCGCTGAAAATCTATACGTTTAAGATGGGGACGTGCATCTCCCAGTAACTCGATAGATTAGAGAAACGGTGACGCTGGAATTAACACACGTAATTTTGAATGTATTGTGCGCGCGCTAATGTTTATGAAAAAAAAATTGTTTACATACTTTTTTCGGCGCACTGCTTTAATCCATTTCTGTCGTCTACTTGTTTCGTACCATCGGTTTGGGAATCGGTAGAATTCCACTGGTGGAGTCGACCTCTTCGTGTTTGCATGGTTATTGTGACAGTTGACGACGCAGCGATGTCATCCCCTTTTCTGTTGGGGTGACATCGCGGAACGAGGGACAATTCACGTGCAGCGCGTGCTTCGCAAATGCGTGGAAGCCAAAGGGAGCGGAAGGGTCGGAAGGCTCTACTGTTGTGCGCTTTTTCTGGCAGGGGAAAGGCAAGCGCTGGCGTCGCCGGGCAAACTTGAGCGGGTCTCCCCTATTTCCTTCAGCGCAGCGTTGAGGTGTCACAGGTGCCGCCGGGGGATTGGCATGTCCAAATTAACCGTCGCAAGTGCTTGCAGGTTCGAATTACCGGGCGTTTTCGCCCATTGGAATACACATAGCTTTCACGGGACCTCATTGTGAGTTCGAATTAACCATAAGTTCGAATTAAGAGTTTTCGAATTAATGAGATTCGGCTGTATTGTGAATTTTTCGTTTTGAATATTTTTGCCTACAGACTGTTTTTTATTGCACTTTTTACCACCTTGTGACCAAAATTTTACACCTATCACTTTTTTATTCATTCTAAAATATTGTCACGGGGTCGTGACGTGGCCGAAGACAGGAGACTTCGTGTTGGGATTGAACTGTTTATTTGGGCGAACCTGTGTCCGGTAAAAAGAAAGTCCAATTACAGCAGCAGTCTCGGACTGATAGAGGCGAACGGAGCGTCGGCCTTCGATCAGCAACTGACAAGCGGCGAAGCGCGTCGGCATTTTATACTCTTGCCGTGGAATGTTCTAGCGTTATCGCTGGTGGTGGCGTAGGTTCCAGAACAATCTGTACCGTTCGCACAGTGGGCGTGATCTTATCGAAATGATCTACTACAGTCTGGAACCTTCTCGAAAACTGCAGGCGCAGTTAGCGCTGAGAATCGTGTGGTGTTTTGGGACGATAACAAAAACTTGGGAAATGGAACGTGGCATTGCCCCCCTCTGAAAAAAGGCATCGTCCCGATGCTTTAACTAAAGATGAAAGTACAATAATAATGCAAGAAAGTACAATGAAAAAATTACGATACAACAATAATACAAAAAAACACGGGTTCAGTTTGTTAACGCGCATGAAACGGCTTGAGGCGCACGACATGGACGACTTCACGTCGGGATCGGCGTCGTTGAGAGTTCGTGATGCTGTCGGGGACAACCTCGTAATCAAGTGGGCCGAGACGTCGAACCACCCTGTACGGTCCGAAGTACCGTCGCAGAAGCTTTTCACTTAGTCCACGTCAGCGTATCGGCGTCCACACCTAAACACGTTCACCGGGCTGGTACCGTATTTACTCGATTCTACCGCGCCCTCGATTGTAACGCGCACCCGATTTTCACCGCGAAAGAAAAAAAAAATGTAAGACATCGATTGCAACGCGCACCCATTTTTCTCGCTGGCCTGCACGATCACACCACTCGAAAAAACGACTCCTTTCGGTAGCGTCTTCCATTTAAATATGAGGTACGGGCGAAGCTTGTGCCCATCTGACGTGTAACAGAGAATTGCCGTCACTGTAGTTTTACCGTGGATCGATGTCAGCACGCGAACTTGCTTCGCCCCTTTCTTCTCGACGGTTGTGGTGCCAGGCATGTCGAAGTAAAGAGGCGTCTGATCGGCATTCCCGATTTGCCCAAGCAGGTAGCCGTTGTTGCGCCGCAAGTTTAGGACGAACCTCTGAACACTGTGAAGCTTTTCATCGTATTTCACAAAACTTTTCGCATATGCATGTTCCCCTTCGGAGGGAAAAGCCTTTCCTCTTCATAAAGTTAGCTAGCCAGCACCTGCTCACTTTAAAGTGGCTCCGCATTAGACCTTTTTCTAAGACCAATTGCATAGCCCGCACTTGCAGCAGTTCTGTCGTCACGGGCCGCTATGCCGCTCGCTGCTCAAGCACATACTCGCCGAGCAGCTCTTTAATTTGCGGAAACCGACCCTGCTGTGGTTCACTGAAGCCTTTGCGTGAAGCTTTGCTGTCGACAATCTTCTGCTTTTGTTTCCGCCGGTCTCGCACGCACATTTCGGGAACTCCGAACGACCGCGATGCGGCCCGATTTCCGTTCGTTTCTGCACACGCGATGACTTTTCTTTTAAAAGCGGCATCGTGGTGCACTCGAGTTTTAAAGTCGGCCCTTCCACGCCGTTGATGCTAATGCACTACTAGATGACGAACTCCTCAGCACACGTACGAAGTGCCGCACGTGGGAAACACATAGACAGAAATGGCTGAAGCGCCATGCCGACGCACGTAGGGGGCGGCCATTTTGGTTTTGCCGATGGCAATAGATTGACCGTAATTTTTTTGTTCGTACTCGATTCTAACGCGCATGCGATTTATGAACTCGCTTAACCGAAAAAAAGGTGCGCGTTAGATTCGAGTAATTACGGTATTCCACGAAGCGTCGTCGAAGGTTGTAACGGTGGCTGTCGGTCGTCTGTTGATTCTTGATACGGAGACGCGCAAGTTGTCGGGCTTCTTCGGCGCGTTGAAGGTACTCGCTCACATCGAGGTTTTCTTCGTCGGTGACGTTGGGTAACATGGCATCGAGCGTCGTTGCCGGGCTCCTTCCGTAGACCAATTTGTATGGAGATATCTGCGTCGTCTCCTGCACTGCCGTGTTGTATGCGAAGGTCACATACCGAAGAATGGCGTCCCACGTCTTGCGTTCGACATCGACGTACATTGACAGCATGTCGGCGATCGTCTTGTTAAGCCGCTCGGTGAGGCCGTTGGTCTGTGGGTGGTACGCTGTCGTCCGGCGGTGGTTTGTTTGGCTGTATGCCAAGATCGCTTGAGTTAAGTCGGCAGTGAATGCCGTTCCTCTGTCGGTGATAAGGACCTCCGGGGTGCCGTGACGTAGGACGATATTTTCGACGAAGAACTTAGCTACCTCGGATGCACTGCCTTTTGGCAGGGCTTTTGTCTCGGCGTAGCGGGTGAGGTAGTCGGTAGCTACCACGATCCACTTGTTTCCGAAAGCCGACGTCGGGAACGGCCCCAGTAGGTCCATACCAATCTGCTGGAAAGGTCGGCAAGGTGGATCAATTGGCTGCAGAAGTCCCGCTGGCCTTGTCGGCGGTGTCTTGCGTCGCTGACAGTCCCGGCATGTTCTCACATAACGAGTGACGTCGGTGGTAAGACGTGGCCAGTAGTACCTTTCTTGTATCCTCGCGAGCGTGCGAGACACACCGATGTGCCCTGCCGTCGGATCGTCGTGCAGGGCCTGCAGGAGTTCTGGTCACAGAGCTGAAGGCACCACAAGGAGGTACTTAGCTCGAAGCGGTGAAAAGTTTTGCTTTTGTAGAAGACCGTTTCGTAGAAAGAACGACGCAAGTGCGCGCTTGAATACCTTCGGGACTTCGGCGGTCCTGCCTTCGAGGTATTCTATTAGGGCCTTAAGTTCCGGGTCGGCCCTCTGTCGTTCAGCGAAGTCGTCGGTAGTTATCGTTCCTAAGAAAAAGTCGTCATCCGGGTCGTCGGGTAGCGGTTGGTCGACAGGCGCACGAGAGAGACAGTCGGCGTCGGAGTGTTTTTTTTGCCGGACTTGTAAATTACAGTAATGTCATATTCTTGAAGTCTCAGGCTCCACCGTGCGAGGCGACCTGAAGGGTCCTTCGAGGTGGCTAGCCAACACAATGCGTGGTGGTCGCTCACAACTTTGAAGGGCCTGCCGTAGAGATAGGGGCGAGATTTTGACGTAGCCCAGATGATGGCGAGGCACTCCTTTTCTGTTGTGAAATAATTTGCTTCTGCTTTGGATAGCGATCGGCTGGCGTAACTAATAACCCTTTCAAGTCCATCAGCCCTCTGCACAAGAACGGCGCCAAGACCTACGCTGCTTGCGTCAGTATGTATTTCTGTCTCGGCGAATTCATCGAAATGGGCAAGTAACGGAGGCGCCTGGAGGCGATGTTTAAGCTCCTGGAAAGCGTGTTCCTGCGGCGTTTCCCACTTAAACTCCACGTCGGCCTTGGTAAGGTTAGTGAGAGGATCGGCGATGCGGGCGAAGTTTTTCACGAACCGCCTATAATAGGCACACAGGCCCAGAAATCGGCGCACTGCTTTCTTGTCAGTGGGCGGTGGGAAGTCGGCGATGGCGGCTGTTTTCCGTGGATCGGGACGAACTCCAGATTTGCTGATAACGTGCCCCAGAAACAAGAGCTCCTCATACGCAAATCTGCACTTTTCTGGCTTCAGTGTGAGTCCGGAAGTCTTGATGGCTTCAAGTACAGCTTCAAGGCGCCGAAGATGCTCGTCGAAACTCGAGGAAAACACGACTACGTCGTCCAAGTACACAAGGCAAGTCTGCCACTTCAATCCTGCCAGTACTGTATCCATAACGCGTTGAAAAGTTGCAGGTGCTGAGCAAAGGCCGAAGGGCATCACCTTAAACTCGAAGAGGCCGTCCGGTGTTATAAACGCCTTCTTCTCTCGGTCTCTTTCGTTGACTTCGATTTGCCAATAGCCAGTCTTGAGGTCCATTGACGAAAAGTACTTGGCGTTATGGAGCCGATCAAGTGCGTCGTCTATTCGTGGGAGAGGATACACGTCCTTTCTTGTGATTTTGTTCAGGCGGCGATAATCGACGCAGAAACGTAGGGTCCCATCCTTTTTCTTCACTAACACCACGGGGGATGCCCATGGACTCTTGGACGGCTGGATAATGTCATCCCGCAGCATTTCATCGAATTGTTTCTTCATGGCCTCACGTTCTCGCGTCGAAACCCTGTACGGACTCTGACGGAGTGGTCTGACATTTTCTTCGGTTATGATGCGATGTTTCGTGATTGGGGTCTGCCGAATTTTCGATGACGACGAAAAGCAATCTTCGTATTGCAGGAGCAGGGCCTTGAGCTGTTCTTGCTTATCGTTCGGAAGTCTGGGATTGACGTCGAAAGCAATGGGAGGGGCTTGGTTCCTTTGAGCAGGTTCCGCAGAATCGGCGAGGGCGAAAGCACTGGTGGCTTCGACAATTTCTTCGATGTATGCGACCGTTGTTCCTTTGTTCACATGTTTGTACTCATTGCTGAAATTTGTGAGCATAACCATTGCTTTGCCTCCCTGCAGCTCTGCAATTCCTCTTGCGACGCAAATATTTCGGGTGACCCGCAGATGCGGACTGCCTTCAATGACGCCTTCCAAGTCAGGTGATTTAGGAGCGCCGACTGAAATAATGACGCTTGAGCGAGGCGGAATGGTGACTTGTTCTTCCAGCACATTCAAGGCATGGTGTCCTGACGGCGTGCGCGGCGGTAGTGCTTCTTCTGTGGATAACGTTATCGACTTTGTTTTTAGGTTGATGACAGCACCATGGAGGCATAAGAAGTCCATGCCAAGGATGACATCTCTCGAGCAACGCTGTAGGACTGCGAAGTCTGTAGGATAAATACGGCCGTTTATGGTGACTCTCGCTGTGCAGATTTCTGCAGGCGTTATGAGATGACCTCCGGCTGTGCGGATTTCAGGGCCTTTCCAAGCTGTCCTAACTTTCTTTAGCTTCGCGGCGAACGACCCACTGATGACAGAATAGTCAGCTCCAGTATCGACGAGAGCGGTCACACTGTGGCCGTCGATAAGAACGTCGAGGTCGCTAGTTCACCGTCTCGCATTACAGTTAGGGCGTGGCGTCGGGTCACGGCTGCGTCGGCTTGTTCCGCTGCTTCTTTGTTGCGTCGTCAGGCCACCTTCGGTAAGTAAGCTTTCGCCGTCAGGGCTTTGCCTGGTTGGTATTGTGTTCGGAAAGCTCCGTCGCGGCGTCGTCAAAGGAGGAGGATCTTCGGTAGTTCGTCGCACAGCAACCACACCTCCACCGGTTGCTGCCCTTAGTTTCCCGGATACGGGCTAGGAGACCGGCCCCGCGTTGGGCCGGAGTACTGCCGGGGGTGCAGTGACATGCGGCGGCTGGGCGACGGCGAACGGGAAGGACTTCGGGGTGTCCATTGAGTTCCTGTCAGGTAGTCGGCGATGTCTCGTGGCCGTTCACCTGGCTGCGGACGTGGTGCATCGATGGCGAAGCCACGCAGTCCCATCTGTCGGTACTGGCAACGGCGGTAAGTGTGCCCGGCCTCGCCGCAGTGGTAGCACAGTGGGCGGTGGTCAGGGGTGCGCCAAACGTCGGTTTTCCTCGGTGCACTGCGCTGGCCCGCTGGTGAACGGTAGGTCGTCGGTGGGGGTGGTGGCGGCGGTGGTGTTTGGCTACGGAAGTGCGACGGGGCGGCGTTTTGGCGTGGACGGGGAGAAGCGTTGTGGCGCACTGCAGCGGCCTAGCTCATGGTTTCTGGCTCGGGCAGCGGTGTTTGGGGAATTCGAAGTGATTGCCGAACTTCTTCTCGCACAATGTCGGCGATCGAATCCACTTGAGGGTGCGCCGAAGGCAACAGTTTGCGCAGCTCTTCCCGCACGATCGCTCGGATCGTTTCACGCAGGTTTTCGGGGTCGCTGGTTTGAGCAGCAGCGCATTCTGGAGTCAGGCGACGATTATACTGTCTGGTGCGCATGTCAAGGGTTTTTGGTGGTTCCCTGGGTTGATGCATGACCATCGTGGGCTGGGACGCTGCGGTTGTCATTGTCGCTGCAGTCGCGGTCATGGCCTTGGTCTTCCGCGCCGTGTCTAATAGAAGTCCGTACTCCGGTGGTAGCCCTTGCTGTCGGCGGCTTGTTCGCTGCTCCTGGTTGGCGTCGGTGTCTTCTTCGTGACGTGGGCTGGGTTCACGGCTTGAAGGGGGCGTCCGGTACATGAACGAAGCAGCACCTCCACCAGATGTCACGGGGTCGTGACGTGGCCGAAGACAGGAGACTTCGTGTTGGGATTGAACTGTTTTTATTTGGGCGAACCTGTGCCCGGTAAAAGGAAAGTCCAATTACAGCAGCAGTCTCGCAGAGATAGCAGTCTCGGACTGATAGCGGCGAACGGAGCGTCGGCCTTCGATCAGCAACTGACAAGCGGCGAAGCGCGTCGGCTTTTTATACTCTTGCCGTGGAATGTTCTAGCGTTATCGCTGGTGGTGGCGTAGGTTCCAGAACAATCTGTACCGTTCGCACAGTGGGCGTGATCTTATCGAAATGATCTACTACAGTCTGGAACCTTCTCGAAAACTGCAGGCGCGGTTAGCGCTGAGAATTGTGTGGTGTTTTGGGACGATAACAAAAACTTGGGAAATGGAATGTGGCAATATTTTTGTTGCTCTACAACATACATTTTTTGGAAAGAGCATTTCGTTGTGCAAAGTTTGGAATGCTGCAATGCGTGCTGTAGCACTTTTCCAATTGGAAAAAATGATCTTCACGAAACTTGTGAAAAACCATATTTGCACGATAACGCAAGAGTTGAGTACAGCTAAATTAGCCATGACAACTTCGCAGAGAAGCAGACGCCGGAAACTCCACTTGGCCAATGGGGTGCCTAGGTTTTGTCACGGGCCCCAAGCAGCCAATAGAATCGCGCAATGCTGCTTTTCGATGACGTGTTTCTGCTGAAAAACTAATGAGCAAGGCGAGCCACTGGTGGCGGGAAATTGAAGGTCAAGAATGACCTTTCCAACGAGACCAAGATGACCATGATAGCTCGTGTGTAACGGCAACGGTTCGGCGTGGAAAAAGCTGTGCTCAGATTCATCTCACAGGGGCGTTATAGATTGATTTTGTGCCAGAAATAATGACGCGAGAAGCTTAGAACTTCTCAGATAAGTGCAAAAATAGTTGCAGATTCCAAAAATGTCTTCTTCAAAAAGTCGATTTTGTCGGGATTTTTGGCCTTCTAAGACCTGTGTCTTCCCTTAACACGGGTATGCAGTAAGAGATAGAAAGCCTTTTAAAAAGTTTATTGCACTATACCTAACTGTTAACCCAATTATATCATGTGCTAAAGCTAAATTTCAAGGGGGACACTTGCAAGGGCTGTCCTCCCCAGCCTGAACACAAGGAAGTCTGCACTCCCTTGACCCTCACCCCATGATTTACGCCAATGATGCTACTACAGTCGAGCCCACTAATAACGAACCTGAGCATGACGCGGCATCCGTTTGCTGTATCCTGAAGTTCGTAGTAAATGAAACAGCTTTTAAAAGAAAGTTGCGCGTGAGAACACAAACATTTTATGCCCCAAAAAGTCTGTGATGCACGTGTTTCGAATAGAAGTGATAAGGGCGGTCTCGAGTTCATTTAAAACGGTAGGGTGCTCAATCACCGAGGCCCGTGGCATAAGCTGCATGAGGCACTGACTGCGAAGTTTCGTCGTACTCGCAATCCGATTCCTCCAAATCGCTCTCGCCACGCACTTCATTCACAATGCCCTAATCCGTGCACGGTTCTACAGTGTCTGCATCATCATCGGCCGTAATTAAATCATCGCCACAGATGTCCCACCCGCTCTCCCAGGTCGGAGTCGACGACGCGCTGCCACAAATGGCCGCCGCAGTGGTCCTGTGCGGAAGCTTCAGGCTCGGCATAGGGCCCGACATCGACAAAGTCGTCCTCGCGAAAACAGTATCGTGCGCATGTAGCCATCACCGCCGCCCACGAAATATTCACCATCTCCACAGCTGCATACCGGGACGCCCGAAGCGGCAAGTTGGCTGCCAGGTGGTCAAGAGCTATGAGCAAGCGCTCCGCAACGCAGCACTTAACGCGTGAATTACGCTCAAGCCAAGTGGTCACACTTTCGACGTTTTGTTGAGCGGCAGGAAAAAGCGTGCTAGTCCTCCCGTCAGCCATCATGACCACACACGCACACCAAGAGCGAGCAAGACGCGCACACGCGACACACATGCCAGAACGCTTGGAACACCTTTGGGCCCTTTTCCAGTCAGAAAACGAAACTAATTCGAGCCAGCGTGGTGGCCGTCGCGGAGCGGTGGAGACGGGCGAAGGGGTTGTGATCAAGAGAGGAGAGCAGACTTGCGAAAGAAGGGCAAGGAGTTGCGATAAAGAGATGGTAGGGTGCGGCGGGAGGGCGACCTTCTGAACTGAAACACACGGGAAAGAGGCAGGTTGGGTAGCTCGCTTGAAAGGTCCGCGAAACTCGCACGTAGAAAAACTTGGAAAGAGTTCTAGAGCACGCAGAAGTCAAAGCATGGCCGCCTGGTTCAGTGCGTGCGGCGGCGTTCGAAGAATCGGTGGCCGTGGTCAAAAAATCGTTTCGTTGCGCCAGCGGGTTTGCATGGCCTCACGAACTTCGATATTTCGCGATTCGTTCCGCGCAAATTTACAGCCGTTTTCGTGCTTCCGCACGTGCGCGGAAGGCATGCTGAGCCAAGTGCGAAGTGAGCGAGAACAAGTCCTAAACATGAAACGAATCGCAAACTATCAGAGTCGGTAGGGTAGCGTACGCGCGTGCAGTAGACGCAGACTATCGGATACAGTCGGTGGCCGACGATGTTGGCAAATGGTCTGGTCACTCCAAGCCGGCGACGTCAACGACAGTACCAGCGATCAAAAACGGGGTAGACGGCCGACCGGTCTTAGAAAGATCAGTGGCAGTGTGAAAACACGGGCCTCGTCTGGCGATGCGGAATGCTCAGAGTAGCGGGGGGAGGGGAAAAGGACTAAGGGGTGCGTAACAAAAGCGGTCGGGCAGAGCGGCTACTAGAGCTGCGCCGGGGCAGGGTCGGCGTTCAACATTAAGAGTGTATGGGCACCTCGCCGATGCCTGATCGATGGTCGAAATCGGTTTCCCGGGAAGTAGGCAGACTGCTCACACCGTTCGCTGTAACCGATCAGCGGCGCTCCGAAACGTTCGTTGTAAGTGTGATTTTGTGCTATTGAACCAATTTATATTTTCACGGTCTTGCGGATATTGTTCCTTTTAAGCGAAAGTTCACTTTAAGTGGGGCCGTCATATTTGGGCACGACTGTATACGGCTTGTATACTACCGTATAAACCGGACCGTAGGTCGAGTGGAAATATAGGTCGACCCCCTAAGTTCAGGTTCCGGGAAAAAAAAAAAGGGGGAAACAACCCAAAACTGCCAAACCACATTTATTTGCGAATTGGTCGCACCGCACCCTGATCGTCCGAGCTCCCCTCGAGCGCCATCGCAACTGCTCTATTTGTCCGATGAAGCACCACTGTCTTTAAGACGAGAGTTTGTCACTGGCCGCCTTCCACAGTGCGTCGCCCTATGTGCCATCCAGCGAGTTGCCGATGCAACATTTCCTGAAAGCCTTTTCCATCATGGAATCTGGCAAGGAACTCCAGGCGGAAAGCACCTAGCCACAAACAGTCGCAATCGGAGGCCTCTGTAGGCGGCCCGTCGGTGTCTGGGTTGTCGCCGGACATCCACTTTTGACCCCAGCTGCACTCGGACCTTGAACAACGGCTTGTTCAGCACAACATCGAGAGGGTGGACGTCGTACCACCTGGTATCACGGCGAGGTCCATTTTCTCGTCGTCGAGTGCGCGTTTCACAGCGTGGGTAAAGTGACCACGAAACGCGTCCAACACCAGTGTGCTACGAAGACGCAGCAATGCACCTGGCCGACGGTTCCACACTACTCTTATCCATTGGAGCATCATGGCCTCGTCCACGTATTCCTTTTTGTTGACGCGAACGACAACGCTGGACGGGACCACTTTCTTTGGCATTGTCTTGCATTTGAAAATGACGAAGAGCGGAAACTTTCTACCATCTGTTGTGCATGCCAGCATGACAGTGAAGCGCGAGGGCTCATTGCCTGTGGACAACAGCTTCACATCTTTGGCGCCGCGCTGCGTGATCGAGGCCGATGAAAGCATGTGAAATCACGCGGGGGTGTCATCGGCATTGCCAATATGCCCCATCATGTACAGTCAACTGCCGATTTTTCGGACATGCCTGTTAATTCGGACGTCTTCGCGGCACCGCCACGAGCCCCATAAAATCAATGTATAAGGAAGTCTGAAATTTCGGACGCTCGAACCCCCCGGAGTCCAATTTTCCGGACTTTTTGACGCGACGGAAGGTCAGAAACCACCACTGACCTCCAGTGGAAACCACCACAACTGCGTCACACACGATTACAATCTCACAAATGAGCGCGCTGGTCTACTGTGGTGGCATCTGTTGCTGGGACTCGTTGATCGTTATCGGAGAAACGCACACGGCCTCCGAGATTCCTAACACTGGCTGTGTTTATCTTGCAAGAGTGCTTCGCTGACAATCGAAACTGTCCACCCGGAAATTTTTCAGCGCCAATACAGTTCCTTTCGCTTTAGCGCTTGTGCTCGTGCGTGCCATTCTGGCTTCCTGCACAGCGCTTTTGCAAAGCGTTTTACCACTTCGATCTAGAACTAACAGTCACACACCGATTTGGTCTGGCCACGCTGGCTATCTTGAATGTTTACCAGCGCCACCTCCGAAGTACCTGAGGCACCGTCGCCTGCCCTCGCGCTGTTTTGTTCACGCAGCCCACATGGTGTTTGGCTAGCCTAGTGCGTGATTGTGCGATCGTGTGAAGTGCGCTCTGCAACGCCAAGCCTAGGTGCTTCGACGCTCGTCAGCAAACTCCTTTGTTCACATCGTTAGGATTTCGCTTGCCTGCGATGGCCCCCACTTCGCCTTTGTCATCCTCGCCGATGGCATCGAAGCGCGGAAAACGGTACCGTCGGTTGACGATGGAGAAGAAAGCCGCCATTATTAAGTTAGTGAAGAGTGGCCGATCGCAGGCTGATGTGAGCAAGGAGTTCGTCGTTTCCAAGCAAACAGTTTCAGATTTCCTGAGGAACGAAGACAAGATCTTGGAAGCGGCCGAAAAACCGTCTGGTGCCCAAAAGATGAATGCAAGTCAAGGTGTTCATCTAAAGCTTGAGGACGCTCTCGTCATGTGGCTTAATTCAATGATTGCCAAGCCGTTGCCAGTCTCGGGCTGCATCTTGAAACAAAAAGCGAAAACTCTTGCGCTTCGAATGGACATCATGGATTTTAAGTTCAATGATGGTTGGCTGAGAAACTTTAAGCATAGGAATGACCTCAAGTTCAAGAAGATGTGTGGCGGAAGCTGCATTGTCGACAGTGCAGTTATTGAGCTTGACCCTCTTGATCCGAGAAATGTCAATGAAATGTTGCGTCTTTTTCTTGCATTAAAAAATATTAGCAAAATGGTGCGTTTTTTTTTTGTGCTTGCATTGAAAATTATCAGTAAAATAATGCGTTTTTTTGCTTGCATTCAGTTTTCGGCAGTTGACTATAGTCGTTCTGCACCCGAAACCGGTTCACGAAGCGCTGAAAGTTCATAAGCTTGTCCTCGAACTCCTCCGACAACTTCAGACAGGTTGATGTGCGCCGCCGGAGAGAAAATCCTTTGCGTCGCATAAATCTACGCACCCAAAAGTTTTGTGCTCGAAACTCTTCTCTTGTGAGCCCAGCTTCTTGAGCGAGTTCCACGGATTTCTTGTGAATGGTATCCACGGTCACTGGCAGAGAGCGCGCACGAACTTCCTGCACAAAGTTCGCTAGCTTATACTCCAGCTGTGGATGAAGGGCACTTAGTCCATGGAACGACATTTTTAGAGGATTGTACATCTGCAGCTTCCCATTGTGCACCCTCCAATAGCGCACGCTTTTTTTCCGATACACCACGGTGGCGCTGAGCAGCCATATTCCCGTTTGCTTCTGCGAACTCAACAACATCTAGTTAAAACGCAGCTGAGTACTGCCTCCTCGTACCGCTACTCATATTCAATGAACGGAAAAAAAAAATACCACTAAAAATGCAGCGCAATCTCAAGTGGAGCAAAAACTCTCAACAGATCAGAAGCTAATGACGAATGCAAAGAAAACACAGAAAAAGAAAGAACAGCCTGCGATTGGATTTGGAGGCAGATATGGCCGCGTCCGGCTTCTCAAGCACATGCAAGACACATGTTGCCAGACAGCGGCGCACTTTTGGCTAGACACCGAAATACAAGACGAGGAGCCACTTTAGCTTATTATTTTATTGAATATATCTCGTCTTACGTTCCGGTTTATATGGTAGCTGCAGACTAGCGTACGGCATGTTTAATAATAAATATAAATATTTATTAGCTGCTAAAGTGATGTTTTAGACTTCAGGAGTCGTTAGGAACATCTATCTGCTCCAAAAACACCAATAGAAACACTAAGGTATGCCATTTTTTTCTGCTCTGAAAACACTTGAGCCTGCTTCAATCATTTTTTCTGCTCCGGAATCTGCTCCAAAAAGCGAATTGTCACTTCCATCGCTGCTGTTGGTACCGTATTTACTCGCGTAATCCTCGCACTTTTTTCGGCGGAAAACTGGTGCGAAGTTGGGGGGTGCGAGAATTACGCGGGAAAAACTTTCCACGAAAACGTACAAAGTGAAAAAGAAAACGAAGTGGCCGCAAATCGGGATTCACACACCAGCAACTAATAGCAAGCTTTGAGAAGTACTAATCAAAATCCAATAAGGTTCAACACAAGGCAAAATTTATTTGAGACACAAAAAGTGCCAGCAAATAGTCAAGCGTTAGAATACCATATGCAAAGCTTGTGTGCGTTGCGGTAGCGTTCTTCACTCAACAGGAGCCCTCAAAAGGTAAGCGTTAGATGTCAGTAATGGGCTGATGGCTGTTTAACAGAATCCTCTGCAGTTTTCTTTTGAAGAAATATAGTTTACCATCAATACCAGCCTTAGGCACATGGCAGGCCCAACGCGTCTTGGTGGCTTTCAGCTGCCATCACCAGTAGTGAACACAAAACTTGTCGACTCCGAAGGGCCTACTTGCCGCCCTGTTGTCGTTGCTTAGTGCATGATCAATCACTTTCAACTTGAAAGCAGCCGTGTAGCTTCAGTATTGCCCCATAACATGACAAGATTACCGACACAACATACAAAACACGCCGCAACCCGCACTTGCCGCTTTGGCTTGGCTTGGATTGGGTTGAATCTCCGTGCAATAATAGTACGCTTCATGCTTAAGAGATGGCGGCAGATGGCGCACGCTATGATCATCAACGACTGGAACGAGTGGACGACGTTATTGCGGCATTTTTCGTGGGTGCGATTATTACTCTAGGAAAAAAAGTAAATCGTATTTTTGCCGGTCAATGTGGGGGGTGCGAGAATTACGCAAGTAAGTAATGTATTTTGCAAGGCTGTTCATCTAGCGGCTCATCTTTCTTGTTGGGGCCTCCAAGCAAGTCTATTATTTCGGCATCTGTGGCTGGGGCAACGACGGGCACATCTGCGTCAGCCATCATGAATGATTAAATGTCGCTTTTTAGATCCCCGGCTATGATGCTGTTCACAGCTTCATTGAAATCTTCGCAATCTTTACAGTCACTATGCGAAGCAGAAAAAACGGGCGTGTGCAAAGCAGTATGCAATCTTTGCAGGTGCCAGTTTTTTCCATGAATGGCATAGTAAATGCACTGCTCTAAATTAGTTTACGCTGTATCTCTTATTGGCATCACACGCAGCGAGCATCTGTTGTGTAAGGCTTTTCTAATATAACTTCCGTGCTGTCTCAATATTGTCTTGGTCCATGGACTGCAATATTGCGGTCGTAAGCACCGGTAGAAATTCCAAAGTGATTGCTTGCAGATTTTCAATTGTGCCTTGGCTGGGGCAATAGTCCGTAACAAAAAGCACACGCCTTCGCTTTGCCCTAAACTTTCGATCGAGCGGGTGCGCGTACTCTTTGCAAACGGCTGCGGTCATCCATGCTCACCTGTTGATTCTGTATGTGCAGTCTTAAAGTATTGTTGCGTTGTGGAAGCACACGGGCTTAGCCACCTTCTCCAGTATCGGCGAAGGAAGTTTGTCCTTCCCCGTCGCGTTAGCTACGGACAACACTGCAACGCGTTCTTTCCTTTGTTTACATCTTGATGAGGTCTCGCCTGGTGAAGTGTGTGCGCGCTTCGGCAATGGTTTCTAAAATAATGTCGCCACGTCCAAGTTTTAAATACCTCGATTTTCATAACGCTGAAGTAGCGCGCTCAGTCGATGCTTGCGCCATTCGCCCATCACGTCGCGGTCCACGGCTGTGCTTTCACTAACAATCTATTTTTAAGACACACCATGCCGTCTTTCGAAACGTTCAAACCAGCTGTTGCGGGACATAAAATTTTGCTTACACTTCTCGAAGCCGTCCTGTATGGACAGCATCCTTATTCTTCAGAACAATTGATAATGCTGACCGTGGTATTTCAAATTGTCTTGTAATTTCAGACTTTTGCCAGCCTCCTTTTTCCACCTCGCGTATCACTTTCTGCTCCAATGCCAGACATTTCCATGCTGGCACCGGCCAAGCCATTTTCACCTGATGGTCATTAAAAGCACACACGATGCGTACACACGTCACGGGTTTACACAGATCTCGCACAACACATGCACATGTGTGTCTTCGAAACACGGATGGAAAGGCTCAGAACTGGTCATGCAACACCACCGGCGTAGGCAGTGGGGTAGCAAGGAGCAGCCGCCAAGTTTCGAGCGCCTCTGGCAGTAGCATCTGTACGGGATAGTACTGGAATAGTATCATCCGGTATGAAAGGTCAAGTCCACGCTGCGAAGAACAGTCTGCACTGGTGCGCTTTTAGCCTGGCGATGCTAGTGTGAACATCCCTCGCTCAGCGCAGAAAAGACTGCTCGGCGCAGGACGGGGATGAAAAAAGTGTGCAAGGGCTTCAGCGACGTGGGCGGCCACTCGCCTGCTTTTAGCATTGCCGTGGCAACAGATCTACACCTTGTTACTTTGCTCTAAGCGAAAGAAGCTATCAACATGCTTCGAGTTATCTGGTCTAAAATACACGCATTGGGGTCAGGACAGCGTGACACTTCAATAAAATGATGAATCGAATAAATTGACTTTGTTGTAACGAGGGTTTTACTGTACAGTCAACGTCTGATTAACAGTGGCTCCTTCAGATTTTTGCTAGGCTTCACACCACAACATTGTCGCTGTGCGGCAAAGCTGCTTTTCAGAGTCTGCTTCGGTTGTAAATGTATGGACTCAACGCTGGTTCCAAGTGTGCCGTTACAGTGGCCCCTTGATATTTTCAACACGCTTCACCGCATTACATGCTTGGTATTGCGGCAAAGCTGCCTTTAGAGCTCTGCTACGGCCGTAAATGGATGGACTCTTAAAGCATTAATTCGAATCTGTGCGACAGAGGGGGGGGCTTTGATTAAAGTCGTTTCATAGCAGAAAGTCCAAAAAGAAAGCTGACAAAGGTGTTCAGCATCTGAAATTTAGGATGTTTTATTACACTGACGTCTACAGGGCAGATTAGCAACTACGAATTCGACACCCTTGTCCATAAAATCAGTTAGGCCTCTATAGAAGTTGAATAAGGGTGAAGAAGAAGAAACGGCTCCCTTTTCTTTCATGTGTAAAGTGTTGTTACACCACATTGGTCGCTCCAAATCATGTAAATAAATACAGTGCGGCCTCTGCATTGCCTCATCCTTGCCAAAACTAGAAAGCACAATCTCTCCAGCACTTTAACAATCCTAGTGAATAAAAATGTGCTTAACCCATTATTGCCCCTTGTTGCATATCTGCAACACCCTTGTCCGTGCCCTGCCGATTGCAAGGATCCTAATGCACCGGTATAAGTTGTTCATACTATGTTATTTTGAGGGTTCTTCGTTCCACGCAGTACAATTTTCAGCCGCTTGGGGGCCACATTCGTCGTATCTGCAGTTTTCAAAATGGCAGCATCCATGTCGTCGTCGAGCTCCGCAAACAAGGTACTGTAAATATTTTTTTTATGAGCCCTCAAGTTAACCTGCGCTGCTTTTTTCACTGAATGTGTGTTCGAAACACTCTTGACAGTAATCTAGAATCCAAAAGTTAGTTTTTTGCTTGCTCTGTTCGAGAAAATATTTTTTGCACGTGGTGTGTTGCACATATGCAACAGTGGGCACTAAATGCCACAATTTTCATTGTTGCAAATATGCAACATAGCTTTTCTGCTTAAAACGCGTCTTACATATCGTGACACGCATTCGTTTGGAGTGTGTGAACGGATGTTTGTTTGCTAATTTTGCTGTTTTAACAATTTTTCAGGGACATACTGCAATTTCAACCTCAACATTCTATTCTGTTCTAAAAGAGAGGCCGAAGCGTTTTGTTCATGCAAACCTGCTGGATGTTATCGACCCTAATGAGAGCGATTTTTCCGCTGATGAAAAAAAAGTGACGAACAAGTGTCTGGAGACAGCAGTGATGAAGGAGATGCCATCCAAACTGAGGTAAAAGAAGCTGAGGAAGAGGTTGCTACCTCGACGAATGCGCCTTCTGTAGATCGGACACCGCGGAACATGAAAAGGCGGTACACATGGGTGAAAAAGGATTTTGATATCGAGGCAGGTAGTTTCGAGAACAACTTTCCGCTGCCACCTGCAGAGCCGCTGAGTGCAGTGGAATACTTTGACGTGTTTGTTTCTCGATCCATGCTAAAGGCTGTCGTCGATGAAAGCAATAAGTACTACTTTCAAAAACATGGAACCACTCTAAACCTCACCGTAGAAAAACTTACACCTGTGGTGGGCGTGTTTTTCAGGATGGGACTTGTAAACATGCACAGGGTTCGTGCGCATTGGGAAAATGAAAGTAGATATAAATTAGTAGCCCAGGTAATGTCCCATAACATATTCGAAAAGATCACAAGCCACCTGCATTTTTTCGATAATGAAGCAGCCAATGACAAAGTAAAAGAAGACAAATGCTGGAAAGTGCGCCCATGGCTCAGTTCCTTGCGCAGCAACATGGTTGTCTTGCCCCAAGAAAAAAAATCTGCAGTGGACGAAATCTTGATCCCTTTCTGTGGGCGGTGCTACGTTCGTCAGTACATGCCTAATAAACCAAAGAGTAAATGGGGTATAAAACTTTGGGCACGTTCCGGGGAATCAGGTCTGTGTTATGATTTTGATGTCTACCAGCGCTGCAACAAAGGTTTTTATGGCAGCCAGGGTGGCTACCAGCTTGGGTTGGGAGCTGCTGTCGTGCTCCAGCTGTGTTCCAGCCTACCGAAGCGTGACGACAACCTAGTCGTCGCTGATAACTTCTTCACAGGCCCTCAGCTTGTAGAGGAGCTTTCAAGAATGGGAATTTTCTATATTGGTACGGTTCGTGAAAACAGACTGAGCTGCAGCAAGTTGATGGAGGAGAAATTGATGAAAACGCAACGTCGGGGCACCTGTGATACTTCAGTCACTTTGTGTGACCAAAAGACAATGGCGGCAGCGAAGTGGCATGACAACCGCACTGTTACTCTTCTTTCGAACTGCATTGGTGCTGACTCGCTTACATCAGTCAAAAGGTGGGACAGCAAGGAGAAAAAGCACATTTTTGTCGATTGTCCAGCGATCATTCCTTCCTACAGCAGATCAATGGGTGGCGTGGATCTTCTTGACAAAATGGGCTTCTCCTATCGCTTTTCTAACAGGTCTAAACGCTGGTATATATATTTGTTTTGGCACACGCTCAAAATATCATCTGTTAATGCATGGTTCATGCACAAGAAAATTCTCCAGCAGCACAAACGGCCGCCTACATCCTTGAGAGAATTCCTCTCTGAGCTCGAAACAAGTCTGATCTTACTCAACAAACGACCACCAGGGCGCCCTTCAATTCAGAATGTCACACCATTCAAGATAGTGTGCCTAAATGTCCCCCGGGATGTCAGAAGAGACAGCAAGGAGCTTTGGCCCACATGGAATGCAAAACAGAACCGCTGTAAGGCATGCCCAGGAGGGTACACCTATGTTTCGTGTGCCAAGTGTAAGGTGATGTTGTGTTTCAACAAAGACCGTAACTGTTTTGTTAGTTTTCACCAGTAGGCACCAAACAGCTATGCTTCAGTTTTGTGCTTTCTTCAATTTGAAAATTCGCCAAAATAATTGGTGGCAATAAAAAGTTTTTTTTCACTTGGCTTGGCCTGCATTTTATACACTACTGCCCATTGTTGCACATATGCAACATCCCATTAATAATTTACAGACTATATCTTCAAGGTTTTTATTGAACATTTGTACTCCTAGTGACTCTAAGAGCATGGCCAAGAAATATTTTTAAGTTTGAAAAAATGTTTCTCATACTGGGAATTATTGGGTTAAAGATCCTCTGCAACATTTCTTTCGCAAGTTCACTTTCAAACATTCCAAAAATAATCACGATAACACGATAATGATTCGAAAAAATATTCGATTCTCGCTCACGCTTCAATATTCGAATTCGATTCACACCCAAGATTTTCCTATTTGCACATCTATAGTGAACGGTCCTGTCTTGTTACCTGTATTGTGTAGTGGGCACCATAGTCCGTGGCCTCCTACTTCAAGCAATGTCCTTGGCGGTGTCGGGATATTAAAGACGATAGTCTTTCTTGGGGAGCTTCGATGGAGATATTTTGGTCGGTCTGTCTGTTTGTACATTTCTCTGTTTGTCCTCCCTTAAGGATACTTAAACGGCCGACCCCATCCGTAGCGCCCACCTTTAGTGCTCAAAATTCAGCGTTCATACTTATGCGATTGTCAATTAAAACGCCATTATTGTGCATATCTGAGGCACCATATCGACACGTCAATATTCTGCATCTGTGTCTTGTACTAGAAAAGGCATACGTTAGTAATTCTAAGGAACGTAGCATTTATAATGCTGCGCTGACTATGCAAGGCCTGCACGAAAAGGCAAGTGTTTCCAATGCTTTGCTAAGACGACACAGTGATGGCACCTACCCGTCGCCTTGAGTGCTACACCTTATCACCTTTAAGACAAGCGCGCACGCCGCGCACGCGCTTCGTTTTCCAAGATAACTGCCAGATGGTGCTCATGTCTCACGTTTGACGTGACGATGTGCTCGTTCGCCTTCGCTGTGCGCTCAAGGCACTCTAACACAGCGCCTCCAGAATACCATTCACCGGTTTTCTTGCGCAGAACATCAAATAAACGTTTTGTTCACTCTCTCCAGACGCAAGACTATTGTCTTTCAACGACCTTTGCAGTGTAACCTGCACTGTAACCTGGCCAAATTTTTTTATTCTCTGCTCAAGCACTTCAGAGCTCAACGGCTGAACTCTTGCAAAGAAATGTTCTTTTTTATATTTTCATTGCTGTGGCAGTGCTCTTAGCGGAGCTGGGTTTAAAACCACACATAGCAGCGAATTGGAAATCTTGCTGCTCGGGGCATGAGTTTGTATGCGCTCTATAATGAACACTTGTCCATGATGAAATACAGAGCCTAGCATGATTTTCTAGGAAGCGATGTACTGATCATTTTGCACTTCGCAGGACACGGAAGGACTGGTGAGCAGACTTCTCCAATGGGCTGAGTCGGAGAGCACGCCTCCGCTACTGCACGCGTATGCCACTGGTCTGCTGGCGGCAGCCATGGAGGTGCAGGACATTGCGGCCAACTACCGGGAGGCCAACGCCCGCCTGGTGCCCGCCATGCTGCGACGACTCTGGGAGCTCGCACAGGCAAGTAAAAGTGTGCCATCGCCATGACTGCTCTGCTCCTTTATTTTCCAACACTAGACTGAGCAGTTACATCCTCCGCTGTCATGTCTTTTCATAACTATGGTCATGATTCCTGAACATATTTCTGTGGTTGTTACTGTGCTAGTACGGCAATGCTCGTACGAGTAATCAACGGAAATTCATGGGGGTTTCCGAGCGATCACCGATGTAAGCCGCCAGTACTTCCGAAACTGTATCGCAGTGAGATCTTCTAGTTGCACTCAAACCTCGTTATGACGAAGTTGCATCTGACAAGAAAATAAGTTCGTTAGATCCAAAAATTCCGTATAAGAGTATATGCCTAACACAATATCTATGTCAAGGCTATTCTATATTTACTTCGTTATAATATTTTGTTATACTTGGGTTCGTTATATCGAGGTTTCAGTGTGTCAGTTCAGGAGCCTGTGCGTGGCACACAATGTCATCCTACCATCTTCTTCTCTGTCCCTGTCGATTTTGAAACGACTTTCCCCGATCAAGGTCATGCTCATTGGGCTCCTGCACTCAAATTCTGTTGGTGTGTCTCTTCCACATTCTGCTCGCAGGTGACTCCCGAAGAGATCATGTGCCGACCGCCAGGAGCGACCTTTCAGCCACCTCAACGGCGCGGCCACAGACGGGCCCCTGTCCACGCCTCAGCAGGCCTCGACGTTGCAGCAGCAGGGGTCGTCTCACAAGAGCCCCTCGGAGACGCCTCTCATCAGCGAGTGTTCCAACAGCAGCTGGGCCGAACTGGAACCGCTCATGATCGGCTCGAACCAGGCAAATTTCGGCTGTTTCACGTTTCTTGTCTCTGGACTCGCTGTTTTTTGATGATGTAGAGGCACATAATGATATAAAGGCACAGAAGATGAAACATACAGAAGGCTCAAGACACACGAGTGCTGACCTACAATAATATTTTACAGTGAAGGCCACTTATAATGTAACTGCAAATAGTGCAGGACTGGTTACAACGCGGTATTTTTCGACACCCATTTACCTTCCTACCGAACTCCATATACTAGCAGAGCACTTACAGTGCAACACCTCTGTTACGAATCTCGGAGTCACTGCTGGGTTATATTTGCTGCGACAATGTTTTTCATCGGTCTTGGCATAGCTCGAACCGGATCATTTGGATGAAAAGATGAGAAGTGTATGAAAAGATAATTTGCCGTGGGCTAGTTATCTTTTCATCCATTTTTCTTTCTTCACGTTTATACTACAGCTGCCTCATATAACATTCCCTATACTTTCCTTGGCACGATTGTCTGTTAGATCACATTAATATCGTGCCTAACGAAGAAAACAAGCCCTTAATTGTATCCTTCTTTTTTCAGATCCTGTAATAGTTTCATAATGCTCAGCATCGCCGCTCCGTGTTATTGGCAGCCTTGCATGAGTTTTGGAATCTTTCCCGCGTTTTAGAAAAAAGATGGAAAAAGCTTTGGTGGCATTTGAGGTAATATTTGCTGTGGCACGATTATTATTTCTCTGTTGGCGGGGATGGTGCATGTCAGAACAGGCAGATTTGTACGTGTTGGTCAATGCATACTACCATTTAGTGCGGTAGTTATGCCACATTCCCAGCAGATACATTTTAATGAGGTTTCACTGTATATCAAGTGTGTGTGGTTGTGTAGTTGCGGGAAGTGGAAGGGGGGGGGGGGGGTACAGCTTTGACATTAATAATGTGATAAGCTGGACTGATAGAAGAACAGTTCAGCAAAACATGAAAAAGTTTGTGATACAATAATAGTTCTGTGATTTTTGGTCATCCTTGAAAACTTGGTAGGAAAAAAAGGGACACAGACCTTGTCAAGCCGTCATGTGGTTTTTTGTTTGTGTTTCTGCTATCTGTACCATGTATGGAAGTGAAATAAAGCTCAAGTTCAGTTCTTTTTTTTTTTCTCCAAGAAAGTGGACACACTGCTCTTAAAAAGTTTATTTCTTGACTGATTATGATGAAACTTGGGTGTGTTTACGTGTATTGGTGGGCCGATTTCAAATATGCCATTATTTTTTTTGTATAAAGTGTAGCTTTACAAACACAAAATGTTTCATGCGTATTTCGGTAAGCAAGATTTTTTTCTAAACTTAGAAAGCTATAAAGTAAATTAGCATATCGCAATAATTTTGAATCAAAGCTGACTGCAGTTGAAGAAAAGTGGATGTTTTTTAACACGAGAGTGTTTTATGCCGGGGTCCACCTCGGCTTCGGGACGTATTTCTGTTACGGATACGACGTTCCACAGCGGGGCGTTGAACCAGCAACCTCGCGCTCCTCAGTGCGTAACGCTAACCACTACAACACGAAGCGACCCTTCTCCAGCATGTGAATGACCAGCCATTTATGTACACTATGTACCGCTGGTAGTCCTTGGAGCTCGGAAACTTCAGCGCGTTTTAGTAACCAGTAGTGAGATGGCACTACCGCGCATGTCGTGCCACGCCCCCCCCTTGCGTCGCTGTGCGTGCGCGCCTCCGCAAGGCTTGGTCAAAGTGTGTATAGATGTTCTCTAACCTAGTGGGTGGTGGCTCACTTGCGCATGCTATCTCGGGATTCGGGGGCTCTGTACCTCTTGTGCTTCCACTGCATGTTTGATATGAAGTTACAGTAGTTAAAATAGAGCACGAACGTCAATTTGCTTGCTGCCGTGGCTGCAGGAAAGGAGCGCACTGCTCACATACGAAGTAAGAAATGTGACAGTTGGCTGTCCAGTTCGTCTGGTGTATTCTCACTTCGTGCCGGCATTCTGCTTGAGGTGTGCGCTGCAAGTTTCAAGCTGCTTGCCGTTCCTCGCGTGACATAGCAATTTGTTGCTGTAGCATTTATTCTTTTGCCCTTGTGGCGAAACAGTGCACAATGAATGCTCAACCACCTCTGTGAGGGCACGTTTCACTTTAGTGTTACCGTATTTACTCACGTAATCCTTGCACTTCCATAATTCTCGCACCCGCCACATTGCCCGGCAAAAACACGATTCCCTTTTTTTCCTCGAGTAATTATCGCACCCCCGAAAATTGCCGCAGTAATGACGTCTTCTCGCTCCAGCCACTAATTATGATAGCGTGCGCCATCTGGCGCTTCCTAAGCATGGAGCGTACTATTATTGCACCGAGATTCAATCCAATCTAATCCAAGCCAAAGTGGCAAGTGGGCGTCGCGGCGTGATGTGTATATTGTGTTCGTAATCTTGTTACGTTATGGGGGGATACGGAAGCTACGCGGCTGCTTTCAAGTTGAAAGTGATTAATCATGCACTAAACAACGGCAACAGGGCCGCCAGTAGGCCCTTTGGAGTCGACGAGTTTTGTGTTCGCTACTGGTGACGGCAGCTGAGAGCCACCAAGGCGTGTTGGGCCTGCCGTGTGCCTAAGACTGGTATTGATGGTAAACTATATTTCTTCAGAAGAAGACTGCAGAGGATTCTGTTAAGGGGGCACGGGTCTTAAAAGGCTGAAAATCGCAAAAAAATACGATTTTTTGAAGTTGACATTTTCGGAATGTGCAACTATTTTTGCACTTATTTGGGAAGTTTCAAACTTCTCGCGTCATTATTTCTGTCACAAAATCAATTTATAACACCCTGTGAGGTGAATCTGAGCACAAATAGATGCTTAAGTCGCGCTTTTTCCACGCCGAACCGTTGCCGTCACATATGAGCTATTGTGGTCATCTTGGTCTCGTTCGGAAGGGTCGTTCTTCTTCAATTTCCTGCCACCAGTGGCTCGTCTTGCTCATTGGTTTTTCAGCAGAAACGCGTCATGGAGAAGCACCACCGCGCGATTCTGTTGGCTGCTTAGGGGCACATCACAGAACCTAGGCACCCGATTGGCCAAGTGGCGTTTCCGGCGTCTGCTTTTTTATCGTGACGCGCACGGACATGTGCCATTTCGTCATGGTGCTGTCGACTGCCTGCCACAGTAAAGAAGTTTCTCGCCGCACTAATTTGTGAAGCAGGTGTGGCGATTGTTCGTTCGCTTGAACTTCAGAAAGAGCCCCACTATCACTCAGGACAGAGAGGATAGCAAACTCACGGCGTTTAACGACGGTCGCCGAGTCACCGGTGTAGGCGTAACTCACGTACGAGCCTGTCGGTTGTCGACAATGTCGCTGAAAGCGGCAATGTTTTGGAGCTTTAACAGTTACAGGATGGCAAGTAAAAAAGCAGAAGTGAAGCTACAAGAGGTAGCAATCTTCGCAACGATGGAACGGAAGCGCAGTCTTATCGCTAAACGCGCCGATGCCGCGGGTTCCCCCCGTCTCACGTGCACTGCGTGACAGGTCGCCAGAGTGGAGTTTGCCGCGCGTCGGCAAACAGCAGAAAATCAATCCGTTTACGGTGAATGTGCTCGCCGCCTGCGCAATGAAGGCTACTGGCAACAGGTAGAGTGCTTGTAACGATGCGTCCGCAACGATGAACATATTGCGCCGCCGCCTCCACTAGAAAATGTGGCAATCTTACGTGAAAAGGAAACTAACACCTCGCTGCCCTTGGAGACTTGAAATTGATGAGCGAGTGCACGAGTTCGGTCTGCAACACCAACAACTCAATCTGGACAAGCCGGAAAGCCGCTTTATTATAGGACCTATCACGGATTACGCGCGCACATTCGTCGCACATAGGCGTCACCGAACTGGTAAGCGGCCTAGTTGGGAGACAAGCCCAAGGCGACCGCAATAGCTCGCAAGTGTGCCTCTGTGGAAAACATGCAGCGGACATTGAAAAAACGCCATTTAGGTGACGCAAAATAGAAGGACTACATGCCTAGTGCCTACTGAGAAAGCTGAATTTGCAAATCATTGTAAATAAACAGCTTTTCCATGCTACTGTCTGTCCAAAATGGACTTGTTATGTTTTTGCGTGATTTCTCAGAATTCAAATTTTGCTGCAGTTGCAAACTTGTCTAAAAGATATCTCTGCCTCCAGAGCAGCTGGAACTGTTATTTTTGTTGTGACATGTAGCTGTATCTTTAGTTTACACAACGGCAGTCGTGTCTTTCGTGTCCTTCTTGTCTCTGTGTCCTCGTTTTGTTCTCGCGCTATAACTATCGTCATGCCATACCAATTAGCCCAAGCTGCCAAACTTCTAAGGTAGGTGTGAATTTTTTATTGTTATCTTCAAAAATTTAATTTTTGCCAGAAATTGGTGCATAAAGGGGTAGTGTCTGCAACACTGAAGTGCAAGGTGCGACAAACCTTGCCAAATTTATCAAATAAAAAAAGCACTCCTACCATTGAGTAGCTTTTGTTCATTAGTATACAGGCATGTGCCAATAGTAGCTCTGCAATACAAATTTCCTGTCTCATTATACCGGCAAACAATAGCTAATTCATTTTAGGACATCTAGAAAAGTAATTAGTTTAAGGAAACAGTAATTGAATTTTGAAATCAGCATCAAAAACTCAATCACGCTGTGAATTTTCTTTATAAATGCATGAAAATATCTGAAATTTCGTCTCAGGTACAGTGTCCCCCCTTAAACAGCTTTCAGCCCAATACTAACATCCAACGCTTACCTTTTGAGGGCTCCTGTTGAGTGAAGAACGCTACCGCAACGCCCACAAGCTTTGCGGATGGTATTTTAACTCTTGACTATTTGCTTGCACTTTTTGCGTCTCAAATAAATCTTGTCTTGTGTTGAACCTTATTGGATTTTAATTAGTACTTCTCAAAGCTTGCTGTTAGTTGCTGGTGTGTGAATTTGGATTTGCGGCGACTTCGTTTTCTTTTTGGCTCTGTACGTTTTCGTGGCAAGTTTTCCCGCGTAATTCTGGCACCCCAACTTTGCATTGGTTTTCCACCAAAAAAAGTGCGAGAATAATGCGAGTAAATATGATATATCGATTCCTGAAGAGAGGGATCAACCACGCTTTTTTAGAAATCAATTTGAACAAAAGGTATGGTATGTTAAACATTTCTGAGGGAGTCAATTACAAGCTAGGATTTCATTGGCAAATAATCAATGTTCCATAACTTTTTTGTAATTTGTTTAGAACATTCATTATTGTTGCTCTGCAATCAGCTCCGATTCCAAATTATTGTGATATGCTGATTTACTTTGTAACTTTAGAAGAAAAGTTGCTTATTTAATATTTAATAATATAGAAACTATACTTTATACACAAAAAATAATAGCGTGTACGAAATAAGCACACAAATAGTATATATAAGCTCACCAAGCTTCATCAAAACTGATCTAAAAATAATTTTTTTTAAGTACCTTGTCTCCCCTTAACCAGAGAATGTGCCAATCTAACGGTAAAGTTTCCTTCCTTCAAACCTCAATATAACGAATCCGGATATAACGTTCATCAGTTATAACAAAGTGAATGAAAAAGGTCTTGTAATAGATGAAATGTTAGGAATATACTTTATACTGAATTTTTTTATATAATGAACTTATTTCTGTGCAAGATGCAACTTTGCTATAATGAGGTTTGAGTTTAAATGCATTCGTTTAGAGCCATGTCGTGTCTCGTGCAGGTGTTTCCCCTGACGGTGGAGATGCAGCAGCGGCTGATCCTTCAGTACCTGACACCACTGGGCGAGTACCAGGAGCTGCTGGGTGCCGTGCTGGAGGCCAAGACCCTGCACCTGCTGCTCCACTACGCAAACCTCAAGGAGAATCGAGACGTCCGGCTAGCCTTCGAAGCACTCAAGGTGAACTAAAGTTTAGCACTCATCTTTTATGTAACTGAAGTGGTACTAGTTTATCAGCAACAGCACACACACACACACCTTAATGTCGGGTAATTATCATATCGTTGAAGACAAGCCTGCCTGCTGTAGACTTGTTAAGGGGGGACGCGGCTTTGGGATCGCGAAAAATGGCAAAAAAATCGATTTTTTGAAACTCAAGTTTTCAGTTTCTGGAACCCTTTTTCTATCTGGTTCCACAATATCTACACTGAAAACCGCGCAGAAGTGCTTCGGAAAATTCGTTTCACCCACCTAGGTAGCAAAAATTTTTCAGGAAATGGCGAGAAACGGCGATTTTCAAAAAATTATAGCTTCGCGATGCTTGGGCCGGGAGCCGGCTTCTTGGGCTCATCCGAAAGAGCGTTTCTCCGTGTTTAACTTTCCCGCCTCAGCTGGCTCCTCCCTTTAACAACAAGCGAGCAAAAAAGCAAATGTTTGAAGGTCGTTTTGAGGCCCTTGATTGGCCGTGGCCGCCATGTTGCCTCAGCTCGCCTCGCCATTGGCCCGATGCTCGCTCCGGGAGATCGTCGTCTGCTGCTTGTGCGTCGCGAGGACATGGCTCTCGAAAATCGCCACTTCGTGACGTGTTCATGGCTTGATAGTCACTTAAGATATAACTACGCTTTAGTTACGAGCAGTAAGCGGATGCGCGATCAGGTTACTACGAGCGTCAGCGCGGTCTACGAGCGTCAGCGCGGTCTACGAGCGCCGCGCGTCATTGAAGTCGTCTTTAGCCCTAACTCCGCCGACTGTGGGCAGGAACGACCCGCTAGCGCATTCGTGGCGACGTGTTTCTTCGCAAGCAACGAAGCTGTAAGCGGCGGCACGATCTGATTACTACGAGTGGCCGCACCGGATGCACGATCAGATTACTACGAGCGGGCGCGCGGCGGTCTACGAGTGCGGCGCGTCATCGGAGTCGGCTTTAGGCCTAACTCCGCTGACAGCGAGACTGCGGGCAGGAACGACGCGCAAGCGCACTCTTGGTGACGTGCTTCTTCGCAAGGAATGTACCACATCACTCGCTAGCTCCTCCGAATATTGTACGGGCATTTTGCGCATCGGCAGCGGACAACACAGTCAAGCTCGTCACCCCCCCCCCCCCCCCCTTCACTGCCAAGGATCGCTCGGAACAGCGGCTAGCAGTTTCGCGCGTCGTCATTCGAAAATGCGATGCCAAGTGCAGTGCGTGCCGATTTTTTGTCTTCGTAGTTATTCATTTCGCGGATCGTCATCGAACGCCTCCGGCAAGTGCATTACGCGCCGGCTGCACTGTCCACGCGGCCGCGCACCCCACGGTCATATGGAGTGCCGTCAGTAAGCTTTTGTGATGCGATTCAGACGTGCTTGGAGCCGTGCTTGATATCTCCACGAACGTCTATGAATGTTCCGAGGTTAATGAATTGCTGTAGATTAGAATTTCCGCGACCGGCTGTATGATGATGCGTTTCACGACTAGAGCGGCGAAAGAGCATGTGTGAATCAGGGGCACGAATTTTTATATGCCCGTTTCGTGTCATTAATTATACTGCTAGAAATTCCCGTGCCACCAGTCTTCTGCCCATAACTTTGTTATTTGGAAAGAAGGCGTAGGCCGTCATGGTGTGATCCATTTTTCTGATGCAATAAACTTCTCTCCAAATAAAAAAAAAGTTCAGTGAATATTTGTAATCAAGTACTTAATTACGCTAACTACAACTTCAGCACAAAAAAGTATGTTTAATAATTTCAGTATATGGTTTTATTCAATTACAATCTTTTCTGTCATACTTATCACACCACTCCTTCATACAAAGAACTTGGTTTGAAATTCATACTTGTTCTTTGTAACTCATGAAAAGGAGTAAATCATGAAAAGAAGTCAAATATCACAAGACAAACCTGAGATCACAATTTTTAGGTGTCTCAGAGACGTAAAGAAAAGTTGAAACTTTAAACGCAGCTTTCTCAATACTGTTTTTTTTTTTTTTTTTTTTTGACATTATGCTCAGCCCCTCCACATGGTTCAGTGAAGAAATAATTTGTTTCTCGTAAAGTACGTGGTATCGCTTCAAAATTTTTATGAAAGCACTGTGAGGTTATTCTTAGTGTCTGTGACAATTTTCATCAATATCCAACGAGAAACAAAAAAGTTCATTGAAAAAAAGCCTGTCGAAAACTTCGACAGGCTTTTTCTCACAAGTGTGTTTTGGACATTGTGCATTGCTCGTGGAAAGAGTAGCACGAGAATGACTGAACCGATTTTGATTCTGTTTTTTTTTTCCTGAATCCCTGAACACTGCTTGTGGGTACAGCAATCTTCAATTTCTGTTTTGTGGCCCTGTTATTTTTCTAGACGATGATTTGTCCGTGCCATTGTTTCTGACAATGTGTGTCGGCAGCCAAGATGATCTCTAAAAAAAAAAACGAGAACTTATTAAAAAATTCCGAGAGTGTCATACCCTGTAGCTTTCTTTTGAGTAAAGATCAACATCATTCGCAGCTTCCTGGCATGTTTTGTTGCAGCGCTAGGCTTTCCACGAGCAGACCATGTAATTGGATCGTGTAGCATTATGTAACTTGAGAACTACTGAAGCTATCATGATGAAACTGCATATTTCCCTATTCTAGACACTTATGAGTATGCATGCCAAATTTCATTGCTGTAGGTCAACAAATAAAAAAGTTTTTTTTCAAAGCCACCTCCCCCCTTAAACTGAACCTAGAGGCATTAGGTAACGATTACTGCGAAAACCTATGATGCCTAAGTAAACATGAAAAGTAACCATTTGCAAGGTGTCAACGCTAAGTGATACAAGAAAATTGTGTGATGACATCACGATCAGCAAAATTTGTGACGTCATTATGACTTTGTTGCTTGGTGAAAGTTGGGCTGATCTGAGAGGCACTGCATCACCGCTTGAGGTGGGAAAATCTGGAATGTTAGGTGTAGAAAGTAGGCTTGTGCGAATAGTGAATTTCAGGTTTGAAGCGATAAGTGATTTGGGTTGAATAAGTTTGAATCGAATTTGATAAGTATATAGCATATATTAATAAGAAAAATGGGCACATTTGTCATGGCCCAACTAACCTGCACAATACTTCTAGAAATATGAAACAAGGCTTGTGCAAATGCCTTTTTTTTTTGTTCAAAAGAAGCGGAAATTACATTGAATGGTAGCACGATTCGGCTTTTGGTAAAATGCTAGTGATAACCTGTAAAATATGTTACATTTCAAAATTTGCCATATTTAGCTTATATTATAAGCCAATATAACAAATCTGTAAACTTCAAGCAAAAGTCGCAGCTTTGCTGCAAAGGCAAAGCAGTGAATGTCATAGCAACAAATAAGAAGGTCACGCGAAGAATAGCAAGCAAATAAAACCGTGCCCTGCGTTTTTTAGGCACAAATGATGCATAAAATGAATTCACAGGTGCAGATGAACGCGACTAACTTATTGCTATTAGTGCAGAACTTGCAAAACGTGCATAGCCGCTGGAGACCTAGCTGTCTCTCAAGAAGCTTTCCCGGTGGCTAAGTATCTCGCGCACATGTTGTCAAGTGCAGTTCGCCACTCTGGCAGGGATGATTGCACAAAATCAGTTCCACAGAAAAGGTGAAGGAATGATTGTTATAGCGACAAATTGCAATGTTATACGAAGTGAGGCTGGCAGCCACCTCATTCAGGTCTGATCTCACGCAACCCTACAAAACACTGGTGTAAGAGAATACAGCCACTCAAGGTACACTTTGGCACCGTTTTTTCGTGCTGAGAGTGCAGCCCGTAGAAACTCCTGCCTTCTGTGGGGGCACAAGGAGCGCGCTAATCGTTGCTGCCATGGAGCGGCAACCATAAGTGCCTCCCCCCCTCTTGTTCGCTCACGAGATGAGACTGCGCCCAGATGACGCAGCCAGAAAGGCAATGTTCGCTCTGCAGAAAGAGGAAGCTAGCACATCCTTTCCCATATGTGTGTGTGTGTGAGTGAGCGTGTGCGTGTGTGTACATATATACTTATATGTGAATGACGGCGGCCGCAAAAAACTATCTGAGAATGTCCATATAATTGCTATCACAATAAAATGTTGAATCGATGTGAGCATAAGGTGTTTGTTTTTGTTTTTTTTTGCGTAAAGTAGGGCTTCATGGCAGCCTGAATTTCCCCTGGATAGGTGTTTTCATTGCTTAACGTTTGTACACTGCAAATTAAAACCACCTTTTTAGGAGTTTACATGCAGATTACTATTCACTTATTCATTAATTTTGAATACTGAGAAATTTTGAATAACTTAAATTCAAATCTACACAAATTCGAATACTGTAATATTCGTCCCTATATTCGAATACTTGCACAAGCCTAGTAGAAACGTATCGGGCATCAATGTCATTCATTGCAGAAGGAAAAGAACCTTCAAGTAATCTTGAAAGAGTGGGAAGGGGTCATTCATTTTTTTGTTCTGTTTGACAGGAATTCAAACGACTGAGAGATGAACAGGGGTTTTTAATTCAAGGATGAAACCAGTCGTATGAGCAGCAGCAGTTCCATTTAAGCAGCAATCTAGCACTTTTATCTACTCTTTTCTACACCGTGATAGCCCTAAAGCCCCACATTTTAATTTTTATCTCTGAGCAAATTTTCCATATCTTCAGTTTTTGAGCAACCCTCTTTTGCCCCTATCACGTGCAGTACTTGGCAGCCTTGCTGTGCCACAAGAAGTTTGCCCTGGAGTTCATCGCCGTGGGTGGTCTGCAGCGTCTGCTGGAGGTTCACCGGCCGTCAGTGGCCGCCACGGGCGTTTCCATCTGTCTCTACTATTTGGCCTACTCCGAGGATGCCATGGAGAGGGTAAGCGAAGGTCATTGTAGTTTGAAAAATTGGAAGGACTCTTAGGACGCGGTTTTGGTATCGCGAAAAATGGCAAAAAAATCAAGTTTTCAGTTTCTGGAACCCTTTTTCTATCTGATTCCAAAATATCTACACTGAAAACCGTGCAGATATTCTTCAAAAAATTCGTTTCACCCTCCTAGGTAGCTAAAGTTTTTCTGGAAATGGCAAAAAACATGGATTTTCAAAAAATTATACCTTTGCGAGGGCGCAACAGGGAGCCGTCGTCTTGGGCTCATCAGAAAAAGCTTTTTACCCTGTCCAAATTTTCCTGCTCAGCTGACACTTCCATTTAAAAACAAGCGCACAAAAAGTAGATATTTAAATGTCGTTTAGAGGCCCCTGATTGGCTGCGGCGGCCATGTTGCCCCAGCTCGCCACGCCATTGGCCCGATGCTCGCTCCGGGGAATTGTCGTCTGCTGCTTGTGCGTCACGAGGATATGGCTATCTAAAATCACTACTTCGTGACGTGTTCATGGCTCGACAATCACTTAGGATATAATTACGCTTTAGTTAGGAGTGCAAGCGGATGCACGATCAGATTACAAAGAGCGTGCGCATAGTCTATGAGCGCGGCGTGTCATCGCGAGCGAGCGCCAAATATACGAGCGCGGCGCGTCATCAGAGTCGTCTTTAGGCCAGAACGCCGCTGATGGCGAGACTGCGGGCAAGAACGACGCGCTAGCACACTCGTGGCGACGTGCTTCTTTGCAAGCAACGAAGCTGTAACCGGATTTAGTATCGGATTACTACGAGCGATGACGCTGTCTACGAGCGCGCCACGTCATCGGAGTTGTCTTTAGGCCTAACTTCACTGACGGCTAGACGATCTTTGCGGGCAAGAATGCCATACTAAAGCACTCGTGGCAACGTTCTTCCTTGCAAGCAACGAAGCACATCACTCGCTAGCTCCTCAGAACCGCTGACGCGCATTTTATGCATCGGCAGCAGACCCCCCTGTCAAGCTCGTCACCACCCCCACCTCCCCCTCCACTGCCAAGGATTGCTCGGAACAGCGGCTAGCAGTTTCGCGCGACGGCATTAGAAAATGCGATGCCAAGCGCACTGAGTGCCAGTTTTGTCATCGTCGGTACACATTTCGCACACCGTCATCGAACGCCGCCGACATCATCGCGTGCCGGCTGCGCTGTCCTTGCGGCCGCGCACTTCACGGTCATATGGAGGGCTGTCAATAAGCTTTTGTTGTTCAATTCAGACGTGCTTGGAGCCTTGCTTGGTATCACCCCAAGCGTCTGTGAATGTTCTAAGACCATGAAAGCCTCGTAGATTAGCATTTCCGCGACCGGCCATATGAAGATGCGTTTCACGGCTAGAGTGGCAAAAAAGCATGTATGAAGCAGGCGCACAAGCTTTTATACGCCCAACTTGCGTCATTAAATAAACTCCTGAAAACAATTTCTTTGCCACCAGTTTTCTGCTCATAACTGTTAGTCATTTGGAAAGAAGACATAGGCTGTGAGCCATTTTACTTATGCACTAAACTTTTCTTTTATAAAAAAAATGTCTAGTGAATGTTAATAATCAAGAAGTACCTAATTACACTAATGATAGCTTGAACACAAAAAAAGTAATCATTTCAGTATATGGCCTTGTTCAATTACTATCTATTCTGTCATTCCTATTATCACACCACTCCTTGATACGGAGAACTTGGTTTGAAATTCATATTTGTTGTTTGTAAATAAAAGAAGGTTATAAAAAATATAGGCAACAAAGGCACACTCGGCAGTGGCCAGATGCCTGAGAAATCAAATGTCACAAGCCAAACCTAAGATCACAACTTTTAGGTGTTTTAGAGACGTGAAGAGAAGGTGAAACTTCATACGCAGTTTTCTCAAAACTGTTTTTTGGCATTATGCTCAGCTCGTGGAGCAGATATCTAGGCAACCACTGCACAGATTTTGATTCCTTTTCTTTTGTAAAGCTCCTTGAACTGTGCTTCAGGTGGCTGCCATCTTAGTTTTTCATTTTACTCCGTAAAAAATTTTTCGTAGGGTTTCTTGTTTGTAGTGCAAGTGTGCTCATTGCAGTGTCGCTGGAGAAAATGTCAAAACTTAGTGTTGCAAAAAAATTTTGAAAACGCTGCCCCCTTCAGCATATATTTGGCTGTGTGTTCAGTAATTGCCAACTATTTTTGTCGTTTTATAAATCCCCCAGCCCCTCCACGAGGTTCAATGAAGAAATATATTGGATCTCATTGAGGGGGGACACAGGTCTTAGCAGGCCAAAAATCGCGAAAAATTCAACTTTCTGAAGCTGACATTTTTGAAAGCGGCACCTATTTTTACGCTTATCTGAGAAGTCTCTAGCTTCTCGCGTCATTATTTCTGGCACAATATCAATTTATAACATCCCTGTGAGATGAATGTGAGTGCAAATAGACGCTAAAATCGCGCTTTTTCCGCGCCAAACTGTTGCCGTTACACACGAGCTATCGTGTTCATCTTGGTCTCGTTTGTAAGGGTCGTTCTTCATCTTCAATATCCCGCCACCGTTGGCTCACCTTACTCATTGGTTTTTTAGCAAAAACGCGTCATCTAGAAGCACTAGCGCACGATTCAATTGGCTGCTTGGGGCACGTGACCAAATTTAGGCATCCGATTGGCCAAGGGGCGCTTTCGGCGTCTGCTTCACCATCGTGAAGCGGGTGTGGCGGTGGTTCGTTCGCTGTGAACTTCAGAAAGATCCCCGCTATGGCTCAGGACAACGAGGATAACCAACTCGACGCGGTCAACGGCGGTCGCCGAGTCACCGGTGTAAGCCTAACTCACGTACGAGCCCGTACGAGGCATGTCCCTAAATGTGGCGTTGTCGGGTTGGACTATTGGAACTGATCGAATTCAAACTCTAAGAGGTCCTAAAATTTGTTCGAATTAAAAGAAGTTAGAAATAATGAAAACTAAATGAACGGAGCACTTACGATGCAGTGGCGAGCTAATTCACTAGGGGGAAGTTTCAGAAGACTTACATTTATTCACAAATCACAGGACATCCGTCATTAATTGAAGCAATCGGTGATTCACGTCTGCACACGTTTGCCTTGCAGCGAGTCAGTCGATTTCGCACACAGTTTGCAAAGCATTTCTACTTCGCCTTCTTCATTCTCCTGGCAAGAGAAGTTGCGTGCAGCAATGTCTAGCGCCGACACTCTCTAAAGACGGCGACTGCGTCTCGGCTGCTACCTTCTGCCGAGCTGCAGCGTAGCTAGGGCATGACGAGAAAGGAGGAGCGTTTCCACGCAGAGAGAAGCAGATCAGCATTTGAGAAAGAACCTATGTGCGGATGCTTATTCTCTCTTTTTTTCTTTCTCTCTCCGCACGCAGCGTTGAAAGGAGAAGGGTCATTTGGGTGCATGTTAAAAAAACCCCAAGTGGTCGAAATTTCCAGAGCCCTCCATGGCGTCTGTCATCATATGGTGGTTTTAGGACGTTAAACCCCACAAATCAATCAATCAATCAAAAGAGAAGGGTCTCTACGTGGCAGCAACGGGAAAGGGGGAGGCGTGGCACTGGCGCGTCGCAAGTCGGCATTTGAGAGAGAGCCAACACTCCTCGACAACTTTTTTTTCCTCTCTTTCATCGCGTGCGGCGTTGAAAGAGGAAGGTTTCTACGTGGCAGGGATGGAAAAGATAAAAGCGTGGCACAGGTGCATCGCATATCAGCATTTGAGAGAGAGCAAACATTCCGCTGCAGCCTTTTCTTTCCTCTTCTTCTTTTCCTTTTTCACGCACGGCGTTGAGGTGTTGGAGATGCCGTCACGGGATTGGGCGTGGTGCTGAGAGCACTTTCCAAGCGCGGTATGTTCGAATTAACCGTCGCAAGTGCTTGCGCATTTGAATTACAGGGCGTTTTCGCCTATCGGAATACGCATAGCTTTGACTGGACCGCAGCGTCACTTCCAATTAACTGGAAGTTCGAATTAAGCGTGTTTGAATTCATGAGATTTAACTGTATTTCCCTGGCGCATCTGGCTTGAAAGTAGAAAAACAATTCTTTGTCTTCACAACAATGCCATGTTATCAGGCTTTTGCGAATAATAGTTAATTTTAGGTTCAAAGCGAATTCAGAGGAATAGTAATTTGGTTTGAATAATTTATAATAGACTTCGAATAGTATGTATCACATACAGAAAAAAACATTTGTCATCACCCAAATGACCTGCCCAATATATATTATTAAATTCAGATGTCCCAATATCTTCTTTAAAGGGCCAGTCAACAGGCTCTGACTTTTTTTACACCCCCCAACAAGCTCGTGCATTTTTCCTACGCCTGACGAACCTCCTACCACGCGCAGTGATGTCAACTTGGCCATCGGCGGCGTTGACCTCATTTCTGGTTGTTGAGACATGTTTTAGACCAATTAACGAGCTGCGTGGAAGGAGGTTGGTCACGCGTAGGAAAGGTGAGCGAGCTTGCTTAGGGGGTGTAAAAAAAGTCGGAGCCTATTGACTGGCCCTTTAAAATGGAAACGACACATGTGCAAATGTCATTCTTTTTGGTCCAAAGGAAGTGACAGCAACTTTTGAGTAGTAGCAGGGCTTTACTTTCGGTAAAACGCAAGTGATAATATGTGAAAGATGCGACGTTTTAAGATTTGCTATACTTAGAGCATACAAGCTGGTATAACAAGAATATAACCTAAACGTAAAAAATGATAAGTCGATGTGAGAGTCACATGTTCATCGTTGAAGCGAAGCTTCGCGGCAGTGCAGATTTCTGAAAAAGGTTTTCTCAGGTTATAGTACATCTGTGCAGGAGCGAAACTATCTTTACAGATAGATTTTATGCGGATTGGCACGCACCTATTCATTTGTTTAGAATGCTTTGAAATTTCTAATAAAATGAATTTGAATAGAAGTTAATTCACATACGTTAATATTCGTTGGAATATTTCGCAGTCTCGAATATTCGCTCGAGCCTGCATATTTTTTTTCATATATCCCACCCCTGCCTATACCCCCCCCCCCCCCTGCAACTATAAACTGCAGAAAAAACTGCAGAAAAATTAGAACGGGGCAAAGAGTGGATCCCATTTGTTGCTTTGAATGAAGCCACCCTCCTTGCGTCATCATGATGCAGTACCACGAGACCAACCTGCCCACGGAAAATGCTGTAAACCTTTTAAAAGTGTTGTATCGAATTATATATATTGCAAAACTGTGTTTAACGTATAGTACTCTCTTCATCTTTTTTTTTTTTGCAGGTTTGCATGCTACCTCAATCCGTCCTGGCTGACCTAGTTGCGTAAGTGCCACCATTTATTTATTTTTACTTTATTTTATTTATTGTTTTGTGTGCGTTCCTTAGCACAGGGCAAAAAATGGGTGAGGGGCGACCAAGCACCTTTACCTTTAGCAAGACACAGCTGTTTATCTTGTTTAGAAGTGCTTTGAATATTCCACTGAATGGTTGAGTATTTGAATTCGCTTCGATTCGAATTTGAATGATCGAATATTTTTCAAAATGTTCGCAATGAACGAATTAGTGTATATTAATCTGCATGTAACCACCTTTAAAGAGGGTTTCACTGCAATCTAAGATTGCTAAGCCATGAAAACGCCTATTCAGGGGAAATTTGCTTTGCCGCGAAGCCCTCCTTTAAATTTAAAGGGGCCGTGCAAAATTTACTGCACATGGCCAGAGAACGCTGCTGATCAGTAGTCGAGGCTACCGAGAACACGCGAGGCAAATATTATGGCGCAGCATGCAGCCTGTAATTCACAATAAATTTTCAAAGCTAAAAATTGCTTTCTTCCTTTGGCAAATGACGCTACAAACTCAAAAAGCACTTGTCACAGCCAAGAAGGAATGTATGGCTCTGACCACAGCCGTTGGCTGATTTGAGCATGGCGCGCTCGTCGTTACCAGGGCGGCTACAGGAGGCTGCCGCTTGTCTACGAGCACATGCGCGATCGCACTGAAAATCCGCGTATTTGAAGAAAAAAAAAAAAAGGGCTCAAGGTCACAAAGTGCATGTGACGCTTTTTTTTTTTTCACCGTGCCATTCCACTCTGCTTAGCTTCCAGCTATATCGTCAGGATGAGAAGAGAGAATGCAATTGCAACGTCCAACAAATTTTTGGAACTCTGCTCGTACTGCACTGATTCTAGAAACTTTGCGGCGGTAAACTTGTGAGGCAACAAGCATGTTTACTGGCTCCATGGCTACTTGAAAAAGTGTTGCATGGACCCTTTAAAGGATCATGTTATCCTCAAATCAATTCTTCATTTTATTACGCTTGTTATGGTGGCTTATGTGCTCCAAGTATAATAAATTTTAAAGCATGAAGTATCTTGCAGGTTATTAATCGCATCCTACCAAAACTACTACTCAAGGTTGTTTCGACTTCCTTTGAATGAAAAAAAAAAAAAAATGGTGTTTGCATACAGCCCCTATTTCAATTCAAAAGAAATGTTGTGCAGGTTAGTTAAGGGGGGAAACTACCCTGGAGACCGAACTTTATTTTTTAAGATATCTGGATGAAACTTTCAGGGGTTGTTCACTACAATAAAACTAGCACAACTGCTAAGTTTCACGAAGCTGTGTTTCTTAGTTTCAGAGTTATTGAGGTTTAACTGGTTGCTTCACATGGGTGCCTGAGGAAGAGTCGTGAGAAATCCCAGGACATAGTAGAAAGCTGAAATTCATTGTGGTCATTCCTTGATAGCTATCCCAGGGCGCTACAAAGCCGTTTTTTTTTTAATTCCCCCCCCCCCCCCCCCAAAATTTTCACGCAACTTTGAATTTGATGTAACCAGTAATGACCAGATTCATCAAAAATTAATTGTTTATTATAAATTAACAGCACCAATTTTCAAAAAAAGGAGCTTGTTACGCCCTTGCAAGGTCATTCAGGAACAGAATAAAAAAAAACGGCACACAAATCTGATGAACGGTTTTCGAGTTCTTGCTTTCCTCGGCACCACAACTAGCAAAAAAATTCGTTCTGAGAAAACAGGCCGAGAAAGTTCAAAACACGTGTTTTCTTCAAAAAGCTCCAGCACAGTAGCTAGAAGTGTCCTGGCGCACTCTTTTCTTCTTTTGCCTGGCCTCCATCTTCTCTTGGTGTCTTTTAGAATTCTTTTTTAGGCGTAAAGCGTCTTTTTCACGAGCTCGCTGGATGGCCAGATGACCTGGTTGAAGTCCAATGGAGTCCGATATCACTTGGGTTGCTTTGCAGCAGCCGGCATTGTAGCGCAGCACTGCTTCATGCAGTGCTGTTTCTACCGCGATCAAGGATGAGTGTTGTTCCTTCGGCATCAGAGACCACAGAATGGAGTGGAATGATTCTGATGCATTTTGCGTCTTTGCTCCCAGGCAGCGCTGAAGGGAACAAACGGGGGTTAAGGATATCATAGCTGAAATCAAGATGAAGAAATGGACATGGGCAGGGCATGTAGCGGGTAGACAGGATAACCGCTGGTCACTAAGGGTAACTGACTGGATTCCCAGAGAAGGGAAGCGGGCTAGAGGGAGACAGAAGGTTAGGTGGGCAGATGAGATTAAGAAGTTTGCGGGTATAAATTGGCAGCAGCAAGCACAGGACCGGGTTAACTGGCGGAACATGGGAGAGGCCTTTGTCCTGCAGTGGACGTAGTCAGGCTGATGATGATGATGATGATGATGAGCGCTGAAGAAGCGACTTTTGTGACAGTCTTTCGTAGATGGGCAGCATAGCTGCAGCGACATAGTCCGGTAGGCTGTGTTTATGTTTTGGCTGTGGCTCACGCTTTGCCTCCGCAGCTCTATGGCGGCACCACGATTGAGCCCCCTTTGGGCAAAGTTCATGGTGAGGGTCCTGGTCAGTCGATGTGACGTGGTGATATGTTGCCATCACTGCACGCTGCATGGCTGTTAGGTCAGTTGAATTGTTTCTCAGGGCCCAACCATAATATCCTGTCAGCTTTTCAATGAGGGCTTTAGTCAGCTTCCCCTTCCCACTCAGTGGCTTATCACTTTTCTGCACAATGTTCGAAGAGCACTTCCAATCCTTTTCTGAACATGGTTCAGACATTCTTCTTTTACAATTGGCACTAGCCCGTACACATTCTCTTCTGTGAGGGCAGCGAAGGTACGGCTGTCTCCGTCGGACACAAGAGTGGTGTACCGCAGGCCATGCTTGGATACAGACCGCCCAAAGAGAGTCAAGCCTGCCTCCACTTCCATGCTTCCCGATTTTGCGTCTGTGTTTTTCTGGCAAATGTGGTGCTTCTTCCAGCTTTCGTATGCTGCATCTCCAGGTTTGGGCCCTGTTTGGCATCCAAGGCAGTGGTTTGAAAGAACTACAGCATCCAAGATGAGACCTGTAAAGAAGTCAATTACCGATCCCACTCCGATGTGTGATGTGTGACCCCGCTTATGCCATGTGCCATCGTACACTACGGTGATGTCCTTGCAGAAGCTGAGGTCCATTTCTTTATATGTTTTGATCACTGCTGTGGCAGAATCAGCATAAAACTTCTCCAAAGCGGTGGCCTCTGGCTTCCTGAACGTTTCTTTCAAGTGCTTTTGAAACGTCTTGTGGTGAAGACCTCTGTAAGAGACGTTCATGGCAGCCCAAAAGTCATTAAGAGCTGTTTGCCCCTTGCCTATTTGCTTTATAGCCATTATGGCGCGGACATTTACATCGAAGGCCTGCGTGTCCTTTTTGCGAGGTGATGTCCATAATTTATCGACGGTGCCACAAGAGGCGCACACGACTTCAAGTTTTGTTGCAAGTCCAAGCTTGGTGCTCTCTCGGACAGTCATAGCACCTTTCAAACATTCTTTGCACACTGTGCGGCTGAGCACGGCGTTAAAGATGTTCATTTGAACGAGCGAAAAATGTTCGCCCTCACTTGTCACTGCAGGTGCAAGAGCCGGCTGCATCAGTTGAAATTTCTTCTGCGTCGCCGGCGTAGACTCGAGTTCAGCGAAACGGTGTCACGACGTTTCGCATTCGCATTGATTTCTTCCTTCGTTAGGAAACGCGTCCGCAGATGAAGCGACGGTCCACTCACGCTCCATGGCGGCCCCGATTCAGACGAAGTGCTGGGTCCGGCGATATCAGAAGCACTCGGTGTCACGCTCGATGGCACCGATTCAGACGAAGTGCTGGGTCCGGCGATATCAGAAGCACTCGGTGTCACGCTCGATGGCACCGATTCAGACGAAGTGCTGGGTCCGGCGATATCAGAAGCACTCGGTGTCACGCTCGATGGCACCGATTCAGACGAAGTGCTGGGTCCGGCGATATCAGAAGCACTCGGTGTCACACTGGATGGCATCGATTCGGAGCACATGTCGAGCCCGGCGATCTCGGAAACACTCGGTGCATTTGCGGCTCCAGCCACACTCGATGTGTCGGATTCTCGACTGGCGACAGCCGACAACACATTCCCGTCGCTGCAAGCGTCTACGCAGTTGGCACCCGCAGCAGAATAGCGGAATTTCGATGATCGTACAAGCCGCATAGCGCGCCTCTGCGCACCGGACTTCCGCACTGACTTCGGCTTCGTTGCCGGCATCGCCCGCAACAACAAAGACGAAAGGCACAGAACTAGTGCAAAAAGAAAAAAAAAACGAGAGAAAATGATCGAAGAGATAGCACAAGGCGAAGAGCGGCTCGTAAGCAGACGTCTGTCGAGGCGGACGGAGCAGAGAGCAACAACGAAGCGAGCGCGCTGGACGCGCCATCGAGAGGAGCGACCGCCCCTGCTGCTGCACAGCAGCCAATGGCGGGCACGCTTTCTCCCGCGAGATATGAATGCGCTGCTCTAGCCAATCAGCGCTCCGCATCGCATCGCGGGAAAACGCCAATAGCGTCTCAACTGTGCTGCCGACGCCATTTTTCAAGGCGGGGAACGAGAGAGGAAGAATTCACGGTCAAAACAACACCAAGATGGCGCGGGGCGACCGCATGGTCCGGGAATGGCGCGCGCGCGAAGTTTGGTTTGATTTCGGGATTTGCGCCTGTTTTGGACGTCGCGGCGGCCTCGAAAATAGTATTTTTTTTTTTGCACTTTGCGGTTGAATTAGGTGCTGATAATTACAGAATAGGTAGTTTATGAGACATACAACCCAAAAATGTGGTTTTTCAGAAACCGACTTTTTCGTGATTTTTCGGTTTTCAAGGGCCGCGTCCCCCCTTAAGTTATGAGAAATATTCCCCCTTTTTTTTATAGGTCATACATACCATTAGAATTCTATTCAAAATTATTTGATTAAAATCACTATTCGCTTCAACCTAAAATTTACTATTCGCACAAGCCTATTTTTCAGTGATTTTTCTTTTCTATCTGTTAGTTCAAATTTTTATCATATTCGTAGTTTCTGTGCATGCACGCTGGAAGTTTCTATTACATTACACTCAAACCTCATTATATCCGAAAATAAGTTTGTTATATGAAAATTTGTTATAAATGTAATTCCAAACACTGTATCTATTGCAAGACAATTTTTCGTATATTGCATTATAACTGGTATTTCATTTTTGTTATATCTATGTTGGTTATGTTGAGGTATGACTGTACTTTGAAATGTTCTAGGTTGGTACCAGCTTCCATTGTAAGCCCTGCTTAATGTCGCTTGCTTATTCATTGTGCTGCTTACATTTCCTGCTACATTTTGTATTGTTAAATTGCCCCCTAACTTATGATCACACTGGCAGCGTGCTTAACAAAATAAGCAAATGAAATGTCTTGTTGGTGGTTGGTCCTAATTGCGCAGCTGTACGACATTAATGGTCTCGAGGTGTTATTTTTCCAATCCGCATTAAATTCACAAGGCGGCATGTCGTAAACTGTTCATCGTATCCTTGGTTCTTTTTTTGCTTTGTCCCCAACATTGCCGGAACACTTGCTGTTAGAGATTGGAAGGCCTATTGTGCCTCAAGACAGTCTAAAGACCCAATTGTGATTGGCATCTTTTCGGGTAACGCAGGTACGCCTTGTGGCTGCTGGAGCGCTCTCACGACTCCAGCCGTTGCCATGCAACCATGTTTTTTGGCCTGGCATTCCCCTTTCGCTCGCTGCTGGAGCTCTTTGACCAGCAGGACGGGCTACGCAAGCTCCTCAACGTGATGAGCACGCTGGACGTTTTCGTACGCGGTAGCAACAGCGACTCGGCGACCCCGTCGGATGACCAGGTGTTTGCCAGCCGTCAGACAGCGCGGCACGTATGCGTGGCCCTCAAGCGTTACTTCGAAGCACACCTGGCGCACAAGGCGGACCACCTGCGGAGGTCGCACACTCGCAACGCCACTGCCACCAGCAGCGGCACCAGCATCACCAGTGCGACCTCGGCGTCCTCCCCTCCTCCATCCCAGTCTGCCTCTGCGACAACTCCGTCCGCTTTGAGGTTGGTGTCGAAGTTCGTGAGTGGGTTAAGGGGGACACAGCTTTTGTATTGTGAAAAATTGATTTTCTGAAAATCTAGTTTTCAGTTTCTGTAACTCCTTTTCTATCTGATTCCATAACATTTACCCTGAAAACCACGTAGAAGTGCTTCAAATGATTCATTTCACCCTCCTGGGTTACGAAAGTTGTTTTGAAAATCGCGAGAAAACTGCAATATTAAAAAAATTATACCTTTGCGATGGCAGAGCTGAGAGCCGCCTTCTTGGGCTCACCGAAAAGAGCATTTGTCTGTGTTCAAATACGTCTCTTCAGCTTGCTCCTCCATTCAGAAAAAAACACAAAAATCAAGTAATTGTTGAATATTACGAGGACTTTGATTGGGCGTGTCTGCCATGTTTTTCCCAGTTTGCCTTGTCATTGGCTGATACTTGCTCCGGGAAATCGTCGTCTGCTCCTCGTGCGTTGCAAGTACACGGCTGTCGAAAATCGCTACTTCGTGAAGTGTTAACGGTTCAACGATCACTTAGGATATAATAACGCTTTAGTTAGGAGCTGTAAGCGAATACTCGGACGGATGACGATGGTGCGTCATGCTTGTAGACCGTGCGGAGTCGTCTTAGTCCCCTGGTGGCGAGACGAACCTCGTACTTTGCAGGCAAGAACAACACGGCAGCGCAATTGTGGCAATGTGCTTCTTCACAAGCAACAAAGCACATCACTTACTGGCTCATTAAAACCGCCAATAGCCATTTTACGCATCAGCAGCGGATCGCTCAGTGAAGTTTGTCAGACCCCCCCCCTCTGCCAAGGATTTCTCGGAACAGCGGCTAGCACTTTACGGGTCGGCACACGAAAATCTCTCGGCTCTATCTTCCTTCTGAAAACGTTCCCTGCGTACAAAGAAACTATATTTCTTTCAAAAAAGTTATCTTTGTTGCTCGGTCATTCCCTCCGGATATTCACGGAAAAAAAAAAGAGGCAACATTTGGGATAACACTAGCTACGGTGCCAGTATGGCAGATCCAGATTGCCAGTTGCTGTAGCTGAACTCTTAGGTGAAAACTTTTGTTGCTGCTAATACGGCCAAACAACAGTCGAAGTGGACGTCGCTTTTTCCTCTAGCTTGTTATTGTGATCCTAATGACGTCAGGATATATCACCCTGAAACAAAAATTGCAGCTGCTGTTTTTATTGCCAATGACAATGAGCTTCGTTCCTCTGCAGATCCTCGTGTTTGTGCTTTGACTTGTCAACATAGAGGTGGGTGATTCTATGCGCCAACTTCAGAGGCCTGTCACTCACCATGTGTCAATTTAGCCAGCTCAAAACACTGTGTGCTTACTTTTACATGCTCGCTGGGTGAACGAATACTGCTCATCAAACTTACCAGTACTGCGTATTGCTGCAGAAGATAACGTTGCTGGTGACACTACCGTGGTTGAGTGAACTGATGGGCAACTGGCCCTGTGCATGGGGCCATACCAAGATGATATTTTCTCTCAATATATATAACCAATAACAAATTTCTCGTGTATTTTAGCTTAAAAGGTGATCTTTTGTTTAGTGTATGAAAATATCACATGACGGACTTTGTGTTTGCTTGCACACCAATTAGTATTAATTAATGAAAAATGCACAAATTAACATGTTACCACCTGCTCTTTCATGGTATGTAAGAGCGATAGCATTGAAATAAAGTTGTGTGAATTAACTTAAATTTGGGTAATTAGGACAGACATTCCTTCATTATTCACCTCTGAAAGAGAGCCCCGCCACAGTGGTCTAGTGGCTAAGGTACTCGGCTGCTGAACCGCAAGTCGCGGGATCGAATCCTGGCTGCGGCAGGCTGCATTTCCGGTGGAGGCGGAAATGCTTGTAGGCCCGTGTGCTCAGATTTGGGTGCACGTTAAAGAACCCCAGGTGGTCGAAATTACCGGAGCCCTCCACTACGGCGTCTCTCATAATCATATGGTGGTTTTGGGACGTTAGACCCCACATATCAATCACCTCTGAAATAGATACCTTCTACGGACATTTCCTGCTGCATGTGATATTGCGTGGGGTCACCCCTTTCTCTCTTTGAATTTGTGCTCATGCAGGAGCGTGGAGCCGTGGTCGTCGTCCGCCAGCAGCACCATCATGTCGTCAACACCAGTGTCTGCGGTGGTGTCGACGGTGGTCGGCCACCGGTGTCGGGCGGCACGCTTCACGAGTGAGGCAGTGTCGGAGAACATGTGGACGCTGCTGGAGCTCCTTCCCGCCCGCGCGCGCTGGTTGCCCGTTGAAGAACTGGTGCGGCTGGGCGGGGTGTCGCTGCTGTTGCAGACCGGTAGCGCTCTCGTACGACTGGAACCACTCGGGCAAGGCGGACACCGTGCGTGCCGCCCTGGACGTTCTCGCAGTCTGCTCGGTGGTTCCGCGAGCGCAGATCGCCCTGTGCCAAAACGTGGCCCTGCCCTCGGGCCAGGTCCGCTCGGCTGCTGGCATGAGGTTGGTGAAAATGGCTTCTCTGGACATCTTCTAGCAGAGTTGTGGTCTGGGTCAGTTGGTGCATATTCTTTAGGATTTGGAGAAAGAAAAAGCTGACAAAATAATAAGGATGACGTATAAAGCAGCTCTGCGACTACCACAAAGCACTTCAACTGCGAAGCTATTAGCGCTCGGACTTCACAATACAGTCAAACCTCAATATATCGAACACGGATATATCGAATTATTGCCTATATCGAACGGTTCCTATATCATGCGGGAAATCGCATGCATTATTAATTTTTTATTTCGAACAAAGTTTGACATATAATGGATATATCGAACTCAGCCACCCCAAACCGCCCGCGCTCTATTTACAGGCGGCGAGCTTTCCCGCAACTCTCGAAAGTAGCGGTAGAGCGCCACTTTTAAGGTAGCGGCGTACGCGCGCCGCAGCCTTTCAGCTTGCAGTCTCTACGGTGTCAACGGCACACTGCGCACTTGTTGCAAGCTCCGCCCCCGTAGCATCGGCAGGCATCGGTCGTTGTGCTCGCAGTGTTCGTGCGTTCGAAGTTAGGCCTGTCGCGCGAATGGCGGAGCTCACGGATGTGGAGATTGTCGCCAAAGCTACTGCTGAGCAGCCAAATGAAGACTCTGCCGAGGTGGATCCCGCAAGCGCTGATGGTGCCCCGCTCCTGACATCAGCTGAGGTCGTAGCTGCCTTGGCCCTTGTGCGCCGCCACTGCGGCGCGATTGAAGGCACCGGCCTATCACTTATGGATCGCCTAGACTATATTGAGGACGCAGTCGTCAAACACGCCATGGCCAACAAAAAGCAGGCTCAATATTTTAAGGGGGGAGGCTACCTTCGAAGGGCAACTTTTTTGTTTGTTGAGATATCTTAATGAAATTTTCAGGGTACACTAATAGCAAAGCCATTTGAATAACCACAAAGTTTCATGCAGTTATGTTCACTGGTTCCCAAGTTACAGCCATTTATCAGGGTAGTTAGTCCACATGGGTCCCTTAGTCAGGGTCTGGAGAATTTGAAAAATGTGCTAGCACTGTGAAATTCACTATGATGGTTCCTGGATAGGTGCTTCAGGGCAAGACAGAGCCTTTTTTTTTAAATTTCCTTGCCAAAAAATGTTAGCAGAGCACTGAATTTAGTGTTCACAATTTGGCTCTCATCAATGAAGTTTTAGTTAATTATTACAAATTACAGACACAATAAATTGAAAAAGCGGGCTTGTCTTGCCCTGGGCAATTTATTAAGGTGCATAATAAAAAAAACCTGATAGAAATCAGACCAGCAGTTCCAGAGAGATCACCTGACTAAGCAGCCTCACTGGCCAAAAAGGTCATTCTGAGAAAATTGACTTCGAAAGTTTCAAACATTTATTATGGTCTAAAATGACCCTGCAGAGTAGCTGTGTCCTTAGGCTCTCTTTTTCTTTGCCGCTTTTCCTGCTTCTCATTCATCCGTTTCTGAGCCTTTCTCAGACGCAGAGAGTCCTTCTCCGCAGCTCGTTAAATGGTTAGGTGGCCAGGTGTGAGTCCCACTGATGACGACAACTCTTGGGTGGCCCTGTAGCAGCCGGCATTATACCGCAAAACTGCGTCATGCAGTGCTGTCTCGACAGCAATCAATGATGCATGTTGCTCCTTGGGCATCAAGGACCATAGGACAGAATGGAATGACTCCGATGCATTTCGCGTCTTTGCTCCCAGGCAGCGTTGCAGTAGAGAAGCCTGCGAAAGGCGCTGGTAGACTGGCAGCAGCGCTTCTGCAACGTAGCCCGGAAGATTGTATTTGTGCTTTGGAGGTGGCACGCCATTCCCCTTGCAGGCATTATGACGGCACCACGAGTCTGCACCTTCCGGGCACAAGTCATGGTGAGGATCCTCGTCAGTTGAGGTGACGTGATAATATGACGCCATCACTGCACGCTGCATTGCAGCGACATTGTTTGAATTGTTCCGCAGTGCCCAGCCATAATAGTCTGTGAGTTTATCAATAAGGGCTTTTGTCAATCTGCCCTTCCCTCCCAGAGCCTGTTCGCTTTTCTGCACAAGATTACGTAGGGCTGTGCCCATCCTCTTCCGGACATGGTTCAAGCATTCTTCTTTCACAATAGGGACTAGCCCATAAACATTGTCTTGTTGAAGGGCAGAGAATGTGGCGCTGTCCCTATCAGATACAATGGTTGTATACCGGAGGTTATGCTTGGACAGTGAACGTGAGAACAGAGTTGCAGCTGCTTCAACCTCCATCCTCCCAGACTTGGCATCAGTGTTTTTTTGGCACACATGGTGCTTCAACCAGCTTGCATAGCCCTCGTCTTCAGGCTTCGGTCCTACCTGGCAGCCGAGACACTGATTCGATAAAATTACAGCATCCAAGATGAGGCCTGTGTGATACTCGATGATTGCACCAACTCCAATGTGAGATGTATGTCCGCGCTTATGCCACGTGCCATCATAGTTCACTGTAATGTCCTTGCAGAAAGATGGGTCCATCTCCTTGTACACCTTTTTCACAGCAGAAGCCGATTCTTCATAGAATTTATCCAGGGTCTGTTGCTGTGGTTCTCTGAATTGCTTCAGGTGCCTCTGGAAAGTTCTGTGGTGCAGGCCATGGTGGGAAACATTCATAGTTGCCCAAAAGTCGTTGAGGGCTGTCTGTCCCTTCCCTATTTGTTTCATGGCCGTAATGGCTCTTATATTCACGTCGAAGGCCTTTGACTCGTTCTGACGAGCAGAGCTCCACGAACTTGAAACTATTCCACAATGTGGACATACCAGCTCAAGCTTCGTGGCAAGTCCAAGCTGGGTGCCTCCTTGAACTTTCATCCCGGTCGCGAGGCAGCGCGGGCACGGGGTCTTGGACAGCATGTCGCTAAGGGCATCCCCTTGCACGAGGAAATATCTCTCGCCTTCGGTCGTAGCGGTGGCAGCTTCGGGTTCAGGCATCATCGCTTGAAACTTTCTCTCGGTCGCTGGCATAGCGCCAAGCTTTTGTTGCACAGCAGCACGTTCTCTCTCCGCCGTCGCCAACTCCTCGCACGTCCGAAAACGTGTTTGGAACTGCACAGTCGACGACGTGGTCTCACTGTTTGGGGCCGGAATCAATGCGATTGGCGAGCGCGACACACCAGGCGCACTTGAGCACGAAACACCAGCCTCACTCGTCACGACGGATCCTTGTGCCGATGGTGTAGAAGTCTCGTCGCTAGAAGCGTCGACGCAGTCGTCTTGAAAAGATGAAGCGGAAGCATCGGTGCAACTGTCGCCGCGCGTGGGCGTGCAGGTGAGCTTCGCCATGTGTACGAGCTTCAGCTGACGCTTTTTTGAACCGAACGTGTGCCGAGTCTTGAACTTCAAAATGCCCATCGTGACCGTCAGCGCAACAATCTGCGTCCCGTGAACACGGCGGAAGATCGTCTCGTGAGGACGGTAGTGATCGTCTCGTAAAGACGGTAGAAGATCGTCTCGTGAAGACGGTAGAAGATCGTCTCGGGAAGACGGTAGAAGATCGTCTCGTGAAGACGGTGAAAGATAGAGGAGCACGTGTGACGACCGATCGGAATGATGGCAAACGGGGCACACAAAGAACGCCGGCATTGCAAGCGCCGGTGCAGACGACGAGCCGGCGCATGCCGGAGAAACAGCTACGTCATCGCGCGCAGCAGCCAATAGGAGCCGCGCGTTCCCCCATTCCCTCGAGAGGCACGCGCTTTGTCCAATCGCGGCTTCGCATCCAGGCAGCGGGACATTCGAAAGCTTCCGCGAGCCCCCCAATCGTGAGCGACTTCCGCCTCGGAGCGCCATCGCCACTGCCGCGGGTGGCGAAAAAAAAAAAAGCGCAAGAATTCATGAGCAAAACAACATCAAGATGGCAGCGATCGGCCGAGCGGTTGGGAAATGGCGAGCGCGCAAAGTTGGGGTATTTTTGGCGCTCGCTCGCCGCTTGCCGGCTGCCGCGGCATGTTATAAAATTTATTTGACGTACTTTCGCGATGAATTAGACATTGATATTTATAGTAGAGGCAGTTTATGAGTCATACTGCCCGAGTATGTGGTTTCGTTGGTCGTTTTCAGCAAGCTGTTGACGCATTTTTTTCGTGATTTTTTTATATCGAATTCTGGATATATCGAACTATTTCGCGATCGCCGCACCGTTCGATATATCGAGGTTCGATTGTACATTTGATGAGTTGACTGAAGCGCAAGTAACCACCCAGATTTACCGCCTCCTACAGATGCCAGCCGGCAGAAAACTTCTTCAGAGGATCGGCCTCGGTGAACAAGTACAGGCACATGAAAGAGCTAAAGGATTGTCGAGCTCAGTCGAAGCTTGGTACAAGATATGTCCCCTACCGAAAAACATGGACCAAGTTTTACATGCTGGAAGACGTAAAGCAAGAGTCGCTTACATAGATAAAAAAGACAAAATATTTGAATACGGTGAGATTTACAGACGCTGCACCATATCAGGCAAACGCAAACAACATGGTGGCCGTGGTCACAGACCTAAAAGGGAACGTTAGAAGTTGTGCCTCCATAGCCTAACCCTCTATCACAGAAGCCGAGGAGATAGCGATCGCGCTGGCAATCAAGGAGGGCAGGGAGCGAAAAGCCCCACTGACAATAATCACAGATTCGAAGGCTGCGTGTATAAATTACGAAAAAGGTAGAATATGTATGAAGGCCTTCCAAATTCTAACCAAAGCTCATAAAGACTTTCCAATTGAATACACCCAAACCATTATCGTGGCGCCAGGGCACAAGGACGTCACTTGGCACCAGTTTGCAGATGAGGCGGCTTAAGGCTTCACAAATCACCGAGCTTCCTTGCACACTGCAAAAGAGGATCGAACACCCATAAACCCTAAATTTGGTACGATTCTTCAGTAGTACAGGGACAATAGAAAACTGCATCCAGCATCGCATAACAACCTCACAGCAATGGAATCGGTGGCATTAGGCAGAATCCAAACAGACACATACACGAACTTACACAGGCTACATGTATTCTGCCTCGCAGCATACAGAGATATATGTCCGTGGTGTGGGGCCACACCAATTCTGTTTCACATCACATGGGAGTGCACACATCACAATGAAGAACACCACAACATGAACACTGCTGTCCAGCTCGGCCACTTGCTGATCAGCGCTGGCTGGTCTAACAGGTAGAGATAATGGCTAGGGCCAGCGGAGCCCTGGAATAGGGGCCCAACTATTTACAATGCTCTGCAATATGTGCAAATAACGTTTTCTCTCTCTCTCTCTCTGGACCAAACAAAATGCAAAGCGAAGATGAGAGAGAGCGTGTGTGTGTTCTACTTCTCTCCTCTGTGTTGTGTTTTGACTTGCTCATATCCTCAGTTACTTCTTTCGGCCTGCTGCAATATTGCAGTATGAGAAAACATAAGATGTTGATCCAAAATTGGTCACGTGTGCGGAAGGAAATTCTGCTTAGGATGCCCTGTGTGGTCAGCTAAATTGTCATGACAAACACCCTCATTTTTCTTTATAATATGAGGTACATATACTATTCGGATTTGTTTTGAAATTATGAGATCAAAATTATTATTCGCCTCAAATTTACTTTGAACCAAGAATTCACTATTTGCACAAGCTTAGGAATTAGCTTGTGCGAAAAATCTAACTTGCATGGCCCTCGTTTACAACCAAAATGAAAGGCAGTGCATCACTACTGTCATCAACAGGGCAACAGGCAACAACGGCTTGCCTATTCTTTTTTCTTGAGTGTCCAACACGGGTGTGTGATGGCCGAGTGCTATCGTTCTCCTGTACTTTGCTGTTGGTTTTAAATTATCTATCTTATTGTGTGATCAGTGCCATATTGTTTGCTTGTTCTTGAAAAGTTTGCTGATTGTTTCATGTTGTTTTTGTCACCGTGCTTTCCCCGTTTTTTATCACCAAGCTTGTCTGCTTCGTGTGCGAGCACATCACCACCATGCAAGCGACACTGTTGTGGCTTCCCCTGCGTCTCGTGCTGCCCCAGCCACCTCCACCCCCACAGCGAAGAAGGTGAAGTTATGAAGTTATGGATTTGGTGGCAAAGGTCAAAATATTGAAGGGTATTGCAAGCAAGAGCATCTCGAAAAGAAGTCACAAAAAAGTTTAACGCGAAGAAAACACGCTGAGCAGTTGCGTGAAGAATGTAAACCAGATTATGCCAGCGTATGACGGCGGCATGTTTGGAAATAAGAGGAAGAGGCTTTGAACGGCAGCGTGCTCCAAGCTAGAAGAAGCGCTGTTGCGCTGGACTGCTGTATCGCATGATGCACGTTTGCCCTTGAGCACACAAGCAGAGAAGTTCGCAGTGATAATGAAGATTGTCTCCTTCAATGCGTCGAAACGCTGGTTCGACCGCTTCAATAAGCGACACGGGCTGGTGTTCCGCAACGTGTGTGGGGAAAGAGGTGCCGTTGACGAAAGTGTGGTGCAGGACTGGCGGACTGGACTATTCGTGCACCTTTCTGTGTATGAGCCATGCAACATTTTCACTGCTGATGAGAGAGCATTATTCTTTAAGGCTCTGCCCGACTAGACAGTGGGGTTTAAGGGAGACCCGTGTGTCAGCGGAAAACGGAGTAAAGAGCATGTGACAATTCTTCTGCCTGCTAACGTGACTGCATAGAGCGGCTGCTGCTGCTAGTGATAGGGAAGGCTGTGAAGCCAAGATGTTTAACAATATTGGGCAGCTGCCTGGTGACTATAGTTTAATAGAAAAGCTTTGATGACTGCCAAACTTTTTCAAGCCTTGCTGCGTCAGCTCGACCGCTGCTTTGTGGCCAAGGCTCGAAAGATGTTGTTCGTCCTGGACAACTGTAGTGCGTGCGCAAAGGTGTCTGGTCTCGAGAACATTGAACTACTATTTCTGCCTCTGAACACAACAGCTTTCCTGCAGCCGATAAACCATGGAATCGCACAGTTTGTTAAAAGCCTCTATCAACGGCAGGTTTTGAGCGGACGTTGCTCTGCATGGAGATGGGCAAGCAGTTTGAAGTAAAGCTACTAAGCGCAATCCACATGCTCATATTCGCGTGGAACAACACACGCCTGAAGTAGTCGCCAACTGCTGCAGCCATAGCGGCTTCATGCACAATGCTTCTGACCCGGGTGTGGTGGCCGACGAGGAAAGCGGCGAAGAGTGAGACGGAAGCTATGTAAGCATCATGCCAGCTGATGTGCCCTTTGGCGATTACGTCACAATTGACAGCGATCTTGCTGTGGCCGGCACAGTGACCGACAGCGATATCATCGCCAGTCTTGGATGGCGAAAGGAAATCGGCTGACGAAGACCCAAGTAATGCAGACGTAGCAGTCACGCCACACAATGATGGAGGCTGCGCTTGCATTGGCCATTTCAGAGGACATATGCAAAGTTTCCTCACACAGTGTGCGCGGACTAAGCCACCTGCAGGAACTTCTCAAAATTGTGACTTCACCGCTCATTGCCTCTGTGAAGCAAACCGCAATTCACAGACTTTATTAAAAAATAGAAATTTGATGGTCTAGGAGACATTTTTCAAGTGTTTTGTTTGTACTCGCGATAATTCGTACCGTCAGTTCAATTCAGACATTCTCTCCGGTCCCATGAAGTCTGAATCAAAGGGTTTTACTGTATTTACAAACCTTTAGTAGTAGTAATACACTACAACCACTGTTTTATTTTCCAGCGTCATTCTGGCTGCCGCCGATGGCGAGATAGTCGCTGATCCCGACGTCCAAAGGTCGGCCCTCAACGTTGTGATCAATTGCGTCTGTGGACCTATGTCAAGGGTGAGGAAGCTTAGTGGTTTTTCATTGGTGCATGCCCTCGCAACAGTGATGTCATGCTGTTAGCCGGCACTACTGTGCACAGATGCAGGGCGGATATTTTGGCATGCTGGTTCCGCAGCTTTCATTTGCTACATCCTGCATAGCAATGCCTTTAGCTTAAAGGACGGGTTAAGTTATTCATGGTGGACAACAGTGCGACACAACGAAGACAAGAAAGACCAAACAGGTGTCCCAATAATGGCTATGGCGCTCGGCTGCAGACCCAAAGGCCACGAGTTTGATCCCCATTATGGCGGTTGCATTTCAATGAAGGCAAAATTGTGGAGGCTCGTAGGCTCTGTGGTATCAGTGCACGTTAAACGAAACCAGATGGTCAAAATTTCCCAAGCCCTCCTCCACTATGGTGTCTCCCATGATCACAACATGGTTTTGAGACGTAAAGCCTTGCAATTTATCATGATGGATCAAACTGAACTAGCACTAGTCCCGTTTAGTCTTTTTCATCTTTATTGTATTGCATTGTTGTCCACCATTAATATCTACCAAGAAGGTCTAGTTAGCATGCTTTCAAGTTCAAGTTGTGGGTAAAACATCAAATACAAAGAACTTTCAGTAAATGCACATTCCTTAAAGGTAACTGCTGCTTAATCTGGAACAGTTGTTTCTAATGTGGTTGGCTTCGTACTCGGTCTGCGACCCTGTTGATCTCTCAAAAAATGAAACTCCTGTTAAATGGAACACATTTTCTTGACCTAACCTAACCTAGTCTAAAACTTCAGTCTGCTGTACTAAGATATCTAGTACCGGATATCTTTTTAAAGAGAGTTATCAATACAGTTGAAAACTGCTTACTCAACTGTAGTTTGTGGAGGCCAGTGGAGAGTTTTGTTCGCATACTAAGTAAAGTTAGCAATTTGCCTGGTTACAGCTGCATAAGCATGAGTGGCCAAATTGGTGGCGCAGAGCCCAACTAGAAAAATGCAGAGCCTAATTATCAATAGTGAAGCCTATTTTACTGTAGTGCTTGAATTACCTTGAGGCAGCGGTGTTTTCAATTTTTTTGGTGAGAACACTTGTCACTCACAAGAAACCATTCCCAGATTAGACTGCAGCTCAACAAAACACTGCACCTGGTGTTGCAAAAATGCCATTGCATATACAGGTAACACTGAAGCTCTATAGTGTGCATAGTCATTGTGGAGCATTTTATTTCTTCCAGCGAAATGTGGAGCTTTGAGTCAACAAGACACTTGCCTAAACTTATTCTGTGTTTCTCAGAACGACAGTAAACTGGTCAATTTGGGACAGTCAACTATAGTATCTCAATTAGGCGTAGTGAATGGCATTACAATGTTGACAATGCATGACGGTACACTTTTTCTCTTTCTCGTGGCAACAGTTGGGAGGCGGCATTGGCCGAGTTGTGTCGGGCAGCGTGCGAAAGCGAGCAGCGATAAAAAGCGGTGAGGACCTGCTGAGCAAGATGTGGAACTGCGTCCGGGCCAACAACGGCATCATGGTACGAGCTTGCCATATTTGTCGCATAAATGACGGCACCGGATTGCATAATTAGCCTGCTTTCAGGTAATCGTTTCTAAAGTTAACAGACACTACAGAGCTCTGTGGCCAGAATTTTCGTGGTGCTAGTACTTGCTGAAGTAAATAGCGTGATACCAGCAAGGTCTAGCTGTTGTAAAGGTGGCTTTTGTTGCATGCAATATGCCCACCACAGAAGCCACTATGCCTTCCCTGACGCCCACTGGTTTCTGTATGTCCCTTTACTGGTGTCAAGTTGTGTGCCTTGTATTAATAATTGTTAAGGTTTTACGTCGCAAAACTAGATATGATTATGTCAAATGCTGTCATAGTGGAGGGCACCATCTGGAGTTTGTTAATGTGCGCTTAAATCGAAGCATTTCTAGCATCTTGCAGTGGTGGGAAACCTGTGCCAACTGGAAATTACCGTGCCATACTGCTAAAAAAAATATTTTGTCTGATTTGGGCCATCGCTGCGCCGCACGGTGGTTTTAGAATTGAAAGTAATGTTGACAGCATGCATATGAGTGGATATTACGTGATGGTCGCCATCTTGTACACTTGCGCTGCTGCATTTGCGTGCAGTTGCGCATGCAAGAGCACGGAATCGGCTGATCTGTTACTCCTACTTCCGCGGGATTGCGGCGGTGCCTTTTTTGGTAACCACTGGCAAAGAACAAAGGCGATGTGGCTACCACCAAAAAGCGCACCAGTATGACATCACCGATAAAAAACCCTGCGTGTGTCGTGTAGAGTCGCTTTAAGACTACTGCACGCTTTTGATATCTGGCGACTACCTGAGCATGCAGGGGCACCGATCGCTGCCGCCTTGATCATTGTACGGGACCGTGTTCAGGGTGCATCATTTTGCAGAAACGAAAGTAGCTTACTGTTGCAGAGTTCAGCGTTGTGGGTTGCGGGTACCGAGACAGCAAATGTAGCGCTGTTATAATCGTACTGCAGGCTTTCATAACGAGAACCCAAACATGCCTCAGTCCGCTAGAGCATCGCTTGCAGAAAGCTCGCATCATTGTGTTATAGCTTTCTCGCCGCATCTGTGCACGTTCTGAAGCAGAGTGGGCGCAAGCGGCTTGGCACGGTGTGTACTACAAGTAGGCGAAGCGCTGCACGTGACTTGCCAGTAGATGATTGGCTTTCTGCGACCCTACCGCGTCTCAAAAAAGCAGAGTCTGTTTTCGCTAAGTAGCAGGTTGTGGCACACATTTATCGTGGACAGCTGCTTATATCCGTTTCGTCGCTATGCCAGCTGCTGCGTCGGCTGCGTATCCCGGACTTTGCAGCTCGAAATGCGCCTTGATGTTCCCACCACGTGCCATCGGATGGCCATGCGAGAGTGCCAGTTATTCCTGAAATTTGGTAAACAAAAATAAATGGCTCGGTGGTGGGCAGTTTAGGCAATATTTGCTTTGACTATGTATTTATTCCTTATTTAGCAGCGATGGCACATGTAAAAGGTGCATATTGGACTTGGTGGTTAATATATGCTACATTTAGTGTGCAGTTAGCCGCATTCGCGGTGCGTATGTACGTACCAACTGGGATTACCTGTAAAAAGCTTCGAATGTGAAGGGAGGGTGCATAGGCGTGCTCAGGTATTGCCCCCCCCCCCCCCTTCAGAGGAAGGGGACAGAGGTTCGTCGCAGCACCCCCCTCCCGTTCATGTCAATGTACGAGGCTGGTTTTGCGCTCCCCCCCCCTCTTGCTTCCCTGCCTTTCCCTGCACATGCCTATTCAAGTGTGCGCATGCTCTGCTAAAACTTTATGCTGCAGGTAGCTTAATTGTTCGTACAATATCCTTCACTGTTTTATGTCGCCACTTCTGTGCATAATCGTGCTTTTGTTTATTTTTAGTGCTTATTTTGTGGGCTTTCTTCTTCTTTATAAATTATTATGTAAACTGAGAAAACATTAAACGGAATTAAAGCTAATTTTTTTTCCTCTGTGTGTGTCATGAAAAGCCTGTGCATGCTCCAAACACAGAGGTATCTGCTCCAAAAGCAGATTTTGCCTGCTCCAGTGGCTGCTCCAAAATGCTGGAAGGCATTCCCAGCACTCATCTTGCCTTCATGACTATGTGATCGCTGTGGCTGGAATTCGATTTAGTGACCCATAGGTCAGCAGTTGAACGCCAAGTCTACTAGGCCGCTGCGGCGGATTTCGTGGATTATCACCAGCAAGCCTGATATAATATCTAGGCCTAGCCGTGTGTACACTGGTTTCATAATTGACACCTTGCTGGTAATCAAGTAAGCTTCGTAAGCTTTTCCGGCAAAATATTTCTTGCTGGTTGAGACGGCATTGACAAGCTTATAAAAGCGGCTATGGAATGTGTTGAAATCGTAGGATAATCGGCTGTTTTGGTTGGTCCGTATCGATAAAACTTTCAGCTTCTCTGGTAGTCATCCATTGCAGGATAATGCAGTAGGCGTGCTTGGCAGACGAGGCTTGCAAACCAATTTCTCCTTTCAGGTGTTGCTGAATCTCCTGACTGTGAAGAGCCCCATCACTGATGCGGATTCGATGCGTGCCCTTGCTTGCAAAGTGAGTCCTGTTACCTTGCATGTTGAGCATTTTTGTTGTCTTAGTTGTTGTTAATGATATCACCGTCAGCGTCAGGAAATACCAATGTAGTCGATTAAGGGGGGAGGCTACCTCCGAAGGGCAACTTTTTTGTTTGCTGAGATATCTTAATGAACTTTTCAGGGTACACTAATAGCAAAGCCATTTGAATAACCACAAAGTTTCATGCAGTTATGTTCACTGGTTCCCAAGTTACAGCCATTTATCAGGGTAGTCCACATGGGTCCCTTAGTCAGGGTCTGGAGAATTTGAAAAATGTGCTAGCACTGTGAAATTCACTATGATGATTCCTGGATAGGTGCTTTAGGGCAAGACAGAGCCCTTTTTTTAAATTTCCTTGCCAAAAAATGTTAGCAGAGCACTGAATTTAGTGTTCACAATTTGGCTCTCATCAATGAAGTTTTAGTTAATTATTACAAATTACAGACACAATAAATTGAAAAGGCGGGCTTGTCTTGCCCTGGGCAATTTATTAAGGTGCATAATAAAAAAAAAACCTGATAGAAATCAGACCAGCAGTTCCAGAGAGATCACCTGACTAAGCAGCCTCACTGGCCAAAAAAGTCATTCTGAGAAAATTGACTTCGAAAGTTTCAAACATTTATTATGGTCTAAAATGACCCTGCAGAGTAGCTAGATGTGTCCTTAGGCTCTCTTTTTTTTGCCGCTTTTCCTGCTTCTCATTCATCCGTTTCTGAGCCTTTCTCAGACGCAGAGAGTCTTTCTCCGCAGCTCGTTGAATGGTTAGGTGGCCAGGTGTGAGTCCCACTGATGACGACAACTCTTGGGTGGCCCTGTAGCAGCCGGCATTATACCGCAAAACTGCGTCATGCAGTGCTGTCTCGACAGCAATCAATGATGCATGTTGAAACGAACTTGAAACTATTCCACAATGTGGACATACCAGCTCAAGCTTCGTGGCAAGTCCAAGCTGGGTGCCTCCTTGAACTTTCATCCCGGTCGCGAGGCAGCGCGGGCACGGGGTCTTGGACAGCATGTCGCTAAGGGCATCCCCTTGCACGAGGAAATATCTCTCGCCTTCGGTCGTAGCGGTGGCAGCTTCGGGTTCAGGCATCATCGCTTGAAACTTCCTCTCGGTCGCTGGCATAGCGCCAAGCTTTCGTTGCACAGCAGCACGTTCTCTCTCCGCCGTCGCCAACTCCTCGCACGTCCGAAAACGTGTTTGGATGTGCACAGTCGACGACGCGGTCTCACTGTTCGGGGCCGGAATCAATGCGGTTGGCGAGCGCGACACACCAGGCGCACTTGAGCACGAAACACCAGCCTCACTCGTCACGACGGATCCTTGTGCCGATGGTGTAGAAGTCTCGTCGCTAGAAGCGTCGACGCAATTGTCTTGAAAAGATGAAGCGGAAGCATCGGTGCAACTGTCGCAGCGCGTGGGCGTGCAGGTGAGCTTCGCCATGCGTACGAGCTTCAGCTGACGCTTTCTTGAACCGAACGCGTGCCGAGTCTTGAACTTCGAAATGCCCATCGTGACCGTCAGCGCAACAATCCGCGTCCCGTGAACACGGCGGAAGATCGTCTCGTGAGGACGGTAGTGATCGTCTCGTAAAGACGGTAGAAGATCGTCTCGTGAAGACGGTAGAAGATCGTCTCGTGAATACGGTAAAAGATAGAGGAGCACGTGTGACGACCGATCGGAATGATGGCAAACGGGGCACACAAAGAACGCCGGCATTGCAAGCGCCGGTGCAGACGGCGAGGTGGCGCATGCCGGAGAAGCAGCTACGTCATCGCGCGCAGCAGCCAATAGGAGCCGCGCGCTCCCCCATTCCCTCGAGAGGCGCGCGCTTTGTCCAATCGCGGCTTCGCATCCAGGCAGCGGGACATTCGAAAACTTCCGCGAGCCCCCCAATCGTGAGCGACTCCCGCCTCGGAGCGCCACCGCCACTGCCGCGGGTGGCGAAAAAAAAAGCGCAAGAATTCACGAGCAAAACAACATCAAGATGGCGGCGATCGGCCGAGCGGTTGGGAAATGGCGAGCGCGCGAAGTTGGGGTATTTTTGGCGCTCGCTCGCCGCTTGCCGGCTGCCGCGGCATGTTATCAAATTTATTTGACATACTTTCGCAATGAATTAGACATTGATATTTACAGTAGAGGCAGTTTATGAGTCATACTGCCCGAGTATGTGGTTTTCAAAAAATCGACTTTTTCGCGATTTTTCGGTTTTCAAAGGGCGCGTCCCCCCTTAAACCAGCACGTACAGCTGTGAATGAAGGGTAGGTGGAAAGGATGGCAAAAGAAAGAGTCGTTGCAGGGACATATAGAGTCGAGCCCACATATAACGGCCCCACTTAAAACGAACTTTTGCTTAAAACGAACAATAGCTGCGTGACCATGAAAATGTACATTGATTAAATGGCACAGAATCCCACTTACAATGAACGTCTCCGAGCGCCGCTGATCGGTTACAGCGAACGAAGTCAGCGTTCTGCCGACTTCCTGAGCAACCAATTTCGACCACAGATCAGGCATTGGCGAGGTGCCCATACACTCTTATTGTTAAATGCCGACCCTGCCTTAGCGACCCTCTAGTTGCCGCTCTCCCCAACCCATGGAGGAAGCAAAGCTGTTTCCTTCCCCCATGCTCCAACTGCTTTTTGTTACGCACCCCTCCGTTCTTTGTCCCCCTGCTACTCTGAGCACCCCGCATCGCCAGACGCCGCTGCCACTGATCTTTCGAAGACCTGTCGGCCATCTACCCTGTTTTTGATCCTTGGTACTGTCGCTGGCGTTGCCGGCCTGGAGTGACCAGACCATTTGCAAACATCGTCGGCCACCGACTGTATCCTATAGTCTGCGCCTAGTGCATGCGCGTACGCTACCCCACCGACTCTGATAATTTGCGATACGTTTCATGTTTAAAACTTGTTCTTGCTCACTTCGAACTTAGTATGCCTTCCACGCGCGTGCGGAAGTGCGAAAACGGCTGTTAATTTGCGCAGAACGCATCGCGAAATATTGAAATTCGTGAGGCCACACAAACCCGCCGGCGCAACAAAACGTTTTTTTTTACCACGGTCGCCGATTCCTTGAACATTGCCACGCGCACCGATTCAGGCGGCCATGCTTTGACTTCTGCGCGTGCAGGCACTTTTTCCAAGTTTTTCTGTGTGCGAGTTTCGCGGACCTTTCAAGCAAGCTACCCAACTTGCCTCCTTCCTGTGTGTTTTGGTTTTCAAGGTCGCCCTCCCTGCCGCATCCTCCCCTCTTTTTATCGCAACTCGTTGCCCTTCTCTCGCAAGTCTGCTCTCCTCTCTTGATTACGACGCCTTCAACCGTCTCCACCGCTCCGCGACGCCCGCCACGCTGGCTCGAATTAGTTTCGTTTTCTGACTGAAAACGGGCCCATAGCTGTTTCACGCGTTCTGGCATGTGTGTCGCGCGTCTTGCCCGCTCTTGGTGTGCATGTGTGGTCATGATGGCCGACGGGAGGACTAGCTACGCTTTTTCCTGCCGCTCAACAAAACGTCGAAAGTGTGACCACTTGGCTTTAGCGTAATACGCGCGTTAGGTGCCGCGTTTTGGAGCGCTTGCTCATAGCTGTTGACCACCTGGCAGCCAACTTGCCGCTTCGGGCTTTCCGGTATGCAGCTGCGGAGATGGTGAATATTTCGTGGGCGGCGGTGACGACTACATGCGCGCAAAATTGTTTTCACGAGGCCAACTTCGTCGACGTCAGGCCCGATGCCGAGCCTGAAGCCTTTGAACAGGACCACTGCGGCGGCAATTTGTGGCAGGGCGTCGTCGACTCCGACCTGGGAGAGCGGGTGGAACATCTGTTGCGATGGTTTAATTACGGCTGATGATGATGCCGACACTGCGGAACCATGCACGGATTGTGGCATTGTGAATGAAGTATGTGGCGAGAGCGATTTGGAGGAATCGGATTGCGAGAACGGTGAAACTTTGGAGCCAGTGCCTGATGCAGCTTATGCCATGGGCCTCGGCGAACGAGCACCCTGCCGTTTTAAATGAACTCGAGACCGCCCTTATCGCTTCTGTTCTTCGAAACACATGCATAACGGACTTTCTGGGGCAAAAAAAGTTTGTGTTTTCACTCGCAACTTTTTTAAATTGTGTTTCATTTACTACGAACTTCGGGATACAGCGATTGGATGCCACGTCACGCTCAAGTTCGTTATAAGCGGGCTCGACTGTAGTTGAAATGGCGCCTTCGGCGTTGGACGCATATTTTTATCTTCATTTGTGTTACCGTAACAAGGCTTTGCGTGAACTGTGTTACCGGAATGGATGTTTTTCTTCATTTTACAGTCTTACCAATGTGTTCTACTTTTTTTATGATCTGTGTTTTTGTATGCAGTGTTAATACTTCTTATTTTTATATACAGTCGATTCTCGTTAATTCAAACTTGAGGGGACCTCTGAATTTTGTTTTAATTATCAAGAAGTTTGAACTACCAGAATTTCTCAGATGACTCCAGGTGAGGTGACGCTACACATAATGAATAGGCATCGATTTTATCACATTTACAAATTTCAAGCCCTAACTGCACGCAGTGAACAGGAAGCAAAGGTGTAAAGTCGACAAGTTTATTGGTCACTTACTGCTGCTCAGGCATTTCAAAGAAATCGGGAATTGCCAACTGGCTTCATTGCTATAGATATGTGCCTTCGGCACAAAGCTCACTACTATACCAGTTGAGAAGCATCAGGTTCTTCATATTTGAATGTTATAGTATGTGTCGCCCCCCCCCCCCCCTCTTTTTTTTTTTTGCAGCATGCATGTTTCATTTTTTTTTTTCATGTTCATTGCAGGCACTGTGTGGCTTGGCACGCTGCAGCACAGTAAAGCAGATCATCAGTAAACTCCCTCTTTTCACCAGCGGCCAGCTGCAAGGTAAAAAAGCACTCTCCAGTTGAATCACTGATGGTTGTAAGAGTCTGCTGTAGCTGTTTTAATAGGTAGTATTGGGGCTGTGTAGGTTGAATAATTTCAAATCGAATTTGAATAGTATACTTATATCACGTATTATTAAGAAAAATGGGCATGTTTTTTATGACCAAACTAATCTGCACAGTATTTTTTAAAACATTGAAACAAGGTCTGTGCAAACGCCTTTTTTTGTTCAAAGAAATTAAAACAACTTTAAATGGTAGGAAGCTTTGTATCTCGGTAGAATGCAAGTGATAACCTCTCAAATATGTTATGTTTTAAAAACTTAGATCATACAAGGTGGTATAGCAAGCTTCTAAACTTTAAATATTATGCCTCGGTGTGAGGCTAACATGTTCATTTAACTTTGAAGCAGGGCCTCACGACAGTGTGGATATATATCCCTTGGATAGACGTTTTCGCGGTTTCGCATCTCTTCATTGCAGCGAAGCCACCTTCACAGGGGTTTCATTCTATGTGGACACATATACAGCTATTTGTTCATTTCGAATTCATCGAAATTTTCAATCACTTGAATTCGAGTACAGTAGTAGTATTCGTTCGAATATTCGCACAAGTGGCACCCATGCAAGGGTGTGGTGGTGCTTCGCGCAATTCTAATGCAAAGTAGAGGTATTTGCGTACATCATGAAATGTACTGGTCTTGTGCAAGTGGATTATGTGTGGGGAAATTTGTCGTCAGTTTTGCATTGCTGTGGAATTGTGGTGTAGCTACGTTTCGTTGTCTTGAAGTTCAAGCTACATGAACCCTATGGGGGTTCACCTAGGACAGTTAAATGTCTTGTTTCTGTGAAAATTCTCTTACTGGTGCTTTCGGCTGTGTTCCATCCTTTGACTTTTTATCTTTTGTGGTCTTTGCAAGAAGTCCTTGTGTTTATTCTTTTGTTTAGGTTGGCCAAAACTGTGCAGTGAGCTGGGAATTGCAACATTCCTCATTTGCATAAAGCTAGAAAAACTTGCGCTCAAGCCTATGCTAATGCCCTGTACTGGCTTGAGAAAAGAAATATACACTGAAAGCTTGTCAATTCGGATTTCATGCGACTGAAAGAAATTCCTGAATTAACTCAATTTTAATTGTCAAAAGTATCGAGAAAACAATAAACAAATGTTTTTTTTTAGTACTTTCATTTTGGGATGAATACATACATTCTGTACTTTGCATAAGATTAATGTAAAAGCCTAAGTTTTGCTACTTGCGACTTTTTTCCCAATGTGGTCGCAGCACAAAACCTCCCTGTTTTCACAAAGCCAATTTTGTTTACCTGTAACATAGTTGCCATAGTCGCTGTACGCTTCGTATCGACCATGATGGCGACGCAGACTGTGCAGCCCCTGTTTGGTTGTCTGCAAAGGCCATTTTCATTCCTTTCTTAAATTAACTGGGTTGCGGCCAAACGGCCAAGTATGGTCGAAATAACAACGATAATTTGATGCCATATAATAACGCATATGCTGACCGGGATGAGAGAATGAGTCCAAAGTATGCAAATTGATGGGTGTCGAATCAACGACTCTTTAAGATACGATTTTGTCTCTCCTCTGTCGCTCTCATTGTTTCAGTGCTCATGCGAGAGCCTGTTCTTCAGGACAAGAGGCAGGAACATGCTAAGTTCTGCACCTCCTGCATTGAACTGGTGGAGAGGGTCACGGGGGCACCCCTGAGCCCTGGCATGGAATCCTCGCTTGCCAAGATCAACAAGGTGGGCCTTGCATGCAGATGTCTGTTATTGCAATTGTGTGCAGAAACGCCGAACACATGCGTGAAACGAAGAAATCATAGGCATATTATATTAGGAGACAGAAGAATCGGCATTTGAGAAAGAACGAACACTCCGCAGCAACTTCTTTTTTTTTTCTCTCTCTCTCTTTTAGCGTGCGGTGTTGAAAGGAGATGGGTCTCTGTAAGCAGGGACAGAAAAGGCAGAAATGTAGCACGGGCGCGTCGCAGATCGGCACGTGAGAGAGAGAGAACATTCCGCAACAGCCTCTTTTTTTTCTTTTTTTCTTTTCCTTCTTCGCACGCAGCATTGAGCTGTAGGAGATGTTGACACGGGCATAGTGCTCAGAGCATTTTCGTAGCATGGTATGTTCAATTGACCGTCGCAAGTGCTTGCGTGTTCAAATTATAGGGCGTTTTCACCCATTAGAATACACATAGCTTTGACGGGACCACAGCGCAAGTTCGAATTAACCGGAAGTTCCAATTAAGCGTGTTCGAAGTAATGAGATGCGACCGTACTACACGGTAGAGCATATTACTGTGCATCGTGAACTTTCTTACAGCGCAACACCAGAAAAAAAAAAAAAACAAGACAGGGAAGGAGTAGAACAGAAGGAAAAGACGGCGCTGACTCACAACTGTTGTTTATTGGAAAAAAATATATTGGAAATTGTGTTTTTCCGATAAACAACAGTTGTGAGTCAGCGCCGTCTTTTCTTTCTGTTCTACTCCTTCCCTGTCCTGTTTTTTTCCTTTTTTTTTTTTTTTTTTTTCTGGTGTTGCGCTGTAAGAAAGTTCACGGTGGATCCTAACCAACTGGCCCGACTTACCGTCTTACTACATATTACTGTGCTGCTGTGGCGTAACATTTCTGAAACATGGTAGAATGAGTCTGGACTCATTCTTCAAATAGAAAAACTTGACTAAGGAGTAAATGTGCCTGCGCATAGCAGCTTGATATTGGCGAATGGCCATCCTCCGTGTCCCTGTTGTGATTGGCGATGTGGCTATGAATTAGGAAAATGCCGCCTGAATAAGCAACATGGTGACTGCCAGTGTCTGGTACATGCAATTGCTTCTGGCACCATTTAGATTGTGTAAAGAAGCTTATGCGAATGCCTGATTTTAGGTTCAAAGCGAATAGTGATAATTTCAAATCAAATTTGAATAGTATCCTTATATCACGTGTTATAAAGAAAAAATGGGCATATTTTTTATGCCCAAACTAATCTGCACAGTATTTTTTAAAACATTAAAACAAGGTCTGTGCAAACGCCTTTTTTTTTTTTTGTTCAAAGAAATTGAAACAACTTTAAATGGTAGGAAGCTTTGTCTCTCGGTAGAATGCAAGTGATAACCTGTCAAATATGTTATGTTTTAAAAACTTAGAGCATACAAGCTGGTATAGCAAGCTTCTAAACTTTAAATATTATGCCTCGATGTGAGGTTAACATGTTCATTTAACCTTGAAGTGGGGCCTCACGACAGTGTGGATATATATCCCTTGGATAGACGTTTTCGCGGTTTCGCATCTCATCATTGCAGCGAAACCACCTTCACAGGGGTTTCATTCTATGTGGACACATATACAGCTATTTGTTCATTTCGAAATTTTCAATCACCTGAATTTTCAAAATTTTCAATCACCTGAATTCGAGTACAGTAGTATTCGTTCGAATATTCGCACAAGTGGCACCCATGCAAGGGCTGTGGTGTGGTGGTGCTTCGCGCAATTCTAATGCATGCAAAGTAGAGGTATTTGCGTACATCATGAAATGTACTGGTCTTGTGCAAGTGGATTATGTGTGGGGAAATTTGTCGTCAGTTTTGCATTGCTGTGGAATTGTGGTGTAGCTACGTTTCGTTGTCTTGAAGTTCAAGCTACATGAACCCTATGGGGGTTCACCTAGGACAGTTAAATGTCTTGTTTCTGTGAAAATTCTCTTACTGGTGCTTTCGACTGTGTTGCATCCTTTGACTTTATATCTTTTGTGGTCTTTGCAAGAAGTCCTTGTGTTTATTCTTTTGTTTAGGTTGGCCAAAACTGTGCAGTGAGCTGGGAATTGCAACATTCCTCATTTGCATAAAGCTAGAAAAACTTGCGCTCAAGCCTATGCTAATGCCCTGTACTGGCTTGAGAAAAGAAATATACACTGAAAGCTTGTCAATTCGGATTTCATGCGACTGAAAGAAATTCCTGAATTAACTCAATTTTAATTGTCAAAAGTATCGAGAAAACAATAAACAAATGTTTTTTTTTAGTACTTTCATTTTGGGATGAATACATACATTCTGTACTTTGCATAAGATTAATGTAAAAGCCTAAGTTTTGCTACTTGCGACTTTTTTCCCAATGTGGTCGCAGCACAAAACCTCCCTGTTTTCACAAAGCCAATTTTGTTTACCTGTAACATAGTTGCCATAGTCGCTGTACGCTTCGTATCGACCATGATGGCGACGCAGACTGTGCAGCCCCTGTTTGGTTGTCTGCAAAGGCCATTTTCATTCCTTTCTTAAATTAACTGGGTTGCGGCCAAACGGCCAAGTATGGTCGAAATAACAACGATAATTTGATGCCATATAATAACGCATATGCTGACCGGGATGAGAGAATGAGTCCAAAGTATGCAAATTGATGGGTGTCGAATCAACGACTCTTTAAGATACGATTTTGTCTCTCCTCTGTCGCTCTCATTGTTTCAGTGCTCATGCGAGAGCCTGTTCTTCAGGACAAGAGGCAGGAACATGCTAAGTTCTGCACCTCCTGCATTGAACTGGTGGAGAGGGTCACGGGGGCACCCCTGAGCCCTGGCATGGAATCCTCGCTTGCCAAGATCAACAAGGTGGGCCTTGCATGCAGATGTCTGTTATTGCAATTGTGTGCAGAAACGCCGAACACATGCGTGAAACGAAGAAATCATAGGCATATTATATTAGGAGACAGAAGAATGGGCATGTGAATGATACGAAGCCGGAGCATCCAATATTTCAGATGAATTATCAAAGGCATTTCACATGTGTGTTCATCACATAACGTGCAATAACTTTGTAACATTGCCAGTCTATAAAATAAAATATGGCTTCTCGCAAAAAAGCAGTACTTTTGGCTGTACTGGTGATGAATGCAGCAACCAGAACCAGTGAAGGTTGATCTCCTTATTGTGGAAACTTGCGCCCAGAAAAACGAAACTCTCATAATAGGGAGGCAGCTGTGAACACGGCTGTCAATTGTGAGTCTTTTCTGTGGGTCTAGGACATTGATCAGTTGTGCACACGTCGTGACGGGATCTTTGGTGCTCGCGTGTGTTAGAGAACATGCTCTGGTATCCATGATTAGAATGCAGTTTGAATTATGGAAACCACTTGAAGGTTCCGGAGGGGAAGAAAAACAGTCATGGGGAAAAACTGTCAAGTGTTGGTGTTCTCTTTGAATACTGTCCTTGTAGTCTTGAGATTGGAGTTTGTTGTCTTGCCCATGAAGTTGATGTTTGTTAGTCCAGTGCTTAGTGCATGTTTTACAAAGGTGCTTCTGTGCATGTTGTTTCTCGTTTCAGTCGGAAGTGGTGGCGCAGACTAAGATCAGCTACCGCGAAAAAGACCTCCTGCAGCTAATCTACCAGCACCTCCAGGCCAAAGGTGGGTTGGTGGCCCCCATCCACCTAGCGCGCTGCACACAACTGTTTTTTACTTTCGCACTAGTTCCCCCTCTCTGCGTAACAGAAAGAAGTATCAGAAGCTACGCTTTTAGCTGCATCAGCAGCAGTTCGGGGTTCGAGGCATTTCTAAGATGCAGACACCTGTCGGATAAAAATCTGACTTTGCACTTGTAGAAATAGCGACCACCTAGTACCAAAGGCAATGTCATTCATTTCTAGATAATAGCGAAGCAATGTTATCATCATTGGGTGGCGGTGCCAACTTCCTCGCGTTCATGAATTTAGACTGTGTTTCCGAGAGTTCGCGTCTGCATCGACAGGTTTGACGGACACTGCGGCCTTGTTGCAAAAGGAGGCGGGACTGCCCGCGCGACCCCTGTGTGGAAGCTCTGCGCAACCCCAGTGGTCGTCCAACACCGTCTGCACTCCACGAACTGTGAGTTCATTACGTCTCCACTATTCCTGGGGCAGTGCTAGTGTATCTCGCGTGTTTCACCTGTGCTTCAATAGCACTCAACATGAGTGTTTCAATATCAAGGAAACGTACTTTCATGAAAATAACTCTTCACTTCCGTTGTGTTTAGCCCTGAAGATCTGCTTGGTTTGTGCACTCAAACTTCGATATAATGAAGTAAATGAAAAATAGTCTTGCAATAGATATACTGTTACTATTGAACCTTTACAGTCACAGAGGGATGTTTCGGGCTCCGAAAATTCGGACTTGTTGGATATTTCGAAATTCACAAATGCACCGTCAGGGTTCCCATTGCACTAATGCATCTTTGCGATCGATTTTTTGGACGAATTCGTGTACCAATGTTAAGTTTTCTGGACTAAATCTGCCGTTTTGAACTATGCTGCTCTATTTTGAAAGCCGCCATGTTGGATTTTTTGTTAGATTGGTCAAGTTAGGCTTGCAGTGGCTGCATACCTGCTAAGTCTTCCGGATTGCCCGGGGGACTCCCGGGTTTCGACCGTTTCTTCCGTTTGTATGGATGTCATGAAAATCTCCCGAAAATCGAAATTTCTGTGTGTGATCTGGCTGTGTTGACAATAAAGCAGCTAAATTTGCTTCAGGCTTATTGCGAACCCACCCCATTTTTTTATAGATGAATTTAAGAGGCGTTTATCTAAACATACAGTAGAATCTCGGTGATGTCAAATCGCGGCAGATACGAATTTATGAAATTTTCTAGTAAAATTTCACTATGTTCATTGGGCCTCTATTCGAATGTTCCAAACACATTTTCCAATTGTGGCAGGTGATACGGAAACTGTCGAATGAAGGCCAAGAGTAGCGTACTCATAGCTTCAAAAGTACGCGTGCGACCAGCACACGCACTGTGTTCTACAGTGTGTGTATTGTCGTTGCCACAACTTCTGTGGACGAAACCGCGGTCGTTCTTGATACTAGTATCATGTATGGCGACGAAGTAACTGACAGAACCCCGAAAGTCTGCGTGCGTCCAACGCTCGACCAGTCAAAGCATCGCTACTTTCTGCAAACTCAGCGAACAAAGCCACGGCAGATGCAATCGTAGATGGCATAAAACGACTTAGTTTTGAGGGCACTTGTCCAGCCAAGCAAATGGGGAACTACCATTTGCCGCCAACGCTGCTCACCTAACCGCGGTCGCGGCGACGCGATAGCAATGCATGAGCTGAGAGGGCACGTGGCCAATGCTGCGGTAGATTAAAGGCAGTAAAGACATGAAAAAATGCCAGATGCGTTTTGGCGTTCCTGTAAAAAAAAAAAAATCTAGTGAGCAACGCTGTGACACGCGCTTTTGTGGCAGCCAGCTGCGCCGTCCGGTCCGTTGTCCATTCATGTGTGTCTCAGGAAGACATATATGCGAGTTGTTTTGACGGAAATAGATTCTGCTATTTGAGTTGATCTTTTGAGACTCTCACTTCAGTGGGAAACCCTATCCTCGTGGGTTTGGCCGTTCCAAGCCTCAGTAAGACCGCAACGCCGACGTTAGCGCTTGCGATTGAGACCCCACCCCTCCATCCCCTCTTGTTTTTTGCAATGTTTTTTTGTTGTTTGTTCTTGGTTTTTGTTATTTTTTTGTTGAAAAAAAAATAGACAAATAATTCAGTGCACCTCCCTCTCCCCGTTCAGGAAATCTCCTGGATTCATAATCCCTGAATTTAACAGTTATGGGCTAGTTGTGTGGCCTCCAAGATTGGAAGCGCGCACTGGCATGCATGCTCTTCCAGTTTCGGGGGCCATGTCTTATCTTTCCTGGCTAGCAAAACTGCAAAACATTTCTTTTACAGTGAGCCTGATCATCATCATTAATACACCGATAGGCTGTTTTTAATTTTGGGGGTTTGTTTTTTCTAATTGTCGTAGCGCTGTGGTCGTGTTATTGGTGCATTGGTGCCGAATGTGTTTGAGCCGTGGTGCGTGTCACATGCTCGCCGCTGTTCACAGTTGTCCAGTAGCACTCTGTGGTCACGGCACTTGGCTCCTTCTAGAACTAGGGGTTCGGTCGCAGCCGCGGCGGGGTGAAATGCCAAAGGCTCACGTACTGTGTGATGTCAGCGCAGGTAAAGGAAGCCCAGACCGTGTTGTTGAAAAAACCTACTCTATGTTACCATGTATAACTTCCACCTCCTATTAGAAGAAAGTGGGAAAAGAATCTGTGTGTACAACTCGTGGAAGTAACGGCACACTGTTGTTTCACCCTAATAACCCAACTTCACAAAATTGACTTCATACAATAAACTGCTTTCTTTTTGGGATGTTAAGGAGCAGCTTTCTTTGTTTGCAAATGTCAGCCACCTATATTAAATGCTTACGCAAGCTCCACTTTTTCAAATGCGAATGCATTTCTTAGTCGGACTATGTCAGGCATCCGGCGGCGGCCGCCGCGCGCCGGCAGGTGTCTCCGTTATCAGTCCCTCTCCCATAGCAACTGCTGCGGGCACGCATGCTTATCGTCGCCCCTAGCAACCGGAGTATGTGGTGCAAGAGAGTGTAGCAGAGGGTAGGTTCAGTGCTTCGCCTCTCCTTCTCTTGCCATTCGCTCTCTCCTCCCTGCACCCCACTCTCCCATCCACTTGCGCCTCACTTTCGACCATTCACTGACTGGGCGCCTCTCAAAGCAATGGCAGAAGTAGGTGAAGGCGAATGTCTGATGGCAACTGTGCCCTCTCTCGGCGCTAGAAATGCATTCGCATTTCCTCACAATTCTCATGGGGAGGTGAAGGCATTTTTTTCTTAGTTAGGCCTTGCTTTGAACCAAAATATCTTAAGAAAGCCTAGAAATCTTATTTTGCTTTCGGCTAAGGCCTTTCAACTTACCTTTGTGTATGTGACTTAAACATTTTGCAAGCTGAGAGTCGACCAGGCATATCAGGCGCATTTCTTTTTTTTTTTTCATTGACCGTAATACATTAAAAGCTCGTTTACTCGGACCTCGTTAACTCGGAAATCCGGTTAACTCAGACTCGCGACGTGGTCCCGGCAGAACTGTGTATATTTCAATTAGGTCAAATGCTCATTAATTCAGAGGGATTTAGCCGCACACCGGTTATCTCGGAAAACTCTGGAAAGGGCTATCGGGACTCCAGAGTCACGCGATCTCGGCGGCTTGGAGGCTCAAGCACCGCTTGCGGTAACCGACGGCAGAATCGGAGTTTTGGAGAAACCGAAACCGAGCGAACTGCAGCAGAATATGACGATGATGATAGTGAACGAAGGGGCGTGGCTAGGTGGCGCTAGTCACCACCCAGCGGAAGAGGTGTTCTGTGGCGGAAGCGCTTGGGCCACCGGCACATCTAGTGTCTACTAACAGCTGCTCGCTACGCCTACCGGTGTACTACCACAGAACACTTCGGGTACTACTTCGTGTCTTGGTTCTTTGTATTGTGACTTCGCGTGTTGCGGCTGTGTTTGTGCGCGTTGTCGCTGCCGTCGCGCTTCATGGCGACCATCACAGGAGTTAAGCGGCCACAGCAGCCAGCAAATGATCTTGAAAGAAAAGTTATGATATTGAAAGACGTGATGAGCCGACGCGACGTCGCCGCACCGTGCAGGAGACCGCCGAAGCCCTCGCTGTCCTCGAGGGGTTCTGCGTTTGTTCTTGCGACAGTGAACGTGCGCACCACCACCTGATAGGATTAATTAAGATCGTTCTGTCAAATTCCGACGGCGAGGCAGGCAAAAATAACGCACCTTTTTTTAAGAAATAAAGGTTTGTCTGTGCCGTGTACGTTTTCCATTTGTTTTCATGGTTCGTTCGATAATTCGGAATTCGGTTAACTCGGACATTTTCTCCGGTCCTGTGAGATCCGAGTTAACGAGCTTTTACTGTAAGAACAAAATTTACATGTCAGGCCGACCTTCTCTCTTTTTTTCCCCCAAGCTCTCTGACTTGTCAGGTGCTTCAATTCTTGACACTGATCACAATCACGCTCAAAAGTCCTCTTACGTTGGAGGCACAATATCAGTCTACAAAGTGTTGTCATAATGCAGGAAGTGTCATTTTTGTCACCATATGTATGTTTTTCACAGCCCTTGCATATATTAGGGAAATGGCATGAGATTAAAGTTTTGTGAAATGTTCATTAACATTCATCCTTCCCCACAGCTCCGGCCATTGCGGTCAGGGTCAATTGGTTCAGCGTCCCTGACACCCGTTTCTTCTGCAGAGAAGATTCCATCGGTGCCCTGCCTGAACAGGGTAAGTTTAACAGGTTAATACCACAGCACACGTGGTATTAGGCAAGCACTGAAGAAAATGCAGTCAAACTCTGCTACAACGAAGTTCACGGGGACCGCGAAAAATTTCGTTCTAGCGGGAATTTTGTTATCGCGGAAAAAGTGGTAGATAAAGAGAAAAGAATATGCACGACACTTGAGGGAACAGTTCATTTCCAAAACTTAAAAAGAAACTCCGATTTTTGACTGCTTGCACTTCTGCACGAGCAACGGCAGAATGCGCTGCTTACATTTTGTGAGGAGCTGCATGACGACATCGTTGTCATGGGTGCTAAGGAAACGACGCAGGATGTCCAAGGAGTACACGACCTGAGACGCCTTCACTTGTGTCGGGACTGCAGGAACACTACGTGCGGTTTCATCGTCATGCATTTAATCGACGGTGACGATAGCTGCACGAGTACTCCTGGGGATTTCGGCATCACTCAGCTCCTCGTGCAAGATCACCTCCGCGTCAGCGTTAAGGTAATGGCTAAAGGCAACGCTCTCAGGTAGAATGCTGGCATCCTTGAGAGCTGCCCATGCTGTGGCTGTTTCAGTGTTTTGCATGGTCCAATGTCATCGGCCGCTTGTACGTCGTCACTTGTGCTGGCCAAGTTCATTTCTTCGGGCTGAAATCCTGCGTGCGCAAAACAGTTCTTAACGTCACGCCGTGTCAACATCCATGCGGCGGCCAACATTTGTTGCACAGCCATGAACGAGTCAGCTTTAATGTCACGGCCATGCTCTGTATTCAATAGGATTTGCAGAAGAAGCCTTGATCGTTGTGCGTGCTTCAAGCTGTTGATGACCCCTTGATCGAAAGGCTGAATCAGTGATGTGCAGTTTGGCAGAAAAACTTCACCGCAATGTTTGTCAGCTTGACATTGCTGTCCAGGCGATGCGCTGAGCTATTATCCAGCAGAAAGCAAACACTGCGGTCTTGCTTTTTCGTGTCGTTGTCTAATGCAACAATCAAGTCGGGGAAAATGGCCCTCGTCATCCATGAGCGGCTGCTGGTAACATACTTTACTGCCAGGTTTTTCGTGCCCTTGAAGTACCGTGGTTGAATGCTCTTGCCGATATTGAAAATATGTTTGTTGGACGCATTCATAGTTGCTCAGAGAAGCATGGTGACTCGCTTTTTGTTATGTTTGCTTTCGTGGTATTGTTTGCCTTTGAAGTGAAGCATCTTTGCTGGTAGCATTTCATAGGAGAGCCCAGTCTCGTTTGCATTGTACACGTTGGACGCAGCGTACTTCTCGACGATGTCAGCAGTGTTCGACGACGTCCACAACACATACCGTCGCTGTCTGCAGAAGCGAACTGTCCGCACAGCACCTTCCCAACGATCTCGTAGGGCTCCCTAAATCGCTTGAGACACCCAACACTTGCCTTAAAGTTTTCGTTGATGCATAAAATGCAGGCGGAGTTCAGTGCCTTCTGCTGAATCAGGCTATAGCTGATCGGTATATTCTTGGCCCTCGTTTCTTATAAACCATGCATACGCTGCCTTGTAAAGTTCTTCATAGGCTGGCTGTGTCGTCTTCTTCCGTTGGGCAGATGTGCCCGACGCTAGGGCATTTGACGTGTCGCTTCGGACTCGAGTATTGTTGACAGAGAGCTTGGCAAGGTACTGTATTTCTTAGCGAGGCATTCTTTGAAACGTTCTTTGAAGTGGAAATGTCGTTGTAGTGGAGTTTGGCCGTATGTGTTTTATGTACAGCGTTCTTCTTCGCATTCCCCTTTTGTCTGCTTGGTGTCATGTCCAAAGTGTTATAGGCTTAACAGAGTCCAACAGTACACTATTAGCTTAGTTACAATATACTGTTAAGCTGTAGTCAAAGTTCCGTAAACTCATGAGCCAAACATTGCTCTGCATATGCAGGGAATTTTATGTCAGAATTTTATGTCAAAAACTGGCTAAACTAGCCTGCTCGCTCCTTAATGATGTTGTGACTAATTATGCAGCAAGAAAATAGCAGTCATTGGCTGAGTATGTAAAAAAAACAACAACAGAGACAACGCTCATCTCCGTCTGTAGTATCCAGTGAGCTTCTTGCGACAAAACCAAAGAAATTGTTAGCTTGTGCGATTCTCCGCTTACAGTCAATTGACTCGTAAAAACTTGAGGGGACTGAGCCCACTATAAGATCATCCTATAATAGTTTATTAAGGCCTTTAGCTTCTTAACTTTAATGCTCACAGTTCAGCAAGTGCATTGATTGTGCCACAACAACACTCTAGATACATTACATTCCTTGCTAATGTGTTTATTGGCTTTCTCAAAACACCAAGCTCTCTATTGCCTCGAAGTGCACCAATGTAAGCCATCCGCGATGACTCCTCATTTTGCCGGTTCCCCGTCTCGTGCGCAGAACGGTGCCGTAACACCCATTCGCACGGACTCTGTCGCACGGCAGCTGCAGAACCATGCAGCACCACCAGCCAGCTCACCGTCCATGCCGGCGCTGCAGAAGCGCAGCGGCACATACCAGGCATCGCCCGTGCTCAAGCGGCTGTCGTACACCTCGACAAGCTCCGCCATGCCCACCTCACACCCGCCGCACTCGCTGTCGCTGGACACTATTGTCAAGGAGTACCTTCGCAACCAGCATGCACTATGCAAGAACCCTGTGGTGGCCTGCCCACCCTTCGAACTGTTTGTGTGAGTATCGGCTTTAGTCTTATTTCATTGACAATTTTACGGAGTAGCTTGGAGGCATGGGTAAATAGTAAATTTTAGGTTCGAAGTGAATAGTTATTTGGCCATATAATTTCGAATCATATTTGAATGCTACATATCACATATTATATAAGCAAAATTGAGCAAATTTGTCACGACCCAGCTTACCTGCACAGTATCTTTTTTTTATTTAAACAAGGCATGTGCAAATGCCATTCATTTTATGGAAGCAGGAATTGACTTTCAGTAGAATGCAAAGGGTCATCTGCAAAATATCCTGTGTTTAAAAATTTGCTATACTTACAGCGTATAACCCGGTTTAACAGGGTTTTAAACTTAGAAAGAGGTTGATCTGTGCAAGGTTCATTTAACCTTGAAGTGGGGCTTCATGGCAGGGCAAGATTTTTTCTGGGTAGATGTATTCGCAGCATAGCACCCTCCAATAGTAAAACCACCTTTATGGAGGATAACAATGGGATTAATACCCTAATGGGATTAATACCCTCAAATCTCGATATAACAAAGACGGATATAACAAATTATTGGTTATAACAAAGTGATTAAAAAATACCCTTGTTACAGTACTAGGAATGTACCTCCATAACAATTTTTTGGATATAACGAAGTCATGTTTGTGCAAGATGCAACTTTGTTATAATGAGATTTGAGTGTGTACACCTGTTTGTCCATTTCGAATACTTCGAAGTTTCCTGTAATACAAGTTTGAATGAAAGTGCATTCGAATGTAATCTGATATTCCTTCGAATATTTGAAGTGCTTGAATATTCGTACAAGCCTGTTGAATTCGCTTCGCACTGAAAATATTTGCTATTCACACAGCTTTGATCATTACTATTATGCAGATGCACTGATGCAATGTTTGCCAATGTGGTTGAAAACAGGCGGCCTAGATGGAGGAGTAAATCTGAGTCACGGTGGTTGCATTTCGATGGTGCCAGAATGCTTAAAGGCCGATGTAATATGTGATGTCAGTTAACATAAAAAATGCCACATTGATGGAATATTCAGAGTCCTTCACTGCGATCCTCTAATTATATCATAATTTTGGCACTTAAAACCCCACAAATCATTATTAAGAGTGTACAAGATAAATATCTGTAAAAGTGGTTGTTATATAGGAGAAAGGAAAATATAAATATATTGCCAAATAAAATGAACAATCACTGAAATATACAGCTGTTTACGAAGGTGAAAAAATAATCTAGCATGTAAATCTGTGAAAGTTTGTGTAATTTTTTGGAAAGGTAATGAAAGTTTAAAAACTTTTATCTACCTTTTTAGCTTTGGAGTGCAACATTCCAGTTGACGAAGAAGTTGTCCAGGACTGTTGTCTTTTTGAGAAAGTCGTTCTAAGATCGAAGCCAGGAGTTCTCACTCCTTCAGAACCTCAGCGGCTCTTGCAGAGTGCCACAATCAGGATCAGAATCATTTATTTCAGATCAAACAAAAGATTAAAGACATTGTAAGAATATACAGAACGAGGTCCCATAGTCACAGACTGAAATCACTTAAGGGGAGACGCGGGTCGAAAAGTCGCGGTTTTCCGGAAAATTTTCGCTTTTTTTTTTCCGGCTGTATTGGCATCCTTGGACTATAATCTATTACTTCTGAAAATATCAAGCTGAAATTCGCACGAGAAATTATCAAAAAATGCTTCCAAGTGGGCAGCGGTGACGCGAGAAATGCGCGAAAGTCGCGAAAAACGGCGAAGTTCGCGTCGTTTTGTCGCGAAAACGACGCGTTGGCCGCCATTTGCAATCGTGCACGCATGCTGCGAAGGCCGTATCCTTCATAATCCACTAGTAGCCAGTCTCGTGCCTTCACGCAGAATAAACAAAAAACGAGAAAAACAACGCGTACGTCACGCGTTTTGAATATCGCGGCACACAGCGCGAGGCCGCCATTGGACGGCGGTGCGCTCCACGCTCCTCCCCCTCCTATCTCTCCGGCAAAAGAGCAAAGCCTCGGACGTCGCGATCGAGTTTTTCTGCGTTTCTCTGCATTTTTGCGTTATGGCAAGCCCGAAGAAGTGCAGTTCAGATAATCGAAAGTTCAGAACTCGCCACAAGTATCGAGGGAAACGGCGTCGGACGCTTCGCAAAGCGGCAGCGAACGACGATGTCGCCCCCGACCAACGCCCAGACGCTCCGACTTCGGATAGGCCTAACACCGTCACCGAACCCTGCGACAGTGGTTGTAAAATAGCCGCTGCCGTGGAATTCGTCAGTGCATCCCAAAGGAAGATTGGATTCTTCGAGAGTGAACGTAGACCGGTAGATGCTGCTACTGCGAACATGCTGCTTTGCGAAATCGATGCGCTGACGGCACTTGTGGCGGGTGCGTAATGCCCAACCTGCCGCGAACGGAAGCTCGGCGTGCGAGAGGCAGCTGGAAAGCGCAAAGGACTTTCGGCATTCCTCGAACTGTGCTGTCAAAATTCTGATTGCCCTGAATCTGCACTTTCGTTCACGCACACGTCGAGACGTACTGCTTCGGCCGGGGACCAAGGAACGAGCGCTCGTTTTGACAGCGGCAGCTCGCGTGACAGCTTTGCTGTAAACGTGAAGGCAGTTCTGGCAGCACGCGCTATAGGCGCAGGCCACGACCAACTTTCACGATTTTGTGCGATTCTCGGTCTTCCGAGCCCGATGCATCACAAGACATTCAACGGCATTTGCAAGAAGCTCTGTGGTGCGGCGATGACGGCAGTGAGCAAAAACTTGCACCAGGCACGAAACATCACGAAAGACGCAGTCGGCGGCAGAGATGTGCCAGTCATGTTTGATGGCACCTGGCAGAAAAGAGGTCATAAAAGCCACAATGGAGTGGGCACAGTCGTGTCCCTGGACACGGGGCTCTGCCTCGATTTTGAAGTTCTTTCGAACTACTGCCATGCTTGCAGTATACACAGGGACCTTGGGGAGGATGAAGAGATATGGCGAGCTTTTCATCTTCCAGTTTGCCAAAAAAACACTGACTGCTCATCCCATGCAATGGAACCTGCGGCAGCTGTCAATATATGGCAGAGGACCTTGTCTTATGAAACTCCACTGCGATTCACCAGCTTCCTAAGTGATGGTGACAGCAAGGCCTACACTGCAGTCTGCGAGGCAAATGTATACTGTGACACCCCCATTGACAAAGAAGAGTGCACGAACCACGTTGCAAAGCGCTTGGGAACTGCCCTACGGAAATTGGCAACGCCACTGCCACGAGGCGAAAAACTGAAAGATGCGACAATAATAAAACTACAAACATATTACAAGATCGCCATCACGAGCAACAAGGACAGTGTCCGAAATATGTACACTGCCATATGGGCATCGCATTTTCATTGCTGCTCCAGTGATGGTGCCAGTAGCCACAACTTTTGCCCCGCGGGACCAAATTCGTGGTGCAAGCACAAGCGTGCGGAAGCACTGGGGGAGCCTGCACCACGCCACACCCCACTGTTGACGAAGGCTCAAGGATTGGCAATTATGCCTATCTACAAGCGCCTTACAGAGGAGAAACTCCTTATTCGGTGCCTTCATGGCAAGACACAGAATGCAGCCGAATCGCTGAACAGCAAGATATGGCTGCTATGTCCAAAAACAAAGTTCGCCTCCAGAACAACTGTGGAGACAGCCACCGCTCTTGCTGTACTCTGGTACAACAAAGGCCACAGGGGCTTTGAAGAAGTGCTCGAAGGCATTGGAATTCTCCCCTCACAAGATCTGGCCACACATGGTGACCACTGTGACGTCATGCGCATTAGGAAGATGAACCTGAAGCAAACTGCAGAAGCGAGGGCACACCGTCGCAACACAGCGAAGAGAGCTCGTGTTGAGGACACTGACCGCAAGAGCCGTGAAGGACCAAGCTATGGTGCAGGGGACTTCTAGACACTTGCAGTGCATTCAAGGCAAGGTACTTTTCATTGTGCCCCAATTTGATGCAAAAAGAATGATTTCCTAATAAATGCCAACTTTGCGAACTTTCAAACTTGTTTTTCTCATTTTCATTTTTTCTGACAGTTTCACGTTTTCAGGGCAGCCTTTTAGAAACTTATATTCATTGTATAGTAACGAAACTTGGCACACATATTCTTCAACACATGCAGAATGCAAATATCTACTCTAAATTGCAATGCCTACCAGCATTAGTTGTGAAAATATTAGCTTATTGTTTCAAGGGAGATTGAAAATAATAAGTCATTCAATACAATTTTTTTTTTCTTGGTTCCAATATTTCTGTGACATATCTATATAAATATTTGCACTTTTCAATCTACCAAGAGTCAAATAAGATCAGACACAGTGCTTTTACTGAAAGTTTAGTACATAAAAGAGTGCCCGCAAAAAATGTAACTTTTTGCTATTGTTTATGGCATAACTCAATAATTATAGCAGCTACACAAAAAATGATTGCATATTTCAAATCTGCATGAAAAACTATACTAATAACAAACTTTTCAAGTCTCTATTACTAGAAATAAAAAAAAAACTTTTTCGAGGAGCGTCTCCCCTTAACTACAATACCAAACTTTTTTTTTTTTGGCATAAGACATTGAACATTGCATGTTTCAGGCACCGTTTCAAGTGATGTTTCAATTAATGCATGTTTCAAGCAATTTGTTCATGCAAAGGAAGTGCCAAATGTATGGAAGAGAACCGTGTTTCATTGTAAGAGAGGCATGCCAGTGGCGCTATATAATGGCTGTCCACTAATGCACTGCTGCTCACAAGGTTGAATGGTTGATGTTTGTCTGGCCCTCAGCCGGCATGGTGAAACCACCTGTTGTGTAAATCGCCTTGTGTAGAAACTGTGTTACGTAAACACTGGCGCACCATGGGCCACGAAAGGATATGTTAGGTGAGAGCATTGCTTAATGTGAAGGAAAGGAACAAACAGAAAGCAGGACAGAATAAAGAAAAATGGATGGGGGTGCGAATATTCGAAAGTTTTGAATTTTTGGCGAATATTGCATTTGTAATATTCGTATTCGATTCAATAACCCCATATTAAAAAATTTAAAATATTCGAACTCGTATATTCCTCGAACATTCGATGTTCACGAATATTTGTTCGTAGGTTTGTGCGATTGTTCGAATGCTTCAAGGATTCAAACGAATATTAGGGTATTCAAATTCGGTCCGGTTCAAATTTAAATTGTTGAAAACTTCGAAGTATTTGCAAGGAACGAATAAATGCATATTAATCCAAATTTACCACTTCTAAAGGTGGTTGCACTGCAATGTAGGGGTGCTAAACCGTGAAAGCACCTGTCCAGAAGAAATCTGTTCTGCCGCAAAGCCCCCCTTCAGATTTAAAGGGTTCCCGCAACAGTTTCTTAGAAAAATTGTCAGAAAACTCTGCCGATCGGTAGTCGAGGCTACCAAGGACATGCAAGTCAAATATGATAGTGCAGCACGCGGCATGCAAATTCACAATAAATTCTCAAAGTCGGCTAAAATTGCTCTCTTCTCTCGGCAAATGACTCCACAACTTCATAAAGCACAAATGACGTATTTTCTTTTCCCGTGCCATTCCTCCCTGCTTAGCTTTCAGTGCTTTCATTGGGGTGAGAAAATAGAATGCAGTTGTAGCGTGCGAGAAATCTTTGCAACTCTGCGCATATTGGACGGATTCTAAAAATATTTGCGGCGGTGAATTAAATAAGCATTTGTAGTGAATGCATTTGCAGTTATGTATTCGATTCGTATTAGAAAATTTTGATATACGCACACCCCTAAAAAATACTGCATCAGGAACACATATTCCAAGCTTCACTTGTCCCCCCTGCCTTCTGTTTCCAAATTGGGCAGCAGTTCCTTGTGTGCTGGCACCAGGATTTATTTTCTGTCAGACGTGCTTGTGGCATTTTCGGTTGGCTTTCCATTGACCTTTTAAAGCGCTGGGACCGTACGCTCACATGGCGGTCGCAGCTGTCGCAAGGTCAGACATGGAGGGCACTGGCTTTGGGTGAGGTGCCAATGGAATGTACGCCGTGGGATCTCAATCACTGGTGCAACAGAGCAATTTCAGTAATTGTAGCAGTGTATTTGTTCTTCTGTTTCTTATCTTGGTTCAAAATGGGGAACTGCAAAGCGCAGTGCTACGTTGTATAAAAGCTTCAAAAGCAGTAGTACTGAGTAACTGAGTGTATCTAAATGCATCATATTTGCGGTCTAGAATTACTCTGGACAAAACAGCTTGGAACTAATTATAAGTACGACACTGTTTTAAGATGTGCATCATCAATCCTATGTGCTGTTGTCTCTGTTGATGAAAACACTGTTATAAGCTTGGAGCATGCAGTGTATGAAGCACGAGGAAATCGCCTAGGTGCCCATTTATTTCATTCGAACCTGGTGCTGGCGAGTGTTGATGTGCTGGGGCTTTATTGAGGTGACTTGTCATGTCATTGTTGCCTCTATACAAAAGTACTGTCATTGTTGTCTGTCGGAACTGACGTGCTTTGGTGCTGAGCAAATGGATGAAGGTCCACTGCCTTGAATGGAGAAAAGGGGGGGGGGGGGGGGAGCACTGCTCATTGTGATCGAAACAAAAAAAGAAATGAAAAGCAGAAAGATAGTATGAAAGAAAGACAGATAGAAAGATGGTTGAAAGATAGTTGTTAGTAGGCATGTAATGCACACGCAAAGCTTTGCTTGGCCCCCGTTTTCCAATCTGGCAACGGCTCCTGATTTTTTCTGATTTCATGTTTCCTGGATTTAGGAGCTCGCTCATTGAGTTGGTCATTGGGTGCGCATGCACGCATTCTTCGTTCAGGCCACACCGGTGTCCAGAGCCTCAGTACCGGAATGCTGCGCCCGTGAGCATGGCGGCCAGGCTGCAGCGCTGCCAGGTGTTTCCCCCGGCCGGTGGACTGGACGGTGCGAAGCTTCATCGAAAGTTCATCTACAGCCGGTGAGTACCAGCACCTTTTTTTTTTTGAGCACCTTAGCTGGGTTCTATAATCTGACCAAGGCATTACCTTGTCGCTGACTTAAAGGGGGACATGGTGTGTGGAGATATTTTTTGTATTTGTGGACCAAACATGACGAAAATATACATGCTTATGTAGTTTCTCATACTGATTTCAAATATCCAAAAATTTTCATTGTAGGTCAATTAATTTAGAAGATACACAATGCTGCCGCTCTATTGTTTTTGGAGATAATAGAAAAGAAAGGGCTTATCAAAAAGTAAATATTATTGTATAGCTAGACAGTGCAATTAGCAATAAGTGCAATGCTGCAAGCAGATTTCAAATTTAAAAAAAAAAAAAAAAAACTAGTGATTCTGCATATGATGAAAGTTGAGGAGTCATGTCATGGCTATCACATACAAAGAAATTTAATACCTTCTAAATTTATATGGGCAGCAAATGGAAATTCTGCTCTCAGCACTTTGTAATACACAGATTGGGCTTTACGTTAATGAAAAAATTAATGCTCTAGCTGTTCTAGATTGGAAGATATCAACCCGACAAACTAGTAAAGTCACCAAAAAGCATGTTTTCAGAAAACTGAGAAAAAGAAATAAAACTCATTCATCTACATAACTGCACTTGAAAATGCTCAGTATGCACCGGGCATGTAGCCATTTAGATTATGAGTCACTGTTTGGTGCTTTTTAAGGGACTGGTGCATGTTCTCCGTTGCTTGTCGCTTCTTGACTGATGCCGCCGTGCACCGTCAATCCTTTTCAGCCATGCGGCTGCGGCTTTGCCAGCTGGGGTTTAGGCTCAGCTCTTTCATAATGTCCTCCGATGCCTTTTTATTGCCTGCATTGAACTTGAGCACTGCTTCTGCCACAGCTGCCTCCACCGTGAATAGCGAAGCATGTCTCTCCTTTGGTGCCAGTGCCCAGATCATTGAATGCAGGCACTCGTTATTTTGGGCTTTCCCTCGCTGGCATCGTTGCAACAGCTTTCTGTCTGACAAGCACTCATAAGTTGGAAGTAAGGCTTGGCAGACATGCGGAGGCAGCTTTCGACGGTGTTTGGAAATGGGCTCCCCCTTGGCCTTTGCCGCATTTTATTTGCACCAGGAATTTGGACCAGGTGGGCACAGAGTGTGGTTTACCACATTGGACGTGATGTAATAAGTGGCCATCACTGCTGTGTGCATAGCATCAACATTACCACTGGGCGTCTTCAGAGCCCACCCATAATAATTGGTGAGCTTGGAGATCAGGTCTCCTGTCAAGAGGTCCTTTCCCATAAGACTCTCAAGGCCAGGGCCTTTGTGTTTTGCAATCAAGTTGTGCAAAGCAATGCCCATACGCTTTTGGTTAGATTAATGCAGTCCTCTTTTTCCACTGGGATATACCCATAAACCTTATCTTCTTGTAGCGCAAGGCAACTGTGGCTGTCCCCGTCGCAAAGCACCGTGGTGTAGCGCAGATTGTGCCGCTCAAGTGACCTCCTCAAGAGGATGAGGGCAGCCTCAACCTCCATTTCGCCAGCCTTCTTGTCACTGTTTTTCTGACACTGGTGATGTTCCTTCCATGCTGCATAAGAAGGGTCACCTTCCTTTGGGCCCGACTCGCATCCAGCACAAAAGTTGCTCAAAACAACGAAGTCAAGCACCAGCCCACTGAACAATTCTATGACGGTGCTGAGACCGATATGCGACGAATGACCGCGAGTCATCCACGACCCATCAAACGACACCGCGATGCTCCCCATGTGGCCAATATTAAGTTCGGCGTAAAGTTCGCAAACCAACCGCGCGCAGTCGCTCGTCAAATTGCGTGCAGCACGATTGGCCGTGGGTGCCAACTTTGTCTTCACGTAGTGTTGCCACGTTTTCGTATGAAGACCCCGACGGCTGATGCCCATCAACGAGAACACATCATTCAGCGCAGTCTGTCTGTTCCCCGTTGCCTGCATGGCATGCGCAGCCAAAACGTTCACTGCAAAAGGTTTCATACGTTCATCGCTACGTACGCACGGCAAGCTCCACAACGACACAGTCTCCCCACAGGTCGAACACACAAAATGCAACTTCACGGCGAGTCCGAATTCCCGGCCGTCGCGGACAATCTGCAGTTCTCCGTTGCATGCCTTGCACTTTGCGAATGCGAACAAAGCGCTGTTCACTGTGTCCAAATCTATAATTGTGAACGTGGTTCCATCAGGCGGCCGAGCTTCTTCGTCGACACCGTCAACCACGAATGCCCGTTTCTGCTCCGTCGCTGCAGCGGACGACAACTCCGATAACTTATCTTTGGCTTTAGCTCTCTCCTCTTCCAAGTGAGATTGCTGCCGATAGATAGTATCTAGACGCACGCAATCGCTGCTTGAAGGCTCTGCGGCTGACGGACTTTGCACAGGCTCCATGACAACTGATGCGATAGCTAGGCCTTCCGTGGTAGCGTCGAAGACTTCGCCATGGGACGCGGAGAGTGTAGCGTCTCGGGGGTTTTGCTGTATCGCGGAGCACTTCTTGAAATTCGCTACTAGCGTCATTCGCACCTTTTTCGCACCAAACTTGTGCCGCGTGCAGAATTTGCGCTCAGATTTGACATTGTGAGACTTCTCCGCTGACACTGAGGCAAAATGGCGCGCATGGACGCGTGCCTCAATACCCAGAGCAGACGAAGCCAGTAGCTTCCATCAATAGGGAGGCAAGCTCAAGTCACGTGCGCGAAATAGCGAATAGGAAGGCGCTCTGATACTTCTTTTGGCCACTCATTTTACAAGCTGCCAATGGTTAGATTGGACCCACTCTGGCGGGAATTTGAAGGCGAAAGACTGCTCTCTCAAATGAGACCAAGCGGGCTGCGCTGGCACACATGAAAGGGCAGGGGCGCGTCACAGAAAGTGTGCGATTTCATCGTCGATTTCGGCTCAGATTTAGCTACAAAGCGCCGTATAAAGAGTCTTAGCGGCTAAAATAATGATATTATAAGCATGAAATTCACGGTATAAGTGCACTAGTAGCTCTAGATTTCAAAAATGCAATAAAAAACTAGTTTTTTTCGCGATTTTTCGGTCTCCACAACCCGTGTCCCCCCTTAAAGTGGAAATAAAAAGAAATGGTGCCAGTTACCTGCAAAACCCTTTCACAGGGCTTTCGAATTCAAGCTATCTAGTACCGTCGATCCAGGATATATCAAATTATTGGCTATATCGAGTAGTTGAAAAATATCCATGAATTTCCCATGTAAAAGTATTAGATCGCGCATAAAACATACAAATGCCCTTGCAAGTGCCACGCAACGAACCATATCAGCGCAATAAAATGACATCGTTTTTGCGTACCTTGCACACGAAAAAGGATCGGAACTTGTCAGAACGTGGCTGAAACTTAATCAATATTTGCTAAAGAAAATTAGCTTTCTGGTCTTCAGCGCGGCGCAGCGTTCGATATACGTGTGCACCGGTCTCATATTCTTGCATGAGAAATTTGAGGGAATTTTTGAACTGCCCGATATAGCCAGTGATTCAACATATCTCAGATCAACCGTATTTAGGTACGGTGAGAACACACATGAGCAACTCGCCTGGGCATTGAGAAAAAGCTGCCATAGGCAGCGTCGACCCGACGAATGCAAAGAATAAATGTCACCGTCTTAGCAGCAATTAAACCGTAGTATTCTCCATGGCAATAAAGTATCGTAAAGACCTGAATATAGGTCGAATATTAAAAAAAACATGGTGAAAAGTCTACTCTTGTCTTTTATACCAGTGTTTAGTAGAAAAAAGTCTCGCAACAATGGGCAATTGAAGTCAAAAGCCTCCATTGCCATCGTGAGCATCAGCAGCAGCGCCGTTGGGCAAGGCTAGGCAAGGCTTACAGTGTACTAGCAACGCCATTTTGCTTCAGTTATCTTCGTCAGTCTGCTGTTTTTTTTTTTTTCTATTTTCTTCAAAAGTGAGTGGTAGTCAACGGCAGTTTATGGCTTTAAGCAAAAAAGTTATCGAGTATGCCAAAGCGCACGGCAACCTGGCGGCAAAACGGGAATTCGGTGCATCGAATTTGGTGTGTCAGAAAAAAGCGTCCGATACTAGAGGAGCCAAAAGCAGTGCATCACATCCTGCAGCAACAAAAAAAAAAACACTTTGTTTTGTGGACAGACCAGCAGTGCACCCTGAACTGGAAACGCTACTCGCCTAATTCATCCAGAAGCTGCGTGCAACGTCTCTACTTGTGACAACAGAGTGCATCTGCAGGAAAGCTATAGAGATAGTGCGCGACTCTGGGCTCACAAGGGCACTATTCATGGGCTCACAGGGTTCGTTGCAGGTCCTTAAAAGCCTTGAAAACTTTTTCGAAATGGCATTTTCAAAGCCTTGAAAACCCTTGAATTTGTTTGAGGTCCTTAAAATTTCTTGAATTTCGTCAATCAAAGCTCGTTCAGCCATAATCTAGTGAACTTTGTTGTGTGCCTGGCAGCTGTGTGCTCTCTAGCCAACAAACCATCTAACCTGATCCGTTTCTCTAGCCATATTACAGTGTTGTAGTACAGTGTGCTCTTCTAGTACACTGTAGTTGTGGTAGTGCTTGCTTGTTTACAGTAGCAATGACAGAGCTAAGCCTGGCTTTTTTGTGGAGGCTGTGCAAGTGCGCGCAGATATTCGGAGTCTCATCGCATATGGCGGAGCTATGCTGGGCAAGTGGGAATTCCAGCTCTCTTGGTTATGCAATGCTGCTTATAGGGAGTGGATTGCACCACTCCCATGTGGGAAGAGCTTCAACGTGTCATCAAAGGGGAAGTCTGCCTTTAAAGTCGCATGAAGAGTACGAAACACATTGAGAACACAAAAAGTGACTACAGTCCATGTTAATTTGAGTGCGTTCATGGTGCCAATCGTACAAAATAAAGTACAAATCTTTATGCTGTAAGAATTGGCATTGTCATTTTCTGCAGTTTCAAGAGTTATTTCAGGTCCATGAAAAGTATTTATTAGGTCATTGAAAGTCCTTGAAAACCCTTGAATTTTGTTTCACTCTGGTGCTATGAACCCTGGGCTTGTCATAGTGGGTGCGCCGATTTATGAAGCGGGAGGGCTTTGCGCTGAGGCGGCGCACTTCTATGTGCCAAAAACTTATTCCGATGACAAGCTGGTCGAGTATCAGCGCTTTGTCATGGGGCTTCGTCAACAGCATTGCTACATAATAGGACACATTGGCAACGCTGGTGAAACTCTGATCTGTCTCAATATGCCTTTGAACCGGACTGTGACCTCTAAAGGATCCGAGAAATTTTAGCTCTTGACAACAGACAACAAGCATTCGCGATTCACAGTGATGTCTGCGTGCACAGCCGAAGGAAAGGAGCTGACCCCTCATATCATTTTCAAGAAAAAGAGCTACCAAAGGAATACTTTCCCCTGGGAGCTATCGTGAGAATGAACGAAAAAGGGTTCATGAATGAGTTCTTCATGCTTGAGTGGATTTGGCTCATGCGGAATCGGCGACCTGGTGCGCTCTTTCAGCGACCCTGCATGTTGGTGCTCGACTTTTTCGAGGCTACCTCATCACCAATGTAAAGGGAGCTCTGTCCGATGGCAAGACTGACCTTGTCGTGATCCCTGGGGGACTAACAATAATCCTCCAGCCACAAGGCATGGTGCTCAAGAATTCCTTAGAAGATCGTGTGCGCGACCTCTACAATGAGTGGATGACGGGCGACAATCCCAAAACTCCCGCTGGCCGCCTATGACGTCGACCGCTCGCGACCATTTGTAGCTGGGTGTCGTCAGCTTGTAAATCTCTCCCAGAAGAGATGATGCACAAGTCTTTCCTCTGCAAATGCTGCACCAGCAATGCTTTAGATGAAACTGAGGACCATGCACTCTGGGAGGTAACTAGTGAGAAACAGACGTCGTTAGACTCAAGTGTGAACGAGTCTCATGACAGTACTTTGTGGTTTTCTGGTGTCTAACTACATAAGATTAGTGGCGAAATAAAAATAAAAGTCGCTACAGTGCAGCTGTTTCTGTCGCGTATTTGTCAAGGTAATGGTATGCCAAGATAGCTTGCGATCTTTAAAAATTTATTTTTCGGGAATTCAAAGTTGGGGTAATCGACATATATTTCTGTCCGACCTATATTCCACTTTTTATAGTCTCCTACCACAAAGCCATACCAGGCTTCATAAATACTTTGCAAATAGACCTTAATATTCGTGTTACGTCAATTCTGATTGTAGTAATGGCTATTTGATTTTATAAACATTACATGTACACTCAAACCTCGTTATAACGAAATTGAAGGGCAGCCGTAATTATTTTGTTATATTTTTGTTATATCGATTATAACAGTTTGTGGCAATGTATGCTCAGATGGGCGCACACCTATGAGCATGCAACGAAGGAAACCGCCTCGCAGCCCAATGTACCGCTACGCGATTACGCAGGCCATGAAAAATAAACTCAGTCGAATCTTATAATTCGAACTTTCGGGTAATACGAACTCACGCTGAGGTCCCGTCAAAGCTATGTGTATTCTAATGGGCAAAAACGCCCTGTAATTCGAATGCGCAAGCACTTGCGACGATTAATTCGATCATGCCGCGCTCCGAAGATGCTCTCAGCACCATGCCCAATCCCGTGGCGGCATCTCTCAACGCTGTGTGCGAAAAAGGAAAAGAAGAAAAGGGACCGCCGACAAGAGCTCTCGCTGAATGGTGCCCCGTCCTCTGACCCCTGCTACCGTATCCGTCTTTCCTATCTCCTCCTTACTTCTGTCGTTTTCTGTCGTTTTCTGTCGTTCGCTGTGTCTGCGCCTCGCTCTCTCCTTCCTCTCTCTATGTCATCATCATCATCAGCCTGACTACGTCCACTGCAGGACAAAGGCCTCTCCCATGTTCCGCCAGTAAACCCGGTCCTGTGCTTGCTGCTGCCAATTTATACCCGCAAACTTCTTAATCTCATCTGCCCACCTAACCTTCTGTCTCCCCCTAACCCGCTTCCCTTCTCTGGGAATCCAGTCAGTTACCCTTAATGACCAGCGGTTATCCTGTCTACGCGCTACATGCCCTGCCCACGTCCATTTCTTCTTCTTGATTTCAGCTATGATATCCTTAACCCCTGTTTGTTCCCTAATCCACTCTGCTCTCTTCTTGTCTCTTAAGGTTACACCTACCATTTTTCTTTCCATTGCTCGCTGCGTCGTCCTCAATTTAAGCTGAACCCTCTTTGTAAGTCTCCAGGTTTCTGCTCCGTAGCTAAGTACCGGCAAGATACAGCTGTTATATACCTTCCTCTTGAGGGATAGTGGCAATCTACCTGCCATAATTTGAGAGTGCTTGCCGAATGTACTCCACCCCATTCTTATTCTTCTAGTTACTTCAATCTCGTGGTTCGGCTCTGCGGTTATTACCTGCCCTAAGTAGACATAGTGTTTTACAACTTCAAGTGCACTATTACCTATCTCGAAGCGCTGCTCCTTGCCGAGGTTGTTGTACATTACTTTCGTTTTCTGCAGATTAATTTTAAGACCCACCTTTCTGCTCTCCTTGTCTAACTCCGTAATCATGAGTTGCAATTCGTCCCCCGAGTTACTCAGCAATGCAATGTCATCGGCGAAGCGCAGGTTACTAAGGTATTCTCCATTGACTCTTATCCCTAACTGTTCCCATTCTAGGCTTCTGAAAACCTCCTGTAAGCACGCAGTAAATAGCATTGGGGAAATTGTGTCCCCCTGCCTTACACCCTTCTTGATTGGTATTCTGTTGCTTTCTTTATGAAGCACTATGGTAGCAGTTGATCCCCTGTAGATTTCTTCCAGAATGTTTATATATACTTCATCTACGCCCTGGTTCCGCAGTGTTTGCATGACGGCTGAAATTTCTATTGAATCAAACGCCTTCTCGTAATCTATGAAGGCTATGTATAGTGGTTGCTTATACTCTGAGCATTTCTCTATTACCTGATTGATAGTATGAATGTGGTCAATTGTTGAGTAGCCTGTTCGAAATCCTGCTTGTTCCTTTGGTTGATTGAATTCTAATGTTTTCTTTACTCTGTTAGCAATTACCTTTGTAAATAGCTTGTATACTACAGAGAGCAAGCTGATCGGCCTGTAATTCTTCAAGTCCTTGTCATCTCCTTTCTTATGTATTAAGATGATGTTAGCGTTCTTCCAAGACTCTGGTACTCTTCCCGTCAGAAGACACCTTGTAAACAGGGTGGCTAGTTTTTCTAACACAATCTGTCCTCCATCTTTCAGCAGATCTGATGTTACCTGATCCTCACCAGCAGCTTTGCCCCTTTGCATGCTCTCCAAAGCTTTTCTGACTTCTTCTATCATTACTGCTGGGGTGTAATCTGGGTTACTGCTAGTTCTTATAGTATTAAGGTCGTGGTTGTCTCGGCTACTGTACAGATCTCTGTAAAATTCCTCCGCTATTTTAACTATCCTATCCATATTGGTAGTTATTTTGCCTTTTTTGTCCCTTAGTGCATACATCCGACTTTTGCCTATCCCAAGTTTCCTCTTCAATGCTTTGACACTTCCTCCGTTTTTCAGAGCGTGTTCAATTCTCTCCATGTTATACCTTCTTACATCGCATACCTTACGTCTAATAATCAACTTCGAAAGCTCTGCCAGTTCTATTTTGCCTGTTTTACTTGACACTTTCATGATTTGACGCTTCTTAATTAGGTTCTTCATTTCCTGGGAAAGCTTGCCAGTGTCCTGTCTAACTACCCTGCCTCCAACTTCCACTGCACACTCCGTAATGATACTCGTCAGATTATTATTCATTGTATCTACGCTAAGGTTGGTTTCCTCACTAAGAGCCGAGTACCTGTTCACTCTGAATTCCTGTACTTTCCCTCTCAGTGCTAGCTGATTGATTGGCTTCTTGCGTATCAGTTTCTGTCGTTCCTTCTTTAAGTCTAGGCGAATTCGAGACCGTACCATTCTATGGTCACTGCATCGTACCTTGCTAATCACTTCCACATCCTGCACGATTCCTGGGTGTGCACTCATTGTAAAGTCTATTTCGTTCTTATTTTCGCCATTAGGGCTCCTCCATGTCCACTTGCGGTTTTCTCGTTTCGGTAGAAGGTATTCAAAATCCGTAAATTATTGCGTTCTGCAAATTCTACTAGTAGCTCTCCTCTGGCGTTTCTAGTACCGATGCCATAATCTCCTACTGCCTGGTCTCCAGCCTGCTTCTTCCCTACCTTTGCATTAAAGTCGCCATAGCGCAAGCACTTGCGACGATTAAGTCGGACATGCCGCGCTCCGAAGATGCTCTCAGCACCATGCCCAATCCCGCGGCGGCATCTCTCAACGCTGTGTGCGAAGAAGGAAAAGAAGAAAAGGGACTCACTCTCTGGATTTCGTGCCGACCGGTTGTGCCCCCACGATCTCCGACGACAGCGCACCTCTGGCCGACTGGCTCGCCTACGTCATCTCCTGCCGCCGACAAGAGCTCTCGCTGAATGGTGCCCCGTCCTCGGACCCCTGCTACCGTATCCGTCTTTCCAATCTCCTCCTTACTTCTGTCGTTTTCTGTTGTTCGCTGTGTCTGCGCCTCGCTCTCTCCTTCCCCTCTCTATGTATATACCTTTTAATCCTATCCTTTTAATCCCTCCTTACCCCCATCCTTCGTAAGCTACTGTTGAGGTGTCGGACTCTGATGCAGACAGCTACAGGGCTCACTTTTCTCTTGAATCACATAAGAAGAAAACAAAAGACTGTGGCTGATTGTTTCCCCCCTCTCAAATGCCAATCTGCGACGCGCCTGTGCCATGCTTCTCCCTTTTCTGTCTCTGCACGTAGAGGCCCTTCTCCTTTCAAGGCCGCGCGCGAAGAGAGAGGAAAAAAAAAAAGCTATCGCAGAGGGTAGCAGCCATGGTAGCAGCGGAGACGCAGTCGTTGCCGTCTTGAGAGGAAAAACGCTTTGCACCGCGGCGCCGCTTCTCGGTCATGTGACCCGCTGTGCGCTTCCTCAATCCTCTCCGCTGGCTGTGCGAGGAGAACGACTGTCTCGGTCGCGCGGCGCGTGGCTGTAAAGTCGGCACAAGATTTTTGAAAGAGCCACGCCGAACGAGCGTCAAACTCCGCAGAAAATTATATACTTAACACACTACGGTCGTTTTTTTTTTTTTTTGTAGACTATTTGATAGACTAATTTAGTTTGTTACGTCCATTTACCAGTGAATTTTACTTGTTTACAACAAGGTTTAAAATGCATGGTTCTCAATGTAGCTTTCAAGGGGAATTTCATTTACTTCGTTATATCTATTATTTCGTTATCTTGTTGCATTATAACGATGTTTGAGTGTACTCCTATGATACAGCCGTCATATCCGGTTAACGTCAATTGTGGTTGGGCGGCCGAAATTGATTTGTGTAGCAGTGTTGAGGCTACCATACGCACACCAGCGCAAACACCAGCGCTTTATATCAACTTACCGCTTCTGGTGTTGCTAATGTCCATGTTGCTGTTGGCATTGTTACGCAACTTGTGTAAGCAACTTCTAATACAAAACATACACGGCTGTTTAACGTATGTGTGTGCATGAATTTGTACATGTATTTAGTGACGCTTCATAACGTCTCGTTAAAAAAAAAATATTCACCTTCCATTCGCATGCTTCGCGTAACATCGATTCCCAAGGTACGTCCTCTGCCAATTTTTTTCATAATTGTGTGTTCTACTGTATTTCCAATGAGCCTCCAATCTACAACTTGTCTTTTGATACAAAAGGTCAACAGTTGACCCGACTACCGTTTCTTGCGTTGTAGGTTTCGTTCGGTGCGGACTTTCCGAGACCCTGACGGCACAAGCAGCTACTCTTGCTGTGCATTCTCAGTAAGTGTCTTGATTTATTTCTGTAGGCATGTCGAGCGCTTGTTTAGCTGACAATATTTTTTTTTCTTCTTCTTCTTCTTCTTCCTAAAGATTGCTTGAGATCGTTTCGGTCTTGTCTATATTGACAGTCTTCTGAATTTTGCTGACCGTTGTGAAGTCGTGGGCACCAAAATGAGCGGCCAAATAAGGGACCCTAAATAGGATGCAGTGTTTGTTTCCTCCTCTGTCATTATGCACGTAACGTCAGCAAGATTTGTTGTTGGTATGTTTTAGCTATTTCTTTTTTACACGTCTTTTCAAAATTGGATACACAGCAGTGCGAAGCGCTGCTTTCGAGCTTTATATGATGCTCATTACCTCAAGTGCTGATGGAGTACTGATACGAATTCAATTTTCACATTGTTGCTTTAAATAAAAGCACTGGTGTCAAGAATCGTGAATAGAGTATCAAAGTGCCTTTGATAATGTTAATATAATTTTAATTCCGCTGCCCTTAAGGGGGCAGACTGGTCTTTGGGACCAAAAAGTGACAAAAAAAATTCATTTTTTAAAATTGACATATTTGGTGTCTGCAATTATTTTTCTATCTGTCTGCAAATTTTCACACATCAGGAAGTAGTAATTTTTTCGTAATGTCATTTTAACTGTCCAGATTTTTGATGCTGTTAACATGCAGAACATGCAAAAAAATGGGGAACCGACTTTGAGGCTTCTTTATAATTTGCCAGCACCTTTGTCTAAAGCTGTACTACCAATTTATGAGCGCCTTTATGAGGATTGCAAAACATGCGCACCATGATTGTTGCTTTTTGAAAAAACTGTGTTTTCAGTTTTTTTTTTCATTTTTCTCAAAAAAATAAATTTGTGACTATTCACTTTTGAGGCCTCAATATCCCTGTAGCTAGGGAAGGTACAACAATAATTCTTTGCAGTGGAAACTTGTATGTTTGTAGAATGCAAGTATGGGAGCAGAATTTAAAGCACATGCCTTTTAATTAATTACTAATCAAAATTGTAACACAATTCCAACTGCTTTTGAAAATGTATAGTTCATTTTGCTGCAAAATAATCAACGAAAGCCTAAAAACGAAAAAAAAATTCTTCCATACTTTCACTCTATAGTCATTAGTCTATGTTGGCATATCCTAAATATCACTTTTAATTAAGCACTTTTTTTTCTATGGCGGCCTTAAACAATAGGGGGTGAACTTAAGTTATCTCAGGGACAAGGTGAGTTACAGGAAAACTAATTAAATATTTGATATTAGCAGAAAAAAATGCATAACCCTGTGCAGTTTTATGAAGATCACTGAAGAAATAAACAAAAAATGTCTAGGACTAGTCTGCCCTGTTAAGAAAACCATTTTCAAATATGGTATAGAAGAGGCGATTTGACAGTGTTGTGTCAACAGAGTCTAGTCATCGGCACAAGTCATGTTATGTTACGTTATGTATCATAGGTCTCTAATGCTCTAATCTTTTTCCTTAGAGATTAATAATTATGCTAGGTACCAGTTCTGTATAGTCAAAGCCCGATTCAGTGTAACTTGAAAATTTTTATACGATATTTTTTCTCTATTGCTTCCTTTCTTCATGATGGTCTCGATGCCGAGAAAGATGGTTTTTTTGTGTGTTATTTCATTTTTTAATAGAGGTTGATTACTCTACAACTGTTTGTGCTGTACAAACTACGTATAAGGGTGTTGGGTCTTTCGACAGGCTATGTGCCTTTAGCCCCCCAACATCCTTTTGTTTCTTGTACTCAAAAACAATAAAAAAGTTTATCAAAATTGAAAATTGAAATTCAGAATTGGAGAACAGCATCCAGTGGTCTATTAGCAGCAGCTCTGTTGTCTCTTGTCAGTTGCACATGGTAAACATAAGCGATGATGAATGAATTGTCGTCTAGGGACTGTGGCAGTGACTTCAGCTGTATCGGCCATGTGCAGGACACGAAATTCGCATATTCAGTGATCTGTGTTGACTTGTCATGACAAAGTGTTGCATCGAGACTGGCTTTGCAGATGCTGGGTGATGAAAACATTACTCAAGTTCGAAAATTTTATATGCATGATTGCTGGCTTCAGTATGCGAACAGCGTTTTCAAGGCACACCAAGGAAATGAAAAATGCCCCTGTGCAATGCCTCGAAATGTATCGGCACTCGTTTAAACCACTTGCGATTTCATTGTTCAATGATGCCGCTACTTGGCCAAGTCAGGTGCTTTCTAAAGCACGAGCCAATTTGACCCAAGAGCCGCTGTTAAGGGGGGACGCGGCTTTGGGATCGCGAAAAATGGCAAAAAAATCGATTTTTTTGAAACTCAAGTTTTCAGTTTCTGGAACCCTTTTTCTATCTGGTTCCAAAATATCTACACTGAAAACCGCGCAGAAGTGCTTCGGAAAATTCGTTTCACCCACCTAGGTAGCAAAAATATTTCTGGAAATGGCGAGAAAACGGCGATTTTCAAAAAATAATAGCTTCGCTATGCTTGGGCCGGGAGCCGGCTTCTTGGGCTCCTCGGAAAGAGCATTTTTCCGTGTTTAACTTTCCCGCCTCAGCTGGCTCCTCCCTTTAACAACAAGCGAGCAAAAAGCAAATGTTTGAAGGTCGTTTTGAGGCCCTTGATTGGCTGTGGCCGCCATGTTGCCTCAGCTCGCCTCGCCATTGGCCCGATGCTCGCTCCGGGAGATCGTCGTCTGCTGCTTGTGCGTCGCGAGGACATGGCTCTCGAAAATCGCCACTTCGTGACGTGTTCACGGCTTGATAATCACTTAAGATATAACTACGCTTTAGTTACGAGCAGTAAGCGGATGCGCGATCAGGTTACTACGAGCGTCAGCGCGGTCTACGAGCGCCGCGCGTCATTGAAGTCGTCTTTACCCCTAACTCCGCCGACTGCGGGCAGGAACGACCCGCTAGCGCATTCGTGGCGACGTGTTTCTTCGCAAGCAACGGAGCTGTAAGCGGCGCCACGATCTGATTACTACGAGTGGCCGCACCGGATGCACGATCAGATTACTACGAGCGGGCGCGCGGCGGTCTACGAGTGCGGCGCGTCATCGGAGTCGGCTTTAGGCCTAACTCCGCTGACAGCGAGACTGCGGGCAGGAACGACGCGCAAGCGCACTCTTGGTGACGTGCTTCTTCGCAAGGAATGTACCACATCACTCGCTAGCTCCTCCGAATATTGTACGGGCATTTTACGCATCGGCAGCAGACAACACAGTCAAGCTCGTCACCCCCCCCCCCCCCCCCCCTTCACTGCCAAGGATCGCTCGGAACAGCGGCTAGCAGTTTCGCGCGTCGTCATTCGAAAATGCGATGCCAAGTGCAGTGCGTGCCGATTTTTTGTCTTCGTAGTTACTCATTTCGCGGATCGTCATCGAACGCCGCCGGCAAGTGCATTACGCGCCGGCTGCACTGTCCACGCGGTCGCGCACCCCACGGTCATATGGAGTGCTGTCAATAAGCTTTTGTGATGCGATTCAGACGTGCTTGGAGCCGTGCTTGATATCTCCACGAACGTCTATGAATGTTCCGAGGTTAATGAATTGCTGTAGATTAGAATTTCCGCGACCGGCTGTATGATGATGCGTTTCACGGCTAGAGCGGCGAAAGAGCATGTGTGAATCAGGGGCACGAATTTTTATATGCCCGTTTCGTGTCAATAATTATACTGCTAGAAATTCCCGTGCCACCAGTCTTCTGCCCATAACTTTGTTATTTGGAAAGAAGGCATAGGCCGTCATGGTGTGATCCATTTTTCTGATGCAATAAACTTCTCTCCAAATAAAAAAAAGTTCAGTGAATATTTGTAATCAAGTACTTAAGTATGCTAATTACAACTTCAGCACAAAAAAGTATGTTTAATAATTTCAGTATATGGTTTTATTCAATTACAATCTTTTCTGTCATACTTATCACACCACTCCTTCATACAAAGAACTTGGTTTGAAATTCATACTTGTTCTTTGTAACTCATGAAAAGGAGTAAATCATGAAAAGAAGTCAAATATCACAAGACAAACCTGAGATCACAATTTTTAGGTGTCTTAGAGACGTAAAGAAAAGTTGAAACTTTAAACGCAGCTTTCTCAATACTGTTTTTTTTTTTTTTTTTGACATCATGCTCAGCCCCTCCACATGATTCAGTGAAGAAATAATTTGTTTCTCGTAAAGTATTTGTGGTATCGCTTCAAAATTTTTATGAAAGCACTGTGAGGTTATTCTTAGTGTCTGTGCCAATTTTCATCAATATCCAACGAGAAACAAAAAAGTTCATTGAAAAAGAGCCTGTCGAAAACTTCGACAGGCTTTTTCTCACAAGTGTGTTTTGGACATTGTGCATTGCTCGTGGAAAGAGTAGCACGAGAATGACTGGACCGATTTTGATTCTGTTTTTTTTCCCTCAATCCCTGAACACTGCTTGTGGGTACAGCAATCTTCAATTTCTGTTTTGTGGCCCTGTTATTTTTCTAGTCGATGATTTGTCCGTGCCATTGTTTCTGACAATGTGTGTCGGCAGCCATGATGATCTCTAAAAAAAAAACGAGAACTTGTTAAAAAATTCCGAGAGTGTCATACCCTGTAGCTTTCTTTTGAGTAAAGATCAACATCATTCGCAGCTTCCTGGCATGTTTTGTTGCAGCGCTAGGCTTTCCACGAGCAGACCATGTAATTGGATCGTGTAGCATTATGTAACTTGACAACTACTGAAGCTATCATGATGAAACTGCATATTTCCCTATTCTAGACACTTATGAGTATGCATGCCAAATTTCATTGCTGTAGGTCAACAAATAAAAAAGTTTTTTTTCAAAGCCACCTCCCCCCTTAAGGGGGGACGTGGGTTCTAAAAATTTTTTTGAATTTTTTGCTCTGTCTTAACCAAACTTCACTACCTAAGCTAGTTTTTCATGCTGATTTCAAATCTCTAATTTGTTTCTTAATATTTCAAGTGGTTTAGAAAATTTGAAAGGTCTGAATCTTAATTAATTACATACTTCTTACGGGACTTCTTGGCAATTTATTCTTGCTAAATCCTAAAAGTGAATGCATAATCCCAATGCTGGAGACTTGCTGTAGGGGGTGATGCTATTTTTATCCATTTGAAGGCATCTTATAAGCAAGAAAACGGACGAACAATTATGGTCACTATATTACAATAAATTTCTCTCATTGAAATCTTCAATGGTAATTTTTGAAGTGATGCTAGAGAAATAGAAATAGCATCACCCCCTAGATCATGTCAAGACGAATAAAATGATACCAACTTTGTCGTATTCACTCAAGTTGAACATAGGAAAAACTCCCGTAAGGCCGAGTGCAATGTGCAAAAACATCGAACTGAGAAAAACGCGTTTGAAGTTTCTAGCAACTTTAACTTTTGCTAAAGTGAAGCTATAGCGATATTATAGACATCATTCTGTAGCACTATATTATAGGATAAATGGCCATGCTAAATTTCACTGTACCCACCCAGAATACTGCTCACAGCTTGTTCTAGAACTGTAAAATAGTCATTGACTCAGCATGAGCATTATTATTTTTTTACTTTGTGGTCGTTGCAGTGCCTTGCAAGTGAAAGGAACACAAAAAAATCATGTAATAATGTTGTCCTTGGATAGACAATATATTTACACAATGTTTAGATCTAAAACAAAGAATATTTATTTTTGCAAAAATTCTCACTATTTGCCATCATGCCTGTTTACAGCAGACCATGGCTGTAAGCAGAGTCCCCGGCTGGCTTGTGACGCTTTGAAAGTCTTTCCTTTATTGAACTGCTGTCGAGATGCTCTTTTTGCAATTTTTGCAGCCTGCCCTTGTCCTTCTCAAGGCTGCGATGCACCAAGTTATTGCCAGCGCTGTAGCCCAGCTTCTCCGCACTTTTCACGTTGCTCTTGGTTGTGCCTTGGTTGAAGCGGCTGATGGCTTCGGCAACTGCCCTTTCAATGCTCCGCAAGGATGCATGCTTAGTTTTGGGCGCCTGCTGCGAAATCGTAGCGTGCAGGCTCTTACTTTGGTTCTGAGTGATCCCATCGCTGCACCTTTCCAAGAGGGCATTGTCGCTCAGCCGCCTGAACACAGGTTCCAATGCCTCAGTTACGAAATCGGGCAGGCTGTCCTTGTGTGGTGGCGGCTTCTCATTTTTCGCAAGAGCTCTCTGAAATTCGCACCAGGATTCAGGGCCATCAGGGCAAAGGTCATGCTTTGGTGCCTCGTCAGTTGAAGACATGTGGTTCAAAGTTGCTAAAGCAGCCTTCTGCATACATGGAACATCGTTCCTGTGGCTTCTCAATGCGTAGCCATAGTATGAGGTGATCTTCTTTATCTTTTGTTGCGTAAGTCTGTCCTTTCCACCAAGTGAGCCACCTTGAGCTTTTTTTTTTTTTTCCTCTACAAGGGTACGTAAGGCAGCTCCCATACGCTTGTGTACATGATTTATGCAGTCCTTTTTGGCCACCTTCATGAAGCCGTACACCTCTTTTTCTGTGAGTGCATGGGATGTCCTGCTGTCGCCGTCCGACAGCATTGTCGTATAACGAAGCTTGTGCTTCTCAAGTGACCGCTCAAACAAGCGTAGTGCTGCCTCCACTTCCATCTGGCCAGCATTACAATCAACATTCTTCTGGCACAGAGGGGCATGCTGAATGAGCCAAGTAGAATGTCCTGCTTCTCCTTCCTTGGGTCTTGTGGTGCAAGCCAGGCAAAAGTTCTATAGCACAATATGGTGTATCACGTGACCACTATATATCTCAACAATGCAGCCAACACATATATGCGAGCTATGTCCATGCGTAAGCCAGGTGCCGTCATAAATGACGTCGACGTTTTCGGGCGCGTTGCCGAACTCCGCATAGAGCTCCTTGACGCGAGCAACGCTCGCCACTTCGCATTCGACAGCAGTCGCACAGCAGGCTTCTTTCATTATATTCATGTGGCTTTGGTAACTTGTGTTGAAGCCCTCGATGCGAAATATTCATCCCGGCGAAGAAGTCCGACAGAGCCGTTGCCCCCTTGCCGATACTGTTGATGGCCTTCAGGGCACGCATATTAACTTCAAACGGCCTTATTTTGGCGTCGGTTTCATCGGCTATACGTGGGGACGAAAAACGCTCTTCGCGAAAGTCACAACTACCACACGTGACTATGAGCTTCGAACACAGCCCGTACTCTTTCTTGGCCTTTGAAGTAGCGACGCTTCTTACACCGCATTCTGGGCACGCGACAAGTCCAAATAACGAGCACATCGCCGCCAGATCAACAATACCAAATTCTGTCCCGTTTTCTTTGCCACCATCCTCCAGATCAATATCTAGTAACTCGAACTTGCGTTCCGTCGCGCACTGCAATGCGAGTGATGCCTTCAAGCCTGCTGCATTTCTCGCGCACTCAGCAAACTCGTCCGCCAAATAAAACGCCGTGTCACGGTCTAGGATGCTGCTGGAAGTGCAAGATGACGATCCGACGACGACACAATCCGATGAGGTGCTGCTGCAAAAGCACAGGAGAGTGCACTGCTTCGGACACAAGCGGCAACGGCTGCGCGCTGTCGTCGGAATGCGCCGCTTCCGCGGCATTGGGCGAAATCGGCTGCACGTTGTCAGCTGCTTTCTTCTGACGGGCGTTCCACGGGCGCCTCCGTTTCTTGCCGTACGCTTGGCGCGTCTTCTTCTTTAGACGAGTGTCTCCAATCATGCCGGCAAAAGATGGAAAGTCGGTGCGTCGGTCGCGTAGCACAAGCAGGCACGTGTGGGAAGCAGACGAACAACGTGCGCAAAGCGTAATCGGTGGCCGACAAACAATATACAAAAAAAGTGCGGGCAACTTTGGCCGCATCAGCCAATGAGAAGCGAGAAACAGGGGGCTCGCCTGGTGCGCGCGCGCTCCGGCCAATCAGCTGCTCGGAAGGAGGCTCCGAAAAAGGGGTGAGGGCAGCCGTTCTGTCTAAGCGACGCCATTTTGAAGGGTGGCAAAATTCGCACAAAGGAATCAGCTTCAAAACAAGCCCAAGATGGCGGCGATCGGCCGACTGCCTAGCCGGCGGCGCGCGCGGGAAGTTTGAACCAGTTTGACCTGCCGTGGGTTGTTTTGCGGCTCCCGTGGCGACTTCATAATCAATTTTAATCCATTTACTGATCGAATTCAGCGTTCGCAATTTGAGGACACGTGCTTATAGGTCTAAAAATTTCAAATAACGCATTTTCTCAAAATCGACTTTTTGGCCATTTTTCACCATTCTAAGACCCGCGGCCCCCTTAATTTAATTGTGGGCTGTTCTTTTTTGTCACTTTCAGCATGTTATACAAGAATTTTGAAAACAGTCTTGGTCCTATAGCCTGGCTGGCTAGTTTCGGAAGCAGTGGTTAGACGTACTGCATAACTCTGCAAACAGTACAAACAGTTACACAAACGAAACTGGTATAAATGCGTATGTACTTGGACCTCACTATAATAAGCTTGCTTCTTACATAAAATTAAGTTTGTTATATCCAAAAAATCGTTATGAAGGTATATTCTTTACACTGTCTATTGCAAGACTATTTTTCATTTACTTTGTTATAACCAATATTACGAGGTTCGAGTGTACTAGATTACACAATGAACTTTTAGAGATAGAGAAAAGCACACGGATCATTTATCAAACCATACACTTCTTTTAACGTAGCCTGAAGGGACCAGGAAAATGTGTTTTGTTTAACAGGAGTTTTGTTTACTGAGAGAGGAGCAAGGCCGCAGAATTGAAGTACGAGACCAATCGCATCAAAGGCAGTTTGTTCCGTTAAAGCAGCAATTTTGTTTGAGGGAGTTTTGTTGACTGAGAGTCTGCTGTTTGTGAACATCGAACTCTTCACAACCACAGAATAGTGAAGGGCTGCTTTCACATCGGTCGGTATAGCGTTCCAAATAAGAGCGCCATAAAATTTTGTTCACTGCTAACTTTTCTAGCAACCGGTTGCATTAAAGCAGCTGTTAAGGGGAGAAGCGGGTCTTGGAGACCGAAAATCGCTTTGGATTCTCCCACTATCGTTGCATAATCTCGCCAATTTTCACGCGTCCTAGATTGGTAATTTAGCCATGAGAATAGTTTATGCGACGTTAGTGAGCTGAACTTTCGGCGATGGACGCGTGAAAAGTGGGCTTTTTCAGCGCGGCGGTGTTGCCGTTCTACGCTGGATACAGCAGCCGTCTTGGTCGCATTAGAAAGAGCCGCCGTCCTTTTTTCATATCCCGCCCCGTTTGTTTTCGTCCACTCAGTATGCATGTCGTGAATCCGCATAAAAAAAAAAAAGCCCCGTCGCGTGAGCCTATTGGTGCGGTGAGCACACGTGACTAAATCGCACCTTCCGATTCGCCGGGCCTCCCGAGCTGTCTGCTGCGTGCGGCAGCGGAGCGCACGCGAAGGAGCGAGTGTTTGTCACTTTGTACTCGTCGGCTTCCTGAACTTGCGGGAGCTAGCGAGAAATTAGAGCAAGCGTCTCTGTATAGTCTCTACGTTCGACGGTATACTCGTACGGCGCTGAATGAGCTCGACGAAGCCGCTGGGACAGTGCGGTAGGCCTACGCTCTCGGCCGCGTTTTCCCGAGCTGTCTGCTGCATGTGGCAGTAGGGCGCACGTGAAGCGGCAAGTACATCTCGCTCACGTGTCATTGTCCTCGTCTGCTTCCTGAACCCGCACGAGCTAGCGAGAAATTGGAGCAAGCGTTTTTCAAGTCTGCACATTCAGGCACGCCACCGGGCCAGTGCGTTAGGCTTACACTCTCAGCCACGTTTTGAACCTCGCTTGAAACTTGTATCACAAGTTCCGCACCGTTCACAAGTTTGGAAAAGAGCACAAGAAATCCACAGCAAAAAGAAATAATGGCGCGTTTATATCCGACGCACACCTAGTACAGGACGGCGCAGCGACGGAACACGATCCGTCGAATGAAACGCCGACATCTCCGCCTGTTTCTCCGGCCGCCTTGGACGACGTCGGCGATAGGCAGCGCATAAGGAAATAGACAACCTTTTTGACGAGTGCTAATCGTGCGCAACAGCAGAAAGTGAGTGCTGATAAGATCAGCAGCTTATCGGCAACTTCGGCCAGCGAGCGCAAGCTGCGAAGGCTCGCGACAGCGCACGAGGACTTGGACCCGTCGGCAGCTACCTACGGGATCGTGGACTTATCCCCGATAAACAAGCTTCTTGAAAGGCAACTAAATTCCGGACATGCAATGAGACCATTTCTATTGAAAAAGGTGAGCGTGAATATGGACTTGTGATGAAGCTGATTTCAGAGTGCCGCAACTGTGGACTTGTTGACAGTGAGTGGAGCTCTGGGAGGGTGCCCAGTCAGGCTAAATGTGCTGCATTTGAAGTGAATATCCGAAGTCAATATCGGGAATGAAAGAAGCCTCCACACGTATCCTCAAAGAACTTCAGCTAAAGCAAAACACCATGAGCTAGCGACGGGCAGAAGAAAAGGATTCTCGTCGAATCATGAGTGCCGAGCGAAAGCATTCAGCATCTTCCAGGCTTCTGCGACAAGCAAAGCGGCAGGCAACAACAAAAGTGCGACAAAGACTACTGCCCTGGTGCTTTCCGAGGCATTTATATGCAAGAGAAGCATTTTTGTTTGTGTAGAATTCCTTGAATATGCAGAGCTTTTGTTTTTTGCCATTTGCTCTGTTTCAGTTTTTTGGCCCCCTTTCATTCTTTTGACAAGCGCTTCTCAGCTTTGGTACACTGGAATTTAATAATTTTTGTCTTGCTGAGAAGCTGGATGCTTAGTGAGTGCACGAAAATGACTTATGCAACTATAGGACACCATAAATTTTTAGAAAAAATAAAATACAAAAATTATCGTTCCTTGATAATGGAAGGATGAACTTCTAAACTTCATAACCTTTGTTGTAGGAAAGCTAGAGCCATGAAACGTGCTTTTTTTCACTCTTTGCTAATTGTAGAATGCAATGACGTTTAATTCAGCAAGATATGTACAGCCAATTTACTGAAAAGATTAAAATAACTTTTAAATAATGACTAATTAAAAACAAAATTGTATGAGGTACATAAAAACTGAGTTCATATTTGACATATGCACATGTAAATACACCATCTCACAAGTTTTCATCACCCTAGCTTAAATAATAAGATGCCTGATGGCTAAGTGCCTCTTCCCTTAAATGGGGCGAGTGGTGGAAGGTCTTGGTCGTAAAGTGCTTAGCAGTGGTTTGTGAACATTTCATTGGCTGCTTTGCACTGCATTTCAGCCTAACCGCATTTCAGTCTGCTTTCAACTTACCTTCATTCTGACTGCAGGCTGGCTCTCAGTATCTCTTCCTCGGCACCTTGGTCGGAGAACTTCACGTCTACAATCTCTACACGGGGCTGGTGAGTTTGCAAGTCTCTGTTGAGGTCGTTGCTGGAATGAATTGCTGTCTTTGGCATCAAAAATGTGTCCTTGCCAAGTTTTTTTTTTTTTTTTTTGCCAAGTTTTCAGAGCTTTTATCGAGAATGTGTAGCATGTGCTGGCAAGTTTTCAATACTATTGCAGTCAAATCCAGCTCAATAATGTAATGTTATCAATTTTTTTTTTCATTTTCAATGACGACGGATATCTTGAAGGAGATCCTCGTTTTGTACAGTAAACTTTGAAATCCGTGGCATTCTGCCTGGGAATTTATAAATGATCCTTTCACCTTCATTTTCATCTCTAATAATAAAGCTGTGATGATGAAATTGGTGACATATAGAGTTCTCAGATTAAAACTTCTCAATGTAAACAATATATAAGTATATATTTTGCCTCATCAGTGTGTTTTATGGAGAAAGATACTTGTCTTAGAATAGTAAAAAAAGATTACTAAAAAAAGCTGTTTCGAGAAAAACGCATTTAAGGCATATTTGTATTTTTAGGCAACTGCTCTCTAAATATTATCATTGATTGCACTGAGGAAATGGGTTAAAAATTATTTTTTAGGTGCCACGGGAGCCGCAAAACGCATTGCAAGCGGCAAAATTTGTTCAATCTTGCTGCGCAAATCTTGCTTTGGTGGCAGTTGGCCGATCGTTGCCATCTTGGGCCTTTATTTTGAAGGTGTTTTCTTTGTGCGCGTTTTGCCACGTTCCGAAATGGCGTCGATTCGACAGAACGTCCTTTATCGTCCTTCTTCTGAGGGGATAGTTTCTGAACACTCATTGGCCAAAGCATGGTGAGCTCCTTTTTTTTGGAACCTCCCATTGGCTAGCGCAACCAAACGTGTCTAATATGTTTTGTCCCCATTTTTTTCTCTTTTTTTTAAGTTTTCATTAGTTCTTGTCAAAGTTTGCAGCTAGTTGCTGGCGTGAGACTTCTGATTTGCAACCACTTAGTTTTCTTATTTGGTCTGTGCGTTTTCATAGAAAATCTTCCCCGCGTTATTCTCACACACTCCAACTTTTCATCGATATTTCGCAAAAAAAAAAAAAAAGAAAAAGTGCGAGGGCTATGCAGTAAATATGGTATCTAAAATCTACAATTTTCGTTTGCGACGTTTTTTACAATGTTAGAGCAGCTGAGCACGTCCCCTTCCTAACCAACTCGAAATGTGCTGACCGGAAATTAACGTGAAACATTGTCGCTGGCTTTACTGTACAGTTCGCACTGATAACAGTGGTGATGTAGACTATGCCACCTTGTTTCAGTTGTCCATGAACGCCGTTTTCACTCCTTTGTGTCGCAATTCAGGTCGCACTCGGAATGCTACAAAAACTGTCCGATTTGACTGGGTTGCACCGAAAGATGGCCGAAACAACGAGGGTTCGGTGCCATTGAACTATACATAGGCTTGTCAAAGTCAGAGAACGCATCTGAATTATGTGATTTTCAGAATTGACGGGTTTTAAAGAAACTGGTTATTAATGCAGTAATATAAGTTACACTAACACCAGATCAGATTTTCAGTTGCATGTACTTGTGGCATTTTCAGTCCGCATGCCCCAGACTTTTTAAAGCACTGGGAACTGTACGCTGTCATGGCAGTCGCAGCTGTTGCAAGGTCGGGCATAGACGGCACTGGTTTTGGGTGAGGTGCCATTGAAACATATGCCATGGGACCACAATCACTGGTGGAACACGACATTGCACGCCTATTTGCTGATTGCAAGGGATTCTTGAATATTTTTTTAAAGACTATACTAGTCTTTCCTGGGACGCTGCAATGCAGAAATTTTGGTCTGTCTGTCTTTCTGTCTGTCAACTAAAACGATTCAGCTACCAGGCCAAATTTCAACCACTTCCTCAACGCCCTGCCGTCTTGATACTAGTCTTTCCTGGGACGCTGCAATGCAGAAATTTTGGTCTGTCTTTCTGTCTGTCAACTGAAACGATTCAGCTACCAGGCCAAATTTCAACCACTTCCTCAACGCCCTACCGTCTTGATCTCGTGTTTGCATTCATACTTGTGTGCATTGTCGATCAAAAAGCAAATATTATGCATATCTGAGGCGCACTATCAATACGTCATTATTTCGTGGTGTCTGTTTATACTATAAAATGCATAAATACGTAGTTCTGAAGACCATAGTGTTTATTGCGCTGCACTGACAATGCTTCGCTGTGCACGAAAGGGCGTGTCTTTTCTACCTTTTGCTAAAACTATGCGGTGCTGCCACCTACCCGTGGCTCTGCATTTTGCAGATGCTTTCGTTTTACAAGATTACTGCCAGATGGCGATCATCTAGCAGACAGCGCCTCTAGGATCCAATTCACCCGTATTCTCGCACAGAACATCAAATAAACATTCTGTTGTCTCTCTCCAGACAGAAGACTGTCGTTCGACGACATTTGCAGTGAAACATGCAGATGCGCAACCATTTTTATTATATATATTTGAAGCTCCTTCTTGATCCTAATCAAACTTGCTGACTATGTATATCTGCATGCTGATTTTCAGTATGCTGTTATTTTTCTAGCACAGTATGTAATTTTTAAGAATCTTAACTTTTCATGGGCAAGGCCATGTAAAACTGGGATTTCACTCGTGAATGTTCAGCATGCCATAACTTTTGTTTAAGTGGGTGTAGAACATCTGATTTACTTTGCAACTTTCACGGTTGAGTTTGCTGTGGTGGTGCTGTGTTGCAGATCCAGAGATGGTGAATTCGATTTCGGTCGCCGCGGCCACATTTTGACAGAGGTAATGGGCTAGAGGCCAATGTTGTGTGCGATTCCAGTGCACAATAAAAAGCACTTAGTGCGGAAAACTTGCTAAGCCCTCCAATATTATTATTAACTTTCTCAGTCTAGGTAAACTATTGCTTTCAACAAGGCTTGTGAAATGCCTGCCATTTTTAAAAAACTGCGTATATATAGTATTAGAACAAAAATTGCTTGACTTAACTCAACACACGCTTTCATAAACTCAGCAAATGTCATCTATGTCGATTAGGCATCTAAGGAAGCAAAGTGTTTTAATGTGCATTATTATAATGCCTGTCAAAATAATGCTCCTGACCTGATTGACACCTAAATATCTTCATCATTTCAAATTTGTTAATATTGTTACGAAAAGGAGAACTGCGGTGTTGCGTGGAACAAGAACGCAGAATTTCGGCAATGACTTGGGATAGAAATGTATGGCTACGGTCTGTGAAAAACTGTCTCGGAGCACCGTGAATCAATAAAACGTCTCAAAACAAGAAATCAGCGACGTCGATTGCACAGCTGGTCGGTAGAGCTCGCGTAATAGCATTGCGTGTAGCGTAGTCTGTAATAACGGCTATCCATTTGTTTCCCAATGTCCATGTGGGAAAAGGTCCAAGCAAGTCTAACCCAACACTGTAAAATGGTTCCGTGGGTATGTCAATTGGTTGAAGATGGCCAGTGGGTAGCAGCGATGGGGTTTTACGACGTTCGCATTGGTCACACGTGACGACGTGTCTGCGTACCGAGCGAGCAAGGCCTGGCCAAAAGAAACGGCGCCGGAGGCGCTCGGACGTGCGGGATACGCCAAGGTGTCCAGCCGTGGGAGCGTCGTGAAGTTTGGTGAGAACACAGCGGCGCAAATGATTAGGCACAACAACGAGTAGGTCAGGCCCGTTTGGTCGGAAATTGCGACGGTATAGCACACCCTTTTGAATGACAAAGTAGTGGACTGAAGCATCATTTGTGGAAAATTCCATACGGCTGATGATGTCAAGCAGCTCTGGATCACGCTTCTGTTCTTCCCCAATATTAAAAAAGTCGGACACTGACAAGATAGAGTTCTCCGTGGGCTCGTCAGTGTCCTCAGGATCGCCGACAGGGTACCAAGAGAGGCAATCGGCATCATGGTGTAGGCGGCCAGATTTGTAGACCTCCAAATAGGAAAACTCTTGCAGGCGCGAAGCCCAGCGACCAAGGCAGCCTGATGGACCTTTCAGAGAGTTGAGCCAGCAGAGTGCGTGGTGGTCGGTAACTTCCGAAAATGGGTGTCCGTATAGATAAGGTCGAAATTTCGTCACCGCCCATACAAGAGCCAAGCAGTCACGCTTTGTGGTCGAACAGTTACGTTCAGGGGCGGATAGGAGGCGGCTAGCATATGCAATTGCGCAATCATGGCCATGTTGTTTCTGAGCCAGGACTGCACCAATGCCATGTCCACTTGCATTTGTACGGATTTCCGTAGGTTTAGCAGGGTTGAAGTGTGCCAGAATCGGAGGAGTAGTGAGAAGAGCGACGAGAGTCGAGAACGCAGAAGCCTCTTCGAAGACCCATGAAAACGGGACTTCTTTCTTGAGGAGCTGCGTAAGCGGCCTCACTATGTGTGCAAAATTTTTCATGAAGCGTCGGAAGTAGGAGCATAGTCTGATAAAGCTGCGTGCATCCTTCGCAGATCGTGGTACAGGAAAGTACAGGAAAGTACACCGTTGGCGTCTACTAAATGGCCAAGCACTGTGATTTGATGGCGTCCAAAGTGACATTTGGACGAGTTGAGCTGCAGGCCAGCGCGACGGAAGATTCCCAGGATGGCTGAGAGGCGCTCTATATGAGTTTCAAATGTTAGTGAAAAGACGATGACGTCGTCCAAGTAGCACAAACAGGTGGACCATTTCAATCCTCTGAGCAGGGAGTCCATCATTCGTTCGAAGGTGGCTGGAGCGTTACAAAGGCCGAAGGGCATGACCTTGAACTAATATAGGCCATCGGGGGTGATAAATGCCATCTTTTCACAGTCCATTTCATCTACCTCTATCTGCCAGTAGCCGGAACGAAGGTCTATGGAGGAAAAATAGTGGGACACGTAGAGGCAATCAAGCGCATCATCTATTCCTGGCAGAGGGTAGACGTCTTCTTTGGTAATTTTGTTTAGGTGTCGATAATCCACGCAGAAACGCCATGCACCGTCTTTCTTGCGGACTAGCACTACAGGAGAAGCCCAAGGACTGCAGGATGGCTCAATGATTTCCTTGGCGAGCATTTTGTCGACCTCACTTTGGATAATGTGACGCTCGGCCGCCGACACCCGATATGGACGCCTATGAATAGGATGGCCAATACCAGTGTTTATGCAGTGGCTCATACCGGTAGCTTTCCCCAACGGACGGCCGCTGATGTCAAAAACGTCGATGTAGGATAGCAGAAGCCGGTGGAGCTCGTCAGTCTGCTGCGGCGTTAAGTTGGAAGCGATCGTCGACGTAATAGCGCTTTCCCGCGACGGACAGAATGGTGTGCGGTAATGTAATGCCACGGTTTATGAGGACATCGGTGATAGAGGTCGGAACATAGTCACCGTCGGGAACTGGTGGTATTGGGACGAGCTCTATGTACCGTAAAAACCGGAATATAGGTCGAATTTTTTTTCAAAGAGACGCGATGAAAAGTCGACCCCCGTCTTATATACCGGTCATTGGCAGAAAACTTATGGAAGTCTTGCAACAATGGGTTGACAAAAGTCGGTAGGCTCCATTGCCATCGTGAGCATCAGCAACAGCATCGTTGGGCGGCCGCGACGCCCATTTTGCGTTTTGTTTGTCCCGATTGCGAAGCAAGGGTGGCTGCGGTGGTTTTGCGCTGTTTCATTATCCCCATCTGAGGCTATCTCCTTCAATATGAGTGGCAGCCGACGTCAGTTCACGATGTGCTTCAAGAAAAAAGTCATCGAATATGCGGAAGCCCACGGCAAACCTGGCGGCACAACGAGAATTCGGCCCGACGGAGAAGAGCATCCGATACTGGAGGAGCCAGAAACAGCGCATCATAAGTTGCAGCAACCAGAAGAAAACGTCGTTTCGTGGACGGACTGCAGTTCACCCCGAACTGGAAACGGCACTCGTCGAGTTCGTACGGGAGCTGCGCGCAAGGTCGCTACCCGTGACAACGGAGTGCATCCGCGTGAAAGCGCTCGAGATTGCGCGCGACTCGGGGCTCACGAGGGCGCAATTCAAGGGCTCGCCATCGTGGGTGCGCCGATTCATGAAGCGGAAGGGCCTTGTTCTGCGGCGGCGTACTTCAGTGTGCCAAAAACTACCCGCAGAGTTCGAGCACAAGCTTGTGGAGTATCAGCGCTTCGTCATCGAGCTTCGTCGACAGCGTTGCTACATGATGGGCCACATGGGCAACGCTGACGAAACTCCGGTCTGGTTCGATATGCCATCGAACACGACTGTGACCGAGAAAGCAGCGAAGCAAGTGAAGCTATTGACAACGGGCAACGAGCATTCGCGGTTTACCGTGATGCTCGCGTGTACAGCAGACGGAAAGAAGCTGCCTCCTTATATTATTTTTAAAAGGAAAACGCTACCGAAGGAGGACTTCCCTCGGGATGTGATCGTGAGGGCAAGCGAGAAGGGGTTCATGAACGAATCCCTCATGCTTGAATGGATCCGGCTCGTGTGGAACCGGCGACCCGGTGCCCTTTTTCAACGACCGAGCATGCTGGTGCTCGACTCTTATCGCGGTCACCTCACGGCCGATGTGAAGCGATCGCTGTCCGATGGCAAGACGGATCTTGTTGTCATCCCCGGGGGACTGACATCTATACTCCAGCCACTGGACGTTGTGCTGAACAAGCCGTTTAAAGGTCGCGTGCGCGAGCTCTACAGTGAGTGGATGCTGGGAGACAATCCCAAGACCCCCGCTGGCCGCCTACGGCGTCCACCGCTCGCAACCGTTTGTGGCTGGGTGTCGTCAGCCTGGAAATCCCTCCCGGAAGAGATGGTTCGCAAATCCTTCCGCAAATGCTGCATCAGCAACGCGTTAGACGGCACAGAGGACGATGCACTCTGGGACATCGCTAGTGAAAAACAAACATCATCCGACTCGAGTTCGGATGAGTCCGAGTAACTTCGTGACCTCCTAGCATTGAACAGTGTCTAAATAAAAATGAATGTTACCACAGTGCAGCTAGTTGCGTTGCGTTTTTATCAAGGTAAGGGTGTGCCGCGATACTTTGCGATTTTTTTAAATTTCTTTTTTTACGATTCGAAGTTTTGGGGGGTCGTCCTATATTGCGGTCCGACCTATAGTCCGGTTTTTACGGTAGGTCAGTGTCTATGGAGGGAGGCGCGCGTGTCTTGTTGTGCAGAGGCGACTCGGCCGTTGTGTAAGAGGTTCTGTTGTGGGCAAGTGTAGACGGAGCGTACTGGTCGAACAGTCTATGAGGGCAGAATGCGCGGACAGGAAGTCGAGGCCTAAGATTATGTCATGGGGGCATTTATCAAGGACGGTAAAGAGAACAACTGTGTGTCGATCCGCAATGCTCACACGAGCGGAGCACATTCTAACGATAGATGCTATTCCACCATCCGCAACACGGACGAACTGAGTGGTCGCAGGTGTGAGAACCTTCTTAAGCTTGCGGCGAAAATCACTTGTCATCACGGAAAGTTGAGTGCCGGTGTTGACAAGAGCAGTGACATGTACGCCGCCTACTTGTACGTCTATGAGGTTCCGTTTTGTCGGTATCGTCAAAAGAGGATTTGCGGTCAGTCCGAGCGACGCAGCGCCACCTCCGGGGGTTGCAACACTTAGTTTTCTGTCAGGGAACCTTGTGGGAAGGCGGGGGAAGATGGTTGGCAGGGATGTAGAGAACAAGACTGGTGACGTTGGGGGGATGGAGAGCGGGAGTAGCGGTGTTCAGAAGCAGGTTCCTGGGCAAAATGGTCGCGGCTGGTCTCATGGCGATAGGCAGGACGAGCATAGAAGGGACGAGAGGACGGTTGTTGTGCAGGAGGACACCAGTGGCTTCTGCAATGACGAGAAATGTGCCCGATTCTGTGACATGAGAAGCAGATCTGCTTGTCATTGTGTGTTCGCCATGCGGACGGATTATGGAACGTTGAGGGAGAGCCGGTCGGGAGGCGGTGAGATAGAGTGAATTCCCAAGCTGACGATTTCCTGTCGGACAACCGCTTGAATGAGAGGCAACGTAATTGGCGGAGAGGGGGTCAGGGGACGTTGGTCCCACCTTAGCTGGAGCAGCTGCTTCAAGTTCCCGCCTGACGATTCGCGTCAAGCAATCACAGGTGTCTGGTGGATGTGTCGAGACACGAGGACGTCGCAGTGGTGTTCATGAGGCGCTGGAACTGATGGGAGATGCGTCTGCTTTTAGCTTGTTGGAACCGGCGGTATTCGTGAATGATCGCATCAACAGATGACACATTGTTAAATACCAACAAGTTGAACGCATAGTCGGCAATACCCTTTAGTATATGCGCAACTTTTTCAGGTTCGAACATGTTTTCGTCAGCTTGGCGGCATAGTGAGAGGACAGCCTGAATGTAACCGATGTAGGGCTCCGTGGAAGATTGAGCGAGAGTCGACAACTCATTTTTCGCAGCTTCACGACGACCAGAGATGTTGCCAAAAAGCTCACGGATCTTTTCCTTGAAGCTGTCCCAGCTTGTTATGTCATGCTCGTGGTTGTCAAACCAAACACGAGGGGTTCCGTCCAGATAAAAGATGGCGTTTACGAGCATAAGAGTGGGATCCCACCTGTAAGTGGCGCTGACGCATTCGTAGAGGCGTGCCACTGGTCGACGTCGGAACCTTCACTGCCCAAGAACACGCCGAGGTCTTAGAGCGCGGGAAGCGTCACGAAAGTTGTTGCGGGCGCTGGGTTGACTGGCCGGGCAGAAGAGCGGGCAACCGGAGAGGATGCAGCCGAGTCTTGAGTGGTCATGATGTAAGCCGCGAGGGAGCATCCGCTTCGGAGTTCCGTAGCAAGGACGGGAATCGCACAACTCCACCAAATATGTTACGAGAAGGAGACCGACTCGGAGGGGTAGTCACCGATGTATTTACAGACGGTTAGGCGAGCAGGGCCAGCCACACAGATTAGCTCACGCCAGTCTATCTGCTTTGTCTTCTTCAACTCCATGCACTGGCACGTAGCAATATTTTGCTTTTTGTGAATTCCAACATAAATTTATGCAGTGTTTTAATAATTAAAGTGCAATCTTCATTGTAGAAAGGCAGGCAGCATTGTTGCCTTCAACTGGCATATAAGCTATGCCAAGGAGACATCTTGAGCGTGCAGTCAGTTTGGCGATGCGGGCTCATTTCCCAGCCGTAGTTACCATATTTTTGTGAGGGCAGAATGCAAAAACTCTTGTGCACTTAGATTTAGGCGCATCTCGGAGCGCCCCAAGTGGTCAAAATTCATTCGGTCCTCCACTGTGGTGCACCTCATAATCGTGCTGTGGTTTTGGCATGTGAAACCCGAGAATTTAATCAACTAATTGAGCAAAGGAGTAATTTGTGTTTGTTGTTTGCAGGAAGAAGCAACTTACTCGTGCCACGAGTCTGAACTTACGCACTGCCAACCGTCCAAGGTCAGTGAACATTGATTGCTGTGCAGTGAACACTTTGGGTGGTCAAATAGCATGTTTGAAACACTCGATCATGTGGTGTGATTTTTAAATTTGAAGTGCGAATGATAGTGACAGCAACACTTCCATTCTCTTGAAGCAGTTGAGATAGCTGAGTTTTGCCGTTCATTTTTTGTTTTGTTTTTTTAACTGGCTTGTATGTAATAATTGACCTGTGATTGTTTTTTGTGAAAGTGTATTTTCTGCCAGTTCAGTTGGTGTTAAAATTGCTCGTAAAACAAACTGCAAGAATAGTTGCTTGTTGTGTGTGCATTCTTGTCGTCTGTTTTCTGTCTTTTTTTTCTGCTTTAAGTTTCAGTTTTTCCTACTCTGTTGTTTCCAATAGCTTACATTTCGTGTAGTATCACTTCGCCCATCTTATAGGATTGGATTTTTTGCCTGCCTGTTAGAAGAAAAAAATATAAGGGTAGTTTTCAAGATTGACAAGTTCATGAGTTCCTTGGAAACTATCTATGTTGGCAATACACGGTTGCAGCAACATTTCAAATGAGGAGTGTGCATCGAACTGTGTATAGATTCAAGGATAGCCAAGGATAGACAGTGAACGCTTGGCTACCCCCAAATTTAACTTTGCCTCTTACAGTCGGTGCTTCTCAAAGTTGCCATTGTTTCCCGCACGTTTTGAAAAAAAAAAATAAAGCTTTTAAAACTTTTCGCAGGATGGGAAGTTCTTGCTCACGTCGTCAGCGTGGCGGAGGCCACTTTCGTCGTTGTGGAGCTTCACAGATGTCTTTGACCAGAAGTGAGTTGCAGCAACTGTCTTGCATGTCTTATTATTGCTTAGTTATTATGATTAAAACATTGCACTAAGTGCAGTGTTTCAGTGGTAATTAGCAAAATTAGCATAATGCTATCCCAGTATTCAAAACATGTGGGGTCTCCGATAAGATATCGCCGCTCTTAGAACAAACATTCACAGTAGACGTGTATAGCATGGGCGATACAGACTAGCATAGGCGCTGAAAAGGAAGCATTGTGATCCCAACTAAGCAGCAGAGCGAGTGGTGCGAACTGGCAGTAAATAATCATCCCACAAGAATTCTCTCGCAAATGGCGAGCCGCACTCTCCGGAACGAGTGTTGTGAACATTACTGTTATAGCATCAATAGTGCGTATGGCGGCTTTTATGAAAGGTCATGCAAATTAGCAGTCAGTATGAAATAGGCTTGTGCTCAAATATTCAAATGAATAATGCAGTATTTGAATTGCTTCTAATCGAAAAATAATTATTAAAAATTTTGAATTATGCAAAAAAAAAAAACGTGGCACCCGCATTTGACACTGTAGAAGTGGTTTCGCTGCAGTGAATCAGTGCTAAGTTGTGAAAACATGTGCCCAGGGGAAAGTTGCATTGCCGTAAAGCCTCATTTTAAGGTTTAATGAGGATATTATCCTCACATAGATTCATTTTTTAAAGTTTAAAAGCTTGTTATATCGACCTATATGCTCCAACTACAGTAGACTCGCATTAGTTCAAACTGATAATTTATACTTTTGGTTAATTCAAACAAAAGTAAATTTTTGATTGGCCCCGCTATTCTTTGAATGTATTTAAAAGCCTCTTAATTCAAACTTCATCATTTGGTTAATTCACACTTTTTGTGGTTCCATACCAGAAAATAAATGCCTAATCGTAATGTGTGGTGTCACTTCACCTGCAGTCATATATTTGAGAACTTCTGATAATTAAAATTTTTTGATGATTCAGACGAAATTCACAGGTCTATTTGAGTTTAAATTAACGAGAGTAGACTGTATAGTAAATTTGAAAAATTAATTGACTGATTGATATGTGGGGTTTAACGTCCCAAAACCACCATATTTTTTCAAAAAGCAACATATTTTACAGGCTATCACTTGCATTCTATCGAAAGTCGAATCCGGCTACTGTTAAAAGTTGTACTCTCTTTGAGGCAAAAACGAAAATAGCATCTGCACAGACCTTCAATTTTAAAAACAAGTTTTGTGTAGGTTATCTAGGTCATGACAAATATGCCCTTTTTTTTTTTAAATATATACTGTATATACTATTAGAATTCGATTCGCAATAATTTGACCAAAATCACTATTTGTTTCGAATTTGCTTTGAATCTAAACATTAACTATTCGCACAAGCCTAGTATCAAAGTGTATATCAATCACATCTTTACTTATCCATTCAAAAGAAGCCAAAACCTTTCTGCGAATCGTGCACAGCTCTCAACACGAACAGAAATATTGTCTATGATATACGGAAAACTAAGGAATAGGTGCATGCACTTGTCTAAGCAAACATAAATGTACAGGAGATGTGTGAGCACTTCTGGCTGTAGTTCACTTTGTGGAAGCGGCAGCCAATTGTAGGAAGAAGAGAACAATGAAGATCGCGGGTGCGCTCGTGGCGCGCGGCAGCCGCTGGCAGCAGGCAGTTGCGGCCCTGGTTCCGATCAGTAAACATAGTTTCTGTCTGTCTCCGCCTCTTTCCTGAGGGGTTCCTTGGCTAGTCTCAGTTTTGAACCTCTGCATTTGGCGCCCAACGTGGGGCACTTGGTAAATCCCATAACAGCTCACCTTTTACATGAGTGGCCTCTTCACAACTGTTGTTTACAGCACCATGCGCATGCGCTCTGGTGAGACTGGACAACGCGGCAATGCTGCCCTTTGGCTCACTCGCTGACGTCCACATCGGGTTTTCGCAGATTAGGCACATGCTTAAAATACTTGCAACACGAAAACTACTGATCGGTGGGCTGAACCTTTGCAGACATTAAAAATGTCACAGCTGGTGTCAATTGATGTCATTTTCTTTTATGTCACAGAAACATCCACCACATAGCAGCACAGCATCTCCTCGAGGCCAATAAGTAATTTGATATGTCAAGTCTTTTTATATGTATATAAAATATATTAAGGTATTTTACAACTCTTTGATATATGAGGCGTTTTGTTAACATGGGCTCAGTATACAGTGTTTCAACTGTAGTAGTACTCGCATCATGCACTTGAACCTCATTTTAACAAAGTTGCATCCTACACAAATATAAGTACGTTACATGTAAAAATTTGTTATAAAGGTATATTTCTAGCAATAAAACGATTAAAAAACAATTTTTCATTTAATTTTGTTGTACAGTCGAGCCCACATATAACAGCTCTACTTAAAACGAACTTTCGCTTAAAACGAACAATATCCGCGTGACCGTGAAAATATTGTGAGGAACCGGTTTATTCAGTTAGGCTCGAGCTAAATCACACTGATGATATTTACAGATGATGAATACCGGTGATGATGATATCTAAAGAGAATAAAGAGTCATTCGCTTGTCGCGCTTACACTAATTTTTCCGCACGGTGAAAGCGGCCGCTTGGTCGCCTGAGAGTATTATGAAATGCGTCGCATTTAAGGGTTTAAATGAGATACACGCACTATCTCTGTCCCTCGGCAGCGATGATCAAGATTAGTGCTAAGAGGGGAAATGCGGTAATGGACAAGAGATGTCTGTTCAACCACCGCGTGCGGCCCAACGAAGCGACTGATCAACTTGTCGCATAAGCCAGGGACGCGCAGTGGAGTTCATAGAAGAACTTCATCACCAGGGAAAAAAATCGCAACACGGCGAGACGAGTCATAGTGACACTTACGAGTGTCTTGAGAGAGGCCGGTGTTAACGTGGGCCAGGTGGCGTCAGTGTGCGAGACGAGATAAAAATTCTTCAGAGAAAGGAACCGTCGAGGGTGCAGAGGCCGAAAAGGAAGAGACGTCCAGAGTGAAACTCGGCGAGCGACCGTGGATGAGACAAAATGGAGAAAAGCTGGTAGTGAACTGAGCAGCCGTATTATAAGCAAATGTCACGAAGGGTAGAATTGCATCCGAGTTCGTGTGGTTGGGGTGAATGTACATGGCGATCATGTCCTATAGGGTCCGATGAAAGCCGTTGGTCTACGGGTGGTTGCTAGAATTGGTCTTGCGAACAGTGTTCGAGGCATGCCGAACTGGCTCGACAATAGAAGAGAGAAAGACTGCCACGATCGCTCAGGAGAATGCGTGGAGCTCCATGGCGCGAAAAGATATGGCAAAGAAAGAAATCGGTGACCTTAGTGGCAGTCCCAGTTAGTATAGAAGCTGTTTCTGTGTAGCGGGTAAGGTGGTCGACGACCGTGGCAATCCAGCAATTCCCATTGGATGATATAGGAACAGGGCCATACAAGTTAATTCCAACGACTTCAAAAGGCGAGGCGGGACAAGGAAGAGGTTGCATTAATTGATTGATTTGTGTGGTTTAACGTCCAAAAACCACCATATGATTATTAGAGACGCCGTAGTGGAGGGCTCCGGAAATTTCGACCACCTGGGGTTCTTTAACATGCACCCAAATCTGAGCACATAGGCCTACATTTCCGCCTCCATCGGGAATGCAGTTGTCGCAGCCGGGATTCGATCCCACGACCTGCGGGTCAGGAGCCAAGTACCTTAGCCACTAGACCACCGGTGGCGGGGCAGAGGTTGTATTAAGCCAGCTGGAGCAGTTGTCGGTCGTTTTCACCGTTGGCAACGGACACAAGCGGCGACGTACTTGGCGACGGCTGAAGAGAGGTCAGGCCAAAAACAACGACTTCGCATTTTGTCATAAGTCTTGTGATAGCCTAGATGAGCGGCGGTTGTACAGGTGATGATGATATCTAAAGAGAATGAAGAGTCATTCGCTTGTCGTGCTCACAATATACATTGTTTCAATGACACAAAATCGCAGTTACAATGAACGTCTCCGAGCGCCGCCGATCGGTTACAGCGAACAGAGGCGTCGTGCTGCCAACTTCCCGGAAAACCACTTTCGACCACGGATGAGGCATCGGCGAGGTGCCCATAGATTCTTATTGTTAAACGCCTCCGCGCCCCTCTAGTTGTCACTCTTCCCAACCGCTTTTTGTTACGCACCCTTCCGTCCTCTGTCCCCCTACTCTGAGCACCCCGCATCGCCTGACGTGACCAGTGTTTTCACACTGCCACCCATCTTTCGGAGACCGGCCGGCCATCTCTCCTGTTTTTTATCACTGTTACTGTCGTTGACGTCACTGGCCTGGAGTGACCAGACCATTTGCCAACTTTGTCTGTATCCGATCGTCTGCGTCTTGTCTTATCGTACTGTTCTAGTGCACGAGCTTATGCTACCCCACCCACTCTAATAATTCGCGATTCTTTCCGTGTTTAGGACCTGTTCTCGCTCACTTCTCACTCGGCTAAGCTTGCCCTCCGCACGTGTGCGAAAGTGTAAAAACGGCTGTTAATTTACGCGGAACGAAGCGCAAAATATCGAAGTCGGTGAGGCCACGCAAACCTGCCGGCGCAACAAAACGATTCTTTGAACACCGCCGTGCTTAATTTTTTAAGTTTCCCATTGGCGGCTATCTTCCCATACGACAGCTGTTGCCTTGAAATTTCCCAGTGCCGTCAGTGGGAAAGTTCGATAATTATTTTCTTCCTTAAAGCAAAAGTTGTCAAGATAAGATTTACCAAATAAAAAGAACAGTTTATTTGCTCTAGATTTAAACTATAAAGTTGATTTATTATTGGACCACCACATGGTGCAAATTGCGTCTCAATGTGGACAAAAATGATGATTTTGTATAATTTGTGATTTTTTTTTCGTAAACATTAGCAGTTTGAGAGGTCTAAAGACTTTTTTTCCTAAAAATATACCTTCTGTGGAGTAAGTATTCACTGTTCAAGTATTCATGCAAAGTTCAGTATTGCAATAAAAAAATTCAAATATAACGCACTTTGGGTATGTGGCAGAAAACTTGCACTGATATTAGTGAGCTTCAAATAGCTTACAAAAGTACATTTACTTATCATGTAGACCAAATTTTGTATATAAAGAAGGAGCGGTACCTCTAAAGTAAATTTTTTCACATACAAGACGGACGACATTCCATGAAGTTCAGTAGGCAGCCACATGACAAAAAAGTTTTTCTCACCGAAATATTCCACCAGTCCACTGCTTTCAATGGAGTAAGTCAGCACGACTTCTTTCTAATACATTTGAGATGGTCGCGAAAATGGCTTGAACGTTTGGCATAGAATGACCCATTCGCAATTTGCAAGCTGTAGCAGGTGTGTTTGCTGGATGTATCAACTTGGCAACATTAATTGTAGGGAACTATAATTGTAATGTTTACCTGTAGTGGAGTAAAAAGTGGACGAAAAAAAGCACCTTGGCAATTGGTGAGGCCCAAAACCACAAATTTGGTATGTGAGCAATGGCAACAGGTGTTCCCCCATGCACTTAGTAGGGTATTGCTGCTCGTTTATTCCCAGGAGCGTTAGCCTGCGCCATTCTAAGACAGAGAGCATGGAACACCCTCTCACCAGATAGGGTCCCGTTGCGAGCTGGCAGCTCACCAATAAACCCTCATGTACTACCTAAAAGAGTCAAGTCGGCTGGGGTGAGAGCCTCACTCTTAAAGAACAAAATCAAAAGCAATTAAGCCAAGCAAATCGTGGATTCTCTAAACCAATTACTTGTGAAATATTAAAATATATATTTATATATATATATATTGTCTAGAAATGTCTAATTAGCATCGGCTTGGTACACTTTTTCTCTGCAGTGATGACAGACTGACGCGTCGCATTCCAAACCTGTTTCAACGCAGGCTTACATTTGACGACGATTACTATGTTGAGTTCGGCAAACAGTCGCTGGACCGAGTGCTGGGAACGCGGCACGAGACGGCTCACATCTATGACGCGACCACGGGGGCCCTGCTCTCGTCGCTGCGCGACCCTGACCTGTCGAATCACTACACTCGCAACCGGGCCACCTTCAACCCGACCGACGAGCTTGTGCTCTCGGACGGCGTTCTCTGGGACGTGCGCGCAGTGTCGCCCCTGCACAAGTTTGACAAGTTCAACCCGCACGTCAACGGTGTCTTCCATCCCAACGGGCTCGAGGTGTGTTAACTACACGTTCCATTAGGGTAGCGACTACTGTAATTACCCTGGCAGTGAACCCACTCACACAATGAACCCACCCTGGTTCCTAAAGACAAATCTATTTTTGGGATGTATCTGATGATTTTATTTCGGTGTGATAGCCTGTGTCGTTGAAAATCTAAAACAACATTATATTGCACCATTATATCGCAAAGTAATGACGCAATAAAAGTCAAAACATAGTTTAACAACAATGCTAAACACTTGCAAGCAGTGCTAGCACGAACGACATCGATTGAAATTTAAACGTCACGCCTTTTGCGAAAGATCATCATCTGTAGAACGCAGAGAAAACCTTTTTGCTTATACAGTAGAATCTCAATCATACGATTACAGTTGATGTGAATCGCACGATGATACCATCATATAATGTTACTTCGGATGGACTACACTATATAATATATGCCACGATTCAGTGTGATAGGAACGCGCGATTGACCGTTGCACTCAAGCGGCACAACTTTCTGTTGGTCGAGCATGTGCTGGAGCATGAGAAACGAGTGGCTGCACGACACTTCAGTGTCGATGAGTGGTTCAATTTCAGCTGCGCTGCAATGTTTGTGATTATGTTGGTGTAATACCATGGAAACGCTTGTGCTACATGACATACACTGCATCTTGTCCTATTTTGCTATTCCCTGGTGCTTCCCACTCTAGGTGATCTCAAACTCCGAGGTGTGGGATTTGAGGACTTTCCGGCTTTTGCACACGGTCCCAGCACTGGACCAGTGTCAGGTGACCTTCAACGGTGCGGGAGATGTCTTGTACGGCGCTGTGCTCACTGAGGATGATGATGACTCGGCGCGGCTCCTCAGCTCTTCATTCCGAACCTTTCATGCGTCGGACTACTCCTCTATCGGTGAGTCTACTTGGAATGGCTTGAATAAAGTGATGTGTGATCAAAGTTAATCCAATGTCCTCATTTATCATTTCCTGTAACCAGATTATAGTTTTTTTTTATTTATGTACTTTCATATCTACTGTCTTCAGTTTGTGTCATATCAGCATAATTTTGACTTGGAACACTGACCACACAGAGCCAGCAATACCGTATTTACTCGAATATAACACGACCACGATTGTAACGCGAGGGGTGACTTTTCAGTGCCGAAAAAAAAAAAAAAAACACGAATGTAACGCGAGTAAATCGGGGGGAAAAAGAAGCACCTTTATTTGCTGCACATAGTAGTGGCGAAGACATCCCAGTTTCTAAATATAAAGTGAGTTTTGTTCATTCGTCGCTTTCATCGCCGGTGGTCGAGCCCTCTTTGTCACTTTCTTCCTCCCAGATGAGGTCATCCTCCGTGCCATCCATATAGTTCGATATACAGTACTTTTTAAACGCGCAAACTATCATGTCGTGCGGCAGCCCGTACCAAGCGGTGGACACCCACTCGGCAATCTTCGCGGCGCTAGGTCGCTTTATCCTACCCGTAGGTGTCAAAGCCCAATCTTCTCGCATCTATTCTCCGTACAGCTGCCGCATTCTATCCTTAAATGGTTTGTTCAGGCAGACGTCTAAGGGCTGCAGCACGGACGTCATATCTCCGGGAATAACAGCGAGCTGCGTCTGAGTTTCCCGCATCAGCTTCTTCACTTCGGGCGTCAGGTGACCGCGAAATGAGTCGAGAACTAGGATGGAGGCGGGGTGGAGGAGCGCACCTGGCTGTAGGCACCACACAGTCTTGACCCAGTCAATCATAAGTGGAGTGTCCATCCAACCTTTTTCTTGGCAGCGAACAATCACATCCCTTGGGAACAGCTCCTTCGGGATGGTTTTGCGCCGGAAAATGATGTATGGCGGTAACTTGCGCCCATCCACCAAGCAGGCTAGCATCACGGTTGGCCGCGTCTTCTCGTTGCCTGTTGTCCTTATGCGAACTTGGGGGGCACCTGTTTTGCTGACAGTCCTTGACATAGGCATGTCCAAGAAAACGGGAGTTTGGTCCGCATTGCCAATGTGCCCCAACGGCATTTGCGACGAGTGGCGCAGGTCGAGCACATAGCGCTAAAACTCCACAAGCTTCGCTTCGAAATCTGCTGGTAGCTTCTGCCTTATCGACGTTGTTCGCCGGAGGGAAAATTCATTTCTTCGCATGAACTTTTGTGCCCATCTACGTGAAGCCTTAAAGTTATCCCACGGGATCCCCATCTCTCGAGCTACGTCTCGGGCTTTCCACTGAATCAGCTCAACGTTGACCCCCAATAGGTGATTTCGCTGCTCAATCACGAACTCCGCCACTTTTTTTCGAGTTCTGTGTGACGGCCACAACGAGGTCCACGGAAGCCTTTTCGGCCGGGCTCACTCTTGAAGAGCGCTTCTTGCTAGAGCCTCCACCCACGGATAGTAGATTCCGCCACATCTAGTCGTCGAGCCGCGGCTGAGTTCCCGATTTCCTCAGCCATCAGTATTGCACTTGTCTTAAAGCGGGCATCGTACTGAACTCGTCGCGCTGCCATTTGCTCGAGCCGAAGTCGCGGAAGCACAAAGGAAATGAACCGCCCGCAAAACACGTCGCGAACGATAGGATTGGATTGGATTCGATGTTGCCAGCGTGCATATGTTGCCAGCACAAGGTTGAAAGATCGCTAGGTTTGTTGTAGCCATTTTAAGGAACCAGTGGGGCAGCACCGCCAAGGTACGATTTGAGGTGCTTCGATTATAACGCGGACCCCCAAATCACTTCAGAGAGATTTTGAAAAAAAACTCGTGTTACATTCGAGTAAATACGGTACATTTCATAAGTCTGATTTATAGTGACATGATGTGGTTATCTTTAGTAATTGTCCATACCAGTCATTATGCCAAAATATTAGCTGTAGCATTTTGGGAGCACTGTGTTATACTGATTATAATAACGTAAAGCCTTACATACCTGCTTAACATATTGCATAACAGCACACTGTTTCATAGCAGCCATCTGGTAAAATTATGCATTTTGCAGTGTGTGCCAACATCCCCAAAAGAGAAACGAGTGCAACATCACAACAAAGATTGCCTGAAATATCCATTACTAAGTACTTTTTTTTCGCTAATATGCTGATTATATGTCATAAATTGTCACAGAATTTTCTAAAAGCCTGGCAAGGTCACTGAAACTGATTGACAGTCATCTGTACAACAGTCACGAAACCTCTGATCAAAGCTTATACAGTTGCTCCTTTGGCTGCAACCATGGTAAACAGCTAAGAAGAAGAAAAAAAATGTTGCGCATAACTGTTGCTTCTACACTGTGTCTCGATTCTCAAACACGATATTGCTCACACCGACAAATTTGGGCTTGCTTGTCTTGCCCGTTATCTTGGCTAGGCTTGAAGGCATTGTGGTTGGGCCAGATGCACTATCGGCAGAGGCCGACTCGGAGAGCACAGTCCAGTCCAAGAATATGCTTCGAATCATCTGTGAAAACCAAGAAAAGTTGGGGAATGCAGAAAAATTTAATCGGTAGGCTTTCTGACATTTTGTCGTTAGGTAAGAGGCTGAGCTACCTTTTTTGTAAAAAATAGTTGTATCGGTATGCATTGACAAATAAGCACAGGATGAGTCAATACTGCTCAAATGGTACAGAAATATATACGGCTCAGTTGCACTTATTCGGCGACCCATTGCAACTACATTTTCTCTGTTAGTACATTTGAAGCAGATACATGATAACAATGTTACACGTAGTATCAAGCGGTCTGGTGCAACAACAAAAATAGCGCTGTATTATTGGCGAGACGGCTTGTGGGGTGATACCAAGAAGGATTTTTCGGGGGATATCTCTGCGGCATTTTCCTGCCAGCATGCCATTGACTTTTAAAAGCACTGGGCCCGTACGCCTTCCTGACGGTCGCAGCTGTCGCAAGGTCGAACATCAATGGCACTGGTTTTGGGTGAGGTGTCAATGGAATGTACGCCATGGGACCTCAATCGCTGGTGCAACAGAGCCTATTTGAGTGATGGTGACAGCATTTTATCTTAGAACAGTATCTTCAACAGGCAAGTGCACCAATATGATAATTAGAAGCTAGGAAAGCAGTGGTACTGCGTAACTAAGTGATAGATATATATGCTGCATATTTGCAATTGATTAGTTGAAGCACGCAAAATTGCCGGGCACCTACTGGCTTGGCACTAATTCCTAGCACCACATATCTTTCAAGATATGAGAAATAGCCATCAAACTTGTAATAAATACACTTCAACCTCAATATAATAAACTGGGTTTTAACGAAATATCAATTATAACAAAGTAAACGATAAGTGGTCTGGCAGTAGATATGATGCTAAAAATAAATCTTATAACGAGTTTCTCGATATAACAAACCTATATTTGTGCTCAATGCAACTTTCTTATTATAATGAGGTTTGAGTGTATGATCTGTTGTCCTTGTTACTACATTATATGTGCGGGTTTCTCTGTACAGTTCGACTAGTTCTCAGAATCGTTTGGCATTGCTCGATTTTTTTCTTAGTAAACATGCTGTAAATTAAATTTAATTAGGACCATATTGCACCTAGTTCACTTACACAAATTAATGTTGCATGTTAGTTACTTTTTTTTAGTAGTAGTAATCAAGCTCACAGAAATTGGAGTGTGCACTTTACCACAGAGGATTTTTTTCAAATAATAATCTGTCACCTAAGCAAGTGCTCCGGTACATGCATAGCTCCATGTGTCAATGGTGAATTATGTAAGACAATCTTGCATGACAGTTGGTACAGGCTGAAGCTGAAAAAAGAACCTTTTTTTTTTTTTTTCTTCTTAGAGGGTCTTGCAGTTGTGGGTAGTACTTTGTTTTGTTTTTGTTTTTTGAAGCATAGTGTACTTGCATCGTAAATGATTCTTGCCTCTAATATTTTGGTGCAGCATAAATTATCAAGGGTCACTGCAGTGCAGAACTTTATGTGAACACATGCTTCCACTTTGTGTTCTAGTTTTTCATTGCATATGACACATGTGAAAATACAGTAGCATGTCTTCTTTAAAATAAGCTGAGTGAATGTACTGCTGTTGTGTAAAATGCAACGGATGATTGTAGCTCTCTGGTTTTACATTTTGCAAGCTTCTTAATTTTCTTTTTGTCACTGATAGCCTTGAGGTTTCACTAAAACTTTTTTCTCTCTCACCCTTCAGCAACGATCGACATCAAGCGCAACATCTATGACCTCAAGCCCGATGAGTCCGACTATTTCCTAGCTGTTGTGGAGGTAAGAGTTGTGAATGCCTTGAAGTAATGCTAAAAGGGGTGTGCCAACTTCACTGGGAGCCTGATTGCAGAACTGTCAAAGAAGGAAATGATAAATTTCAGCTTTATTAGTTACCCTTATTACCTTTTATAACACCAAACAAAACTACTCTTCACCTTAGGGGGAGTCGTGGCAGGCTGGCAAAATTTATGAAGGACGAAGAAAAAAAAAAAAAAAAAGGGACGGCGACTGTCTTTTTGAGCTTCCTTGCCAGCTCACTATTACTTCGTGTATCTTGAGGGCAATTAATTTCTTATTGGTGGAGAAGGAACACAGTGGCATTGTTGGATTATACTTCGTTAGACAATTTGCTGACATCATTTTGTAGAAGTGGGGATCTTTGGAGACTTAGGGTACTTCTACCAGTTCATACTCGCTTGACCGCGGTGGTCTAGTGGCTAAGGTACTCGGCTGCTGACCCGCAGGTCGCGGGATCGAATCCTGACTGCGGTGGCTGAATTTCTGATGGAGGCGGAAACGTTGTAGAACGTGTGCTCAGATTTGGGTGCACGTTAAAAAACCCCAGGTGGTTGAAATTTCCGAGCCCTCCACTACGGCATCTCTCATAATCATATGGTGGTTTTGGGACGTTAAACCCCACATATGAATCATTAACAGTTCATATTCTTACCAGCTGTATTGGTACCTTTGCCCGTGTTTAATGCCCTAACCTAGTTGGGAGGGGACGAAAAGAGCCCTTTAATTATACGTGGAACGATCAGTCCCGTCAGTTAGGTCTGAACAAGAAAATTAGTGGCAAATTTTTTCTGTGGGGGAACTGTTGGAGTGTGCAAGGAATTTAATTACCTAGGCATAGGCATGGTTACATGCATTTTCTGGCACCTGCCAACTCTGCCACTTCCGGCTAAAGTGAATTGTTCCAATCCGTAGGAGGTATACTCGCATTTCATCATCCATGGGGGGCGCTAGCGCGGCAGTTGGCATACTTGGGGTCTCACACGTGAGTATTATCGTCTGACCGCAACCAGAGCTCTTGGCAGCATGTGTTATCTCAATATTTTTTTTTTTTTTTCGAAAAAAAAAAAATGGGTTAGTGAGGTGCGGCATGGCCAAACATCAGGCTGCCATATGCTGGATCGTTGACGGACCACAGCTATGGTGGTGCACTCACTAGCGCCACCTGGTAGGGAGTGAACACCTTCTGTAAGACTCAATTCAAATTTTATTCCTGAATACCGACGATAGTGGGCTCTATAAATTTTAGCTGCAATATAGTCAGGTATTTTGGTCACAAGAGTACACTGGAAAAAAATTGTTGGAGTAGGTCTGACAATATTGTCAGCAGCAAAAAAACCATATTTATCAGTTTTACTTTTGTGTTAGAAAAAATGGGGCCAAATATGATGTGAGAAAACTGGAATTGAGACTGTGAAGCAGAAGTGAAACAGCTTCTGTCATACTGGCAGATATACTGGATTTTTTCACGCATAACTTAAACATTTTTGGGATAGAGTTAAACCTGCTCATAATGAAGCTTCATATAACGAATTCCTTTATATAACAAAGTTTTTCGATTCTCTGCTGTTGCTCTATAGAAGCACATGTATTTGCAACCTCTATGTAACAAAGTAACAGTGGGAGACAACCTTGATATAACGAATTTTCCCCAAGGACAATCTAGAAATTTCGCTCTGCATTTTGGTACGAGCGTGCATCATCTGCGGCTGCCCCACCCCTGAAGAAGCGCTAAGCGGCGGAGGTGGTGCGCATTGTGCCCCAGGTGAGAAAGCGCGAGGCGGGCAGGTGGGCCTTCACCCCACAAGCCGGCGTTGCTGCCATTCTCGCCGCCGCGGGCGCATGTGCGGGTGTGCCCCCTTTCATCACTCCAAGCAAACAAACAAAGAAACCTACTTTCGTACTTTGGCTGTGCAACGCTTTTACTTAGCGTCACATAGTGGAGCCACGCTGGCATATGGAGGGTGCTTTATCAAATAGTTTTCTGCGGTATCCGTGTCTGTGTCGTTCGCTCTTCGTTTTCCACACTGTGTGTGCGTGCATAGTTTCACTGTGCGCGCAGTGGCGTGGCCTTCGCCGACGTTCAGCTTTGCGTTTTTTTATTATGATGGAAATTATATAGACAGTCTCGGCTGGTTTTTTGCCGTCGCCGCCGCCATTCATATATGTTTACATATCTATATAAATCAAAGCTCAAAAAAGAAAAAAAAAGCTGCCTGTGCTTGGCGGCCCAGCTCGTCATGATGCGCCCACGCGCGCTTATTTTCCCACGCGTACTTTGCCCCGTGAGGGTGGGGGTGGATATTTGTACATGTGCGCTTATCCTTCAGTGGGGGGAATCGCGAGCCTTTGACTTTGACCGGAACGATTGCGTGTAGTTGCTGGGCGCACAAAGATCATTTCACTCGCTGGACAGGCTCCGTTTGTGAAAATAGTGTGCTTTTCAAACACAGTAAAGTAACAACTGGGGCACTTGGTAGTTCGCACTCATACTGTACCTGTGATTACGCCTTGTGCCTTGTTTTTGTTTAAACAGTGGGTCAAGTGTCAAGCAGCAAACGTTAGTTCGCTCTCGTCCTCGTGCGTCATTTGTGCGTGAGCAGCGTACTGCACGTTTTGATCTGCTTGCCGTTCTCAGCGTTACATTCCAAGCTGTTGCTATAGCATTCAATGCTTCGCCCTTGCGGGGAAATTGTGGCTTTTCTTCATTTCGGACAACCGTATCGTCACCACCAAGGGGATGTGAGACTAGGCGCTAATGGAAACTCTCCTAGACCATGGTGAGGACGGAGCTCCACTTGTCATGCCCTTCTGTTTTGCGCCGCAAGTTTGCAGGCTGGTAGCTTTCGCGATTAGCGGATTTGTTCTGGCAACATGACATGCGCGTTGAATGCAATGCAATGAACGCGATATCAAAAAAACTGCAATCTTATAAGAAGTAAGGCTGGCAGCCAATATCGCGGAACTCCTGCAAAACGCTGGTGCGAGCAAATGTGAACTCCTGCAAAATGCTGAGAACTGCTGCAAAATGCGAACTCCTGCAAAATGGTGCAAACTCCTGCAAAATGCGATGCTGCAAAACGCCGGTGCGAGCGCCGGCGATGGCGACCTCCCTTAAGGGGAGATGCGGGTCGAAAAATCGCGTTTTTTGCGAAAATTTCCACTTTTGAGATATTGCTGCTAAAATCACTTTTGATCATTCAACTATCATTTCCCCAAAGGTCATAGCTGAATTCAAATGAGAAAGTGGTAAAAAATCGATCTGCGCTAGTGAAGGTAGCTGCCGAAGTCGCGAATTCACGCATCCGACGGCTATTTTTGAAAATCCGCCACTCGGCAACACGATGACGTCCGCCATCGGGGTTTGTTCGGTGGTGTAGATCAAGGCTCCTTCTAGTGTACAGGCGTCCCCCTAGTTTCGTATTTTAGTGAGGAATTTCACAAAACAGTCGTTTCCAAGTCGGTTTGCAGCCAAGCTGCAGCCGCTTCGCGCATCTCTACCGGTCACATGGTACGCTACCGAGGCCGCCATTGGCTACATCTGATCGGCCTCGCTCGCTGAGCGCTTGCGACGATCGGCACTTGCCGTGCGTTTCTATGTTTTTCCGAGTTCACCATGGATAACTCGAAGAAGCGAGACTTCCGAGCACGAAAGTTTGCAAGCAAGAACAAGTACCAAGGGCGTCGACGTAAACCGAAGCGCAAAGCAGCGGTAGAAGAATGCGAGCCGCGGGCCACTAGGCCTAATCAAGGCAGCGGGGATACGGCGGCTTGCGGGAACTTTGACGAAATCGACGCCGCGATCAAGTTCATCAGCGCATCAGAAAAAAAGATTGAACAGTTCGAAAGCGAAAGAACGAAAAGTGTTTGTGGCTCTGTGAGCGGAGTATTTTGTGACATCGGCGCACTGACATCGATGGTAAGCCGTGCTGTTTGTCCAACATGCCACACCGCTGGACTCGTCGTTCGCGACACCGCAAGTAAACGTAAGGGCCTCTCTTCGTTCCTCGAGCTGCACTGTGATAACAGTGAGTGTCCTGAGTCAGTGGTTTCTGCCGCGCATAGTTCGCGGCGTGTTCTGCCGGAAAGACAGCCCACCGATGCCGGTGATGACTGGAGCTACCGAAGCGGCAGCTCGCGCGACAGCTTCGCTGTCAATGTGAAGGTAGTTGTGGCTGCGCGTGCAATAGGCATTGGGCATGAACAGCTGTCGCGTTTTTGCGCTATTCTTGGACTGCCAATACCTATGCATCATAAGACTTTTATTGCAATCGGCAAAAAAGTTCATGCTGCAGCTACCAAAGCTGTGCAAGAAAACCTGGCGAAAGCGCGGATGATAACTAAAGAGAAAGTGGATGGGGCTGATGTTGCTGTCATGTATGATGGCACATGGCAAAAAAGAGGGCACAAGAGCCACAATGGCATCGGCACTGCTGTGTCTGTGGACACTGGTTTGTGCCTAGATTTTGAAGTGCTATCGAATTACTGCCTTGCCTGTAGCCGGCACCAGGACTTGGGTGATGAGGAAGAAATATGGCAAGCATTCCACACACCTGTCTGCGAAAAAAATACAGAGTGCTCCTCTCATGCCATGGAGACTGAGGCAGCTTTGCGCATATGGGGCAGGACATCCTCATACACAACACCATTGCGCTTCACCAAGTTCCTCAGTGATGGGGACAGCAAAGCTTATACCGCTGTCGCTGAGGCCAAGGTATATGGTGAAGCTGTTGTGGACAAGAAGGAGTGCACAAACCATGTGGCCAAGCGTCTAGGCACTGCACTTCGGAAACTGCCAACAAGACTTCCACGAGGGGAAAAGCTGACAGATGGCACAATTCAGAAGCTGCAGAACTATTACCGTATTGCAATCACAAACAACAGAGGTGATATTCTGAAAATGCATCGTGCCATCTGGGCCTCATATTTCCATTCATCATCGAGCAACACAGCAGGCAGCCACCGATACTGTCCAGAAGGGGCGACTTCCTGGTGCAAGCATAGGCGAGCTGAAGCGCTTGGGGAGGCCCCACCCGACCACACACCAATCTTGACCAAGGCTCAAGGATTGGCTGTGCTTCCCATTTACAAGCGGCTCACAGATGAAAAGTTGCTGGTGCGTTGTATCCAAGGGAAGACCCAAAACGCTGCAGAATCTTTGAACAGCAAAATCTGGTTGTTGTGTCCGAAGACTAAGTTTGCCTCCCGGACAACAGTGGAAACTGCAGCTGCTATGGCCGTGTTGTGGTTCAATAAAGGACATTCAAGCTTTGAACACGTGCTAGAGGAGCTTGGTGTAGTCCCACCAGATCAACTGATCACCCTGGGCCGATCCCGCGACCAGAGGAGAATCGAAAGAATGTCTGCGTGTGAAACAGCCGAGGCAAGGGCCCATCGGCGGAACGTGGCAAAGAAAGCGCGCCTTGATGACTCCCTTCTCAAGCGGCGAGAAGGATCCACATATGGAGCAGGACAATTTTAGGTGCTCTAGCTGTGTCCCTTCTATGATATCACCAAGTTTTGTGCAAATCGCACTGTGTAATCATGAGTAAACATATTTACAACTTTCAAATGCATTTTTCTCGATTTCCATTTTGAGGTAATTCTCTCATCTTGTGCACAATCTTTTTTAGGCATAAAATAGTCCTATCTTGATGAAATTTTGCACAGAGCTTAATCAGCCACTCTAGAATACAAGTATCCACTTTAGGTTGCATTATACATCACAGATTTTTTGTTACACAACTTGATACACTGATAGAGAGATGTAAAATATGCATTTAGTACTTTTAATTTTTTTTTTTTAATGTAGCAAATAAATTTTCTGTTTGAGGTACTTTTCTGTATTGTACTGCTCAAGTGCAGCAAAATGAGCCACTTTGCAATTCTGTGTGAAAATTTTTAGTAAGCTTTATTATGTGCACAAAAAACACTATATTTTGATATCAAAGTTGTAGTAACTCCGGAACTACTATAGCTATCAAACAAATAATTGCAGTTATGAAATCAGCACTGCAAGCTTTACTAACACCTAAAATTTCAAGGAGCTGGGTTATGAAATAAAAAAAAACCTTTTTCGAGTAGCATCTCCCCTTAAAATCAAAGTTCATTATTGCTACTCGAGTGAGCCACTCCCCCCCTCTCCGCATTGTTTCATGCTCGTTCATGATGGGTGGCCTACTTTCTGTTTGAGCATTCGACAGAAGTTCTGAGTCATCTTATGCACTTTTCAGGCGATAGGGATAGGCGGATTCATTTGATCTCTGCTTCAGCAGCGCTCGCGCAATTTTATCCGCTCGTGAAAGTTACCATGCGCGAGGGCATGTTATCAATTTGGACTTGTTACGGAACATAGCGGTGACGGCAAAAGCCCGCCAAGCGTGTCCATATAATTTCTCTCGCAATAATAACGCAGATTTTTTGCTGTAAAATATGTGTTTCGGGTTAGCTCTGCCTTCAGCTCTCCGTTTGTTTAATTTGCGCTTTTACTTTCAGAATATTTGTACCGAACCTGCATATAATGAAATCCTCTTTGTAACGAATTTTTCTGGGAATTTATTAGTTTCGTTATATCCAGGTTTAATTGTATTCAGAGCTAAGTTTGGGATGCGGGTTGTACGTGAATTTCAGGGCACAAGCTGGTTTCACATTAGCTGGCTTTACAGTGATATGAGGAAGGCAGCCTCATGACATATGGCGATTTTTTAACTGTTTTATTTTCAGTAGTTTGTTGTCGGACATGCCGGCGACACATTACAAAATACAATAATGAGATGGAGCAGGCAGATAACGCATGCATCCTTCATCGTACTTGGTTACCGTATATTGCCGATTATAGGCAGACTCCAGCTGTAGTCAACTGCCCATTTTGCAACACTTTCGAGTTAAAAAAAAAGAAGGTTTACTCCAAACACAGGCTCATGCTGCAGCCATAGCACACCGTTAAGTCTTTCAGAAGAGGGAGTAATGCAGAGAACAATCATTTATTTGACCGGGAAACATCACTTACGGCCCGTCTTTGCGTGGGAGAAGATTACGGCAGTCACGGTCTTTGACATCGTGCGAGCCACTGCTGCTCGCCGTCAAAGGGGGTGCCGGTGGTACTGGGATGCCGCATATGGAAAACGCCGCGCGGAGCATGTCGGTTGGCAGTCCATAACAGGCATCATTAACAGAAATGAATGCTGTGCCTTCAGGTCACTCACGTAGCAAAAAAACGAGTGTTGTTTTTCTTGCTACGCTTTGGACAACATTTGGCATACAGTTGAGCGTCGCCTTGGGCTGAGGCCGTTCCATTTCATAGAGTTCGTGACCCATTTCTTTGATGCTTTGAACTTGGTTGGCGGGATGCACGTATCCTTGACGGTACGTGCATTTGCTTCAATATCATCATAGCAAACACTCGGGGTTTATCTGGTCGCGAAACCCATCTCAAACCACCTCCTCAATAGCAGGGTATCATCCAGACTTCGGTCCGCGAAAGGAGCGGCATGTCACAGCGCAGCAAAGATCTTGGTCCGTTGTTTATTTTCTCCGTTCCTCATGCACTTTTCTGACACATCGAGCTTCCGCCCTGCTTCAGCATTACTTTTCTACTCTGTGTAGAGGATCATTTGCGGCTTGAAAGTAGCGCTGCACTGTTGCCGGCATTGCGGTGGCATCTTGGCGTCCATTAAGGAGCTTCGCAAATCGCGCACACCACTGTTCGCAAGTGAGGTGAAATGCAGAAATGGCGAACAGGGGTGAGCGCAGAAAGACGTGAAGACGCTTGTGGGCACACGCACGTGACTAGTCATGTGGTTTATTGTACCCCACGCAGTGTTGCTAGCCCACATGGCACTGCTGGCTTTTCCATGGAACGCCCATGGTGCTCTGCAGGGAATCGCAGCAAGCGCTGTTAGGGCACGCTTTCCACTAGAGCAAGAAATGCATCCAGTCTTCCGCGAACGATAAACGTCAAATTTTTTTGTTAGTAGGAGATGCATGAGAAGTTTTTTGTGACAGATGAACTAATGCCGCATTGTTAGGGAGTGAATGTCGCGTTTCTTCTTGAGGCCGAAGACGGCAATTGTTTGTCCGACCCCTCAGAAAAGTTGACTTCACCATTCTGCGTATAGGTCAGTTCCGATTATAGATTGATCCCCGAACTTTGGAACGCCATTTTATGAAAAAAATTTCGACCTATAATCTGCAGTATAAAGTTATATAGATGAACTTTGCTGGGGAATTAGTAGTTGGCACGATACTGACTTTTTAAAGCACTGAAATCGTACGCTGTCGTGGCGGTTGCAGTTGTCGCAAGGTCAGACATTGATGGCACTGGTTTTGGGTGGGGTGTCATTGGAACGTACGCCATGGGACTCAATGACCGGTGCAACAGAGCCATGTTGTTAATAGTCGCACTGCTGTATCTGCTGCTTGGGTGGGGTTTGCCTTTTGCTACATCTCCTAAGGCAATTGCAAATTGTCTTGAATGAAGCCTGAGTGAAAGAATTGAATAATGTGGAAAACACCAGGTAGGTTGCTTCGCCCTTTAAGGCTTTTCTGAATGCCAATCTTTGCAGAACCAGGGCACCAGGGATGCCACAATGGGCAACTCGGAGAGCATCTGCCGACTCTACGAGGTCGGTCGACAGCGAGAGGAGGACGATGATGAGGTGAGCAACCTCCCTCATCGTGTTGTGTTGACATGGTCGATTCTGGTGAAGGCTGGAGATAATGTAGGAAAATGTGGCATCAGCATTTGCATGATTACCAGTGTGGCTGTACGTGCGTGGCAGCGAGCTTTGCTCGTATTCATATAAACAGTGTTCTTGTAAATTATCGTATTGCTGAGCGAACAGCAGCATGGCCAGTTTGTTGGGCTGTTCAGTTATGAGACATCTTGCACAATTCATTCAAGTAGTAGTATTTGTTGCGTCTCGAGACAAGGAGGTTGAGCATTGTTTTCGGGAAAACAAGTAGAGCGCAACACTGTTGGTGCATATTGCCCACGAGACATAAGTATGTATGTTCCAACGGCCATGCACAGATGCGTCTCGTGACGTGCGATTGCTGGTACCAACTAAGAAAGGCTACACCCGCAGTAAGTGATGCGTCGAAATTCTGCCTATCTGTAAAACCGTAGAAAGAGTGCAAAGTACTCGTCCAAGAGCATTGTGCAACTTTTGTAGTAGAATAGTCAATGGTATCACAGCAAACATCAACAGTAGATGTGCTGTGATAAGATATGTGGCCCTGATAATACAAAGAAAGGAAAAAGCTAGAACATTAGCGCATGCATTGATTTCATCCATAGGGACTCATGGCATCCAGTCATGATGTCATTGATACGCTAGCGAATAAATCTTTGTGTTCTTTTGTGGAAAATAGACTTGCACAAACAGTGAATTTTAGGTTCGAAGAAAATTTCAAGCGAATAGTGATTTTGGTTGAGAAATTTTGAATCAAATTTGAGCAGTATACATTGCATACAATTAAGAAAAATGAACATGTTTGTCATCACCCTACTAACTTGCATGGTACTTTTAAACATTGAAATAAGGCCTGTGCAAATGCCACTCCTTCTAGTTTAAAGGAGCACTGACATCAAATTTACTCATGCCAAGATTTTTGCGTCAGAGAGTAGCTATAGATCCCATAGCAGCGATTCACGACCTAAAACGCAATTGAGGGTCGAATAACTATCACTTTTACTGATTTATATCACTGGTACTTAGCCCGCCATTTTTAGCGCTGGGAGCACCAGCAGTGGCGCTACCTCACGGTCACCTCCAAATCATGCCACAGCAGACCACTTCTCCACAGAAAAGAGTGACGTCAGGCTCAGCTGCTCCGCAAACGTTTCGTCTGCTAGGCCGACACATTCAGTCATGCCTTGTCACTTGCATTGCTGTCGTCGCCATACAAAGTGTCCACTCGGGTTCAATACGATAGTCTGGAGCTTGGCATCCCCGCGATTCGTGATGTCGTGAACTATATTTGCTTCCATCGACCTTTTGCAGAGCAGTGATTCCGAAATGGACGCCGTTCCAAGCAGCACTTCAGAGGTGCCCGAGGATGCACGCTTCAGCCATGTTCATTTGCGTGTCTCAGTTAGCTATATTAGTGTGTTTTGGCGTGCAAAGCATTCAGGTATACGCAGAGGAGTCAATGCAATATAGCTATCACGAATGAGCATCAGCGGAGAAATAGAATACATTTCCTGCTTGCCAGGTTCTTTTTTGCGCCTCCAGATGGCCCCGCCTATCCAACCTTTCACGATTAAAATTTACTATCCTAACTAGTATAACAAGCATTTAAAATTTAAAAAATTATGAATTTATGTGAGGGGAAGATGTTAATTTAACCTTGAAGTGGGGATTCGTGGCAGTGCATATTTTTTCTGGATAAATGTTTCCACGGCTTAGCAATCCTGCACTGCAGTGAAACAACCTTTACAGTGGGTTACATGTTGAATAATATACGCCTATTTATTCATTTCAATCAAAATTTTCAACCATTTGAATTTGAATGACAGAGAATTCAAATACAGTAATCTTAGTCTGAATGTTCGAACCGTTTGAATATTCGCACAAGCTTGGTGAAAAACCATGACCAGTTATTGTAAGCACTGTAGTATTCAGTGTGTAAATGGTTGTGCTGGCTAAGCTAGGTAAATTAAGCCAACTTATTCCATAGCTTTTTAGCACTAAACATGAAAAAAAAATCCAGAGTTAAATGTGCGAGAGACTTAAAACATAACAGTCATCTTTTGTCTAGATTTGCAGGCAGTATGTCTATAACAGATGTATTAACACTATAAATAATTACATGTTGACCGTAGTCCCCACCATTTGATGGTTTTTTACATCCATATTTAGTTACTTCTTCACACTAAGATGTTCATCATCCTAGACGATTTTTATTATGCGCTGAAGTAAACCTGTCATGAATGTGACATTTGGCTTCCCTTTGCAAATTACCCGTTAAGGCTGGTAGGTCGATTTTTATGTTGAAACTTTCTGAAGTAGGACAAACACTTGTGAACTTACCTGCACTGAAAATGTTCTGTTGTGAACCTTAGAATTGCTTGGCTGACAAGCACTACATTCTCAACAAACAATAAAAGAATTGCCTTGCAGACTTTAGATTCACAATGCAACGTATAGGAGCTCAAAATTTGTATTCAGCTGTAGAAAGACATTACACTTTCGACAGTGGTTAAGTGATAAGTGTGTCCAGATCTTTGCGTAGCGAACCTCGCAGGCAAGTTATGGCCAAAGGCATTTTTGAGGCATCTCTTTGCGTAATTGTGCTTTGCCGTGCCGCATTTGCTGTAGCAAAAAGTGTGCTAGTTTTTAGATGCAAATTAAGTATGTGCAACCACAGTCACTGCTCGATATACAATCACCGACGGATTTTTCGGACTCCAAAAATTTGAACTTGTTTGATATTTCAGACTTCACAAATGCACTGTCAAGGTTCTCATTGCACTAATGCATTTTGGCGGCTGATTTTTCGGATGAATTTACACTCTAATGTTCGATTTTTCGGACTAAATTGTTTGTTTCGAGCTCTGCGGCTTGATTTTGAAAACTGCCATGTTGGATTTTTTGGCTTTGTCAACTTTGGCTTGCAATGACTAGTTCTGTGTCTTAAAAGATTGGAAGTGCGCACAATCTTCCAGTTTCACAGGCCATGTTTGATCTTCCTTGGCTTGCAGAATGGCAAAACTTTTCTTTTTCAGTCAGCCTTATCATCATTATTAATACGCTGGTACGTTTTTATTTTTGGGTGTTTGTTTTTCTGGTCGTCAATGCACACATGGTCGTGTTAGTTGTGTGTCACAAATGTTCGAGCCGTCGTGCATGTCACATGCTCACTTCTGTTCCCGATTGCTCAGTAGCACTCCGTGGTCATGGCGCTCGGTTACTGATCTGGAATACGCTGGCTCGATTGGGCCCCGATGGTAGCGTTTCGATGGTTGCGAAAATGCTGGAGGTTCATGTACTGCGTGGTGTCCATGCAGATAAAAGAAACCGAGACCGTGTTGTTAAATCCCACCCAACAGGCGAGACATTGCACGCATCTTTTTGCGATCGGCACCAAGTTTTGTTTGCTTGGTTCTATGGAGCTACCAACTTTGCTGCCCGCAACAATCGCCGGCAATGATCGCCAACGCGCTTACCAGCGATGTTACCTTAGCCCAAGTAGAACCAGATTTGCTCATCTCCAAACACAGCATGTAGCATGGCATTATTGGGAATCCTTTTTAGACTTTTTTTAATCCAAATAAACTTCATTTTCATGGCTTGGCCACTTTTTCAGACTATTCCATTATTTGATCGGACTATTTTGCAGTCCTCGCCAGGTCCGAAAAATTGGTCAGCGAGTGTGTGTGTGTGTGTGTGTGTGTGTGTGTGTGTGTGCGCGTGCGTGCGTGCGTGTGCGCGTGGGTGCGTGCACGTGCTTTCTAGAGACCATCAAATAGTCCTAGAAATCTGGCAGTCGGGAAAAACAAATAGACTTTTTTTTACATTCCTGTGATTATACAGTCAAACCCGTTTATAAGAGACACCAGTGTGACTTTAGTAAAGTATGGGCAGATAAGAAAATGCATACAAGGTACCATAAGAGACATCTCATCTAAAAGACAACAATTGCTGCCCGAAGCATGCCTCTTATAAAGAGGTTTAACTGTGTTGCCACAGACAAGTCTGAAATTGCTCTGAAAGCCTGCTACTACACCTTATGAGGTGTCTTAGTGCTTGTACAATAAACTGGCGTGAATATGTGGAGTAACTCCCAAACCTGCCTTAACTATGCACAGGTTGCAAATTTGCATCTCCTGTCAGCACCACCACTGTCAGCTAGACGTGGTGTGGAAAAATTATGACTTTCTTTCGCAATTGTGCCATAGTGCTTGTGATACTAAAGAGCATCATGAAACGACGCAGAACACAGCAGCCATGGCATGCGAGCTGTCTTTTGGGATCTGCTAGAGTCTAAAAAATGCGGCACATGACAGCACTTGTTCAAAGCGATGCGCTAACACGGTTTGGCAGCGGGGTTGGCTTCAGTTTGTGCCATTTAATATTTGCAGTCAGAGCACAAAAGTTCCAAAAATACATACAGAAACATAGGTACATGCATTACCTTTGCACGCGCATTTGTGTGGTTATATCCCACATTCAAAATCAAAAATGTTCGGTGGAAATGAGTGGCACTAGGACTTGTGCAGAAAACAAGCATATGCGAGAAATAGTCACATAGTTAACGCAAAAAATTTCCTAAAGTACTCGCTTATATAAACAAATCTATACTTCGTGCTTAAAGAAGCTCGAGTACTGATAAGAATGAGGATACGCTAAATAATTGTGTACTCACCGAGGAGAATGAAGTGAACAAACTACCGCAGTATCAGTCGCCTTCTTTCTAATGCGTCAGTTTCTGATTTGCGCCGTTCTTCGTTGTGCTTCGCCTGCATCTTTGGGGAAGTGATAGAACAATACGTTGCCATCTTTCCACTACGATGCCACGCATTCTCACCACCTAGCGGACGCTTTTCAAGGCGTGGCCGCCAGGTGGTGAGCGCTTGGTTGGGAAGTGCATTATATATGCAAATTTTGGAGTACAAGTTGGCTTTACGGCACTGCTTTATAGTAACACAAGAAAAGTGATATCATGTGTGGTTTTATTGTTTATTTTTTTATTGCTCATTGTTGGAGGTGCAGGTTATACACTAGAAAATACATTGCTGTGATGGAGTGGTCAGATAATGTATACTTATAGGCATGTCTTCATGTGGCATTTTTTAGTCTGCATGCTCTTGACCTTTTAAAGTACTGGGATCGTACGCTGTCATGGCGGTCACAGCTGTCGCAAGGTCGGACATTGAAGGCACTCGTTTTGGGTGAGCTGCCAATGGAACGTACACCGTGGTGTCTCAATCACTGGTGCAACAAAGCCATTTTGGTTATTAACACAGAATTTTTTTGCCCTAGAGCAATAGCAGATGCGGGAACGTGTTCCCCTGTCTCTGTTTTTTACCTTCCCAAGAATGCGAGTGATAAGTAAGGAATAAATCGGCTGAACCAATGGATAAACTATCATGCTGTTCGGTACCATTCAGTCCTGATCAAATCCGCATCCATTCTACTTTACAGTTGCCTGGGGAATACGTATCGCGGTGGCTTACCAATTACGGCGTTGGTTCAAGTTTAGTTCTTGGCCATGGTGGCTACACTTCAAATGTTTAATATGAGGAAAACGCCCCTGTACTTAAGATTTAGGGGCTGAATTTAGGGGCTTAAGATTTGGAGGCTTAAAGATTCAGGGGCTTGAACTGGTTTGAATCTGGGCAGCTTTTTTTCTTTGAGTGTTCATATATATAGATACGTATACATATACGGTGAAGGATGGCGGCGGTGGCGACGGCAAAAAAATAGCCTGGGATGTCCATATAAATGCTATCGTAATAAAAAGGGGCCAGACACGTTTTGGTGTTCCTGTCAAAAGAATCTAGTAGTAAGCAAAACTTTGACCTACGCTTTTGCGGCAGCCAGCTGCACGGTCCTGTCCGTTCATGTGTGTACCAGGAAGACACACGCGAGTTGTTTTGACCAAAATAGATTCTGCTAGTTGTGTTGATCCTTTGAGACTCTCACAGTGAAAAACTCTACCTTCGTGTATTCGACTACTACTAGCCACTATAAGACTGTAACGCTGATGTTGGCGCTTGCGATTGAGACCTTCTCCCACCCCCCTTTGTTTTTTGCGATGTTTTTTGTTTGTTTGTTCTTGTTTTTTTGTGCCCCCCTCCCCCCGTTGCAGGAAATCTCCCGGATTCAGAATACTTGAACTTGGCAGGTATGCAGTATTACGCAGCCCCAAACCCAACATCAGAACCTCTATCCCCCCCCCCCCCCCCCCCCAACTCGCCCTGGCACTTTATCTGAGAGCCAACATGACAGTTATGACGAAATTGCACCTTTGTGACATGCGTGCTAAAAATAGACTTCATTGTTATATTTCTATGCCAGTTTTGTACATTTCTCTCAATGTAGAGTAATTTTATTCTCTGCCGAAGACAAGGCCTATCTGCCTTCTTTGTGCGACCCTAGCTGATTGAGCTCTGACAAGGCTGCCGACCCTGGGTTCGCCGCTACCCTACAATGCACGTTGAAGTTTCAACTTAAGAAAACGCCAAAATTTTATAAAATCTCTTGAGCAGCTGCTTGGCCAAAACTATGCTATTAAGGCTTACCTTCATATGTGGCATTCCAGCTTGTCTCAAAGGCTCGATGCACAAAAACTCTTCAAGTTGCATAGGGACGAGACGGCGCTCACATTGTGCGGGCATTTTTGAGGAACATGAAAATAGTTTCTTTATTCATCACGAAATATCTTCTCTTCCTCACACAGACGGCTACGTCTTTCCGCTGTCTCCTTAACAAGCCGCTCGCTTCTCGTCGCGACTGAAGTTTTACGGCCTCGCCGCTGCCACTGCCGCTGCCGCCGCTGCTGCCACCTCGACCACCGCTTGCGCAGTTTCCCCATGACTGTGTCTTGTGTCTAGGAAAACCTGATGTTCATCACAATTTCGTTTCTACCTGCATAAAGAAAGAGAAAAAGAGATTTATTGACTCATTGCCTCGATTATTTCGTATAAGTTGTATGTATGAGCGTTCGATAATCTTTCTACACGAGATACACGGTGCTCTCTCAAAAGCCAATTACTGCACGGAAGATTAGCACTAGCTCCATGCGGTTAGTGGTCAGTGGTTGTATTTTATTCGTCTTGGCAGGGTTCACAGCAGAAGAAGTGATATCAGCGGCAGCAGCAGCGGTAAACATTATGCATGGCACGAGTTTATACGCAGACTGGCAGCAATCGTAGATGTTTGAAGTGCTCTAGGTCTTAGAGCTTGCGCTATTCTTTATCACGCATTTCCCCACTGGTTATCGTCTCTTAGCTTCATTTGCAAAGAGCTTGAGGTTTGTATGAATGCAGGACACGTCTTTCCGCATTCATAATTAGTCCATAATTACTGGACACTAATGCATATGCAGGCACCGGCTTTACAAAGACGGAGCAGTGAAAAAAAATTAGCAGTCTTTTGTACTAGTCTACTTTGCATTCAAATACACGTCAGGCCTTGTATTACTGTTCGAGTTTTTGTAAGAAACGACGGTGTCAAAGTTCAAGGAAGTTGCAGTAAACGGTGAAGTTCCTCCATTTTTAATACCTTTATTGCTCACTTTGCATTCAGTATTTTATCGTTCGATGTGGTGATCAGCATCCTAGTGAGCTGATCTTGTCGGTTGTGTTTTCCAGGATGCAGATGACGACGAGTCCGACAACTTGGCCGAAGAGGACACCGACGAGGATGATGACGACGGTGAGTTAGCATTGCGAAAATCGCCAACTATTTGCGGCATCATCTAGGGTCTAACAGACAAAGAAAAGTCAATTTCTGCATGCACCCAGACAAGCTTTTCAAGTTATTGTACAACCAAAGCCTTAGGTTTGTTGGTATCAGAAATTTTTCATGTGAAGGCATAATACTGCAGACAGTGTAAAAAATTTGTGGTAGAGATTAAGGTTGAACCCTTGAGATTACCATTAATCACTCTCCTGTTTTGGCACTGTCTGTAGTAGACTGTTCGAGATGTCGCAAGTGAGTGCGAAACCAGAATTTATTTTCTTCTCTGCTTTCTTTCGTTTCATTTTTGAATGAAAAGACTCCGGCGACGATGATGATGGTAAGTCAGTGCTGGCAAAGCCAGTTGCTCCAAATCTCTTCTTGATGCTTTCTGCAGTGAGCAAGCCAAGTGCATAAATGTTGTGAAAAAGAAAAAAAAATACAAACTGGGAAATACAGCATGTGTCATGATTTCGTAAAAGCATTCAGTACAGTTGTTCTGGAGGTGATAAGTTTACAAGAAAGGCAACCAAAATTTGCCTTAGCCTCTTATTCTAAAATGTCTAAAACGGCTCTTCCCTGAAGGATCCATGTCGACTTGAGAAAGTCTATGGGAGCGCCGTAGCAGCAAGTTATCACAGATTCTCAGCAACTTCTTCTGTCTCCAGACAGAACAAGTCACTGCATATCAGTAATAATTTGCAGCAATTTTTTAGAAGCACAACCTCATTTTCAGTCAAGCAGTGATGATGCGCTCAACTCATTCAAGCAAAAGATGAACTTCGAATCGGACTTGTTGAAGAATACAGGGGTTAGTGTGCCAAGTGACGATCGAAAGACGGAACTGCAATTTTATCACACGTGTGCTCGCACAGCTTGGGCCAAAAGTGTCAAGCTTTGAGTTCTTAACGTTTTGCATAGCAGCTGCGATTAATTTACACATGCTTAGATACCTCTAGCGCTTGTGTCATACTTCGATGGGTACAATAGGTAAAAGCTACCAAGGAATGAAATTCTCACTGCTTGTCCCACAAAACATCTGTCGGAATGATGATCAGACAATAGAGCAGTGCCGTTGCCGTGTTTGAGTTGGGGTAACGGGAACATAACGCCAACCTTCCTTGTAAAGCGTGATGCGAGAAAGCAAGCTATCACTGGATAGCTAGAGTAGGGTCCGTTCTTTTTCTTCTGTTCCACTTGCATGCTCACGGAAACCTCGAAAGAAGACAGCTCACTGATTCAGTTGATCGCTGAGGTGACCTTGATTTGAGCCAGGACACGGCGTTTGTGAAGGTGCGGCCTCGTTTTTTCATCTTTATTAATTTTAGGAGCAGCTGCGATTCGCATATCGACTTGCGTTACCCTGCCAATTGCGGCTATCTTTGCACTTAGCAGACTATAGACGTTATGAGGGTTCTGTCATAATCTGATCATATTGCCTTCACCCAGTCTATAAATTAGCGACATGCTTGTATTAGTACATGGCCTGTGAAGGCACTCTTGCGCAAATTAGGTCTTGCAATCAGTTGCTATCTTAACTATCATAATTTCTATTTGAGATCATCATAGTTATTATCTCACGCTAATACTATTCGAATTGGTATTAATGTTAAAAACCTATATCTTTTTCCGAATTTTATGCAAAGCTGCAACACTTTTTTACATGTGCTTAGAAAACACTCACCACCACTTTAATGTATCAAACGCTGCACTGTGCCCGTGTAAGTGTGGGTCTTGCAACGGTACTGTGGGTCACCTCTTTCGCAAGCAAAGAACGTTCAAGTCCGTGAAAATAATCCGGAAAGAATCAGTTTCGGGGGGAAAAGTTACCAAGCCACTTTCCTCAAAAACAGCGTGGCTTATGCCACTACACTTTTGCCGCTCCAGACTTGCATATCCTCTCCTGTAAACTTCATTGCAACTGCAGCTTGTAAGGCTGCAAAGTATGCTTCTTGTAGGTTAGGTCTGTCATATTGCATTGCTATTTTATTATCTGCAGTATATTTTTTATCACCTCCTTCACAGTACATATATCCTGATTCAACATTATCGTTTTTGTTAAGCACTTTCGTCATGCGTACTGTGGGGTGACAGACTATCAGTTTCGCTCGAACATGGGCTTTGACTCAATTGGTATTTGGTGCTGTAATAACATCTAAATGGTATCGATAATTTCTGCTTGTTTGATATCGTAGCGATGCATCTGTTGTGCTTCGGTACACTTATTATATGTCTGCTTGTTGATTGTTCATGATCCATTGAAGCCCTTTTCTGGACAGGCACGGACATGCGCAATACTGCCGTACCGGGTGCATGTGCCTGTTGCTGGTGGCGACTAAACGGTGCACATTGTATCATTGTGAATGCGTGCCGCTGTTCAGGTTTCATTTGACACCGCCTATACATTTCACTTGAGTGTGTGTCTGCACACATCGCATTAGCTCTACAAGGTGACCATTCCTGACTAGACTCGTTCCTGACTAAACGACTTTTTTTTAATTATTCTAGTCTATCGGTGTATCTTGGTTGAAAGCCAAAGTATATGTCCGCTGAGCTTCAAGGTTTTGGTCTAGTAACTCCTGCTTGTGGTGGCAACATTTCAGTGCAGTCTAAAGGGCAGTAAAAAGGTGTTTACATCGATTGAAGTGCTCACTTAGGCATACCGTAGTTCCCCCATGCAGCGGGCCTCGTAATTATGTTGTGGTCCGGGTGCATAAAACTGCAGAATGGTTTCTTTTTTTTTTTTTTTTTCCCCTAGGTAAAGGTGCACAGTCAAAGCAGTCGAAGCTTTGAAAAAAAAAAAAACACTATCGAGTTATTTCACTGATAAAAGAGGCTTTATTGGGTACACAAATCTTGATTTGCAGTTTTACCGAAGCAAAGAATTTTCAGACAGTTTGAAAATAATTCTCAAAAATGAAGCCAATAACTAAGCAATGCATTAATCCTGGCATCCATGAGCAGTACAGACGGCAGTCCTATGCCTGTCTGTTCTTTCTCGATTCATTGTTGGCACTGTGTTTTGTATAATTCTTCGGTGATTTCTGGAAGTTTAACTCAAATGTTCACTTCAGTGCACAGGTTCTTTCCAGCTTTGAAAGTGGGAGCCGTGATAAGTAATACCTGCACTTTCTAGTGTTCCGACTGCCTCCTTATGAAGTGAAAGTAGTGTTTGATGACTGCTAATAATGTTGGGTAACAGTGTAGTTCTTGGGTAATAATGTAATATATATCATGAAATCGCACCATAATTGCCATAATTTATTATGAGAAACTGTGTATTGCAGAGAATCTAGATGTCACCTTAGCATTTCAAGCCGAGTTTCAACAAATTCGAATCTTCAAAGAATTAACTAGAAAATTGGGTGCATCCAACTTGTGTGTCAACTAGAAGGGGTTAAACAGTGTAAGTGGTGCAGAGTCACAGCAGCATTTGGCACCTGCTGCATGAAAACCGTTTGCAGACAGGAATAAATGGGGTGAAAAAATTACGTTGCAAGACTTTTCGTGTTTGAATTGTGTACTCATAGAGAAGTGATGCCTCCCAGATGTTACATATTGCAACTGATGCAGCATGCGAAGTAAATGCTAGAACATATAGGTAGCTTTCGTAGCTATACACCAGGTTACAGTGTATTATTGTACGCTGTGTTATGTAGCCTGTTGTAAAAACCCCCAGTTTTTCACACCTAGTGCACTTCACTCAGTCTTTAAGCATATGTTTCTGCTTATGCTACAAACTGATTGTAGTGGCGTTTCAGGATCTGCATTCTTTGTTCATGATCGTGCGGTGTAGCAGCACCACTCCTAGTGTATGCCAATTTTTCAAGACGTTTATCACAATGCCAGCTGTCTAAGTGGCCGCTGTTATTTCATTGTGTTGTAGTGGTATGTTTATTGTCGTATTCTTAGGTGTGGTAGGCATGTGCTAGGAGCATAAATTAATTTATATTTGTTAATGTGTATCCTATCCAATTACTAAGTACGCTCTTCAGTAGAAGTAATGGAAAAAATCAATATTGACGAAAAAGCTATAGTACTTGAAAAGCATATTTATTTCCAGCTCATGAAAAAACGTTAGTTTTTTATTGCTTGAGAACAGTATCCTACGTATAACATGGACCATTGATTATAAGTAGAGTGCCTTTTTAGAAAGTTATGCTTAATTATTGGAACGGGTGCTTACGCTATTGTCCACAGTATGCATTGGGCACTATTTTTTAGCAATGAAGTTTTTGAACTTGGCGCTGATGTTGTTTTTTCTCCGTTGTCATTATTTGCTTGAGTGTCAGCTCACTGAACATATGTTAATGCTAAATAATGGCATTATGTTGTTGCTTTTTTTTTCCTTTGTGTGCGGATAAGCTAACCCATTATTTCTTTCATGTTTTTCACTCAACTGTTTGGGGCTTTTAGCTTCGGCATATATTTTTAACATTACTGTGTTACCAGCATACAAAATAGCGTTTACCACATTTCCAGAACCCATGTTTCAGCAAGGTTCTAGCTCCCGATATTGCATTTGCATACGTGCATAAACGTGTGCTTCTACGTTTGCACAAAACACTAAATGGTAATATTAACTGCATTTAAACTACATTTTTTTATATATAAGATTGAATCACCGCTGCTACAAATTCAAAAGAGAGGTTTTTAGCATGCACATTATCCTAGTATACTCAAAGGGGTGCAGGAATACCGGGTTATTGGATGAATGCTGTCAACATTTTGTGACATTTCGTGCAACCACAGTCAAGGATACACTTGTTTTTGCCTAGTGTTTTTGAGAGGGAAAGTTATTAAAGAGGGAACTCGCTCGTAACTTGCACCGCTGTAAGGCATTTACACCAGACGTGAAATGCACAAGGTTTCTACAGTAACAATTTTGTGCATGCCTGGTTCATCTTCGTCTCGCTAGATGGTGCCACCTCTCCAGCCTGTCGGTGCTTTAGGCATCTCATGGTTACGGCTTCAGTATTTTAGGTCGCCAAATCTAGCTTCGGTAATCCGGCTGGAACAGGGTGATTGTGATTGGCGCTTGCACTTGGGTTTATATTGACTCGGAGGTTGGAGTATCCGCAAAAGGATGCTCGACGGCTGAAGCCTCCACAAATAGTTATCACGTGTGGCCATAAACACAGGTAGATGTGCAAAGTGTGGTCCTATATGTAAGGCTTATTTGGCAAGTCGTTCATGTTTCGTCAAGGCCCACTGCGTGTGCAGATTCCTTCTGTTGTTTGGTAACGTAAGCAAGTACCGTACATACAAGCTGAAAGCCCCCTTTGATTCAGCTTCGCAGTACCGGCCCATTGTGATACGCTCTTGTTTCTTTCCCAATCCTCCCCCTCCGTGTTCTTTCACTACTTAGCAGAAGACATGGACGCCGACGAGCACGATAACGATGATGACGACGATGGGGATGATGTGGCGTTCAGTCTCTCAGACGTGAGCGACGATGGATCCGATGACTCGGACGATTCGGACGAAGACCAGGTACTTTTTGCACTGAACGAAATCTGAACCGGGAGAATGCCACAAGTCATGGCCGCAGCGTCAAAACACGGTGATTGACTTGTGTGTGTGAAGAGAAGAGAGAAGGCAGAGGAAAAAAAACTTTTAATTTATATTATAGACTTGTAACATACTACAACTTGACTACCCTCTGACCGGCAGGAAGGACAGTCTGCTTACTGTGATTAAATCTCTTCCCGTCGTCATTTTATAACGCGCAAGTTTACGAAGTGCAGTGGTGGACCGTTGGTGTGTGGCGACACACTTGGGTTTTCTCTGGGCGTGCGGACAGAACTCGCCGTCAGACGTACGCCTGTGATGTTGGTGCCCGCGCAAGTACCGAAGACAATATTCTGCATTATCCTGCTGCCGCATCACTCCTTGTGGCATGTCTTAGGCCTCTTCTCCTGCCACTATCCTCCCTCCCTAGTCCTATAGGCCACTCTCCCAGTATTTTTTTGACAGCTCAGGCCGTCAATAATGCGTGCTCTAGTTACCCACCAGGCTGCTAATTAGCTCACATGCTTTTCTGCCACTTGCATGTGTTTTGGTTTGTCGCTTATTTTACTCCCACCTGCCCACACGTTCTTCTCGTTATGTGCTTTCCCGATTTCCATTTTGTTGCATTGCATGCCGACAGAATCTTGCTCGCTGAGCTGATGCAATCTTGCGCGAGTGTTGGATGAAATCCTAGATACAGTCAAGGCCTCTGCGACGAAGTTCTTGGGACCTCTGTTATGGAAGTTTCTTTGTAATGATGTTATGATAGCATACTTACATGGTCGTGCAGTGCACGTTATGCGTCTTTAGTGAGCAAAAAGATTACGAATTTTGTGTATATTTAGTCGTAACAGTCCAGGATTCGTTGTGTGCATGTAAACCTAGAGTGCTTTCTCGACTTACTGCGTACCTGTACGATAAGCACCTCTACTGTTCACCTTACCGATATTCCTTATTCACATGACAAACAGTGTCACCTTTCTGTTCTTCTCTGATCATTCTGCTGTTAACTTGAACACATTTTTCACTGAAAGAAACAGACCAAGAGTTGAGATTCTTAGAATATCTTCGCATGCTTTGCCTTTCATGTGCCAATTGTCAGGGAACATTTCTTGTAATGAGTGATTGGGTGTCGGTAACACCTCAGTTTCTGTGCTGTATAGGCAAACCTGATGTAGCAGAAGGCATTTGCAATAATGTGCATAAAAGAAAAGAACTCGGCCAGGATGTAACGAAACTATTATCACGCAAGAATTTCGTTGTAGAGGCAATTGACTGTATTTCCTCTGTTTTTTTTCTGTTTTTTTCCTCCTGTTCTTCTGTTATGTGCTTGCACCCATTTCTTTTCCTCTTCCGTTTGAGCAAAAAAATTTTCCCAACTGCAGCGGACAAGGTGATCAAGCAGCGAAGGTGGCTTGCCATGGAAGGGTGGAGCGATGGCGGCATGGCGGCAAATAAATTTCACTATTGCCTGCACATCGTTTTTATGTCGGGCGTCGAATGAACTGAAGGAAAACTGCGTGCTTGTGTTCCTTGCGCATGAAACTCGAGTTCACGGCGTGCCTCGTCACTTCTCTCGGAACACACGGAAGTTCTTGTTCTTGAAAGTGATTAAAACCTCTTTTTTACTCAAGTCTCCTGCCTTCAATGTCTGATTTTTTTTTTACTTTTGCCATAACATGGCAAGTGGTCTTTCACTACATATGCACCACGGCTTGGCAGATGCCTCTCTGCTTCACAACATGGCATCAAACTCTGCCACCTACGATCTGATAGAACTTGAGACTATCTTTGTTAAATGTCAGTGGATCTTGAAATTTTCTGGGCATGTCACTCCGTACACTTCCCTAATTATTTCAAAATCGCAGGGCTTGGCAGGTACACAAATCGCTTACAAATTTCATTGATTTCCTCTAAGCACTCTTTTGGCTTCCCCAAATTCGCTGACCACATTGTGTAGCATCAGGCTGGCTACAGGGACCGGCGAGCGGAAACGACCCGCTGCAGTTTCAGGAAGGCGAGAGTAATGTACATTTACAAGTCTCCTCGCTGGTAACTACAGGAGGCTCTAGCAGTTTCAGTAATACCATACTGTGCAAACAATGAAAGATAATACCCTAGTGCGACTATAGTATTAACCTGCAGCGTTTTCCCAAAATGATTTTAGACGCATGATCTGCTCAATATATACGGTTACCATTATCATTACATGGTGAAGAAATTGCCGGAGATGGGCTTTAAAAAGGCAATAGTGGTTCCACTCGGATGACCGAAAGCACAGCAGTCAATTTTCTCTGCGATTAAAAATAGTCTCACTCGTATACCCTGCAATGTTCTCCGATTCCGAGGTCACTTACTGTTGGACTTGTGGCGTTGGCCTACATTACAAACTCATTGGTACAGACTAATGTACATAGTGTTTGAGGTTAAAATGTCCTAATATGATGCTACCTTCCAAAATTGTGTTTAACCATAGAATTGATTGCTACATATGAAACTGCAAAAAATAAGTTTGGCTGTCGCTTTTCTTCCTGTCTGTGTTCCTCTTGTAGTGTGTGCACTCCACGAAAAATCATTACTTGGAGGCCAGCTTTCCAAGCGACAAAAAACTTTTTAGGTGCCAAAAATAGGCAGGCACAACATGTCTTGGGCCTCCGATATCCTAAATATAGGCAAAAAATTTTTCACATTAGCGCAAATAAGTTAGAACTCATGTGCAACCCGTATCTGCACAAAAATGCAGGCACTTGGACATGGCTGTCTCTATTGTGCCACATGGTTTGCAAAACGGTGTCTCCATTTATTTTACAGCTTGACAAGTCGTGTGTCCACTGTTCAACATGTTTCTGGGTGTCTTTTTTGCATGGCTGAGAAGGGCACAGTAGCTAGACTGCTAAAGAAACAGACCACCGGAAAAAACAAGGGGCGGATAGCTCTATAAATTGTGTAGAGCCAGTTTTTTTCCCTGGTGATGAATACCACAAGTAAATTACTAACCAAAAGCTGTGTGTACATCACATTTTTCTTTTTTCTTTCGCTATTCACTCCTTTCCTCTGGCGGCTATGAGTGGTTTCGTATTCATCAGCTGCAGCCAGCATGGTGGCAAAGTGGTGTATGCCGGCCGGCGCGTCCAACATCACTGCTGCCAGCAACGGGTTTATAAGTTGGCATTATACGTTGGCCCTTGTAGAGTTTAACATGCAGTGTTGCCCAGTAACTTAAACAACCCTTTTAAAGGGCATTGAAATGCAAAACTTGAGCCTAAGTAGTGTTCAGATAGGCACTACTTCTGAGAATAGGCATTTATAGGCATGCGTTACAATTTAAGACAAACGCCATAATAGGCATTTACAGGCACTATAAGAAAACTAAGTCCTTGTTAAGCTCCAATTTGTGCTCTTATACAAAACTGGCACAATAGTAGCACAAGGAACAAAATGTGTCTGTGCCTAAAATGTGTTCTCTAGTCATTTCTAACAGCCATCGTTTTTATCCATCCACGATCACGCCTCAGCATTGCTTTGTGCATACCTGCCAAGTCTTCCGGATTTCGACCGTTTTGCACGGTTTTACGGTTGTCATGAAAATCTTCCGGAAATCGAAGTTTCTGTGCGTGATCTGACCGCATTGACAAAAAAGCAGCTCATTCTGCTCCGGGCTTTTCAAACCTATCCTATTTTATTATAAATGACTTTAAAAGGCGTTCATCTAAACGTACAGTACAATCTCAGTGATGGGAAACCGCGGCAGATACGCATTTCCTGAAATTCCCCAGCCAAACTTTGCTTTGTTCATTAGGCCTCAAGTCGAATGTCTCAAACACATTTCCTAATCGTGGTGGGTGATACAAACTTTAGTAAGCAAATCGCGGTACGAAGGCTGAGAGCAGCGTACTCGAAGCTTCGGAAGTACGCGTGCAACCGGCGCACGCATCGTCTTCTACAGAGCGTGTGATTGAAGTTGACACAACCGCTGTGGACGAAACCGCGGCCGCTTTTGACATGGTTATGCATGGCGACGACGTAACTGACAGAACCCCGAAAGTGTGCGCTCAACCAGTCAAAGCAACGCTGCTTCCCGCAAACTCTGCGAACAGAAGTGCGGAAGATGCTATCGTGGATGGCATAAAACGACTTAGTTTTGAAGGCGCGTGTGCAGCCAAGCGCATGGGGATCGTAAAATGAACTACCGTTTGCCACATCGCAAAAGCAATCTATGAGCTCCGGGGGCATGCAGCGGTAGGTTAAAAGCGGTAAATACGTAAAAAAAAATAAAGTTGCAGTTTCGCCGCAAGGACGAAGCAATAAATGCGAAAGCAACAACTTTGAATGAGAATGGCAAGCAGATCGAAACGTGCAGTGCGCTGCTCACACACGAATCACGCACGAAAACGATACTCGCAGGACGAGAGCGAACTAACAACGTTTACCGCTCGACACGTAAAGCGCTGTTTAAACAAAAACGATGCACGATACGTAATCACAGGTACCGATGAGTACAAATTAACAAGCGTCCCTGTTGTCATACCTCACTGTGTATGAAAAGCGCGCTGTTTTCGCAAAAAGGGCCTGTGCAGAGACCAAAGTGACCTTTGCGGGCCCGGCAACTAACGCTTTCGTTTCAGTGAAAGCCGAAGGCCCACGATTCCCCCACCAAAGGATAAGCGAGCGCGCACAGGCATCATCCATGGGGCAAAGTACACGTGAGAGATAAGCACGCGTCGGCGCATCGCGACGAGCTCAGCGCCGAGCGTGGGCTGCTTTTTTTTTAGTGTTTATATATATATACATATACACATATGCATACATATACGATGAAGGACGGCGGTGCTGGCGACGGCCAAAAAAAAAAAAAAACACAGCTTGACTGTCTATATAAATGCTATCTCAATAAAAAGGGGCCAGACGCGTGTTGGGGTTCCTGTCAAAAGAATCTAGCAGTGTGCAAACCTTTGACCAGCGCTTTTGCGGCAGCCAGCTGCGCGCCGTCCCATCCATTTACGTGTGTCTCGGTTCAGTTGTTTTGACTGAAATAGATAAATAGATTCTGCTAGTTGTGTTCATCCTTTGAAACTCTCACCTTAGAGAAAACTCTACCCTTGTGTGTTCGGCTACTCCTACCCACTATAAGACTGCAACGCTGATGTTGGCGCTTGCAATTTAGACCCCCCCCCACCACCACCACCTTTTGTTTTTTGCGATGTTTTTTTTTTTTTGTTTGTCGTTGGTTTCCCCCCCCCCCCACCTCCTTTTGTTGCGGAAATCTCCCGGATTCAGATTCCTTGAACTTGGCAGGTATGTTTGTGCGCTGCCACCGGTTCTTAAGGTGGTACGGTACGATAAACTCCCCAAAAATCTAATTTGCAATTTTTACACCGACAAATCTCTTCACTCTGAGGAACAAACCTGTGGAAGCCCGACGTTGAGCGGCTGCTCTAAGCGGCCTAAATGCCACACCAAAGTGCGCCACGCGCCCTCTGTGGTGAGCAATATGCGCATATAAAAGTCCAGTTTTTCTCAAATGACTTTTTAAAAATATTTTCCAACTTCAATGTACCTTTTCTAAAAAAAATATTGAATCGATATCGATGAAACTTTGCATGCATAACCCAACAAGTTGGAAACAATCTGAACTGTGAAAGTTGTTGATTTTGTAAAAAGTGAAATTATGTCACCCTCTGGGGCTTTGTGCATGCAGTAATTTTTTTTTCACAAAAACTCCATAAAGGATACCCTATTTATAATTCAGATGTAACCTACGAGTCTCTACAATAACACGGCTTATTATCATTACACTCCTTTTGGTGGTTCCACGAAAAAAAAAAAAAATTGGATGGGTGAACCCACTTTATAATTTGGGAATGGGCCTTAGAAAGGAGAAGCAATGGAGACACAAAGAAGGGGTGCCGCGCAATAACCAGTCGCGTTCTTTGTGTGCCCGTCAAATTCGATGTGAATACTTGCAGTGGATTGTAAAATATTACGTAAAAAGTGACATATACCGTATACCCTACCATGCCCTCTTAAGGCAAAATTCAGATAGTTCACTCCTGTTACCCGTTGTTGCCATTTTGTTTCTCAAGTGCGACACAGTTTTTTACTTTGCAAGAAAGAAAAAAACGTCAAGTTTTACACTGCGCTTCTTAGCTGTACACCCATACGAGTAGGGAGTGTTCACATTTGTCCCAAGTCATAATATTCATGGCATGCACAGTACTGAACATGTCTGGTGCGTTTAGTGAAGCAATCACACACACATGCATGCCCATAATGTTAAGCACGGAAGATTCAAGTTCCAGCCAACGACACAACTGCACGTTGCATCATCCTTTCGTTTATTGTCGCTGGGAAACAACACATCACCAACACCGCATTCTGCAAGTGGCTGCACACTTTCGCACGGACGGATCACTCCACTTCATGTTCATTCGCATGAAAGCAACACACTTTCAACAACACTTGCAGCAAATCGCTTGACCCAGGAAGTTGCATCTGACGACTGAGCTTCGATAATGTATACAACTTGCCTTTCACATTCCGGCTTTCTGACTAGAGCTATTATGATGTGAGCTAGGACGAAGTAAAAAAAAAGGGTTGCTTCAACATAAAAAAAAACAGGCACACTCTTAAGTTTTTCATGTTGCACCATGCCCCTTTTTATGCTTAGCGTTTCAATTCTGGGCCTATTTGCAACAACGACTCTTCATACTCTCAATGTTACTGGAGAAAGTGCCTTTATCATAAAATGTAAGCACACAGGTATCATCACAACAGTCAACACCGTTAAAAAATAATTTCATGCTGATACTCTTATTACGGAATCCTGAAATGGTTACACAAAAGCATTCAGTACAAAAGGATAATGTCAAAGCGTTCACTCTGTCTACAGCAGTAATCTTTGGACATCTTACAGTGCTCTGACATTAAGAATCGCGACATCTTTCATTTGAGCAGTCGCAATACCTTTTTTGGTTAACCATTTCAGCATTCCTGCTTCAAATACAAAGAGGAAAATTCTAGAAACATTTAAACGAAAACACATGGTTGTAGTAAAGAGTACAGTCTTGTTCACAAAATGCCCTATTTTAAATAGCTAGCCTCACAAACAAATACTTCATATACACTTGCGCAAAAAACAATTCATTGCACCCTCATTTGCACTTGGGGACAGTTACAAGAGAAAGTTAACACTGGTGTTCTCGTTGTGACGCTACCAACGAAACATCTCTGCCGTTGACAACTCATCATTGCACAGTTGTCTTAATGGGTTTAACACAAGGAGAACCAAGTACAGGTATTGTAAACCACAATCGGATTGTCACAATACGGTTTCCACAAGGTCTCACATTGATCTTTAGTGTAAACAAGTAACATTAACAGCTGTAAAACGTTGATATGTCGGATATAACAAGTTCAGAGCGTTTTGGCTTCCAAGTCTTTTTAACAAGTGCATATTTTCAAACACTCCTTATTCAAGCTGAATAATAGAGCAATAATTTCTTGTTACTTTGACCACTCAAAGGCTATTGATTTTCATGAATAGAAAGTCTACATGTGCAGCTGCATGAAGCATATAGGTTATTGTTTTTTCACTTGTCAAAACCTCTTCTTTTTATTGATATTGGCTGAAAATTTTTACATCTAGCACACAATTTTTTTACAATCAAGCGACTGACTTGTTGAGTTCATCATAAGCATTGCATTTTTCATGGAGGGGCTGTAAATTCTTTTAAAAAAATATATGATGAACATCAAAGACATTAAGAAGTTGCACATGATTTCTGGTATCAGAAAGTGACAACAGCACCAGTTGGTCATTGGACAAAAGGTAATACATCAACATTCAACAGGAAAAACAAACATTGAAGTCTTGATGCAATACTTCTCAAATAGTTCATGTCTTTGCACAAGTTGTCATTGCACTATATAGGTTTGATAGTGTTTGCAAAACTGTGAAATGCACCATTTCCCAGGGGATGCTCAACATATTCTGAGAGTGGTGATAAACAGCCACGAAATAAGCAATATGCTGGTGTTAACTGGGTTTTGATTTTATTGTAGAGATTTTTATTTACTTAATGGCTATCTGGGTGCATGCATAGATTTGTAGCAGAATCTGGCGAATAGAGTGGTCCACCCAAATGATATGTTGAACTAAGTATCAGCTGATTCATTGCAACAATCGGCTGTGTCATTTATTATCATGAGGCTTCTAGACCTTTCTAGGCATAAATATTTTTGCTCTTTATGCACAAAAAAATAATAATTGTACTTTTGTCAAGAATTGTACAGCAGCTCGGAACCTCTGTTTAATAAAAACAGCCCTATAACAAACTTCCTGTTTTAAAAAACACGATTTTTGTGCATTCGATTCAATGAAGTAAGCTTATTCTGCCATTCGAATTCATGAAGAGGCGGATCGCACAACACATACGTAAGGCTTCTGCGGTTGTATCACAACACTTCATTCTTAATGCAGTCAGGCAAACGTATTTAGTTCTCGTCAAAAAGATCTATCACTTTATAGCTTATAAGAAATTTTTAAAACGTACATGGTGCTTGACTGATTCTTATGTTCGCGTTCATACTTTCGAAAAATGCTTACTGTTGCGCCAAGGGACAGAAAAAAAGCGGAGTCAAATTCTATAAAAAGCCTTCAGAGATATTTTTCAGGGTCCTTACAAGGCCCCTAAGCCATCAGCAAATCAAATTCGATGTCGCATTGCAGTTGTGCAAGAGATCACGGTGAACGCTAGCAGAGTTGCGGCTTTTGACAAGCGAAATGCACTCCTTTCTGCTTTCGTTCCTCGCTACGCTCGCATCGCCGACTCGTCTCTCCAACTCTCGGAGTTTTGCTCATCGCCGCGCGGTGACTAAAGGCCTGACCACACATACCCGTTGCAAAGCGTCAGCGCGTGATTTTCTTGACGCGGCGCCGCGGCCTCTCTCAAAGGAAAAGAGGGCGAGCAGCCACGCACCTTTTCTTTCCGTGGGGAGAGGACCCGACGACGCGTCAAGAAGTCACGCGCTTCTTGCAGTTCACCCACAGTCGACTAGCGTATGTTGTTCGCGACGTCACCTAATCCGACAGTCGACGTCACGACAGCCGCTGGGGAGAGCGAAATGCACGAGGAGGAGGACACGGCGTGATTTGGTAGGCCTGACCCCGCCTACGCCTTGCAGCGTGGCTTCGTGACGCGGCGCCGCCGTGCCATCTCCTTGTAGGGAGGGCGCGCGGCTACGTGAAACTACGTGCATTCTCCCTTCATAAGGAGGTGGCGCGGTGCCACGTCGGCAAGCTACGCGCTGAAGCGCTGCAACGCGTATATGCGGTCAGGCCTTGACGGGGCCTTTATGAATGGAAGCGCCACTGGGCCCTCTGTTGAGCTAGTGCACGGCCGCACAGGGCGAGCCCCATTGGCGCAGTCCGAGATGCTTCCAAGTAATTTGGAGACAAACATTGGCGCCGACCCCACATATCAATCAATCAAAGTTGCAGTATACTCGTCCAGATGTAAATGAAGACGTGTCCTTTCAGGGGATTGGGCTATAAATTAAATACACCTCCACATTATAAAGGAACCCTCGTAGCGTGCGCCGAAATGTAGTGAAGAAAGTCCAAGGAGACGCAACAGCGCCATCAGATTATACACTAGTGGTAACGGGACTTCCGGACAACCCGCGCCGTTCACTAAAATAGCCTAAAGAAGTTCGTTTTTTTAATAGAAATCGAACAGAAATAATCAAGTGCACTTTGGTAAGTCTTGTAAAGCACTACAATGTTCATTTTTTATCATAGATTGTTTGAGTGTCGGCATTAATATGTACTTGAAATTGCATGCACTGAGGAACTACCACGTCATCGGGCTTTGTGGTGGCGCAAATTTTGTCTTGCATTCACCTGATCATCTTTGTTACTAAAGCGATGGTATGCATATTATTAACATTTCAGACGCACTCGAGGAGTGACCTTTCACCCTGACATAGCAGTATTCTAATCTGTGGCCAAGGGGGCAAGCCATTGATTTGAGCTCCACGGCGATAAGCGTCACAATATTTAAAATATAAGAAAATGGCTGCAGCGATTACTACACACCATTTCAAAAAAGTGCCGTTAAAGTCGGTCCATCCAAAAAAAAACTATGGACCATCTCCCCAAAGGGAATCCTGATGAGATGTGAACGCGGGTGCTGTAAGACCGGCTTGAAACGAAACTCGGTGTAGCGATTACTCGAGTAAACGTTTGTTTGAAACACAGACACGGGAGGCGAAACGCGATGAAGATGCTTGCGCTCCGCTTCCTTGGCTCGCCTCTCGTCAGTATTACCCGTGCACCGTCTGTATTCTCGAACGCGTTCGGTGTTCTTGACTCGCACCTCGTCGGCGACGCTAGTCTTCCACTGCCGACGCTCGCCTTCGGCTTCCCTGGCTCGCGCCTTGTCGGTGTCTACGCGAGCGGCTTCGCTAACCCTCACGACGCCGGCGACAGCAGGGAAAGGTACTAGCGGGAAGCATGCCGCGACGGCGTCCCACCCATCGGCGCGATCGCGCGGTAAGCAGCGGCGCACTGGCCACATTGTCAGCGCTGCGAGATTCTCAAAGCGCGTGCACCCGTTGGCTTGCGGCTTCTTCTCGCCAACAAATGGAGAGAGCTGGCGCGGGTGAGAATATGCCCACGTGAGGAGTGGGCTCGAGTGTTGCGCGCGGTGGAGAGGGTGAAGGAATAGAGCTCATGGCAGGCGAGGGAGAGAGGTCACCGCGCACTGCTAGGAGGGCGTGAGCTACTTGGCACCGCTCCAACACCTGCGGCGAGGGGAGCGGTGCGGACGGAGGGTTAGCGTTACAGAAGCTAGCTAGGCACTGCGCCGTGCTCCCTACTGGGCTGCAGAAATCAGGGGCCTTTTTCCTCTTCTAACCACTACCACCACCACCAAAGAGCTGCTTCGCATCTGAAAACAGCGCATTCTAACTTCACCTGCTTGCAAAAACATCCGAGGAAAAAAAAGATCAATAAAAGCATCACAACGGGTTTGCTCGGCAGGGGCTTTCTAGGCAGCGCGAAAACAAAATCGGCTGCGACAGCAAGACGATTGTGCCCAGGATGGACACAAGCAAGCTTTAGAAACGATGGGCTTAGAGTCGGCGACTGAGATGAGAGTATTTGAGCGGTACAAGCAAGAGAGACAATAAAGTATCAGTTTCTTCGCTTCTGAGCGAATTAGCAGCGCGAAACACAAAGCTTGCAAAGCAGCCCAAGAAAGCACTGAAACCCAAGTACAGCACAACAGAAAAAAAAAACGGAAAACAATCTTATTGCCAACGTGTACGTCACGTTTGTAAAAACTTAGTCGATCATCGCAGAAACGAACTATTTTCTGCATCAAAGTAAAAAAAAAAAGTACTATTCCGCTCACGTCCGAGCCACTGCAGAATGCCATTTGTATGGAACACTTCTCATAAATGACCAGCTTGTCACTGAATGAAAAATATGACTGTATTAAGCTGTACCAATCGTGCATGCCACATCAGCATATGATGACATAGCGAATCTGTGTATTCCCGCGTTTTTAGCGGCAAGCTCAAAATGGCATCGCTGTTCGCGCACGCATTGCTTTGGTACATAAAAATTGATATTTTGTTCGCTTTATATAAGTTATAGAGACGCCATATTGTACCTATTGCTTTGAGCTTCAGTCGCAGGCAGCTAGTGGCCATTACGCACTGGTTCTCAGCCACAATATGCTGAAACTGCTGTGCACAGATTCAATTTCGGCTCATTAAGAGCAGAGAAGGAGAATGAAAAAAAAAAAGGACTAGCGCTTCCATGAGCATCTTTCATTGCCTAGTGCACCGGGCATCACACCACCATGCGACACTAATATGCGGGGAACAGCCCCACCAATTAAATTAACACACGCACACACACACCATGCTTCGTAGTTCCTAAGACGGTGGCCCGTCACTTTCAAGGCTATCATAGTCCTTGGACTCTGTCCTGTTGCAGCGGTAGTTTCTGATGCCGTTGTCGCCGGGTACGTCGTCGAAGCTTAGGTCCCACAGCTGCCCGTGCCGGCTTAGTTGCGGGGGCGCGACCGACAGCGGGGTCCCGGCCGCCGTCCTGGCCACGGAGCGACTTCTGGGCTCTCTTACGTGGTTGTTGTCCCACAAGCTTCGAGACTTCCTCAGCAGCGCCGCGTCGTCTCGGTCTCTCAGCTCCTGGCTCCAGAGGCCCGAGTACTCGGTGTCCCACAGAGCCGAGCGGCGCCTGGCGGCCGCCCTGGGGTCATCGTGGAAGCGCGGGTAGAAGCTCTTCCTGTGGATCCTCTCCTGGACGCTCTCTTCTCCCGGACTGCGCGAGCCGGGGCTGTGCACGCTCGCGTCGCTCGTCCGCCGCTCCATCGAGACGGGGATGAATTTGGGCCGCTGTTGCGTGGCCTCCTTAGGAGAGTTAGTCTCCATGCAGCATGCAGTCTCGGGCGGGGCAAGGCTCGATCCGCCGGGCTTACCTCGCTCGGACTGCGCTGGGCGGTCGGGAGGTTCACCCCGCCTCGGGCTCACTTCGCGTGCCAGAGAGCCGCTGCGCTGCGACAGCAGGCTTCTCAGCCCGCGCTGTCTGCAGCGCCTCCAGGAGCGACGAGTCTGCGGCGCCCGGGGAATCACCGTCGTCCCGGCGCACCGAGTCGTCCTGCGGCCAAAGGCCGCACTCGGTGCGCGCTGACGTCGTCGGCGGCGTGGTGATTACGATGTGTGCGTTCGGGTTGCTGCTCCGGTTGTTGATGGATACTTGCATCCGGACCAGGGGCCTACGGCCTCCGCCGCGCTCGTTGACGCTCAGGGAGCGGCTGCAGGGAGCCCCCGGTGGTGCCGTCCTGTTACTCTCCACGCTGATCTCGCTCTGGTAGACGGGTCGGCTTTCCTCGCCCAGGTTGAACTTGTCGCTTTGCGAACGGTTGTACTTTTGCTGGCACCGCTGCTGGGCGCCTTCTTCGCCACGTGACTGGAGAGGATCCGCGTTGTCGTTGGATAAGTGCAGCCACTTTTCGACCCGGTGTCGCGTTCCTTCCGGATCCTGGTGGACACCCCAGAAGTCTGAGTTGCCCGCGCCGCGGTCCAGCGAAGTGCCGCGGTCGGCGTGGTGACGTCCGGGCAGGTCCTGAAGCCTGTTCCTTCGCAGCGTGCCGAAGAGCGATGCCCTGTCGACGGGGTCCCAAACTCCCGACGACCGCTTGGAGAAAGGATCGCCCGCGACCCGGCTGTGCGGCGTTCCGGGTTCGCTTCCGGTCGCCTTCGACGGCTTGTCAACCACGAACCGCAGCAGCGTCTCTCTCTGAGGTCGGGAGGACGGCGAGGACGGCTCCTTGGAAGACCTCGAGAAAGGAGACGAGGAAGGCAGGAAGCTTTTCCAGTGGTTCCGGAAGTCGCGACTCATGTTGCGCATGAACTGGAACAGGGCTTGTGGGTGCGAGCTGTCGAAGTGCAGGTCGAAGTCGTCTTCATCTGAAGAATCCCTGTCGGTTGACGTGGACACCTGGCCGCCGCCGCCGCTGCGCCTTCCCCACTCGCGGGCCCGCCTCTCGGGCATCCGCTCTCGCCGGAACGGCTCCATGCTGGCGAACGGGTCCGCGCCGCGGAACAGGGAGCCCTTGTTGAGCTTCTTGATTGAACTCTTCATTCGCATGAGGTTTCCGAACGGGCTTCGAGGTGCGCCAGTCCGGGAACATGTCGTTGAAGATGTCGGTGGACTCGGACGAGCTGCCGCTAGCAGATCGCGGCACCGTCAAGTTCGTCCTTCGGTGGCGGGCCAGGAGTGCGCACGACCTCTTCGTCCACAGCTCGTCACGTTGCTCGGCCTTCGCGTGATCTTGGTCTTCTTCTCGACCGTCGTCCACGAGCCGTCCGACTTGGGCTGTGCGTAGACGCGACCGCTCTCCGTGATGCATGTACCGTCCTTACCGAACGTGAACTTCTTGTAGCTCCGCACGGGAGAGTCCGCGGCCAGCCTGGCGTGCTCGTCTGCAGAGGAACCTTCGGGCGACATCCTGCGCGGCGGGGCTTCCTGTTCGGGAATTTCTTCTTCCGGCGTGCCCGGAACCGCGTTGTCCCACAAAGCTGAGGACTGCTTCTGCTGCTCTTCCTCTGCTTTCTTCCGGTTGCTGAGCGTGATCTCAGCCGTACTCTGGAGAACGTTGTCCGCTACGTCCGGTTCCTTGCTGCCTTCTTCAGTAGACAGCTCGCGCTGAGGCTTGGACGCGCTCCTGCGCAGGATGCCTCTGGAGGTCACAGGTACCGCGTCTCGCTTCCTCTCCACAGATGGCGACTTGTCACCTTCGGCCGCGGCTGTCGGGAACCCGACTTCTCTTTCCCTGGGACTGGCGCCCAGGGGGCTCTTACTCTTGGGCCGCCTGGGCACGGGAATAACTCTCTTGTGCACTACTTTCTCCGGCTGCGGTGGACTCTTCCGTCGCTGCGGCGGCCGGTGAAGCGGGTCTCGCACCTTTGTCCTCCGGAGCAACGATACAGGGTGGTTCTGCGGCAGCCGACTTGGGTGTTTGCGGCAGCGGCGGCTTCTTGGTGTCCTTGAACTTTGGGGACGCCGAATTCGTTGCCGGAGACGCCTGTGTGCTCAGGCATTTTGGAATGACTATCTTACCCGGGCATCGCACCCCCGAGCCTCTTCGCGCCAGCACGGGCGCTACCGACAATGGCGGCTGCTCTTCCACCGACGCTGCCTCGGCAAGGGCAGCGTTCTCGGCGACATTCGTTTCCGTCGGCGCCATGGCGTCCTTAGACTGTGGTTCGGCCTGCGCTTCAGGTTTTTCCTTCTCTTCTTTCTGGGCCAGTTCTTCTTCAGGCTTGCGGGCGCTTTCGGCGACCGCCTCTCCTCCCTGTTCTATCGGCTTCTTGTCGCTTATGGATGTCGCCGGGGCTTCCTGGACTCCTCTGTCGTCTTGCACAACAGGCGACGCCGTCGCAGTCGCCCCCCTTCTTTTTGGACTCGTCAACGGCCTCAGCGGGTGCCTCCTGCGGGTGCTGCTGCTGCTGTTCGTCCTCGAACTCGTCGTCGTGCACAAACGGTCCTCCCAGCATTCCCACGCTCGACTTCCTGGAAGACGAGTCGGACGTACGCACCCTCTTGTTCTTGTGTGACACGCTGGACATCCTCATCAGGCTGCCGTCTGTCGAGCACTGGCGCTTGATGTTCTGGCTCTCTAGCTCGGCAGCCAGCGCTGCCGGAATGAAGTCAGCCGAGTCGTCGTTCTTCAACTGCTCAGCCGGCTGGAAGTCGAAGCTGTCACTCTTCTCCGCGCCGTCCGGCGGGTTGGCGGCCTTGTCAAAGGCTTCCTCAGGGCGTCGGCGATGCCGGGGCCAGCGCCAAAAGTAGGTCTAATCGCACGGGCGTCAGGTTGGACATGTCTTCGGCGAGTTGCAGCAGCGAGTGGTCGAAGCCCTGGTTGACCCAGCGGTCCTGGCATATGTCGATGACTGTCGCATCGCTTGGCGGGGTCCACGGTCAGAAGGCGACGGATGAGGCCCGACGCATCTGCACAGTAGAAGAGAAAGAGATGTTTTAATGTGTTACTCTACATAGAGCTATCGATGGTTAGGGAGGGTACGGCGCCTAATAATGTATTTGGACGCCTCGGTACTAGCGTTCCCTTCACAGGGTGGTATGAGGGTCCAGTGCAAGTCTGTCACATCACATTTGCAAGCTTAGTGATACGTGTACAAAAATTAAGCATGATTTAAAATGAATTCTGTACGATATTCCCAATGCGCCAACTTTTCTTTCTTCGTCGCGAAAGGCCTGCACACGCGTTTTCCGCACAGCCACACCACACATACGAGAACACCTGCCGCACGCAGGCGGAGGGCAAAAGAGCGAATCGGAGACACTCTTTCGCACTGCGTTTGCGTGCGGCAGATGTCCCGGCACGTGCAGCGCAGGTTGTGCGGATAACGAGCGTACGAATTCGAACCCCCTTCTCTCGTTCCGGTTGGCAGTCCGGCCCCCACGGTGTCGTCCTCACCGAAAGTGGCCGTTAGCCTGAAAAGGTCGCCGATCCCTGATGTGCAGCGTAACCGCGCGAAAACAACAAAAGACAAGGGACGAGCTCTTGTCAGGGTACCCTCTTGGCTTTTGTTGTTTCCATGCCTCCACACGACAGAGCATTACATCGCCTAATTTTAGGAAAGCGACAGCACGTTTCGACCAATATAGTGGGAGGGGGTGGGGCTAAACTTCGCCCTCCTAATGAGAGCCCTGCGCGGGGCTACGGAAATACCAACTTCTTGCGTATCAGGGAAAGCATCAGGAAAATTTGCGACAATTTTAAAAAAAAAATAAGAAATAAATTTTAAATATGTCCGGTGTACACGCCGGTCGAAGCACAAGGTGTCGAAGGCCTTCGACTCCGCTATATATCGATGGTCGTTGAACGCGTGCAATGCACGCACATTGTTTTTATTGTCCCCACAGCTGCGCCACGTCTCAGCTGTCTCCCCGCAAAAAAAAAAGAAGAAAAAAAACCACTTCCGGAATTTCCAGCCACACTTCCCACACTGCTTTTTTTTTTTTTTAGCGTTGTGAATGTTACGCGAATTTAGTGGAATACTCGAAGTGCAACGCGCCGAGGCGTGGTTAATAATAACGGCGGCGAGCAAGCAATACTTTTGCATTTCGTACACGTGTTTGTAGACTTGGGCGACGCGTTCGTCATCGACGGCTGGAACAAGAAGCAGTAACAAGAGGCGCTCACCTGACTTCCTCTTGGGCTCGTAGTAGTCCGCCTCGGAGATCTGGCGCACGAGCCGCTTGAAGTTGCTGCCGTCGAAAGGCATGGCGCCGTACACCAGCGTGTAGAGGAGAACACCCAGACTCCAACAGTCCACCTGAAGAAGCAAGGAGTTTATTATACATAGTATGCAAGTCGGTGCACTATGCAAACATACAAGGGAGGGGGGGGGGGGGTCTCGCGGTAAACAGTGTATACTGGGGCAGCTCATCTTAGAGGTGAGCTAAAGAATACGTAAATAGAACAGCACCTACATTGCTTATTAAGTACAAGGATCGTTCACGCGACACGCGAACAGCACCAATCGTGTAATAAGATTAGTCGCAATACGACTGATCGGAAATGGCCGCTTGGGTTGTAAAGTGACTGCATGCTTTGGCTAAGCCGGTCGTTGCTCAATTTTTGAGTCGCAAACCTCTTAACCAATCAGTTGCGCAGCAGCAGGACGTCCACTTCATTTTACGGGGCATTGCTAACGTAAGCAAACGTCTCACCCTGTGCGCACGCCTATAATCCTGGCAACAACCGCTGCTGCCCTGACGGAACACCAGTTCACTCGCCCAAAACACCTCGTGCAGTGCGCGTTGCGAGAAAAGCCGATTCGGTCGCGTGCCTAAGAGCCTGCAGCAGTGAGGTCACGCACCTCTGGTCCGTAGTACGGCGTGCCCTTGACGATTTCTGGCGAAGCATACAGCGGCGACCCGCAGAAGGTGCTCAGGAAGTGGCGTTCGTCGTACACGTTGGACAGGCCGAAGTCGGCGATCTTGGCGTTGCCCTTCTCGTCCAGCAGGATGTTCTCCAGCTTCAGGTCGCGGTGGCAGATCTTGTTCTGCGGATTAACATTCACCCCGCGAGAAGTTCGTGCAAGCCGTAGCAGGAAAAGAGTAGGTGCGCATAAAGATTCAAACTGAATTGAGCCTAAGTGCGCAGACATATTTGAACGCCTTCAATAGCACTACGAAGCGAAGACGCGAGATGCATTTTGTGCCACCATGGCTAAACAGCGAAGCTAAATGCTCAGCTATCTGCAATAATGCAATGTGCTAGCAATGGCCTTTAAGAACATTAATAATAAAACAAAGGCGTTCATGTGCACTTACCTTGTGGCAGTAGTAGACTGCAGAGGCCACCTGGCGGAATATTCGTCGCGCCTCCTCGGAGGTGAGTTCTTTCCTCTCGCTGACGTAGTCGTACAGCTCGCCTCCGCTCGCGTACTGCATCACCAGGACGATCTTGTCCTTGTTCTCGAATACTGCGAGAAAGCGGGAGCTCATTTTGATTGCTCGGTGTATTGATTGCACCTTGGCGGAACAACCGCGCCGAGATGAGGCACGTAGGAGGATACAAGTCAGGTTTTAAAATTCAAAACGACCCACGTTCAATCCAAACTGGTCCGTTTTCTCGCTTATAGTTACCAAACGCGACACTCCAGGCTCGAGCTGGTTGGCCTTACGTTGTTAATGGGGAATTAGCGTAAACAAAACGGGCACTTAAAGACGAGCCAGACTAAGCTTTCTATGTTAGCGTTTATTTGCTCTAATTCGACATTTCTAACACAGCGGCACTCAGTGTCGGCGACGATGTGTTGGCCGTAAAGCAGGCTTGTCCACATAGTCAGTTATACTGCCGAGAAGCCAGCTTTAGCAAACGCTGTTTCGTAAAATTGCAGAAGGCGGCTTTTTCTCTTTAACAACTGCATTATCAAAATGTTGTTTACTCTAACGGTATTATAAATAAAAATAAAGAAATAGTGAGAAATAAATGGTCGCTTTGTGTTCGCTTTCATTGTGGCGAGGGCAAGTTTGTTGCCATTTGGTGCTCGTGACTGTGACGAGGCCAGTTGAACATATACCGGCATGATGATTATGATGATGACAATGATGACGACTGAACTTTATCATCGTATTCCTTATCATTTTAACAACGAAAACCAAGCGCTGGCAGCTTCAAACCAGGTGCGACAAAACGTTTATTTAAAAAACAAATAAAAAAAAGAGAAGACAACAAACTCCATCCATATGTGGGCTGCAAACGGTAGAACTGCTCCCCTTTCAAAAGACAACCAAGCTCTGTGGCGCCTCTGACTACACGATTAACGTTGTGATGTGACCGCACATGAAACGCCACTTGTCCCTTTTCTATATATATACATATATACATATATATATATATATATATATATATATATATATATATATATATATATATATTGATTTACGAGCCCTCGAATTTCCGCTTTTTTTCTTTCACCAACTGGGTCACGTTGCATGGTCACGACGTGGTCAGTACTAGCCTAAACAATGCTTACAGTGCGCCAATCCAGTGGAAACGTAATGTAGGGAAGTCTGAAATGATATAGACTACATAAAAAAGATCACGATTCTTGGACGACAGATAAGAGTGGTCTCTTTGGCTCGTTGGCATTGCACAGCTGCGTTTAAGAACGAGAAAAAAAAAGAAAAAGAAAGAAAAGGAAATACAGAAAGAAAGGAAACGATATATAGAAAGAAAGAAAGAAAGAAGGACTTTTATGATGTTCAGCTACCTCTCTGTGCATTTCGCGCGCTTAGACATTGCAAGGCGTCAGTACTTTTCCAAGCCCCCTTTAGCAAGCCAAAAGCTTGCCGGTACCCGCTGTTAAAACGGCCCATCAAGGCATTGTACAAACACTGTGGTGTTCCCTTGAACAGGCAGAGGCACAGCGCTGTACAACATTCTATAGCTTTGCTAAGAAGGCACCCAAAAGGTGCTGCTCTTCGGCTGGATCCCATAGTGAATGAACAAAAGGCGCACAGGTCGTCCTTGCCCTTCGAGCGTACTGGCCCGAAAATTTGGCACGATTTCCGCCGCCTTCACCTTGCGGCGCTGGGCGCGCGTAAACACAACACGAACCTCGGTGTTTGAGAAAACCCAGGCTGGCCGACTCTTCCTTTATAGATGCATCGAGACAAAAAAAAAAACATATTAAACAGGCGCCAAGCAAATCGCGCATTCTAGCCAAGAATAACGAACGCCGTTTCGTTCGGGCAAAAAAACGAAGGAGATGAGGGGTGAAAACCATAAATCTCGTGCGCTACTTTCTATCTTGTCGCCTCGATCCTTGGCTCCTAATCCGTCGTCCTTTTCGAGCACGCCCACGCGGTTTAGCGCTTTCCCCTGCCGGCGCGAGAATGGCGCAAGAACTCAACAAGAGACTGACAACTTCGAAGGCGAGGGCGGGGAAACAGTCGGCCCAGCGGGGGCGGTAGTATTGTTGGCAAAACGAAAGGCGGCGCTTTTTTCTGCAGACCACTGAAAGCAGTCCACAAGCGAGAGGGAAAGAGAGCAGTGGAGCGATACTGCACGTTCTGCGGCAGAGGGTGCACGGAGGAAGGAAAATTCTCGAGAAGCTGCGCACCATATAGGCTATCTTGCGGATGGGTGTCAGTACCGTCGTATTCGGCTGTTAACCGTTGTGTTTTGCATTTTTAACAACTAAACGAACTGTGTTACGGCAGACGCGCACGAATTAGGACGGTTGGGTTGGCACATACGATGCTTCATGGCCCTAATAATTCATGTCGGAATATATAAAAACAAAATAACATCGGCTCAACAGAATACGATGGCGTCGCCCATTTGTCTTACGAAAAAAAAAAATTAACCGCCACAGCCCGTCCATCAACGCGAACTTTCCAGAGAAAAAAGAAAACAAACTTGAAACCCAGAAAGAACGTTTTGTTGGGCACGTTGGTGTTCATTGCTAATTGCTTATTAAGCACTTTAAAAAACCGTTATAGACCAGAAAGCGTATAAATGTCATTAAAGTAGTCCTTGCCAGCGGCAGGTGTCGGCTGCTCCCATATATACACTGGCCCAGAATATATGCGAAGACGCGTCAATAAAAACGGCGAGCAGGGAAAAAAAATGTCGGTACTATTGCAAAATTACAAAGCACAAAAAAGTGAGTAATGCTAAATAGTTAAAGCACTTTGGTATTTTTAGGTACTCGATAGTGCAAACCTAACCATTCTATACGCTTACACTGTACGCTTATGCGCCTGCCGTTATCCAATGATTAAACTTGCATGCGTTATTGATGAGGAACGGTTACCTGTGTGCCGGTTCTTCCGCCAGTTGGCCATCATGAGAGCCGCGCCACCAGTGCGAGGCATCGAAGTAGCAAAGTAAAATGCAATGCGATTAACCCTCTTTGTTTTATTGTAATTAATTTCGAGGAGTGGAGTATATAAGCGCGTCAAGTCAAGAAGCAGCACGCGCCCGAAGTAATACCGCTAGCTGTCTTGCATGTTTGGTGTTATTTATTCATTTATTTATTTTTGCAGCTTATAAGCAGCACTTGCACCATACCTTTCACCAACGTCTACCACATACCGAAGTCGTAGACATATCATCACTACTGTTTCAGCAATGTTTTGCCGTCCTCGAGTGCGACCGGAAAAGCGTGGACTAATCCCTGCTCTCGCTCTCAAAATACGCGCAACCAGAAGTCGCATGGACGCACGTATCGGCGCTCGTTCGTCCGATCTTATCCGTGATAAACACGCGGCGTTTGCGTTTCCCTTTTCTGAACGAGCAGCGATAAATCCAAGCACACATCGAGTTGCACGTTCCAACGTTTATGGTATTTGAAGCAAAGGCATGCACCTTCCCCCCATACCGTCATATGAGTACACCTCGCCTACCTCCCCCCCTCCGGGGTGGTGGAAGCAGATCTCTTTTTTCCCCGTCCTTAGGCGTCTCAGGGGAGGCGCCGATTCTGCCCCCTATTATTAGTACCTTTACTCAGTCCGACCTCTCAGGTCATTCTTGAATACCCATGGTTATGGTTACACGACCGCGGCCTTCTGATGCTGCATTAAAAAAAATTGCTTACTTCTCAACAGTAAAGCCGCGTACGTATGGAAGTCCGAAGTGAGAAATGCGTCATCGTTTCGTCTTTAATTTTGCATTCATTGTGAGGCTCGTTTTCTCTATGCATGGCTGGGGGGAGGGGTGGAACTGCGGTCAAACATACCTTCACAGCCCCCCTTCCCTGATCAGAACCCTTCGTACGCCTATTCATGGTGTTTTCATTTATTAGCCATACCGACTAAAACGCTTGCCTCGGCCGAGAGAAAGCGCTCACCGGCGTGTAATTGCACGCTCAGTATATTTACACGCGACCGCTTTATCTACGCTATCGGAAAACAGCTCCGGATAAATCGGGAAGCGTCGGTGCTGCTTGCCGAAGCAGCGGAGTCCGTGAGATCACGCGCACTGCGGGGGTTGTTAACCTAGCGTAACACGGCATAGCAGGCGCTTATACAGACACCCATTTCGAAGAAATTGCAGAGTCAGAAACGAAGATATATATATCTACATACCTGCAGTTATTTGTATATATATATATTTAAGACGAAAACCATAGATGCCTCATCGATCCGTGATAAGTGACCTTCGGCGTCGCCCATGTCCGTTCTCCCCCCCTCAGCGGCCTCAACACGAATGACGCGAGAAATGGTCACCATGTCACGACGTCATCAAATCACAGCGTGACGTCACAGGTCGTCAATATCTGTGACACCACCTGATGACGACATTGCATGTCACGGTCGTTGGTTAAAGGTGTGGCCGATCACGGAGGCAGCGCAAAGTTAAGCCACGTCGAGGTGCAGAAAGCTCGCAGTGCCTCCGATCTCGGAGGCAATGTGAAACTTGGTGGTGGATAGGATCAATGCATTAAGTGAAAAGAAGGCGGAGGCTTTCGCCTTCGAGTCGGCTTACTTATGGGAAGCCACAAGGGACCCTGCGATTTTTTAGGGTCGAAGCTCCTTTAGCGGCACCCGTTCGTCCCTTGTAGTATAAGTAGTATAGTGCGTAACCAGTGTTACATTTTGACCTCCATGGTGGTGCCGGTGGGAGATTTATTCTGTGCGTTGTTGAACAAAAAAAAAAACTTCGCGGCGTGCGCGTTAACTAACAGCCGAATTCTCCTGTGTCTCATTCCCCCTTAGCAGCCATTGACATGTACGTTGAGCACTATCTGACAAGAAAGGGTTGCTACGTTATACCCGCTGGGCGTAACCTCCTAGGTTTTAGAAAGGTTTAGCGAGCGTTGGGCCGCAGTGCCATGAATACAGTGAACCAGTATATACCATGAACTCAAGGTGGTTAAAGGTGGGAAGTAGACACGAAGCGCAAGCCGTAAGAAAGTGTGCGTGTGCCACCTCTCTTTCAGTCTTTGGAATGTCCGCTGGATGGCGGTGCTTAATATATGATGAAAAGATGCGAGATGGTGGTACTTGGAGTGTTGACGGACGGACACAAGAACGAATGGACGGACGGATGCTTCGCCCCGCTCTCCATCATTCACCCCGTGGATATGCTGCCATTTTTTAGTTTCTTTCTTCACTCAAAGAGTAATTGATCAAAATTCGAAAATACGGCAGAAGAGCTGCTAAGATTAAAGAATGCACACCCGGGCTTCTCATGAAATGCTTTCCTGACTGCGCATGAAATCATTGTTTCTTTTTTTTTGTTCCCCCAACGACGGCGAATTAAAACAATGAATGCAACAGCGAAAATAGTAGGAGCGGAGAAGAGGTTACATATTTGAAATTTCTCGAAAACGAGGGCCGCTTGCTTTCTCGAAATTTTAGGGTAGATATAAGTGCACATTAATGAACGCGAAGTGGTCTAAATTTTCGGAGCCCACCAGTACGGCGCCCCTCATAATCATGTCGTGATTTTGGGAGTTAAACCATCACAAATTATTATTATTATTATTATTATTATTATTATTATTATTATTATTATTATTATTATTATTATTCGAGTACAATGTTGCATCAAATTCGAATTCGGTGTTTGCTCTTGCAAATAGTTCATCGACAGGAACACGCCACCGAAACTGCGCAGAAGCGATGAAACCACTCCGGATATAGAGATTCTCGAAGTGGAAGCAGCTGCACATGAAGTGGGGGACAGTGGCGCAGTAAAAATATCTCTCAAGCTAGGACGCCACAACTGGTCCTGTATCTATCTACTCGATAATTGCCATCTGGTTAACACATATTTTTCAACTACTGCATGGCTCTTAATAATTTCTTCCCAGAACAGCAGGATATTGGAACCCCTTACTTGCATTAACAAGTGATATAACTGACACAACTGGATTTAAACATGTCCCATCAACCTTACTGTAGCATTACACATTTGTTTCTTCTATGATATGTGTAGTTTACTTCACTAGATGCTCGCAAAAGCGCGCTTAAAAGTTTCTTTCTAACTATTCTGTATAATGCTTCCATTTCACTGTTACTGTTATGTTTTACTTTTTTTTTCTTATACGTAAACCACACCCTTTCTGCAACGTATTTATACCTTGAGAGTACTCTATATGAATGAATGAATGAATAAATAAATAAATAAGTAAAGAAATAAATAACTAAATGAATTAATGAACCGCGGCAGTTGAGGGGAATGAGGAGAAAGGCATAGGAGAGGTTAAACCGAGGTACGGCGCTTGGAGGACGTAAACCCAGCACTTGGCAGCACTATAGCCCTTGTATATGCAAGAAGGGGAGAGGGGGGGGTGCAGGGTGGCGATGAATAATTCACCGCCGCATACGAGATCACTCGGCGCAGTCGTGTGCTGGACGGCCATTGGGCGTGGCACTCGCGGTCACCTATTGTGAAGCGATAAACGTATACACGGTAAACGCGTACGTATGGTACGCAGCGGTCGCAATGTGTACGAGTGAGCGACGATAACGGTGTAAGTGTCCAGCGAACAGAATCTCCCAAGGTTAATGAAAGACAGCTATCTACCCACCCCCCGCGCTATTTAATTTTGAAAAAAAAGTAAGAAAAGGTATATCATTTCATAGAGAGAGAGAAGGCCTTCCAGAAGTTGCATCTTAAAACTATCTCTATAATATATGCTATTTTGTGCCCCTGCTTTATTTCAGTTTTTTTTTTTTTACTTGTTTGCTCACACCTCCCCTGCACGACCACATTTCAGATGTCAGCCGCCTGGACTCGACCGTTATAGTACGGTCACACCAAATATCATGTTTTCCTCACCTATCTTCTCTTTCGTGTTATTTATTTATTGATTTATTTATAAATTTATTTGTTTATTTTATACAACTAATTACAAATAAATAAACAATTTGCATTTTCCAGACGCCAAAGCCATGCTCTCGTTTACCGCTTTCACGTTCACCCGAAGGCCTCGTCTCGGTGGTCTAGTGGTTAAGGTACTCGGCTGCTGACCTGCAGGTCGCGGGATCGAGTCCCGACTGCGGCGGCTGCCTTTACGATAAAGTCGGAAATGTTCTAGGCTCGTGAGCGCAGATTTGGGTGCACGTTAAGGAACCCCAGGTAGTCGAAATTTTCGGAGCCCTTCTACGGCGTCGCTTTTATACATATAGTGGTTTTGGGACATTAAACCCCACATATCAATAAAATAAACGTTTACCCAAAGGGGACGGTTAGCTGCACGATTGGTTGCATAGGTTGGTCTCAACAGGCAATAGGTGCCACCGAAATGGAATGGCTTCGCCCAATATCGAAAGCTAAGAATTCTTCAATGCAATCGATTGCGAAGTGAAATAAAAAGGCTCTCGCCTTCGAGTTGTCTAAGGCGAATGCAATAGGGGACCGTGTGGTTTGTCTCTCTTTTATTGGTCTACGAGCTTGCTGTTCGAGAGAGATGTAGCGAAACCTCGCGGTATATTAATGCCCAGTTGAATTGTGGTGTTCCTAACGCTTGCCGAATGTCTACAAGGGGTCATGATATACGGCGCATATACTTTTCCTTATTCTTTAAGGCCACTTAAGTTTCCCAGTAACTTATAACCTGAACCTCGGCACGGGACCCCTCCCTAATCCCCCCGCATCGAAGCGAATCGAATCACGACCCGGCCGGAATCGAACTCGCGAACATCATACAACTGGCTACCGCGGCACGGCCTGCAACTGCTAGCAGTGACGACAGTACATAGCGAGTGACAGCCGCACCATGCGCCAAGCGTTTCCCCCAGCAACCTTGAGACTTCTCGTAAAAAAGAGCGACTCGCTTTCAAAGTTAGCCAGCGATGCGAAGCAATTCCTTCAAGTCCCAATTTTTACGACGTGAACGAGTGTCCGTTGTTCGGCGCCACCACAGCGTTAGCCCACCCAAGCCCGCCCTCCTTTCCTTCATCACCGTTGAAACGCAGCCAGGGACGTCGCATCTGGGCGTCTCAGCTCGTGTCGTAACCGGGACCAAGGTCACGTGCCCACGAACTCGACGGGGACGTCGCTTTCAAGCTGTATACCGGAATATACGGGACCCTCGCGAGTATACAACGAACGAGCGGCACCGTTTCGACGCAGCCTTCGAGCGCTCACGCAATGAATGTCGCGGACGGTGGCTCATTCCTAATGAGTCCCCGAGAGACGCTCGCTAGCATGCAAGTGCTTCAGTACGAAACGCCATCGGACTATACGCACGAGGAGATGGCGTAATGGTGATATCCGCGTGTTCCGGAAGCTTTTTAGCCGCGCGTGACCAAGACTGTGCCGGGAGTATTCATGATGACGATCATCACGAGCATCATCATCATCATCAGCCTCACTGCGCCCATTGAATGGCAAAGGCCTCTTACATGTTGCGCTAATCAAACCGGTCCTGCGCTTTCAAGTGCCACGTTTAACATCGTGTTTAACATCGTAACATCGTATTTAACATCATTTAACAGAGTATATCGTGTTACCACCTAACTTTCTGCCTCCCCCTCGCACGTTTGCCTTCCTTTGAAATCCTGCCTGCGACTCTTAATGGGCAGCGGTTGCCTTGCATTCGCGCTTTAATGCTTTCCTCATGGTTTCGACTGATACCGGCGTCACATCCTGCTGATAGCCCAACGAGCCCTATTGGGATCAAGTTTCTCAACAGCGATCGGCTCCCTTCTGCAGCTCGCGTATAAGAGCTGCAGAATCGCGGTCGCGAAACTCGATCGGGATCAGCTACGATCGTGATCAAATGTGGCCGCGTGACACCGGTGTAAGATGTTCTTAACGCCCGTCTGTTCCCTGACCCACTCTACTCTCTTCTTGTCCCTTAAGGCACTTATAATTTTCCTTTCCATGGATACACATGGAACTGTTTACATTAAGCGACATCTTCGTTATGCAGTCGCGCTCAGTTTGACTTGCAACATAGGAGCGCGTGGCCTCACGAGCTTAAAGACTGATCATTGCTTTAAGTTATTTATATTCTTATTTGGAATCAAGTGAGAGAAGTCGGCTTAACAATGAAATAAGAGCTAGTGGAAGCCGTACACAGTCCTTGAACTCGTGAGGCTACGTGCTCCCGTGTTGCAGATCACACCAAGTGCGACTGTACATATCGAGATACGATACTTAACCACGACTTGCTAATAAACACTCGTGCTCACCTTCGTATATGTGGATGATGTAAGGGTGCTGTATAGAGGACATGATCTGGATTTCCCTCCTGATCCGTAAAGAGTCCTGTTCCGTCTCGATCTTGGACTTCTTGATCGTCTTGATCGCCACCTGCAACGACAGAAAAACGACACGACTCCTCTTTAGTTGCGTGCACCGAGAAGGTCACTCTGGAGTACATAGTCGAACAAGTTGAGTAACGTTCTGATAACTACTGTGATATGTAACGGCGCTTACCATGAAGTTAAATAAATAACTGCGCTAATATACTTCAGGCAGAACGGATTCGGGGTGTTTTTATGTTAATAGAAAGACATCTCTGGATATAGAAAAAAATGATGACAATGCCTTGTGTCGCTCACCTTTTTCGCTATATGTTGGTCACCAATCTACGGGTAAAAGAGTGCAGTTTTGGTATTAAGGAAACGTGTGTTGCTACAATGCAGTTGTGACGTAGAGCCTATAGAAATTACAGCAGCAAGATGGCGGAGACACTTACGTTAGGACGCTCAGTTTCAAAAATACATAAGAAGTTGGTATGTTTTACGCACTAACACCACGACCTGATTGCGAGCTATGCCGAAGTGAGAAACTCCGGATTAATTTCAAACCATTAAAGTGTACCCAATTCTAAGTATACACGGGAATTCCGGCATTTCGTCCTCATCGTAATGTACAGTTGTTGTGGCCGGGAGTCGAACCAACGCCCTCGGATTTAGCAGGGTCGTTCCTAACGTTCGCGATGCGATGGCCACTGTGTCACTGAAACATAGCATGCTTTCTGATCGATGCACCACACTCTCCGCGTTTTTCCGATTGCCTTTTTCAGCACGCCCCTCCGCGGTGGTCTAGTGGCTAAGGTACTCGGCTGCTGACCCGCAGGTTGCGGGATCGAATCCCGGCTGCGGCGGCTGCATTTCCGATGGAGGCGGAAATGCTGTATACGCCCGTGTGCTCAGATTTGGGTGCACGTTAAAGAACCCCAGGTGGTCAAAATTTCCGTAGCCCTCCACTACGGCGTCTCTCATAATCATATGGTGGTCTTGGGACGTAAAACCCCACATATCAATCAATCATCAACCTTTTTCAGCACAGCCGTATACGATACACCACCTTGATTTCCTATAGCGTCGCCGTCCGCGTGTAAAAACACGCAGTGCCTTTTATAGGAAGAAGCGGAAGACCTAACTTAATTTGATGCATTACTTCCATGAATGCTCCCTACAAGGCGCCAAAGGTTCCGTCGCTTCAACGTTTCAAATTTGCAGTATTTGACGCGTCAAGCAAACAAAAGCCCCTCGTCTCTTTGAAAGATGTGGAACTATTAACGCACTAAAGTGATAGAATTAAGGGACCCCCCTCAATTTTTGCTGTAACAGTTGAACGCGAGAGCGATACTCGCGCGAAAGTCGCCACTGTGGTCTAGTGGTTATACTCGGCCCCTGACGCGCAGGTCACGGTATCTAATCTCAGCCACGGCGGCTGCATTTTCGATGGAGGCGAAAACGCTAGAGGCCCGTGTGCTTAGATAGTGCGCATAAAAGAACTTCAGGTGGTCGTAATTTTCGAAGCCCTTCACTACAGCGTCTTTCATAATCATACGGTGGTTTTGGAACGTTAAACCCCAATAATTATTTTGAATTACAGCCGCACGCACATACATACGCGGGCACACACAATGCCGAGGCACATTAGCTATACTAACACTTCATCAGGACACCGCTTTGTATAGTCCAATTCATTGCCGTCGCTATCGTATATAGTCCACCACAATAATTTTGCGTGGATACTCTCGATTGTACTCGCAGTTACGCCAACAAATGTAGGGAAAACCCCTGCAACTGATAACGATAGCATCACCGCTCCATCTCCCCATGGCGTCTGCGACGCGTGCACGAATAATTCTCTCTTGCTCATCTTCCTTTGAAAAGCGCGCTACCTCAACCGGTGTCCTTGTTCGCTGCCCAATGTTTACTGTTGCATCGCTGTTATAGTGTCGCGAGAGCAAGGTTTCGCGGAGAACCCTGTTCTTTTACGGCTTACAAACGGAGCAGTCAAGGTCGCCCCCGTTCGGGATTAGAAGGGGAAAGCTTACTCGGAAAAGCGTCTAGCAAGAGGCAGGTCCGGCGCCACCGTCTGAGTCTAAGCCATTGTTAACAGGCACGCGTGTCATTGAGAATGACATGGGGACGCGACCACTTAGCCTGACCGAGACATAGTGGCGGCAGGTAAACGACCATATTCTCTCGCGCTGTTGTTAGGATGTCGGGGCGCCTCGCTGTCGCATGTACACCTGGTAAGCAATGGTGTACCCATCGCTCTTAAGGACGCTTCTAGGAAGCAACAGTTAATGAAAGAACTTACGGGGCCCGAGCGTGGGAACGGCTGCCGACGGTAGTCGGCCGAAGGAAGCAGCACGGCCTGGTATGGGAGAGAGTGTCCCGTGCGGAGAACTTATCCCTTTGCGTGTTTCATTTGGTAAGGAGGTTTTTACAACTGTAGTGCCTTTTATGAAAGTGTTTCTGTGATTGGTTGTGATGCTGCGAGTCCCAACATGTGATTGGTTTTTGTGAAGACTCTTTGTTCGACCAAGGGTTAAAAAGAGGATGTTTGAACTTGAAAAGGGAGCGGAGTCGGGGTAAACAGCGGATCTCACCACGGGAGACCAGGCCATGCAGGCCGAGGGGTATGTCACCATTTTCTATGTTTTGTCTTTGTGACCCAGTGCATTTTGTAAATTGAAGTTGTGTTAGCTAAATAAACCCCCCATGAGTGCTCCCCGAAATCATCGTGTTGACGTCTCATCGATTGCCTCCGCGGAGTTTCACCCACACTTATTCGTCTCCCTGGTCGTCCGATGCGCCTAACTTTGAACAACCCCGACGTTTCGCTACAAAGTGGTGGAGGTGCGGGGTAGCGATAGTCCCGCTCTGAAATTATGCCCCGAGTCAACAACGAATATCAGGAACCTACCTCTGACTGCTCTACTATGAAGGAACCCCCTACCTTCTTCTCTGCTATGTCTACCCCCCAAGTTAAACCATTCGTCGGACCACCAGTCTTTAGAGGCGCGCCGGAGGAATCTATTTCCGAGTGGCTACTTTGCTACGAACATGTAGCGTCGCTTAATAATTGGGACCAAGTCACGAAGGTGAAATTTATATATCTGGCTTTAGACGGAGATGCGAAAAAGTGGCACACCACTCAAATTCTAATTGGTGCTCCTAATACATGGGAAGAATGGGCGACGCTACTTAAAACGTCCTTTACGAGTCGCCACTCAGTCGAGATCGCCCATTTGCGGCTACAAAACCGCACCCAATTGCCGTCCGAAACCCCCGAGCAGTACTACTATGACGTCGGACAGCTGTGTGCAAGAGTGAACCCGTCCATGACGGAAGATGATCGGTTGCGGCACCTTATGCGCGGTTTGCGTCCGGATATTCTGGAGAAGATGATAATCGCAAACCCGGAGAGCTGCACTGCATTCCTCCAAATTTTGCAGCGCATAAATCTGGCAGCTTTGATGAGCCGTGCGTCGGCGCCACAACCGATTGGCATCCAGTATTCTACCGGATTGCAGTCGTGCATGCAAAACATCGCGCATCCCGTAGGGTTCGCACCCGCCGCAGTGACAGGGCAATCTCCTCCTACGTGTGTCACCACCTGCGCCGCGGCCGAATCGCGTTGTCCACGGGAGGCTGCCGACCGCGAAAGAGACCTGAAAGCGATGCTGTCTGACCGGCTAAAAAGCATCGAAGACGAGGTGCGTCGCCCCCCAATGCCTTGGCCTCAGAGAACTTCCCGTGCCAATGACGGGCGTCCCCGATGCCAGATTTGCCGCCGCATAGGTCACATAGCACAACAGTGCTCGCAGCGGTTCCGAGATGACAGGAACGATCAGGCGGAGCTCCACGGCAATCAGAATGTGCAGCCTAATCCTTCGGGAAACGAGAACGGCCGGGCCTAGGGGGCCAGCCCGGCCGCCCCATCGGCACATTGTCGGAAGGTCAGCTTCTCACAGTCCCCACACGAGCCAACGGTACAGAAACGTTGCGACACCGCCCTGGCCTCAAGAATGGAAATGCCGACACGCTTTCCCGCCTTCCTCATGATCCCGCGCCTGTAAGCGAAGAAAACCCCTTACCGTTGCTGGTTCTGGATCAGGTGGATGTTGGAAAAAAGCAGAGGGCAGACCCATGGATGAAAGAAATTATGCAGCACCTCGAGCACCCGGATGCGCCCGTTGTCAGGAAAACTAAAAGAACGGCACGGAGCTTTCGGTTGATCGACGGTGTACTGTATCGAAGGGCGAAAGGGTTTCAGGAGGATCGTGCTGCGCTCGTTGTCCCCAAGTGCTTGAGATCTGAGATTTTAAGGTACTGCCATGACGCCACCACGGCAGGCCACTTAGGTGTCAAGCGCACATGGGAGAAAGTTCGTTGCCGATATTTCTGGCTGAAGATGTTCTCGTACGTAAGCAAGTACGTTCTCTCCTGCCCCGACTGCCAGACACGAAAGCAACCACCGGGGAGGCTGGTCGGTTTCCTCCAACCGATCCCACCTGCAGGTCGACCTTTTCAGCAGGTGGGCATGGACTTTATTGGGCCTTTCACTAAATCCAAAGCAGGGAACCGCTACATCGTCGTGATTACCGACTACCATACGAAATGGGTCGAGGCTGTCGCGTGTCCAGCGGCCACTGCCGCAGAAGCAGCCAGAGCTTTCGTCGAACAAATCGTCCTACGTCATGGTGCCCCGGAGAAAGTAATAAGCGATCGTGGGCAGCACTTTGTCGCCAACTTGACCGAAGAAGTATTCCGGCTCGTGGGTAGCGAGCATGCCACCACAACAGCATACCACCCACAGGCCAACGGCTTGTGCGAGCGTTTTAACCGCACGTTGGCTGACATGCTCAGCATGTACGTTTCCTCACACCACCGCGACTGGGATGAACTCCTACCGTACGTTCTTTTTGCATACAATTCTTCCACCCACGAGACGACTGGATTCACTTCCGTCTTTCTTCTTCACGGACATGAACCGACACTACCGGTGGATGTAGGGTCGGGCGCGCAACGCGGATTCGACTACACCCTGGATGCAATGAAAGTGGCCCGCAGGCTGCGACAGGCTCGAAAAATAGTAAATGAACGGGAGAACCGTCAGCAGGAGAAGAACAAGCGCAGCTATGATGCTAGGCGACGAAGTGTTGTTTATCATCAGGGCGACTTGGTGTACTTGTGGACTCCCTCCCGGGCGAAAGGGAAGACGACGAAGCTTCTTCACAAATATCACGGACCTTTCCGTCTTGTGCGCCAGGTAGCCGAGAACAACTGGGAGGTGGTAGACCAAACTGGGAAAAAACGTGACGTTGTGAATGTGGCGCGTTTAAAGCCCTGCCACGTTCGATTGGGCTCCGATGCCGACGACGCGGACGATGAGTCTGATGATAATCATGAGGTGCGCGATCTCGGTGGTGATGTGCGCGAGGGAAGTGCCAGGAGAGATGACCACGGATTGCATCGAAGTGTTGTGCGCGAGTGCAGTGCAAGGAGAGATGACCACGGATTGCATCGAAGTGTTGTGCGCGAGTGCGGCTCCAATGGTGATGTGCGCGAGTGCGGTTCGCGAGTGGGTCAGGAACCCCGTTTGCAACATTGTGTGTGCGGGACACAGACCAGTGTTCCAGTACAGCAGTGCGAAAGCTACGACACGGACACTGAACTTTACTCGGACTGGAAGACATTTTCAAATAATAACAACGCACAACAGAATGTCAGTGCTTACGAAACGGACACTGAGTTGTATTGCAGTACTGACGAGTGAACCTATATATTTCTGTGCCCAATGATTTTGTTTTGTTTTTTCATCTGTTGTTTTTATGTATTTTTTTAAAGCCTCTCACCTTTTATACACATGCATAAGTGTCTTTAAATAAGCGTCTCATACACTTGTTGAATGCAAAACCTTTTTGTACAATTAGTCTATTTCTTGTCGTGTTTTGCAGATAAAACGAGTGGGCCACTCTTTTTCGTAGGGGGGAGGTGTCGCGAGAGCAAGGTTTCGCGGAGAATCTTGTTCTTTTACGGCTTACAAACGGAGCAGTCAAGGTCACCCCCGTTCGGGATTAGAAGGGGAAAGCTTACTCGGAAAAGCGTCTAGCAAGAGGCAGGTCCGGCGCCACCGTCTGAGTCTAAGCCATTGTTAACAGGCACGCGTGTCATTGAGAATGACATGGGGACGCGACCACTTAGCCTGACCGAGACATAGTGGCGGCAGGTAAACGACCATATTCTCTCGCGCTGTTGTTAGGATGTCGGGGCGCCTCGCTGTCGCATGTACACCTGGTAAGCAATGGTGTACCCATCGCTCTTAAGGACGCTTCTAGGAAGCAACAGTTAATGAAAGAACTTACGGGGCCCGAGCGTGGGAACGGCCGCCGACGGTAGTCGGCCGAAGGAGGCAGCACGGCCTGGTATGGGAGAGAGTGTCCCGTGTGGAGAACTTATCCCTTTGCGTGTTTCATTTGGTAAGGAGGTTTTTACAACTGTAGTGCCTTTTATGAAAGTGTTTCTGTGATTGGTTGTGATGCTGCGAGTCCCAACATGTGATTGGTTTTTGTGAAGACTCTTTGTTCGACCAAGGGTTAAAAAGAGGATGTTTGAACTTGAAAAAGGAGCGGAGTCGGGGTAAACAGCGGATCTCACCACGGGAGACCAGGCCATGTAGGCCGAGGGGTATGTCACCATTTTCTATGTTTTGTCTTTGTGACCCAGTGCATTTTGTAAATTGAAGTTGTGTTAGCTAAATAAACCCCCAATGAGTGCTCCCCGAAATCATCGTGTTGACGTCTCATCGATTGCCTCCGCGGAGTTTCACCCACACTTATTCGTCTCCCTGGTCGTCCGATGCGCCTAACTTCGAACAACCCCGACGTTTCGCTACAATAGCAACGACAGCCTGACGTGCCCGGCTGCCTGCTCCTGGCGAAGAAATGGACTTCGACCTCTGACGGACTATTATCATTATCCTCATCAACGCTTACCTCATATTCTAGGCCACTAGCTCGGATCCCACCTCGCAGTCATGTTTGGACTTTCTCCTCATTCAACAGCAACGCATTTTATGTAAACGCACAGACACACAAACACAATACGCTCACGCGCACGCATCCTGAACAGTGTTATGCCAGCGAGTCCTCGTCAAACGTCCGTGCCTCTGAAAAAGGCAATCTGGGTCAAGGCCAGCCCGCAGTCCGCCTGGCGCGGACAACTCAACGGCGTGAACACGCGCGGCGCCTCTCTGGCCCACGTGCATTGAGTCAGCAGCGCACGTGACAGCGAGCCGGCGTCCTCATGTCTGGTGGTCTGACGCATTGCGCGGCGACCCCATTGGAGGAGTCTGCCCTGACGACCAGCGGCGCTTCTGATTGGACATTTTGGTTGGACCCGGTGCAAATAAAAGAAGCCCTGCGGCGTGTCGCGATCGGCGGTCCTATGAGAGAGGAGTCCCCATGTCGGAGAGCCGACATGTGTGTGAGTCGGCGGTCTTAGGCGAAAAGTTGACCTATGTATTAGAGAGGAGAGCTCGGCTCTTCGAGTCTCTGTCGGCCCCAGGGCCGAAATTGTAACGCCTCTGTATATATGCTGTACATAAACCTTGTTTAACTCACCGTCGTCTCGTCCGCTCGTCTCATCAGCTCTGCGCAGAAGCAGTCGCGAGCTGATAAACATACGCTACCAAACGGCTGGTGACCTTCCCGGCGGAGTTGGAAGCAGTGGCGCCTTCGGGACCGTGTTGGCGTCGCCGTCTTTCGCAACAGTGGTGGCTTCGGTGGGATCGGTCCGTCTTTCGCAACAGTGGTTGGCAGCTGCGGGATCGGCCGGCGTCAGCGACATCGATGCGGTGAGTGCCTGATGTTTTCCCCTCAGTTCACCAGACTACTCTAGCTCAGGTTGTAGTAGTTTAGAGAAGGGCTGTGTGAAGCATTAGAGTGAGCTTTGATCGTTTCAAGCAAAGTCGAAGTGCTTTGAAACCAAAGTTAATGCGGAGGGGGTAAACACGGGAGTGTGAAAAATTGCTTGCGCGTCTTGCCAGTAGGCTTATAGTGGGTACGGCAAGTAGATTTTTAACAGGGGCAAACAGCAAGAGGCTAGTGTGAACGATGGAGAACCTTAAAGTGAAGGAACTCATCGAAATTTGTGAGGAACTCGGCATTACTTTGGGCCGTGCGAAACGAAAGCAAGCGATCCTTGAGATCATGAAGCATGAGGGAGTGTCGGCTGAGGAAGTCGATGAGGCCTGGGTGGAGATCAAAGCACGCCGCGAGGAGGCTGAAAGGCGAGAAGCTCGCGAACGTGAGGAGGCTGAAAGGCGAGAAGCTCGCGAACGTGAGGAGGCTGAAAGGCGCGAAGCTCGCGAAGAAGCTGAAAGGCGCGAACGTCGCGAGGAGGCCGAGAGACAGGAGCGCCTTGAGTTGAAACGAATAGAATTGGCAATCCTACAGTGTTCGCAGGCGCCTAGTGTAGCTTCTCCGACGATTCAGGTCAGCGGTTTTAGAATTCGGGACCAACTGCCACCGTTCGTAGTAGGCGAAGACATGGCGAAGTATCTCGTCAAGTTTGAACACGTCTGTGAGCGAAACGCTTTGGAGCGGTCTCTTTGGGCGCGGAACCTGCTAGCTCTTCTTCCCGGCGAAGTGTCCGACGCGATAACTTGCTTGTCGAGGGAAGCGTTTGAGAGCTATGACGAGGTTAAGGAAGTGCTCTTGAGACGTTATAAGTTGTCACCCGAGGCTTTCAGGCAAAGGTTCCGGTATGCTAAAAAGGAGAATGAGTCACACGTTGACTTCGCGTTTCGTCTTAAGGCCGATTTAATTGAATGGCTCAAGGGCGAAGGTGTTTATGACGACCGCGATAAAGTGGTGGAATGCGTTGCATTGGAGCAATTCTACCGCTGCATCGAGGATAATGTCAGACTTTGGCTGCAGGACAGACTTGGGGAAGTACAGTTAAATAAGGCAGCTGAGTTAGCTGAGGAGTATTATACTCGCCGAAAGTTGCATAGCAGGGCAGTGCGCGTTGAAAAGGATGAAAGGAAAGAGGGCTTTTCAAAGAAACCTGATCAACGGAGACCCGATCCGCACCGTAATTTCAAGAAGGACCCGTCTCTTACGAAGGACAGTGTAGGGGAAGGGCAAACAGAAGCGGAGAAATCGAGTGAGGTTTCTACCACACAGGCATTTGAATCGGAAAACAAACGGAAGCCGCTAATCTGCTACAACTGCAAAAAGGAAGGGCACATCGCGAGAAACTGTCAGGAAAAATTTGCCTTCGCAACAATCCGAGAATCAGAAAAAAACATGCGGTTGTTGGAGCCGTATCTCCAAGAAATTAGGGTGAATGAGAAAACGTGCCGAGCACTTAGAGACTCAGCGGCAACCATGGACGTTGTCCATCCTTCATTGGTATCTCCGGATGACTTCACAGGAGAATGCGCGTGGATCAGGCAGGTCGCCGAGGAGCAGAGTGTTCGCTTACCAATCGCCACGGTTGTCATTAAAGGCCCGTTCGGTGAGCTTCGCACCGAAGCGGCTGTGTCTGCCGCGCTAAATGATCGTTTTCCTTATCTTTTCTCCAACAACTCAGAGCAGCTTCTCAAAGAGCAGGGCAAATCGTTCTTCCCCAACTTAGCGTGCATGGCTCTCACGCGATCGCAAGCGCGGAAGCTATCGCGGCAGCTTGATCTGGTTCAATGCGGTGAACTCTCAAGTGACCTTGTCGGCGGGTCGACGGAACCCCAGAAAGGAAAGTTTCCGCATGAGTCATGTGAGCAGTCACGCGAGCGGCCCGTCGCCGAACCGACCGGCGCGGTTTCCGTAGAAAGGGGAGACGACATGGCGCCATTGAGTCAGAGCGAGAGGGCTGCAACGCTCTCGCCTGTAGCGGAAAGTTGGAGCGAGCTGCCGAGAGTTGATCGAGAGACGCTCATTCGAGAGCAGCGTGAGGATCTCTCGATTGAAGCGCTAGTGGAAAGCCAAATTGAAGCTCTAGTGGAAAGCCAGAAAAACGCGGCAAAAGTGCTGTCGAAGGAGCACTACGAGGAATCGGTGAAGAAGCGTGCTTTTGAAGTAGGGAGTCAGGTAATGCTGCTGCAGCCGTTCAAAAAGAACAAGCTTGAGGTTGATTGGGAAGGGCCCGCCAAAGTATTATCGAAGCCTTGCGATACAAATTATGAAGTGAAATTAGGAAGGCGGCCGGACAAAATTTACAACTTGATGAAACCATACGTTCAACATCAAGCGGTCGTAAATCTGTTGTTGGATGCTTCAAAGGAAGAGGAAGCAGAAATTTTGAGTTCTAGTGAGGTAATTGAAGGGGGATCGAAAGTAATCCGGGAGCAGATAAACCTAGAGCCTAGCTTAAGTGAAGGAGGACCTGAGAAAGAGGACCTGAGAAAGATTGGTTCCGAGTTTGAAGACGTGTTTTCGGACCGCCCCGGAAACACGAGGGGGATCGAACACGATATCGAGCTAAGCGGTGAGGAGTCAATCCGTAGCAAGCCGTATCGTTGTTCCCCTGTGCAACGTCGAAAGTGTGAGCCGCTCTTGGTGCCGCATAGGTATCGTCGCCTAAAAGTGGCCGGTTACTGAGGTGGAGCACGTTGCTCCACAGCGCAACTTTGACGTTCGCTAAAAAAAAGGGAAAGCTAAACGCTAATGGAGGTGCATTGAGCAGTGCGTTCTAGCTAGTACCTTCTCAACCTTTCGGTTTCTGGCTGGCGATTCGGGGCAAAATTTTGACCTCATCACGACCTGGGCTGAGCGCTCTCGTTCAAAGTGATCTCAAGGGGCCAACTTTATGTGGTATTCTAATCCGTTACGTTGTTGTACGTCGGAAAAAATTGAGTTGTCATTTTAAGGGTCTTTTGTCCCACATGTGCCTCTTGATGTAGAGGGAACAAAATTCCGATAAACACGTAGATAGGTATATGTTGTACTATACTTTGTCTGGTGTTCTGTCGGGTGACCGAGGGCACTTGCTTGTGTCGTGTGTTGTCCGTTGTCGAAGCGTTCTTAGCAAGTTGCAGAACCATCGACAAGTACTGAAACCGAAGATGGTCAGAAGAGACGAGCGAAGTTGGCCAGCAAGTTGTGGCGACAAGCCAGTGGAGCTGGGATCCGTCGTCAAAAATGGGATGTGTTCCCGGAACAGTCTGGAGCTGTATTCTCCCCATGGCCCTGGAGGCGAACCTGGAGGGACCTGGCGAACGAGCGCACCTGACATCCGAGCCCCGTGGAAGCAGCTCGTCTTTCCGGTGCATTGTCTGGCGGCGGGGGTGCTGTTATGCCAGCGAGTCCTCGTCAAACGTCCGTGCCTCTGAAAAAGGCAATCTGGGTCAAGGCCAGCCCGCAGTCCGCCTGGCGCGAACAACTCAACGGCGTGAACACGCGCGGCGCCTCTCTGGCCCACGTGCATTGAGTCAGCAGCGCACGTGACAGCGAGCCGGCGTCCTCATGTCTGGTGGTCTGACGCATTGCGCGGCGACCCCATTGGAGGAGTCTGCCCTGACGACCAGCGGCGCTTCTGATTGGACATTTTGGTTGGACCCGGTGCAAATAAAAGAAGCCCTGCGGCGTGTCGCGATCGGCGGTCCTATGAGAGAGGAGTCCCCATGTCGGAGAGCCGACATGTGTGTGAGTCGGCGGTCTTAGGCGAAAAGTTGACCTATGTATTAGAGAGGAGAGCTCGGCTCTTCGAGTCTCTGTCGGCCCCAGTGCCGAAATTGTAACGCCTCTGTATATATGCTGTACATAAACCTTGTTTAACTCACCGTCGTCTCGTCCGCTCGTCTCATCAGCTCTGCGCAGAAGCAGTCGCGAGCTGATAAACATACGCTACCAAACGGCTGGTGACCTTCCCGGCGGAGTTGGAAGCAGTGGCGCCTTCGGGACCGTGTTGGCGTCGCCGTCTTTCGCAACAGTGGTGGCTTCGGTGGGATCGGTCCGTCTTTCGCAACAACAGTCAACTTAGGGAAATACACCGCTGATTAATTTCGACCAGCCCCTTCCTGCGAACCTAATCGCTTTATTGATTGCACTCACGTCCCACATTCACTAGGTTTTCCCCTTGTTATTATTCCTTTTTAACAATTTTTTTCAATTCCTTTGGGACATTTCCCCTCTTCATTTATGTTATATTGGCTTGAGCCCGTTGTACCTCGTGGTGGTGCGGGCAACCCCTATTTTCTTTTCAGTTGTTTTCATATAGCGGGCCAAAACTGCACAAACACGCACGCACACTCAATATCACAATCTCAATCGCTATAGCCCGCCTTCGATTCTCGCTTTTCAGTGGAGACTTAATGTGTGTGGCAAGGAAATAAACAAATTTCGTCACCTATCTTTACTGCATCTGCCCCGAATTTCCTGAAAGTCTGCCATAAGCTCCTTATCGACATCGCGTTGACAACCAGTAAGTGCTTCTTCGCGTTAGCTGGGCCGCGGCGCTGCGCAGGCAAGGTCAACGTAAAGTAGTAGCAAGCGTGTGACAGCCGCACATTGTAAGAGCATCCGAGGACCAGCGCGCTTGGTTGAAGGACGGCGACGAAGCCGGAGACGGAGGTGCACCCGTCTGCTTCGGTGCTCACCCACCTTCTAAGAATGGAATGGTTACATAAGGTTACCAACCGTGCCTGATTTTGCGGGACTATCCCGAGTCTTGAACCATCTTCGTCGCGACAGCTATGTCCCTGATTTGTTCAGGACCGTCCACTCGAAAATTATCATGTCAACTAACGCGCTTCATGTGAACTAACGCTGAGGAACGCGAAGTTCTCACAATAACTCGCACAAAGCAGTGTTGTGGTGGCTAGTGGTGGATACGGGAGTCTTGAGCCACTTCAGGCGAATGTTCGCGTGAAGTGCGACTACATTTGCGAGTATACACTTTCCAGCAAGAGCAGCACAATGTTAGCTCAAATACTTTAAGGGGCCGCAACTATAAGGGAACCCAGAATTCTTCTGCAAGATATACCACAATAATGAGCCGATTTTGCTGACTCGCTATGATATTATACACACCCCCATTTCCAGGTCCCGACTACCTTCGCGAGAGAGTTGGCAACCATAGGTGTAGTACGGTTTCTGCTCTACGCGCCACAAATAACGCAATCCCAATATATTGCGGGTAAATACAAATCATCTGGATCGTATAGAAGAGAGAGAGATACCCTTCATTAGAAAAGAAACATAATTTAAAAAAAGGCACACGGCGACAGTCCACAAGTGAAATGCAACAGCACACGCTTCGTATAGTCGCATTCCAGACAGCTCATGTCTCTCTTCGCTCTTCATCGAGTTTCATGTTTGTTCCCCTCTTTTTGTGGGTCTGTGTGTGTGCGTGCTCATACTTTTGAAGGACGCGAAACACACGAAGACATGAAAAAAAAAAGGGCATCACTATAGCGCACACGGGATAAATATTTCACCACGTGAAATACCAAACCGAGCCACGCCATGCCACGCGGGCATGAGCTATACCGTCCATAGCGGTGGCTTCTCTCTCTCTCTCTCTCTCTCTCTGTCAGGCTCACTCACTTGCAGAGGATGGAGAGAGCCGGCAGCTGCAGCATAGTGAAAAGGGTCGCGTCGCTACGCCGGAACCAAGCCCGGAGACGCCGCAGAGCGACGCAAAACAAAGATGACCCTTGTATTACCAGAACTCGAGGGGGCGCGGGTAGGAAGACGAAAGCATCAGGGCGCGCCGCCTAATCTGTATCGCGTGTCGCCCTCAATCCGACGTCTGGGCGACAAGTGCTCCAGACCACACACGGAGGAAGAACGAACGAAGAAATATATACGTAAAAAAACAGAGGAGGAATCGACGTCTCTTTGTTTACATGTTCATTCCGCGAAGAGTAGAGGGTACACGGAGAGATAAGGAAGGACAGTGAGCGACGTTTGTGTGCTTGTGTTCAGAGACAGCACGACGCACGATGCCTTCTTATGGCGTCGTAACGCTCTTCTGAATTTCGTAAGAGCGACCACCTTCCACCTTCCTTTAAGCTCCTCCGATTCTCTTTCCCCTTTGCAGCCGCGTTCTATTCAATAACGAAATTTGTTGACAAATCACCGGTATTTTACATGCCGTGATCTCTACGTTCCTTGGAGTTATCTCCACGTTATGCGCTGAGCCGTGAATCCACATAGGGAGACGCAAAACGGCACCTTATCACCAAGAACCACTACCATGTATGATACGCAGTAATTGTAAACGAATACATGCTCTATTGCAAGGTACCCTACCGTGTTAACATAGAAAACTACAGTGAACTCTCACTAGAGTGAACTTGCAGGGACCCAATGAAATAGTTCGCTTCACTGAAAGTTCACTTAACTGAATATTCACTGGAATACACAGCAGCATTGGGCACTGTTGAAATCAGGTCACACGTGTTAAACTCAGTTTATTTCGGGAAAAAAAGTGTGTGTTTTTCATTTGGACTAAAGCCCTTAAAGCGGGCGATGCGACAGAGCTGTGCAGAGAGTACGTTTCTGTGCACGGCCTCTAACACAGCTTGTTGATGGGAGAGAGAGGGGGGGCATGAAGCCTCGCAAATCTCTTATATCCATAGCCTCCGCCAGAGATATACGATTCGGTTTAATATCGGTTCAATTAGTTCAGTTTAATTTACGCCTACTTTGTTTATTCAGTTTAATTTATTTAAACTGGGGCTTCTGTGTGACGCACGCCACTGTGCGTAGGTCGAAGCGTTGGCCAACCGCACGGGAGTGGACACAAACAGACGCAGCTGCAACGCTCAGATGAGTAATTCCGAGATCCACAGCTATAGCTTTGTCGATGTCAGCTGGTCGCCGTTTCCTCCGCAAACGGCCCCAAACGCGCAAATACTCCGAGTTTGCACTGCAGCTCTATGTTAAGATACGCTTAAGTAGTGCATTCAGGCAATTTCTCATTGCAGTGCCGCGCAGCATGATTGTTTTATTTTCAATCCTCGATTAAGACACGCTTAGTCATACGCACCGTACAATTTATGGGATGCATGAGCCCAACGATCGAGCTCCGAACGAACTAAGCCCATTGAGAGGTACAATAAAATGGACAATCAGATGAAGAATAGAATCCATTCAAATTGATAAAGCATGCAGGCCGGTAGCCAGGAATGTTCTTCCGGGGAGGGGGGAGGGCATTTGTTGAATACTTTGGAGAACACCTATTTTCATTACTTGCCCGCGGCAAAACAACCCCCTTCCGTCTAAATTTCGGGGGTGGGAGCTACGGGTCTGTGATAAACTGTACTCTGATAAACTTGAACGACCTCAATTGAAAAAATATTGATTTAATTTATTTAAACTGAAAGGTTTAGTTTTTACATTTGGCGCCGAAACTTTCACGTGTGGCGTCACAAATTTCATCGTTTTTTGTTTTTGTTTTTTTTTGGGGGGGGGGCGACATTTGCTCACCAAAATTTCCTGAAACTTGCTATACCGAGTATATGACCGTTTGGGATGACAATGTGTTTCATTGCTACCCATTAGTAACAATACGTAGGTACTAGCATACGCCGTCAAGATCTACGACGCTGCTGTAGTGACTGGTGCGAGAAATTCAATATTGCGCCGCCAACAGCATTTTATTTTAGCGGCTAATGTCGCGGGAAGCGAGGTGATTTGATATTTCAACCACTGTTCCAGTGATTTACTACTAAGAGAAAAACAACTTTTCTCTATTGTGTCTGAATTTTATTCTGTATCCGTCTCTTCTTTTCGCGTTAGTTTTTTTTTTTTTACACCGTCTGTTTTACATGCCCCCCCCCCCCCCTCTTCTTTTTTTTTTTTTTTTTTCATTTGGGTGCGCGTAAACCTTAAGACCGCATGTTCAGTTGCCCAATTGGCAGGGCTGAAGCCAGGTGTGCCAGCGCTCATGCCACCGTGGCAACTAAATAAATCTCGCCAAGTCAAATTGTTCACAGAATTTTCTTTCACTTCCATTGTTCCACACCGCCTGCTCGCTATAGTGATTCATTATCGCTCCCCTGACGCTGCGACTACTTCCTAACAAACAACCTCTGATGACGTCACTTCACGGTCGTCGAAACCTGGCAAAACAAGTGCCGCGTCGCTGTAGAGCACGCGTTAACCGCAAGATTCGCCAGAGAGCCGGCAATGTGGCATATGCTGCAACGGGAAGATGGTTGGCCTCAGAGATGACACGACGGGCCGTGACCGCGGCGGCCCCAAATGCTGTCTCGCAAAAGGGCAGAACGATTGCACCGAGTCGGCATTTAACTAGCATATAAAACATGAACAGCAAGACTTGGACGCGCCAAAATTCTGCCCAGTTAGAGTCGCCCGGACAAAACGAGACATTTCCACTCAGCCGGACTCGCGAATTCTAATTAGTCAGGCTCACTCCCATTAGTCGAAATTTCACAGAGCAGGACTTCAACAAAATGATATCGAAATATACTGACCAGTACGTTTTAGGCACTGTGCGCAGACTCTCGGAGATTTCACTCAGCCGAACGCACTCATACTCGCTGTCACCGACTTTCTACGCAGCCGGACTCGCAAAGTTTATTAAGCCAGACTCACCCACACCACCCAAGGTTCCACTTAGACGGACACGCGTTCATCAACGTTTCGCTCAGCCGGACGCAGGCATCCTGCTCAGCCAGACTGACGGGTGGCGTAGCCAGTGGGTGGCACACCAAACCCGTGACCTCCAACCCCCGAATTTTTTCACCATTTATTTATTTATTTTACAACACAGCCAGTATGAATTGCAGGATGGAAACCGAAATTCACAAGAGATGCACATACATTGAACAGGTGAAAATGCATGATTACAGATATTTGATATTGTTAAATAGAGTGCAGGGGAGATGGAGTGCAGGGGGGTATGTGGCAAATATCGTTTAGTACACATAAATGGTACATCATAGACATCTTCGAAATCATGCAGAAAAAAAAATGTCACTGATAAACATGAAAGAAACAGGACTACATATTGCTCTGATAAATATATTTAAAGAGCATTGAAGAATGGTAAAGGTTACAAAAAAAAGCACGAAAAACATCAATTCAAGTTTAGATGGCATGAATATTTTTATCAAGTACGGAAGTTAAAAATTATTCAAATATTTACTGTTAGATATAAATACAGGCAATCTATACCATTCTCTGTGGGAAAAAAAGAATACTGGAAGCAGTTGGTGTTGAAACGGTATTCCTGTAATGTTAATGGATGTTTGTGGCATGGCTGTCTGCTTTCTCAAATAGATAGGAAACTAGAGCAGTCGATGTTCAGCTGCTATGAATGAGTTGGAATAGCGTGGAAAACAGAGCAAAAAATAACCATTTCGAGGAGGTGCCCTCCCCCCCCCCCCTTCCTGAAATCAAGGAGGTCCTCCCCCCTTCGCAAATAAATTTTTGCTTACGGCCCCTGAGAATTACTCAACCGGCTGATCGCATTTCAACCAGCCGCATTCAGCCAGACTCTCCAAAATTCTGACAGACTCAAATCACGATTAGCCCAAATTTGACCCAGGCTCTTCCGAAATTTTACTAAGCCAGACTTGGCCCAGCCGGCTCATCGAAATTTCAACCAGCCGGAGTCACCCAGAGTGCCCAAGATTCTGTCAGAGCAACGCCTTCTCTATTTTATCAATGCCAGCCAGACGCGCCCGATCCAGCCGTTCACCACCTTCTCCTCTAGCCCTTTCCTTTTCTCGCCAATCGCCTATAGCTTTCGCGTGTGCTTTGCGGTCATGAGGAAGAGGACATCTCATGCAGTGCCTCATGACGGAAATCATATGAAGTAATCGTTTGTTCAGTTGTGTACACATCCGTGGGGTGGCGTGCTGCATTCCTCGTGTTCACAATATTGGCGGCCACGCTCGCTCTGTAAAAGATACGGTGCCTTGAAATAGCGTTCCGCTACGCTGGCAGCCAATGGGGAAGCGTCACTGCAACGCTAGTGCGTGACACGGCGGCGGCACTGCTTCGAGCTACAAAGAAGAAGCACGAAAGAAGAAATCTGACAGACGCGGACCGACGGCTCCCGTTGGGTAACGCGCGTTTGATTGATATGTGGGGTTTAACGTCCCAAAACCACTATATGATTATGAGAGACGCCGTAGTGGGGGGGGGGGGGTCCAGAAATTTCGACCACCTGGGGTTCTTTAACGTGCACCCAAATCTGAGCACACGGGCCTACAACATTTCCGCCTCCATCGGAAATGCAGCCGCCGCAGCCGGGATTCGAACCCGCGCCCTGCGGGTCAGCAGCCGAGTGCCTTAGCCACTAGACCACCGCGGCGGGGCGCGCGTTTGCACCGTCATTGGTGAGAGGGATTTAAATTAGCCTAACATGTACCGAGACTCCCACAGATTATACTCAGTCGCTCTTCTCAGTTCTACTCAGCCAGACTAGCTCCGGCCGGCTGATCAATATCAATTGCCCCTTCCGGATTCGGCCAGGCTCTCGGAGATTCTGTCAGACTCAATTCGGTTAGGTGGATTCTCACCAAGTCGAATCCGCCCAGACACCTCGAGATTCTGCCAGAATTCGGTTAGCCGAAATTTCACCTACAGTCGAACTCGCCCCGACTCTTCCAAGATTCGTACTTCGCCGTACTGACGTTCTGCCCAGTCGGACTCGCTCACTCCGGTCAGTCGAAATTTCCACCCAGCCAGGAATTATACTGCAGTCCCACAACCATTGAAACGCGGTTAAGTCGGGATCACTCGGATGCAGTTTAGCACTCGGGCGAGCTGCGTAGTGTGCGAGTCGAGTGATCTCCAGGGCGGAGACAAATGTCGACATTTCATTGGACATTAGAGAAAACGGGTCACGAACACTATCTAATTTCCGTGTCACCGTTACGGCAGCTGCAGGGGAAAGTGCACCGTCGTCTTTCAAGAGCGAGCCTCGTGTCGCGTAGTCATGTGGATGGCGGAGAGAGAGAGAGAGGGGATCATACGCGCGCACACAACTCTATCTCTCTCTCTCTCTGCCACGGGAGAGAAGGAGAAGAGTGCTCAAAGTCGGCCGACCTCTATCCGGGGCCGCAGGCACGCGCCTCGGCCCATGCAGGGTGCCGCACCGGCCTCCCCGAAGACGGCACGCAGGGGTGAACTCTTGGCCGGCCAGCAAGAAGTGCGCCGACTCTAAAATAGAACCGTCGGGCGCGACCGAACCCCCTTCCCTAGAATGCAAGCCGCGGGCCGGCGACAGCTTTTTCGCCGCCGGGCGACGGTTAGGAAAGCAGGCGCATATGGCTCTCTTTCACGCAAGCACTGCCGCTGAACCAACCCCGCGACCGGCGGTGAGACTGGTGTCTATGTGTACACATGCCGCTCCACATCGTCCTTTCTCCCCCCACACAACCTCTTTCCGTTATACACCCCTTTAAACACACGTGTTTTGGATCCAAGACGCAAACGTTAACACGCGCTCTTTCCACTCTTTGCGCGGAATCCTGACGTTTTGACAGATATCACTTTTCTGGCTGGACTTATTCGAATGGCTCCTACAAAACCGATCGGCTTGTCATTCCCGACTCCTATCTATACTCACCTTCAGCATTACTACCAGTAGCCTGACGTCGGCTCGCATCTGTACCTACGTCTGCTCACACATATTTCAACGCACTACCGTTCATACGCCAGCTCAATAGTTATCGATTAGAGGAGCGAGTTACGTAGTACAGAAAGCGCGGGGGTGAGGGGGTTCGAGCTTTTCCCGCAATCTCTTTCACGGAAAGCTGGCTCTACAGAACAACATTAGGACCATGATCCAACAAGTAATGATACGCTAACCCACTCACGCAGCGCGGGTGAGGGAAATTTTCGGCGACTCTGAGAGAGCTCCCCCTTTCCTTTAAAATTTTATTTATTTTTCATTCTTTACTTTTTTTTTTGGCGACCTACGTTCCTGACGTTTCGGAACCAACTCGGCTGAGGGCAGGAGTTGACACAGAGGTGGCAGGGTGCAACGTTTAGACTTACTTCATCACCCAAGTAAGATCTCGAGCCAGCAGGTAAAGTTGTCTTGCTGCACCATTCCTTGATAGAGGAATCGGGACTACACGGGTTCCTTCATGGGCTGAGCGGGCTGCATAATCGGCTAATTGATTTCCGGTAATACCGATATGTCCAGGCAGCCATACACACACGTTCTGGTCGTCTACCAGCTTCCAAAGGTGTCAATTTTATGAACTGGATCCTTCGCTCAAGATAAAGTTACCATCGCAACTTTCCCGCTCCGATGCGCCACTGTTATGCCGCCTTTGGTTGGGTGTTGCATTCACAAAGGTGTACTCCTTTCGCATTGGTATAGTAGACACTTCTACATGCGACTACTGCGGAGCTGAAGAGACCATTGAACACGTCCTGTGCAGCTGCGCTTCTACGACACACAGCGATGTCAGCTCCGGATGGTTTTGAATCAACTTGACCCCGGACCATTCTGTGTGCAGAAGATTCTAGGACCTTGGACATCTGCCTCACTTGCGCAGAAAGCGACTAAAGCACTGCTACTTTACTTAAAGTCAACAAACCTGAGCGACCGCCTGTAGACTGTGTGTGCTCCCCGAGTGTGCTCGTGATTGTGTGTACCTTCTCATCTCTCTGCAACCTCTTTTCTCCCCTTCATCCCTTCCCCAGTGCAGGGTAGCAAACCGGATGTGCGTCTGGTTAACCTCCCTGCCTTTCCTTGCACTTTATCTCTCTCTCTCTCTCTCATCACCCAAGTGAATAGGAAGGGAAGTGGAGTGGCGAGAGGGGGCTGTGAACAGTTCCGTAAGATTTATACAGGTTAAAGCCGTAGGAAATGGTAGGACTCAAGACGCTTTCAGGCATCTACACAACCCGTGGGAAAAGAAACAGGCCGCCGGGTTGGGAGAACACGCGTTTTCGACCAACGGTTGTCAGGGGGAATATTTCGAAACTGCCACCTCGCGAAGTCCAGGGGGGGCACCTGCACAGTGAACAGCGGCTACGGAGCCCTCGTTTCCTGGCAGTAATGCCCCTGACACACGGGCACCCTGAAGTCCTTTAGACAAGGGGACATCTTTCGGAAAGGCGTTCGGGCGCAGTGACACACGACAAAGGAGTAACTACTTTCTGGCAAAGATCCTTTTCGCAAAAGCAGATCCCGCATCTACTTTTCTGGCAGGAAGGGAGTATTCTCGCATACAGTGTGCACAATTTATCAATAGAAGAAAACGTGTCGCAACACTGCGGTGCCCTGTCAGTATTTTTTTGCGCTGAGAAAATGTTTTCATTTTCAGCAGCAGTGCGATTTGTTGAAAAGTGAAGGCCTATAGTCTGTCCATACTCTCAAACGCCTGCATTACGTCACTAGCACGATCATGTCAGGGTTGGCAGCGGCAGTTGCTGTGTCGGCGACGTAGTATCTTGTAACAATAGAGTCTGCTCAGTCGGTGAAGAATAAACCGCGCGTCCAGTGGACTGAAAAGGAGACCTGGGCGCTGACAAAGCTATGGGAGGACCAGTTGGACGCCTTGCGAGGGCGAAAGCACAACGGTGGAGTGTACCAGGCGATTGCTGAGAGCCTCACCGACGCCGGTATTCCGCGTACACGGGCGCAAGTTCACAGCAACATTGACAACTTGACACAGACATTCAGATAAGAAGGTCACTCACGCTACGCGTTGTCGCACGCGTCCCGCTTGCTTGTTTAGTGTGTGTTAAGATCGGGCCTGTAAAATCCGACATGCATGGGCACCTCGCATATCGAGGAACGAAAACAAAAACAGCAAAACACCGACTGTTCATAGTTGCCAGACGAACTTAGGTTGCTGCTAAAAACGCAAAAAAAAGCGAAAGAAAATTACAGGTAGCCACCAGACAATAAAAAAAAAACGATTTTATGCTCCGGCGTCACTGAATGTGATGTACATGCGCAGATTCTTTTAAGTATTTCCAACCTTGCTGCTTCCACAAACAGCGCCATTTTTTCTGCAGCGTTCTTCTGAGGTACTGCTTAAAGCAGTAGTCCGGTGCCGTGTGTCATCAGCACCACTCCTTTCTGCAAATGGTCCCCTTAGGCGACAAAAGGGGTTTACTTCAAAGTACTTTACTTTTGCCCGTGTGTCACGGGTATAAAGCACAGCGTCGTTTCAAGGTACATAGAAAGAAACTGACGACAAATCCCTTGAGCTGTCAGCGCTGTCTTTCATACACTATACACCGCGAAACACACATCTTACTTGAGTAAAGGAAATCGCACGAAGCGACGAGGAAATCCATACGGATTGCTCGGAAAGAGAGCATAGCCGTTCGTCCTGGTTTGGAGATCGAACCTGCGACCACCACCTTTCTGGTGCGGTCGTTCTACCAGATGAGCTCTAAAAAATTCGATCGAGCGAGTGCAGCGTCTTGCTGCACGCTTTATTTTTTATAAATACAGAAGACTAAATCCGTCACTGTATTGATCAATAAGGCAAACCTTCCTTCCAATATATATATATATATATATATATATATATATATATATATATATATATATATATATATATATATATATATATATGTGTGTGTGTGTGTGTGTGTGTGTGTGTGTGTGTGTGTGTGTGTGTGTGTGTGTGTGTGTGTGTGTGTGTGTGGGTGTGTGTGTGTGTGTGTGTGTGTGTGTGTGTGTGTGTGTGTGTGTGTGTGACGCTACGATGAATGGGAGACGTGGCCTGGCTCATACGCCATGTTTATTCTAATCTCACTTCCTTCTCGGCTTCTACTTCTAACTCCGAACCCTCGCTACCTTCTTACGTTACAGGATTCCCCCTCCCCCCGGAAGACGTCGCGTCAGACACTTAACAAAAAAAAACAAGAAGAGGTGTTAAAGCGAGCGAAAAATGTCAAAATGCACCATAGTTCCATTTCAGAAGGGAGTTCCTTAACTCGCACAAAAAATCTACAGCAGAGGGAAGCAGTCCGGCCATATCTAAGAGAACTCGGGTGCACGAGGCTGGCTGTTGCGTCCTGGATGGCATAACCACACCCTGGAGATCTGCACTGGCGATGACATGGGTTGAGTTCTTGTGAGGAATGGGCAAGGTTGGGAGTGCCTGTAGCATTTTAAGTTCGGATGTGTGTGTCGTGGAGGGAACAGACGGTGTGCTTTCAGTTTGCGTGTGCGATGATCGCGGCTGATGGAATTTTGTCTTGGTCTGTGCGTTGTACAGATTGTGCCTTCTCGTCTCTTTCGTCGTTTTCTGTGGTTTCGGAGCTGTAATCGTAGGCGCAGCCTTGATCTCTTGTGCCAAATGCGTTTGTGGTGCCGATACTTTATGCATATAGGCCTCACGTATTCAGTTTGCTTTAAAAGGCTTGTTTTGCGTCGTCGTCTTTGTTGGTGTATCAGTTGGAGTGTCTGGAATCCTTGGACTCGCTTTTGCTGGCGTTGCTACTGTTGCATCACAACGTCCTGAGGTGGGAGCGCTTTTTGAACATCATGCCCGTTTTCTTGATAACTTGATGTGTCCAGTCGGCAGCTGTTGCAACGCTTTTCAGGCAGCGAAGTTGCTAAGACAGATTTGACTGGAGGAACATCAGAGACGCTTTCGACAGCATTGATTGCGTAGGCTTCTGGCAACTGGCAACCTGTCAGAGTCGCTTCCGAGCCTCCAGTGTTTGGGCTTTCAGATGGCTGCACCCTCAATGGCGACGCCACAACAGGCATGGTTTGGTCGAATTCCAGTTGGGAATGGCTGCATGCCCTTCTGTGCAACAAATGATGCGAGTTCTACTGGCGCATGAAACTGAACTGTAGGTCCCAGGCTTAACTGAGTACGCTGCGAGCTCCTCTGCTCTATTCCGACCATAGTGAACGTGTGAGACGTGAGATGGGCGTTGTGAGCGATCGAAGATCCACGCAATGGAAAAGCAGGAGGTGGGTTCATGCGCCTCGGCTGCTTTCATGTCGAAAAGAAGAAGCCACTTGTCGATGGGGACGTCTTCTGGTGTTCCCTTGAACTTATGTATGTTGAGCGGAGGCTTTGGCTTAGCCATGGCACGTTGATGAGGTCGATCCTGTCGACTTTTGTGACGCTACGATGAATGGGAGACGTGGCCTGGCTCATACGCCATGTTTATTCTATAATCTCACTTCTTCCTTCTCGCCTTCTAATTCTAACTCCGAACCATCGCTACCTTCTTACGTTGCATATATATATATATATATATATATATATATATATATATATATATATATATATATATATATATATATATATATATATATATATATATATATATATATATATTGTTTTTCATTGCATCCTTTGCAATAAACCAGTTGTTACTAGCGCCTGTCCTGTCTCTCACATGTTTCTGTCTTTTTTTTTCTTTATAGTTTTCTTCTTCTAGTACTCCTTACTTTATCTATATATATATATATATATATATATATATATATATATATATATATATATATATATATATATATATATGGTATGCTAAACATCGATCTCACACTCTACTTGAGGCCTCCATGCGCAGCAAATCACCTCGATCCTCCCGCCCTTATGTTGTGCGACCCTACGTATCCAGAGTTGATGTCTGCAAGCATTCTTTCTTGGTTAAGACAATGGAAAACTGGAATAAACTAAGCCCGCAAATATTTGATGGTGTGATTTCGCTCGAAAGTATTGACGAAAAACTGCAGTCACTGGATGTATAACATCAAAATTTTTATGTATAACCGCAGTGCTGTTGTTTTGTATAAATTTTTGTTCGCGTTGTGTATACCTGTGTGTGTGTTTTAGTTTGCATTGTTCTGTTTGTACTATGCTGCTTGTATATTCTTATACTGTTTGTATTTACTTTTTCTGTATTGTAAACTGCCCCACCCTGTAACAGCCCGATAAGGCTGACAGTGCTGACAATTTTAAAAAATAATAATAAAAAACCATACATGAAGCTAGCAGTGTGCAGCGCGACAACGCATGAATCTGCAAGCCGAAGCGCATGGAATATTGCAAATAGTTTCTGCGGAATCCCGCAAGGTGACAAAATGGTGAAGAAATGGTTAGGGAAGAAATAACATGGCTGTTATTTTGTTTGTGTTTTCTCCTGTGGTAAGAACTTCATCGAAGCAGACAATACATAAGGTCAACACAAGCTAAGAAATATAAAGAGAGCGAAAAGGTTTCTTTTTTTTTTTTTTTGTCGCGCCTGGTGCCACACATGCCATCGCTCCGTAGTAAAGGGGACTCTCAAATCATCCATCCATCCAGGAATTAGCCGCACTTGCAGTGCTATGCGCTGTCAGTGCTTGTAGTTGAGCTTTCCCACGACCCATGCAGCGCACAGCTCTTGACGTCTCCCTGTCCCGCCTATTCTGGTTCGGTTTCAGGCTCAGCCGACATCCCTTCGTGGTCTACAGCAGACACCAGACGTGATCGTCTGTAGTCCCATCTCCCGGCAGTTTCCGCGTCACCCTCGGTTGCGATACAGTCGGAGGCAACGAAATCCTGCGTCGGCGCATTCGGCCATAGAACTGCGGCCGTGGCACCGCGTCTTCTTCCGTGGTCCTACAGTCTTCATGCTGCCAGCATATATGTCTTTCGCAGCACCCTCCTCTCTAATCGGACGACATTGGCGCATCTTCCCGCGCGTTTCGCAAATGTCGCCGGCTTCACGGCCCGGGCACCGAGCCGCGAGCGCATTTCGAAAGCGCGACTCTCTCGCGAAAGAAAAAAAGCCGCGGTTTTCTTGGCTCGTCCCACACCACTTCGGCTGCTGGAGGACGGCGCGCCAGACCTCCACCGAACACTTCGCCTATCCGAACCGCTTCTAACAACACACTCTATGGTTATTACTTGTACACAGCATGTTCGTATACTCCCTTCCCCCTTTTTTTATCGTTACCTTTTTTTTCTCAGCTGTGGCAGCGAACGGTTGGCAAACTGAGACTGTGAGGTTCAGTAGCGTGTTTCGTAAGCGGTTCCGGGTTCTCCGATGTTCGATTTCGCCAGCCGATGATGAAAAAAAAGGGACAGTGGCCCTACTGGAAGTTTGCTAGAAGGTATTCATGGTGGGACCCACCAATCATCATATTTGTGCGTTATGGCAACGGGCAGATGGATTATTGGTGAAGGCTGGGTGATAGGTGAAGGCTGGATGATAGCAGACGGTTGACGTAAGGTAGATGCTGGGTAGAAGCACGGTCACGCCCAAATTACGGCTAATCTATCTATCTATCTATCTATCTATCTATCAATTCCGTCATATATATTTATTTAATTATCCTTAACTGCCTATCCTTCACGGTAAAAAGGCTTCAGCAAAGCATGCTTTACCGCGATACGAGACTTTTTGAGGAGAAGCCTGCATTACGAGCTTTAAATTTTACACTCAAAAACCCGCATTCCAAGTGCCCCGCCGCGGTGGTCTAGTGGCTAAGGTACTCGGCTGCTGACCCGCAGGTCGCGGGTTCGAATCTCGGCTGCGGCGGCTGAATTTCCGATGGAGGCGGAAATGTTGTAGGCCCGTGTACAGAGATTTGGGTGCACGTTAAAGAACCCCAGGTGGTCGAAATTTCCGGAGCCCTCCACTACGGCGTCTCTCATAATCATAGCGTGGTTTTGGGACGTTAAACCCGACAAATCAATCAAAACCGCATTCCAAGTGCATAAAATTGTATCTTACTGCCCTAGAAGTTACAATCATGAAACCAACCTTTGTTGCACGCATCCGTCCGTTACGCTATTGCTGTCGCCTTCGTCTGGCCACCACTTCACCTGTAACACGCTTTCCTGAGATACGTTACGCAGTGTTGTGACCGGCGCCAGAGCGGAAGAGGGAGCGGCGCTCCTTTAATCTTCAAACAAGTAACCGAACGACCGGCTGCCTCCTGTTAGGACCGGCGCCAGGTCTGACAATGGATCGGCGTTCCTTTTGATGTTCCTTTTTAGTCGCCAAACGGGTTGGCGGCCTGTGTCCGCCATGTATTGTTCCCCCCTGGCCGGAGGGTGCGGCGTCTTGCCGCCACGACACCGTGAGCAGTTCGGGAGACCACAAGTGCCGCTTCTTCTTTGGAAGATGACGGCGGCGGCGGCGGCCGGAAATCGTCCCGCTAATTGAACGAGTCGTTCGGCGACCATTTGAAGCTTGTTTACGGGCGGCCCTTTCGATGGATGCAGTCATCAACTTCAGACCCCCTCGCCCAGCGACACCCCTTGACGAGGAGGAGCCACGTTCGTGCCAGATGGCCGTGCAGTGACCACGCTTCAATTTTGAACGTTCACGTGGACCGTGCGTGCTCGTCACCCTCGCGGGGTAATGTGTGATCCGTGGTTGGACGGTGCCCTCGGTACGCGGTCCCCGATCTAGGGATCTGGGGAGGACAGACCCTTTATAATGAGCCCCCACGGCTCATTCGTGTGTGCTTTTTTTTTCGAGAGCAGAACCGAGCAGAACCATGTAGAACCAAGCACCATGTAGCGCTATGTTAGGAGACATGTAGAGGCCTGCCACGTTTGAGAGCTCACCGTGTAGGGAGTTCGCAATGTACATATTGTAAATAAACCCTCTTCAAGTCTCTCTTCCTCCTGCCTCGACAACTTCATCCCGGACCTCCGGTGTCTGGAAACCCCGGTCGCAACAACTGGTTGGCAGCGGTGGGATACGAGTCTGCGACGGAGAGCGACATGTACCGGAGGCCAGCCGAAAGCCCTGGAACTCGGCGGGATCGAAGCAGCGTACCACCACCGCACGTAATGGGGTGAGTGCCTGGCTTTGTGCTTGAGATATATCGAGTCTTTTAGCCTAAATTCGTTAAAAGATAGATATAACCAACAGCTGCCTGGCCACTGTGGTTGTTATCCTCAGCACAAGGCAGCACTGGATGATTATCTGAGCAAGTACGCTAAAGCAGGAAAGCTTAGATGATTCAATAGGAACAAGGGGTAATGTTTCAAAATTTCTAAGGGTACGTTGCGGGTTAAATTTTAGGATGTTGTAAAAAGCAGGAGTGAAAAATTAACAAGAAAAAGTAGAGAGGGATGTTGGCCACGTAGTGCTACTTGGGTGCTTAAGCTTGTGGTCTCCGCTGTGAGATTTGCCAGGCTTCAATTTCTCTAGACCCAGAATTGAGGCGCTGGTGGGTTTGTGTTTTGTCACAGCTGAGCCAAAGCAAAGTAGTCGCCATGGATCTTACGAGATTGACGAGAGAGAACCTGCTGAACCTGTGTTGGGATCTGGAGCTAGATTTTAATGATGATATGCCTGCTTCTAAACTCCGCGAAGTGATTCTCGAAAGCAATAGTGACAATGAGGAAATCGAGCACTTCGGGAATATGTACTTATTGGACCAGGAGGAGGAAGTACAAAGGGCGCAAAGAAAGGAAAGATGGCGCCAGGAGGAATTGGAAGCTGAGCGCAGGCATGAAGAACATATAAAAAGGATGCAGGAATTAGATGAAGAGATAGAAAGGCTTAATTGTGAATTGGTGGCATTGCAGCAGAGTGGTCAATCCATAGATGTAGCGCACGAACGGTGCGATGTAGCGGCGGTGCCGTTTAAGACCGAAGCGAAGGCTACGGGTCAGATATCTGTAGATATAGCGGCGGTGCCGTTTGAGGCCAAAGAGAAGGCTAGTGCCTGTAAGGGAATGGAACAGGTTTAACCCATTCTGAGGGAAAGAGCTCGCGGTCACAGCAGGGTGTGAGGGTTCCGTGGTGGGGGAAACGAAGTTAAGATTAACAGAGTGTTCCATCGAACCTTGCGGCCCTGTAGACCATGTTGATGAGCGTCAGAGGCGGACGAAAGGCTCCAGGTTTGGCACCAAGGAATGTGCCAAACGGAGAAAGCGTCCGAAAAACAGAAGCGCGGCAAGGCTCGCGATCAGCGCGGCGCGTTTGACGAGGACCTTCAAACGGCGTGGCGGATTTGCGAGAAAAGGCCCGTTGTCTTCTCTGACTGGCTTACATCGCAGGCGTCTGAGCGGCCGGAGAGTAAGGAACAGAAGTGCGCAATCTACGCGGCCGCGGTCTTACGATGAACTGATAGGCAATCATCAGGACTGGGCGCGCGAGATGGCGGAGGAGCATATCGGTGATGAAGAACGTCAGAGTAGGACGAAAGGCTCCCAGGTCCGCACAAAGAAGCGTGCACAGGGGAGAAAGCGTCCGAAGGGCAACAATAAGGCAAAGCTCGAGATGAGCACAACGCGTTTGAGTAAGGGTTTCAAACGGCGTGGTAAAATCGCGAGAAAAGTGCCGTTGTCATCTCTGACGGGTCTGTATCGTGTGCGTCCGAACCGCCGGAAAAGAAAAGCGCATCGTACGCGGCAGTGTTTGAAGGATAGATTGCTAGGCAATTATCCAGACAGTCCGCGCGAAAAATCAGATGAGCATGTGGGTGCTGGTGAGCATCAGAGATGGGCGAAAGGCTCCGTAGACGGCACCAAGAGACGTGCAAAACGGAGAAAGCGCCGTAAAAACAGGCAGGCAAAAATCGCGACGCGTTTGAGGAATGTATTCAAATGGCGGAGCGAAATTTCAAGAAAGTTGCCGTATCGCAAGCGTCCAAGCGGCCAGAGAACAAAGAAAAGAGAAGCGCATGGTGTGCGTAAGTGGTCGAAGGGCAAGAGACCCTTCCGTTGTTCTCGCGGTGCATTGGACGGGGTGCGGGGCAAAAGAGTCGGTGGTTTTCGAGGGGCAGGAAGCGACAGCAAGTCGGCTTCGAGGAACGTCGCGGGGTTCGGTAGCAGGGCGATTGACGCGTGTTGTAGACCCCGTTTCTCGAGAAAATCGTTCCGGGCGCGACCACCGCGAGTTCGACTCAGAGTTGTTGCGAACAGCTGTTAGCCTCTCGGAAAACGTCGACTCGGGACTGTTGAAAGGAACATTTTGTTTGTTTTTGTGATTTTGTAAATAACTCGTTTGTACTTTGTTTTCGTTAGCGCTCTATCATTTTGGTAGCCTATATACGTTGTATAGATCTATTGGAAGGATAGTGACACGCATTAGAGCGTACAGAATTAGGCGTTTGTCATCGGCACCGGAGTTGGTTTGTATGCGTCCGAGCCGCCGGACAAAACGAAAAAAAAAAAAAAAGCACGTTGGGTAGAAAGGCAGACCCTTTCGTCGCTCTATCGACGGCATGTTTGATGGACTGCGGGAGTGCGAGGTACTCAGCGAGAGTAAGAACGCAGGTTGTCAGCGCAGAGCTTTGCGGGGGTCGGAGGCGAAGCGAATGGGTTTTGCCATTGTTCCATTTCCCGTTCGCCTAGAAAGACCCACAGGACGCGACACCGCGCGTTAGTCCCAAAAAGGAGTAGACATCCGTGAGCTTTTGACGATGGTCATTAGTGGATTTATTTTGTTTTGAAATTTGCTTTTGACTGTTTAAGTTGTTTTGGATTTTAATGTGTTTTTTTTAGAATCTCGTCTACCAAATAGTGTTTAGGTAACACAATTTTGGTTTTGTTCATTTCTTGGGCGTTGTACGTTTAGCTAAGGTAAGCGTTGTGCGATTGCATAAACGACACGCATAGGAGCCTGCGTCATGGTAGATACGTGTAAATGAGCAGGAGCAACGTTATGAACTAATTATGACTGAGCGTAGAGACGCAAAGTTATTGCTTGCGAGATTTTTCAGGATTCATGCGAAACTTTTTTTGTTGTTCATTTAATGTTTTGTTCGCATGTGTCCGGTGTGTAAGAAAAGCTAGCTCGTGAGTTTATATGTATGCTTTGTGAAAGTGGCAACAGCAAGGGAACGGTTAGGTGGTATCTCATCCAGGCAGGAGCACTGTGATGTGCGTTTGCGGATATATAATAAAGATGTTCCTAATGCAGGTGCAGCACGGCAGTTATGCTTTCGTCTTCTCAAAAGGAATTGACGACTGGCTTTGGCGGCACTAAATTTCGGGAACTAAAAGATAGCGTGAAGTAAAATGCTTTATTTTATGAGTATGATACCTGGTGGGTTACGGCGGATTGCTCACGCAAGCACTCGGGTATGCCACGGTGAGCGCATCACTTGACAGTTAGTTTTCTTGAAAGCAGTTTGATGGGAAGATTATTATCGGATCGGGATTAGGAGTTTTGGTGAAACCTCAGAAAAACGTCCCGATTGCTGCTTTGTGTTTGGTAATACCGCTTAAGTAAGGTTGCTTTTGGATAATTTGTCGGACTCGACGTGTCTCAGTGCGGGCAGGGTGCTCTCCCGTGCCTGTGGTGGTGTGTATGAATGCTTTTCCCAGAGGGGAGCCACAAGGAGCGAGAGGGAAAGAGTCCTTGGCTGAGCGTCATCAGCAGTGGCCTGGAAGACAGCACTACACAGCGACACTTCGGGCAACCTGTGCAGCTGGTCACCCTCAGGTCGCTTCTCCCGCCGGCGGACGAGCTGTTGTGACCGGCGCCAGAGCGGAAGAGGGAGCGGCGCTCCTTTAATCTTCAAACAAGTAACCGAAACGACCGGCTGCCTCCTGTTAGGACCGGCGCCAGGTCTGACAATGGATCGGCGTTCCTTTTGATGTTCCTTTTTAGTCGCCAAACGGGTTGGCGGCCTGTGTCCGCCATGTATTGTTCCCCCCTGGCCGGAGGGTGCGGCGTCTTGCCGCCACGACACCGTGAGCAGTTCGGGAGACCACAAGTGCCGCTTCTTCTTTGGAAGATGACGGCGGCGGCGGCGGCCGGAAATCGTCCCGCTAATTGAACGAGTCGTTCGGCGACCATTTGAAGCTTGTTTACGGCGGCCCTTTCGATGGATGCAGTCATCAACTTCAGACCCCCTCGCCCAGCGACACCCCTTGACGAGGAGGAGCCACGTTCGTGCCAGATGGCCGTGCAGTGACCACGCTTCAATTTTGAACGTTCACGTGGACCGTGCGTGCTCGTCACCCTCGCGGGTAATGTGTGATCCGTGGTTGGACGGTGCCCTCGGTACGCGGTCCCCGATCTAGGGATCTGGGGAGGACAGACCCTTTATAATGAGCCCCCACGGCTCATTCGTGTGTGCTTTTTTTTTCGAGAGCAGAACCGAGCAGAACCATGTAGAACCAAGCACCATGTAGCGCTATGTTAGGAGACATGTAGAGGCCTGCCACGTTTGAGAGCTCACCGTGTAGGGAGTTCGCAATGTACATATTGTAAATAAACCCTCTTCAAGTCTCTCTTCCTCCTGCCTCGACAACTTCATCCCGGACCTCCGGTGTCTGGAAACCCCGGTCGCAACAGCAGGTACGGCAGCATTCACTGACTCATGGTCATCCTTATCATTATCATCTCATCTTCCACCCGCGGAAAGTGGGTAATGCACACCGCGAACAGCGATCGCCCTTAAAAGCAAACGAGAAAATTAACGGTCTAGCACTCCGTGCGGATGGTTAACCAGCGAAGCAGGAACGTGCGGCCTCGGTGCTTATCCGAAGCTGTAATCTATCAAAGTGTCCTCTGTTGTAGCTCTTGATTTTTCTGTCACCATATTTATGAGAAGCGCGCTTTCAAACTACGCGTTTGGCGACGTATTTTTAAAGGATACTTCCAGGACGCATGAAAGATTCCAGGTGTAGCGATTCATAATACGGTGGGTTTGATCTGAGTGAGTCAAGCTCAGGAAAATTTTGGTGATTCTGATTTTATGTGAGACCATGTGAATTAAGGGTAATACGCGGACTGGCCTTGACTTCGTACTTGCAGGCCTCGAATCGCACTATTCGTTTATAACTGCATTTCGGTTTTGTTTCGAGTAAAAGAACAAACCGTATTGAACCTCGTTACCGGATTTGAATTGGCGAGCCTAAAGAATTAAGGTGGTGAAGCGTAACTGATGAACTATTGGTAATTGTTGTTTCGTGACAAAGCGGCTTGAAGCCACGCGAATGCGACGATTTGGCCAATCACTACACCACAATCAAATCACTGCAACCAAATACACTACACATAATGCCCATGCTCGCTGAAGCGTCATGAGCTACAGCATCTCCCGTAGACACTAGCGCCAGAGCTCCGTCTAGTGTATTTATAAGAAACTTTGTGTAAGCGACGATGTTATGTGATGACGTCATCGTGAAGTGACTGTCGATCTGCGACGTCACAATTACGACATACGATGTCGTCATGAGCGATCATTTTTTTTTTCATAACTCGTGTTTACGACGCCGACAGTCGATTTCCGCCGCGTTTCATCAGGCCAGTAAGCATGAGTGAGTTCTGCAATTTTGACCGATCCATGTGGACAGCTACGCTGCAGAATAGCGCGCGGGGGAAACCTACGAGATATTGAAAGAATGGGAGGGACAGAGGGGGGACATCAAATAGGTGAACCATTTTTTTTTTTGTTTTTTTTAACAAAACGAACCCATGCGTTGGAAGCCAGCAATCACGAAGACTAGTCGATTCGGTGAGCAACCCATCATTCCCATGGTGACTGAAGTATCACAGCTTCTAGTTAATTTTAGCCAACCATAACCGACCTCACTTCAAATCAAGGTGCCCCCTCTCCTTCCCCTCCCCAAAAGAAAAATTCTGCCGGAGCCCCCTGCACGAGGCATCTAATGCCTCCCTCCCCCTTACCAGAGATAGGGGCCTACCAACGAGATTCGGAAAGATTTGTTACGTTAAGCTGCGCGTTCAAGGTTAAAAATAAACACGAAATCTGCACAGCGAACAAAATCCCGAGGCACGAACGCCACTGGACGAGGAAGGAGGATGTGCACCGTGTAAGCACTGCACGCAAGCGGCTGTCCTTATTGAGTCCGTCCACCAAGGGCAGAGGATTTCCTTCCCTCTGCTGCATGTGTAGCGACTTCGAAATGCGTATTTCATGCCACGGCCGGCTCTGCACCTCTACTGCTGGGTCAGCGTTCTCGCGCGTATTTTCTCTCTGTTTTTGTGTATTTTTTTTTTCTTCTTAGCACAGCACACTCGCAGTAGTGTTAGAAGGGCAGCGGCGCGGCTCGGACGTTGCACGTACGATGTATTTTTTTTTTTTTCAAACATCACGCGCACGATTCACGGAGATAAGACTGCGTGTACTACGTCGGCCGGAGAGAGACATTCCGCACGAAAATGATGCTGCAAACAACACGGACACATTTGCCGCGGATGCGTTTATAGAGCAAAAGTACGATCAGAGCTTCTATATTTTTTTGCTTCTTTTAGCGACATCGCAGTAGGTATCGTATATCCATCTTTCATACCTTTGAGTACATTGGCCTACAGATCGGCTTACTAAACGGGCCTCGCGGTATCGAATGACGTATGCAGCTCCCTCCTGCGGAGCTTTACGGCACAAACATTGCGCACGGCTCATTCTACAACGTATAGCTGGGAGCGCGCATTATGACGTTTCACGGATTGAAGTGTACAAAACCTGCCAAACGCGTAGGCATTCGCTGCGCAGTGATGTGGCGATGCAGCGTGATGGAACATATCGCAATCGCTCCTAAAAAGACTGCATATATAGACGTCAAGCTGTCGCCACAGCAAGACAGACTGGATCGCGAAACTCAAAAAGAGAAGCATTTGTCAAGCCAGAAACCGTATACTTACTTCAAAAAAAGAAAGAGGGGACTTGCAGCGGAGACTTGCTTGTCTCAGCTGCACCACAAACAAAATATTTATTTTATTGGGGGGGGGGGGGGGGGGGGGGGGGAGGAGAAGTTCACACTAACTGCGTACTGTCAAAAAAAAAACAGCGAAGCGACACATAGTGTTCACGTGACGTCGCAGACGGGTTCTAAGCGCAGGGCACCCAGAAACGGCGGTCACTGTGGCTTTTTATCGCATTAGAGAGGACCAGTGCAGGGGAGGAGGCGAGAATACGAGAAAGCACCTATTCCCGCCGCTACCACCACTGCGGCGTTTTCGGACGCGAAAACAATCAGCGCAGGAAGAAGATATTACTCTGAACATACGCAATGAAAAACGCCGTGCTCCTACCGCGCCGGTGGATCATTGCAATCATGAGGAAAAACTACGATCCTGGTAAAAGCGCTCGAGTAAGTACTTATTGTATTTATTCAAGCGCGACGTTAGCTTTTCCGCCTTGCAGCAGCAATTTGCGTGCAGTATGCTGGTACTACGCGGCACCAAATCATTGCCCTACTCTATACGGCACGCTGCATTCCAATAGTAGGCTATATATTACGACTCGCGCGTGGATACACGCACCGCGCACGTTCGGTAGAATTCTAATGGCGTACTATCGCGATGCAAAGAAACATGAACGGTGCGGAAAGCGTGGCTTTCGACTCAGTCGAACTGCGACGTGCCTTGACTGTCGCAAGGCGAATCTGTGCCTTAAGCCGGCGTCACTGCAGTATAAAATACTGCTCTGTCTGGCAATTTCACACCGCGACTGTGTTCTGAGTGCCAGGCATGACTGGCAAACGGAAAACATATGCGGTGCATGAGCGAAGGTCGGAGCGGGATTCTAGCACTAAGTAGACGCCGGCTTACGGCACAAATTCTGCCTTGCCACAACCAAGGCATGCCGCAGTTCGAATTAGTGAAAAGTAAAGCTTTCCGCTGTTCACGTTTCTTTTCATCGCGATAGTATACGTACCCGATGAAGTTGCATTCCGCAGTCTGCAATGCACGTGCTGCTGGCATTCCGGACTGCCGAGGAATGTCTTTCCGATGTTTTACACAAAAACAAGCACACAATTCCAGGAGAGGAATAGCGCGAACCACGCTTACAGCCAGATTCGGGACGTGAAGTTTCGTGTTTGACTTGCGGAGCGTCCTCTCGCGTGGCAGTGCACGGTGCTGCTTCACCGCGTTTGCAACAGATGGCGCAAAGGGCATTCTCAACATGGCTGCGCGCACTAACCCCCATAATCGCAAACGCTCCTCGAGCCGCGGTGCAGTGCTCAACTCATTCAAGTGAAGGACGATCGGTTTTCGTCCTTCACTTGAATGAGTTGAGCACTGCACCGCGGCTCGACTGAAATTGACGCTGCACTTCTCCAAAATCGTTGCAGATTACTGCCGATATGCAGTGGCTTGGTCTGCCAAAAGACGGCGCTCCCATAGACTTTTTCAACTCAAGGAGAAGCGTTGAGTGAAGGGACGTTCTGGAATACGGCGGTAAGCTTGCTGTGTTCTGGTGTATAGTTGGTCTTACGGGGGCTTAAGGTGGCCTTCCTATAGGGGGGCATAAAATGGCGTAGATAAAATAGAGCCGAACCACAGCCTGTCACACACCATGTAAGAATGTCCAAACTTCAGCCAACTGTGGCAATCACAGTAGAAGCACGGGATTTTTGTCGCTCGCTGAGCAAACTCGGCACAGCGGCTGTGCGGACTGTCTCCCGTCGATGGACGCGGCTGGTCTTTTTTTTTTTTTTTTGCTGACACCCGAAGTTACACCTCGATCTTTCTTTGCTCTTTCACAAACAGCCGCTCGTTCACAGCCTTGAAACATTCTTCAAGCTAGCTTTCCTGCGGGAACATATACCTTATCGAACAGTCTTTCAACACCGCAGTAAAACTGGTTCCAGCCTACACCACCGGTCCAATGTAATTTCAGGTCTTTTATTGCGTATGTTAAAGTTCAAGGACACGGGTTCGCTTAACAGAAAAGACGGACGCGCTTTCTAAAAGGACTAAATATAAGAAGTGGCCTAAACTTAGATTTATGTTTGTTCGTTAAAGAGCCACAAAGTTAATATTGACACGAAACCCCCAACATCGACAGAGTTCATAATCAATCATGTCGTGCCCTTCAACGGCGAATGGTTTCGATGCCTTGTCAAACGCGAAATTGGTTTCAAGCTGACTGATGATCCATCTCTTTCTCACGGCGAATTCGGATGATCGTTTGAAGGTGTGTTTGAAAGTGGTAAATTCAGCAGTTTTAACAAGAACAAGGTGGTTCACGGTGTGATCACTTAGTTCCTTCTTTCCATATACTTGCCGGATTTTTTGGGGGGCAGTGCTTAGTCGCTCTTTTACGTGCATTTTTCAGAGCATACGGAGCGCTCGAAAACGACCACTCGAACGTACCGTTTCTCTTCTTTCTTCTCTATTCTTCCTTTTCTATTATTCCCACTTTCACCCATCTCGAGTGAAGGGTAGCCAAGCGAGCCAAAGCTTTGTTAACCTCCCTGATTTTCCTCTTCATTTTTTTCTCTCTCCCTTGACTATTGGCATTCGGAGAAGTCGAGGGCGGGCGACGCGAGAAAAATTATCACGAGATTGCGTCACATAAAAATTTATGGCGTCATTGTGACGACACTGCAACACCATGCCATCACACGACATCGTAGCTCCCTCAAAAAAAAAAGGGGGGGGGGTGGTCCGATCACGGACGCAATACGTAAACAAGTGCCTCCAGTCTTGGAGGCAGAGCAAAACTACCTTAAGTGCAGAAAGCTTTCGGAACAGTGAAGGTGCAGCCTCGATACATGGCCCCACCGCGGTGGTCTAGTGGCTAAGGTACTTGGCTGCTGACCCGCAGGTCGAAGGATCGAGTCCCGGCTGCGGCGGCTGCATTGCCAATGGAGGTGGAGATGCTGTAGGCACGTGTACATAGATGTCGGCGCACGTTAAGAATCCCAGGAAGTGGAAATTTCCGGAGCACTCCACTACGGCGTTTCTCATAATCATATAATGGTTTTGGGACGTTAAACCCTACATATCGTCATCATCATAATTATCAGCCTCGATACATCGGCTGAGAGAGAAAAAAAAGATTTCTTTTTCGTGCGAGTCGTCTCAGGTGAATTGATAATTAAAGTACCCTGTGAGTTTTTTTGTTTTTCTTGATTATGTTCGTAAACATTAACGGGGTATTCCAGAGGGCACCATCAAAGCTTATCGGTACCTTTGAGTGCAGGTTTTAGGTCACAAAACCACGCGGTATGATTACGAGAGGCACCGCAGTGGAGGGCTCCGCAAATTTTGGCCATCTGGTGTTCTTCAACGTGCGCTGACAGGCCTCTACGATTCCGCCTCCATTGAAATGCGACCACTGCGACGGTGTCGAACCCGCGACCTTTGGGTTTGCGCCTTAGCCACTGTTCCACCGTGGCCCACCGACACCTCTTGAGTGCGAAGAGAGGAGAAAAATCTGACCTTTCAGTCCTTACTCTGAAGAACAAACTTCCTGTGAGCCATAGTGGCACCTGCTTATGCCACCAGTGACTCGCCACGTTGCCCGAAAGACACGACCACGCCGACTTCCGGCAGAAGAATCGTGGCTATACTTAAAAGCAGAACGCTCCCTGTCGTCATCCGACTGCAAGCCGATGAAGTTCGTGCCCTGTCTATTGACCGGTGAGTATCACGACAACAACAAAAAAAAAAATGACGCGTGCACAACCATACGTATAGTGCACAGGTTTTCATACAGCGGATGCAACACTGTGGACGTTGTGTGAGAAGTTCAGTGAGCGAGATCTGTCAAGTCCGCGCGTGCCACGATTAGATTTCGTCGGTGTTAACGCGGCCTTCGCGATCGGCTCCCGCTGAGCACTGCCGGAACCAATCACCAAGGCCACGATACGAAAACGAACGGACGCTGACAGATCCAGAACAGCCATCTGACAACCGTATATACAGTATGGTTCGTATGGTTCTGAGGCACGAAGCATCGTCATTTATTAGTCCGTCTAAAAGCGAAGAAAACAAATGACATTAAGAATGCTAAAATCAAGACAATTTGTTGGTTCGAGTGCATCAACTGCAACAAGCCTCAGTAGCTTCCGCATCTTCGCAACTGACTTCATAAGCAAGCGCAGGATTCTCCTTCACGAGGGGGGGGGGGGGGGTTAATGTTGATGGCAGCACTCCCACTCCCCCTATTAAGGCAGCAGTGTATGAGGCATACTGTGCGCCCCTCCGCCACTCTTAGGTGACTAGGATGAGAAGGCGGCCACCTCCCCCCCTCCCCCTCCATGTGCGCATGCCTTTGCCTGGCGTATGAACGGATTATATAGCATACACGTATGGCAGATCAACCATTGTGCCTCACGGCAAGCGTTCATAAACAATGATTTAGACAAAGGGGAGACAAAAAACATAGTATCGTGGTCATGTATTCCAGTTACAGACCGCGCAAGTTGAGAGAAACATCACGTGTGTTGAAATCAATATCACAATAGAGAGAGAGAAAGAGAGAGGAGAGAGGAGAGAGAGAGATAGAGAGAGAGAGAGAGAGAGAGAGAGAGAGAGAGAGAGGAGAGAGAGAAGAGAGAGAGAGAGAGAGAGAGAGAGAGAGAGAGAGAGAGAGAGAGAGAGAGAGTATAAGACCAAGCGTGACTCGGCTAACTGGACGGAGGACGCGGTGAGCTTGTTCCAACAACTAAAAGCCGGGAAGACAGGCGTTGTGGGGGAAGAGACAAGACGGCAGTGGTTGTTGATCTAGGAAAATAAGAGAGAAAGGGGAAAAGAAGACTATGCGTCAGAAAGTCCCGCAGCCGTGACGCAGCATCAACGAGAAACGCCACGCTCGGACCGGCCTTTAGAAGACGCGCAGGGCCAGCTACCGGTCTGTTGGACCAGGCGCTGATTGAACGCGTGTGTATCGCAGGCACTCGCGTAGTAGTCGCGCTCACGTAGTAGCCGCATGCTGCTGCTGGCTTCACCACTGACGTGTCCTACACGACGGTGAATTCAGTTTGATGAGGCGCCTTCAATATTTGAATTATGTGTGGCTTTTATCCCCACTGAAACGTTCGGTGTGCCGTTCCAGTGAATCCATATGCTCGTATGTTAGCTTACAAAATCCATGTCTTCCGTAACAATCTTACGGAAACATACAGAATTATTCGACATATGAAACGTTTTCCATAGGGTATTTTTCGAACTGGCGTCCCGGTCCGATGCCACTTCATTTCGTTCATGTTGCCTGCTTCTTAACTTGTATTTGTTCAGCAAAGCTGCTCAGGCCAAATTTTATTTATTGTCAGTGCTGAGGTGAATATTTTTTGGCACCGCAGCAGCTAGAAATCCCACAGTTCTTTAGCGAGATAATAGAGTAGGTTCAACAAGAGGATAAACAAATACAAATAAAGGAATAAGAGGTGCCGGTATTAGGCAACTCCTTACGGCACCTGCAGAGCAAAGGAATTCACCTTCTAATACGCAAGTGCGAGACCGCGTGTTAGCGCCGGAAGCAGGGAAGGAGGGGGGAGGGGAGTACGTGGATGCGATGGTTGCGCCCCCCTTTAAATGGCGCAGCCAGGCATGACGGGAGCGCGAGCATTGTGTACCGCCCGGCGCGCTTCGTGCGTGTCCGGCCACGCACCGGACGCGCAACGGAACGGCCGAGGAGGACACATGCCGCCGCCGCCAAGACGCCGCCGCACCGTAACGCGCCACCCCCCCCTTGCGTCAGTGTTTGTAATGGACGCCATCAGGGACGACGTGGAGTACAAGACGGGCTGGCATTCGGTCGTGGGATCGACCGTGTCCAGCGCGCTGGCCTCCTGTATAACTCCAGCAGCGTTGGCAGTCATGCCGTTACAAAGAATAAATTACTTATTTGCAATGTGTAAGGTCGCAAATTGCGTTTGTGGTTTCGCAATTGAGTAATTTGATGAACTACTTCGAGGCGGTAATTTCAGGCAAGTCGCTCGTCCCTCTCGAGTACTACATTTCACAAAATTAACATGTCCACTTCCCACGTGCCATAAAAAAAAAATTACCCAGACGGGGAATGTAACAGGAACTGTAACAAATGCGAGTTAAGCCGAGTGCAAAACCACAAGCGTTCGATGTTTAACAAACATCTCTGCGATTTCGATGTTTAGTCCGTCGCCGCGGTGTATCAGTACTTACGGTATTCGGCATGCTGAGCCCCATGCCACGGGTTCGATATCGGCCGCGGCGGTCAGTGATTTCGGTTCATGAAATGCTAGAGCCCCTCGCTTTGCGCGATGCAAGTGTTTAAAACACCAGATTATCAAAATTATCCGGAGCCCGCCACTATAGCGTGCCTCAAAATCATTTCGTCACAACGAATGGCACTATACGATCGTTGTTTAATTTACTAACTCATGTATCCACTCCGGCTATGCCTAGTATATCGAGACAGCAGTATTTTAAATGAATTAAGAAATAAATATTGAGAAAACGTCCGAGACAGACCGGGGGATTGACTAATGCGATTATATATTTTTAAAGCTTATTCGGTCATTCATTTATTAATATGTCGGGGCATGAAAGCCGCAACAACCGGTATGCAGGCTAGCATTTATGGAAAGTATAAATAATTTTTAAGGTCTACTTCGCCCTCCCTCCCCCTATAGTGTGTGGAGACGCCATATAGTGAGTGAAGGGCTCCGCAAATTTCCGACCACCTGGAGATTGTTCAACGTGCATCCACAGTCTAAGCGCACGGGCCCTCAAAGCATTTCGCCTCCACCGAAAACATTTCCGGATAGTGGGCGTTAAATAATTTCTACCCGAATGTAAGTCGCGAATTCAGGTAGCCCACGGTGTCACTTTCAAAAACTCGTGCCAGCTATGTACGGTACACTTAATTGGCTGCTCGCGCATACACGTCGCATGCAGGGCATTTCCCTGCCGAAACCGCTGATCCGTTTAGCGATTTCCCCCGCTTCTGAACGGGGGCCTAATTATATGCAACGAGGCGGGAACAATAGCTGGCCTGGGCCTAACGAAGCGGAGAACGTGGCCTTATATATTGGACTACATATCATACCGCGGGATATGAAAATGCCACGGGCACTCTTGTCAAACTGATTACAGCTGCGCCCGCGAGTTGAAAGCACCTGGTTCCGCCATTATACCGCCTGGAGCGGTATACGTTTTAACCAGCTCATTTCTTTAGTGTATGCCATGTTTGTTCTAAGGCCGGCCTCGATTTACAGAAAGCTCCTCTAAACTTGAATAGGCCCCGCCGCGGTGGTCTAGTGGCTAAGGTACTAGGCTGCTGACCCGCAGGTCGCGGGATCGAATCCCGGCTGCGGCGGCTGCATTCCCGATGGAGGCGGAAATGTTTTAGGCCCCTGTGCTCAGATTTGAATGCACGTTAAAGAACCCCAGGAGGTCGAAATTTCCGGAGCCCTCCACTACGGCGTCTCTCATAATCATATCGTGGTTTAGGGTCGTCAAAACCCCAGATATTAATTATTAAACTTATTAAACTTGAATGAAAGAGACAAAAGAAGAGCAATCTCGCATTGCGTTTTCCTTAGGTTAACTATATCCTTCACAATGTAGTGCGCAATCACGTTTTATTATTACTCCACTTGAACTGCAGACGGTTCGGCCAGCATCGTCTGCTGGCCGGCATAATATAAAATGCCAACATAACTGTCACGCGATTCGGTAGATAGGTTCAAACTGTGCACATTTTTATTGTAGATTTCCTTTTCTTTGAAATGTCAAGTGATTGCTCACGAACCGGAATCATAGGCGTAGTCAAGAAACAGTTTAGTCTGGTTCAGTTTGCTACATCTCGGTGGTGAGCAACATTGTCATGTGCACAGAGAGAGAGATGGTATGAAGAAAGGCAGGGAGAATAACCGGAAAGCAAGTGTCTGGTTTGCTACCCTGCACTGGGGAAGGGGAAATGGGAGACGAAAAAGTAAGAAAAAGAGAACCAGGTCACAATATTGTCACGGGGTCATGGACAAATGGAGCACGCTGCGAGTAGAATAGTAAACTGTTTATTTGGACGTACCTGTGCCTGGTAAACAGAAAGTCGGATGACAGTAGCAGACTTGCACTGATGGAGCGTCGGCCATCGATCAACTGACAAGCGGCGAAGCGTCTCGGCATTTATACCCTTGGCATCGAATATTCTAGCGACATCACTAGCGGAGACGTAAGTTCCATAATAATCTGAAATGTTCACCAGGTGAGCGTATACTCTTAAAAAAACGTACAAGTGTGGACGCTTGGGCTAGTTAATATGACATGACGATATAGTTATAGCACGAGAACGGAGCGACGACAGAACAACTTCGTGTCCTTCCTGTCTATTCGTCGTCGTTCTGTTCTCGCGCTATGACTACCGTCTTAACAAAACGATCTGCTACGGCCTCGAAGCTTCTCGAACATCGTAGGCGCGACTTGAGCTCAACGTAGTGTAACGAGGCGATAACAGAACTTGAGGAAAGGAACGAGCCAACTATAATAATAATAATAATAATAATAATAATAATAATAATAATATAATAATAATAATAATAATAATAATAATAGTAGCAGTAGCAGTAGTAGTGTATTGTTGTACTGCCTTGGTTACATAGCTTTGCAAATGACCTCACAAAACAGTTTACATGCACCACTTTGCATCATATATACTTATATAGATCTTCTTCCACCTCGGAATTTTTCGTCCTCATCAGTATTATTATTATTATTATTATTATTATTATTATTATTATTATTATTATTATTATTATTATTATTAGAGATCTCTCAAGATACTTTGTATTCTCTGCTTAAGTGCCACGGCAGGTTCCAACAACCCCAGCGGTGCAGAAGGCCCAAGACGCGGTGGTGATGGTTAGCCTCCGCGTCCCGACGTGGAAGCAGCACGCGGTCTTCCCTCTATGAAAACTGGGCGATCACTGGTCTAGGCCTTCAATACACTTTGCTACCAACCTACCTCATCTATGCTGGCCCAAATAAAGCTTCTGAAACCCCAGTAATAAAGCCCATAGAGGCATTCGTTTTGAATGACGAAGTTTGTCCATCTGGAGCTACACCGTTTCCCTCCGGTTTGCTTTCCTTTTTCTTTCTTTTTTCACAATCTTCGTAGGCCACCGAGTTCCTGTTTCAATGTCAGGGTCAATACACGACACTTCTTGCTCGATATCGCAGTCAGTCGACTTCCTCCTTTTCTATTAATTCTTTACGACAGAATTTTTTTCAGATGCGGGTTATTCTTCCTCCCTTCTCTCGACTCCTATGCATACCTCGATTCGACGCAGCGCCCAGTGAACTCAACCCGTTCCCACGTGCGCGTTCGATGAGCCCCTGCCGAGGAATTAAGGAAACAAAGACAGAATGGTCCCGTCCTACATCTGTGGCCCGTGTAATTGCCGTTCGCCTCGCGAACACACGTCCCGTCGTTCTGTACTGTATACAAAGGGAGAGACAGAAGCGCGAGCTTACACGCGATATACTACACACGCTGCACGCAAACAAAAAAAGGTCGCACGCGACAACCGCCCGCGGGGCACGAGAGGGCGCGCCTTGCCGCGAAGAAGGACGGAGATCGCTGTGTCGCCCGCACGTTGCCGCTCCGCTGCACGCAACTAACGTATACGGCGAAACTCGATCGAGGCGCTTGAGATATACCGGAGGCGGCTCGCTGCGACAAGGGGGGGGAGGGAAGACCAACTTCACTGCTACTGCAAAGCAAGCAAGGGCTGAGATGTGCGCCAGCAGGGGTTAGGAGTGATGGCACCGCACTCTTCTTCTTCATTCAAGAACCACTTCAGTTTGGGACGCAGTCGGGTGAAAACCGCAGCACTGCCTTCACGCGTGCTCACAGAGAAACGCGGTGGGGTGCACGAGTTGATGTTCGTATACCTTCGCTGCATTCCGGTTACGTGTAATAGAGGACGAAGGAGGATGATCCTGTTCCGAATTCGGCTCTATCCGGATCAAGTGCGTCTACGTGGCCACATAATGCAGGCCCGAACGCCGATCGAGACGATCGCGATCTGCGCACCAGGCAGCGAAATCACCATCTGGCTCCCATGTATTGTCATTCGAATGACGTCAGCGCCAAAAATTCTATCCGGATCACGGTTTCGACCGTGTAGCAGCGCCCACTGTTGATCCCGATCGAGCGATCCGATCTGAATCGGCCTCGATTGCGGTTAAAAGTACCCGTGGTGTATAAGAGTCCAAGGTGATCAAAATTGACACCACCAAGGTTCCATGATTCTCCTTTCCAGTTCACCGCGCACCACCAAAAAGAAGAAACAAAAGTAAAAAACATTGGGCGGCATTTGGGTTGTTAACTAACACGATGCAATATTAAAAGCAAAGCATCGCGTCTGCTGCTAAAAAAATGTGAAGGAAACAGGAAAACAAATACACTAATTACGGGTGAGAACTGGACAAGTTGGTATTGATACATAGCGGATATCGATAGAAATGCGCAAAGACGAAGACTGAGGAAGGACACAACACGTGCGCTAGCAAACCGATGGCTATAGAAGAGAAAAATAAACATCTTTACTATGTACCCATGAGCTCCGAGTACAAAGATCATATGGCGTAACTTCAGTCTTCTTTTCTCCTCGTTTTGACTTTCGCTGTTTGCGTATATTCACCGTGAAGTAGACAATTTTCACCGCTCAACGCGCAGCAGCAGAAAAGCAAGCAAGGAACACAGAGCAACAACATAAACAGCCAGACGACGAGACAAAAGCATTGTACTAAGCGGGCCTTTTCTTTAATATGACTGTTAGGGTATTGCCTGCCAAGAGTTTCCCGTCCCATGATATGAAACACGCCGCATAGATTATCGCAAGTCGCCGTATAGGCCAGCCGGACATTTAGACCGCCCGGGAAACTATTCTCGATGCGTCCATCTAGTGGAGCATGTCCACTTCGGCGAAGTGTATTCAGTTACTCGAAAAAAGTGGCGAGCTCGTCGACGCGCAGAACCCGCCAGAACATTTCCAGCGTAAGAGAGCACGAAAGTGGACGAAATGAACAGCAACATGACTCCTAAACAAACTTGACAAGTCTAAACTTGCGCATGAAGCGTGCTTAGACGTTTGAAGAACGATGTATGAAATAAGTACCGACCTTCGAGGTGCATCAGGTGGGCGGAGCCGCGCTAAACCTAATTCCAGTGCTAATGCGATTAGAAATCACGCGCGGCCCCAAGATTTGAGTCCGATAGCGGATCTCTGGGCACAGATTTTTTTTTTTTTTTTTTTTGCGGCAAAACGCACTCAGTGTTTTTCATACGTGTTGAGAGCTGTGAAAGCTTCGTGGCGTCAAAATGACGTCTCGAAAGAGAGACGGGAAAGACGCGGCGAGCTGGCAGCCGAGCTCCAGCCAATCAGTGAAGGCCTAAGTGGACAACCACGAGAATCGTGCCCCTGGCGTTCTTCAGCGTGCGCCTAAATCAAACCACACGGGCGTCAAAGATTTCCGCCTACATCGAAGTGCGGACGCCACGGCGAACAGTCGATCCCGAAGCGAGCCAGTGTTTATAGAAAAAGTGTTTAACGACTGAGAGTACTTCGTACTCTACTATGGCAGAGCACAAAGCCGTCCTATAGGCCTCACACTTGATGTTCACAAAAAATTGGGGCCGAAGCCACTGACAAAGTCTCCTACAGGAAGAATGGAACTTCATCCGCATACTTCCAATGGACTTCAAAGTGGATACGATATACGACAGCGTGTATGCAGCCCTTCCGTAAAACGAACACACTTCGGCCTCGCGTGACGTAAACGAAATTCGGCGGCCTGTGACCGTACAGAATTATTAGCGTACCTGCGATAAAACGTTGCCCGAGAGGTGCGCCGGTCACACTCGTATACTTGTTGGCGTCATTTTCCAATAACTGACGCTCTCTCGATCGTGACCTTGTATAGGCGTTAAGCTGTTTCTGATATAACGATCTGACCTTTTATTGAGGTCACCGAGGGCCCCCCTATCGCTTATGCGCATGCACCTACGGCAAGCGTTGTTTATCCTCCTGGCATATAAGCCAAGCGAAATGCCGCTGCTTGTAACTAAATGTATCTGCGACACGCAAAAACTTTCTACAGTCAGTCTGCCTTCGCCACCATTTACACTGTTACGTCACACAGGCCCTCGGTGAAACGCCGTCTCCCTCACCACCATCGGCGAGTACACAGTGACGGCGGCTAATCAGCCGAGCGAACCGCGCCGCTATCCATAACGTCGCCGCCGTCACCCACACAGCCATATAGATGTCAATCGGCGCGCCTCGCGGATGAGTGCTCGTTGGAACGCAGCCAAAGCCGCCTGCAGCTACACCACTGCATGCAGTGCACAGCCGCTGAACCGCGGTTGCAGTTCTTGCGGACAGCAGACTTCCACGAACGACTCCATCATCGACGGAAGTGATGGACGTTACACGGTGTTGTGAAAGCTGCCCTCCTTACTCCTTAACGCCACAAAGCAAAGGAAACACGGGGACGTTAACCAGATGACCGTTACGGTTACCTACCCTTTACTTGGGTCCGCCTCGATGAATCACTGGCTAACGTGCTCCATTCTACTGACCCAGGTTCGGTCCCGACGGCGGCGGTTGTTTTCGATGGAGCCGAAATGGTGTATAGAGCCCAGTGAATTCTTCAATGTCAGTGCACGTTATCACGAACACCAGATATAGTAGAAGTTTCCGGTGCCCTCCACAACGGCGCTTCTCGTAACCATATCGTGGTTTTGGGACGCAAAACCCCTATAGTATTATGATCACCCTGTACATGGGAAGGTGAAATGATGTGGATCCCAAAACTTAATTTTAACGTCTACAACAAGCGCGTCTTCCATGTCCTTTTTATGTATATTTTTCTTTCTTTTATGGCTAAACAGAGAGAGACAAGGGGGAGGGGGATCTTGCTAGTTTTGCGTATTCACCATATTCAAACCAGATGAGAAAAAGCGAAATTTGTTTATCAAACACAATATTATGGGATCAAACAGACAATAATGTCAAGCAAAGTGTATTGGATGTCATATGAGCTGATTGCAATGTAAATGCGAAGAAACAAAAGTGGGTGAAAAGATATGTAACTCCACGGGCAGTATTTCACAACCAGCTTTCGTAAACGCCCGCATCCTTCAGCGGGAAGCATCGACTATATATCACGCGCGCGCGTTCACCATGCTCAGACTTCTCGAAAATCTCTCTCTCTCTCTTTCTTCGAAAAACGTTCTGTCATTAGTTTATGCTTTCTTCGTTCTCATCTTCCTTTTTTTTTCCTTTCCTCAGAATCCGGCAAAATTCACTCACCCGTTATACACTACATAGATACTCAACCACAGGTGCTTTCGCGCGAGAAGCACGGTAACCGAAGAAGCGAAGCGAAGGAAGGGGCTGATATCACCTCCGCTTTCGAGGCCTGGGCGCTCAATTACTAGCGACGCAGTCAAGACGAAGACTTGCCTTCATTATTTTTCTTCTTTTTTGTTGTTTTACAAGCAATCCATGGGACAACGTCCAAGTGCGTGAGCTTAATGCGTATAATGTCTTGCTTATTTTTTCGCCCACTGTCTACCCTTTCTTCTGACATCCTCCGCGAGCTCTGCAGGAAATCCCGCCCAATGAGCCCTCACGTGAGCATACGCGGCTGTGTTTTACGGCGATCGCTCTGCAAAAAAAAAAAAAATAAGAGAGAGAGAGAGATAGAAGGAAAGAAAAGAAAGAAAGAGAAAGAAAGATAGAGAGACAAGGCGGCAATGGACGTGTAATCAGTGCCGCTTGAACTATATTTCTATCTTTTCCCTACTACCCAAACTACACCATACGTATAGACTCACCTGGGTTACAGAGTTCAGAGCACTATGATGTGACACTACTAATATATGAGGTTTTATGTTTGAAAACCACGATATGATTATGAGAGTGCAAAATATCGGGCAAGGTGGCGGTCTATTACACTGACAACAGTGCAAGGAGAGACAAGAAAATAGGATTATGAGAGGCCATATAGCGGTGGGATCCGGAAATTTCGACCCCCTGTAGAGTTTTTTTTAGCGTGCGCCTAAATCTGTAAGCACACAGACGTCAGGACGTCAAGCATTTTCACCACCATCGAAAATGCGACCGCCGCGTCCGGGATTCGCTCCCACGACCTGCGTGGTCAGCAGTCGAGCACATTAACCACTATAGACCACTCCGGTGCGTAGACCTTCAGAATGCGGCTACAGTGATGGAAGCGACATTTTGTTTTTTGGAGCAGATTTTGGAGCAGAAAAAAAAAACGCTATAGCTTAGAGTTCCTATTGGAGCTTTCGAAGCAGATGCATGTTCCTGACGACTCCTGAAGTCTAAAACATAACTCACGCATCTAACAAATGTTTACATGTATTATTAAACATGCCATATGCTAGTATGCAGCTACTATACAAGCAGTATAGCTGGCGTAAATCATAAACGGGGGAAGGGGGGGGGGGGTCAAGAGAGTCCTGACTTTTTTGGTGTTCAGGTTGGGGAGAACACCCCGTGCAAGTAGAGATTCAGCTTAAGCACCTGATATAATTGACTTAACAGTTAAGTATAGTGTAATCAATTTTTAAAAGCCGTGTGAATTCTGGAAATCGAAAAAGGTGAGAGCAAAACAGACTGAATAGAACAATGCAATTGCTCAACCTTCGACCCCATGCTCATTTTGTATAAATTTTATTTGAAAGCATAATTTAATTCTGACATACATAAAAATACACCCCTGATTAAAAGTACGAATTGGGAACCAAGGCCTGATATGTGTCACCCATAAAGATTTTTCTCGATTTACGCCGCTAAGTGACTTACTAGGATGATAGCGTATGCAGCTTACTTTTGGTTTCGCTTAGGCTCACGGGATGGTCCCATGGTTCGACTTTATTCTTTTTTCAGTTTGCCAACATCCATTCGGAGCATGTTTGGAGCATGCAGTTACTAGCAAATATTGCACTTTGTAGCAGCATGGAGCAGCATTTTCCTTTTGAAGCAGTTTGGAGCAATTGGAGCAGCACTTCCATCACTGCAGCTACCACAGTCAGAAATCTCGGAAAAGGGGCTGGACAAAAAGCCAAGCAATAATTGACATGATAAATGGAATGGAATGAAAAAACTTTATTTGTTTATTTGATTGACGTGATTTGCTGCGTGTTTTCGACGAAAGCAAACCAGCCTGGCGTTGGTTCGGGTTTACTGGTATATCGATGAATGTTACGATTCTTTGTATCACAGAATTTAGGCTCTAAATATTGAACCGCAAAAAAAAATATTATACAGTATACGCTTGTCCCACGCGTTCTCCGTATTTCAGTGCTGTGCTGTCAGCCCAAATTCCGAATTACAACCTATACAGCGGTCGCGAAAAATAAAACACACAAACAATTAATCCCTGTTTCAAATCGTCGCACACGAACATAATACAACCCACAGTAAAATATGGGTGCTCAGTGGTTTACAGCGACGATATTTCAAAATCTTCTCCAGCAAATTCGGTGGTATGCTACCGCTGCGCCGAGCCCCATGCAGCGGATAAGTGCGTCGCTACTGTCAAGAAATGCTCTAATTGCAATGAATCCCATGAAGTCACATCGAAGGACTGCCCGAGGATTCAGAAGGAAATTGCCATCTTGAAGGAGATGGTGCGCGATCACTCATCTCATCGAGAAGCCGCAGCTAAAGTCAGAAGGCGTCGTTCACGTCGACGTCGGTCTTCGAGGACGCCCGCTACCTCCTCGATGCGTTTGCCAGATCCCTCATCAGTACCACCTCTTTTACCTCCCAGACCACATGCTGTGGGAAAGGCTATAAAGGACAAAGCCAGTGAGCATACCCTAACTGCGACAGAGTGGCCTGCACTTCAAAGGGAAGCAGCATCAAGCGAACTGAAGGAGCTTCATGACGGCCAGTCCGCGCTCCCGGTTCGAGATCTTTCCAACCAAGACAGGCAAGTGACTGCAATCGTCCCGGTTCGAGATCTTTCCAACCAAGACAGGCAAGTGGCTGCAATCGTGCAATCATTAATTGCCACGATTCGCACGCTACTGAGCAGCATACAATCTCCGTCTGCCAAGAGTGCACTGCAAATACTGGATGCATTGAATCCAGTTCTTGCTAACTTCGTATAAGCACAATGGTTCAACAAAATCTCATCTTCCGCACTGAAGTTAAAAGTGCGTCGATTTTTCAGTGAAATGCCAGAGGCATGAAGTCCCGTATCTCGGACTTTCGCCATTTTGTTAGGGCCAATCAATTCCCTATACTTGTCATATGTGAACCAAACGTATCAACGCCTTATAGATTGTCCGGTTATGAAGCTTTTTGTTCAGCCGCTTGCGAAGAACGAAGCAAAGTAATTGTTTACATTCGCACAGACTTGACTTATCTTTCGCACCCAATAAGTTCAAATGACGACAATCAGTACGTGTGTCTTCGTGTAAAGAAGAATGCAGTTTCGTTCACGCTTATTGGTGGATATATATCTCCGTCATCGCGATTTGACTGCGACAGATTAAAAGACATCCTAATGAGGACCAATGGGCCATGGATCATCACCGGTGACTTCAACGCCCATCACATGCTTTGGGGGAGCACTAGGATGAATGCCAGGGGCCGGAACATTGTTACATTCGCTTCCGACTACGACCTTTCCATCATGAACGATGGTACCCCAACATATCTGCGGGATCTCACGTATGGCAGTGGCCTTGACCTGACATTGGTGTCACGGTGCTTCTCTCCCAAAGTTAAATGGTTTTGCGATATTGAGACTCATGGGAGTGATCACATCCCCACCTACGTGAAGATCGATGGAATCATAAAAATTTCTCTTCCGGTGTTGTAATTGGCACTGACTGGTCGATGTTTACATCGCGTGTTGAGGACGCTTGCCAAGAAGGCCTTGCCTGCAGCCTGGAAAATACCATCGCGGAAGCTATGCAAGCGTCCAAATGTAAATTATCATTTTCGTCTAAAATAACACAGTTCGACATCGAACTGGAAAGATTACGAGCTATACGAAGGCGTGCTGAACGACGATACAGACACACACGATCAATTTACGATCTGAGGGAAGCAAGACGGCTCCAGAAAAAGATTCAACGACGCATTTACAAGCTGGAGAGCGAACGCCGGAAAGTATTCTGCGAATCTCTAGACCCTCATAAACCGCTGTCATATATCCTGAGAACAGTTCGTGGTCTTCGCTCCTCTCCGCAACAACGGCACCTTTTTAAAGCTTTGGCACTCCATCATGGAAAAACATAACTCGAGGTGGCTGAAAAATTTTGCACGAGAGTTGCCGGGAATATTATGAACGAGAGCATCGACGCCGTGATCGTTCCTGAGACGCGATTACCAGAAATGGACATTCCATTCACCATGGAAGAACCGGAAGGTGCGTTAGTCGCTTCTAAGCGCACGTCATCGCCAGGTCCTGATGGTATTACTTATAGTGCGTTGGGACACCTTGGACAAAAAGCTACAAAATAACTTTTAACAAGCTTCAACAACTCCTGGCTCAGCGGCAGTGTTCCCCGAGAATGGAAAATTAGTCGATTAATACCACTTTTGAAATCGGGAAAGTCACCATTGGACTTGACAGCGTATCGCCCTATTGCCCTCGCAAGCTGCCTTGGAAAACTGATGGAAAGAATGGTTCTATTTCGTCTCGAGTGGTACTTGGAACGATACACCAAATACCCTTCTTGCATGGCAGGCTTTCGTCGGGGCCGCTCCTCCATTGACCGTGTCCTTGATTTATCGACATTTGTTCAACAAGAAAAAAGTCGCAAGCGCATATCAGTGGCACTCTTTCTTGACGTGAAGGGTGCATATGATAATGTAGCTCACGATGCCATCCTCACTTCTCTCGCAGCAATGGGCATTGGTGGACGAATGTTTCAATGGATAAAAGATTATATAACTGGCAGGGGTTTCTTTGTACAAACATATGAGGGTACAACTGCCCAACAATACACCTACTGCGGAGTACCTCAGGGAGGTGTTTTAAGCCCCACATTGTTCAATGTGGCCCTCATTGGTCTGGCGGAGGTTCTGCCAAAGTCCGTGTGCCTATCCATATACGCCGACTATACTTGCCTCTGGAGTGCTGCAGTTACTCGCCCTCAGGTGCGTGCACGAATACAGCGGGCAGCAACCCTCACAACAGCCTACCTTCAGAAACAAGGCCTAACTATAGCAACTGTGAAGTGCGCGTTGATGGCGTTTATACGCAAATCAATGACGCCGTACCCTGTTTACATCAATGGGCAGAATGTCAAATATGCACGGACGCATCGTTTCCTGGGCATAATAATCGACAGAAGTCTTTCGTGGAGACCGCATTGTGCGTACTTGAAGAAGAGACTGCTATCTATTGTGCATATAATGAAATTCATGTGCGGGAAAGCATGGGGAACTTCTGTGGCCTGCATGCTACAGCTGTACAGGGCCCTATTTCTGGGTCTTGCGCTACAGCTTGCCGGTACTAACACTTGCAAATCCAATACTCATTCATTGGAGAGTTTGCAGGGTCAGGCACTGCGTATCTGCCTAGGACTGCCCCGATGCGCTCCTACTTATGCCACAATCGTGCTTGCCAAAGACCATCCGGTCAGGACATATAGAGTTGTGGATTGCCTCAGAGCGCACATTCGACATGCTAGCCGTGTCCCCGACCACCACTTGGCCCTTCTACCCTCCGGTAGACCACGTGCTACGTTTTCAGACGTCATAGCCAAGCACCTAAACAGCATTCCATCAGGATATACGCCAGCTACGAGAATGGTATGTGCTTTGTGGTGCCTCGACCAGCCGCAAGTACGTCTAGAAGTTCCGGGTATCAAAAAGAAAAGCAATCACTCCAGAGTAGCATTGAAGCAAGCAACACTGCTATTATTACATGACTTGTACTTGGACCGAACGCAGATATACACTGATGGGTCCATCTCGTCCAGCAGCTCATCAGGTGCCGCTGTAATTCCGGCTGCAGCAATGACAATCAAATTAAAGTTGTCGCATATGACTACATCTACGGCATCAGAGCTTGCTGCTATAAGGGCTGCTTTACAATATCTCGTTCAAGAGCGTCCAGGAAAATGGGTCATATTCAGTGATTCGAAGGCAGCGCTTCAGAGTTTGCAGTCTGTCATGCGTAGGAGGAATCATGAACAATTGGTACATGAAATAAGACATTGCCATCATGAAGCTCTAGCACGAGGGCATGATATTATATATCAATGGCTGCCTGGACATATCGGTATTACCGGAAATCAATTAGCCGATGATGCAGCCCGCTCCGCCCATGAAGAAACCCGTGTAGTCCCGATTCCTCTATCAAGGAATGATGCAGCACGACAACTTTACCTGCTGGCTCGAAATCTCACACGCACGTTCTGGTCGTCTACCAGCTTCCAAAGGTGTCAATTTTATGAACTGGATCCTTCGCTTAAGATAAAGCTACCATCACAACTTTCCCGCTCCGATGGGACACTGTTATGCCGCCTTTGGTTAGGTGTTGCATTCACAAAGGTGTACTCCTTTCGCATTGGTCTGGCAGAAACCTCTACATGCGACTACTGCGGAGCTGAAGAGACCCTTGAACACGTCCTGTGCAGCTGCGCTTGCTACGACACACAGCGATGCCAGCTCCGGATGGTTTTAAATCAATTTGACTCCAGACCATTTTATGTGCAGAAGGTTCTAGGACCTTGGGCATCTGCCTCAGTTGCGCAGAAAGCGAAAGTAAATTAGGAGCGACTTAAGCACTCCTAATTTGCTAAAAGTCAACAAACCTGAGCGACCACCTGTAGACTGTGTGTGCTTCCCCGAGTGTGCTCGTGATTGTGTGTACCTTCTTATCTCTCTGCAACCTCTTTTCTCCCCTTCATCCCTTCCCCAGTGCAGGGTAGCAAACGTGATGTGCGTCTAGTTAACCTCCCTGCCTTTCCTTGCATCTTTATCTCTCTCTCTCTACCCAGCAAAGAGTAGCCAGCCGGCCTGAAAACTTTCTAACCTCCCTGTCCTTCTGTTTTTCTTCTCTTCCTGCTCAATATGCTGTTTCGCAAATGCCAAGTCTATCCATCTGTTTTGTAAAAAAAAAAAGAAAATGCACTTTGATGTAGCTTTTGTTGATTAGTATAAACTGGAACAAGCCAGTACTGCAATGTTATTACTCGGTCAAAGATAATGGAACTTTCTGTCGTGCTGGAAGTTTCCTGCAGCTGTTTCAAGCCGTCAAATATACGTGCGCGAAAAAGTAATCTACCACATTTCATTAAAACAGCTAACCAACACTCCCTATAACGCTCTCTGGTTGCCGACGAAGCTTATCTAGATGCCGAAGAGGCACTCCCCTTTCGCCCTATTTCTTCACACCTTTCATTTGTCGCAGCACATCTCTCGTCCCTTATCAGATGCAAAGCAAGCTCGTCGCTGAGAGACATGCGAAACAGCACACACAGCGACACATCGCGCGCACGTGGGACATCGGCTGTAGTAAGCAAACAGGACTATCGCTTATCCCGAGTGGCCGACAATCTTATGCCCTCCTCCTGTCTGTCTCACGATGCAGCGACCCGGCCAAAGTTTAAGCACTTGCTCAACGCCCAGCCATCTTGAACTGGTGGCTGCGACAGCATTGTCGATCGAGACGCAAATATTACGTGTATCCTGGGCGCAACATCAATGGCTAAGTATTAGGTGCTGTGTTCCTTTACTAGAAAATGCAGATACGTGATTCGAAAGACCCTAACGTTTATTGGGCGACGCTGAAAATGCGACGCCATGCACAAAAAAAGGCCGGTAGAAGGCTATAGTCTTTCGACGACATTTGCATAGAAACACGCGGATACGGAACCAATTTTTTTTTAAATAACACCTAAACAACACCTGAGAAAGAAAGAAACGAGCGTGTTTTGTGACCAAAGCCTCAAATGCGTATGCATGTCGGCGGCCGCGCAGTAAAGGCGGGCAACATTGGGCCAGGCAACTGCTACATCAGCTAGGCCCGTTTTCAGGCGGGTGACTTGAAATGCGTTAACGCCATGCGGACCACTAAAACGTGATTTGATTTCAAAATACGCACAGACTGCTGCGCCGCACGGAAGTGACGTCATGGACATTCTCGGGTTAGGAGCTTCGTTTGAACAGTTGGAGTGTCTAGCGTTACGTCCAGACGTGACGACAAAAGCAGCTAATGTTAAGGACGTAAAAGTAAAAAAAAAACGTTAAAGTTACGTCCAGCGTGACAATACAAAACTGGCTTGTTAAAATCTTCAAACCGATCGGCAGTTGTGGCGTAGCTGGCAAGCGCGGCACATGAAGGGCGGGTGAGGTTGGTGGTTCGAGCCCCACAGCAGTCTTTTTTTTTTATTTCGCGCAAGTATTGGTTTGAAATTTGCACCTCCTTATCGGCCTCCCGTCAGCCTGACTTGCTGCTGGTGTTCCTGTTCACAGACCATTTCATATTGGATGCTTGGTGACCCTCGCTGAATTGGCTATATTTACTGTGATTAAGTGTTTTGCGAAATATTGTTTTTAATAGGCGAGACGCAGTACGACACGAAAAATTCAAATGCAGCTGGTTGCACCGGTTTCTCCGGCACACGCAACAGCAATGTTGATTTCTACGGTTTATCAAAGTTTTGATGACAGTAAGGCACACTGCAACGTAGCCACGCCGAATACGTAACAGGAAATATTTTTTATGACGCTCAGCGTACCATCATCATTTGACGAGGTAACCGGCAGGCCGCATCAAAATATTAACGTGCCACAGTAATGAATTTTCTAGGCGATCAGCACTTGATAAACGATGCCCAAGAACAAGTGCCGACTGCGTTAACCCATCTGATGATTGATAAGTGGGATTTAACGTCTCAAAACCACCATATCATTATGAGAGACGCCGTAGTGGAGGCCTCCGGAAATTTGGACCACCTGAAGTTCTTTAGCGGGCACCCAAATCTGAGCACACGGGCCTACAAAGTTTCCGCCTCCATCGGAAATGCAATCGCCGCAGCCGGGATTCGATCCCGCGACCTGCGGGTCAGCAGCCGAGTACCTTAGCCACTAGACATCCACGGCGGGAGCGTTAGCCAATCTGCCTACAACACAACACAGCTTGTCGGCCTTGCTGAATAACACGCACAGCGTGTGACAGCACGGGAGCATTCACGTAACAACGGATCACAACGGCCGTACGAGTTCGCACTTAGCAACACAGCTTGCAATGCAGTAGCTTTGACCTTCGGAGATCACAGGCTTCTAAGAACACTTCAAAGACGCACTGGGGGTTTCATGCATGTGCGTCCAGACATTCACACGTGAACTGTGCAAAATCAATTATTTCATCGTCAACCTTGCCCTTCGCGACAAGCAAAACTCGGCAGCAAGGACACTTTCACCTTTAACAACACCACGCTATAGGCATTGCAATCTAGAAAATGCAGTGCGCCCAACAACAATAATGCGCACTTCATACTGAGAAACTTTACGGCGCACACATGACTCGCTCGCTGCAGATTCCGTGCCGACCAGTTGTGCCCTCGCTATCTCCGACGGCAGTGCAGCTCTGGCCGACTGGGCTGGTCCTACGCCACCTCCTGACGCCGGTCCCCGACGACGACGACAGCGTAGCTCTGGCCGACTGGATTAGCCCTACGCCATCTCCTGTCACCTACAAGAGCTCTCACCAGTGGTGCCCCGTCCTCGGACTCCTGCGACCGTGTCCATCTTTCCTGTCTTCTCCTTATTCCGTCGCTCGCTGTCCCTGCGCCTCGCTCTCTCCCTCCTCTCTATCTCTTTACCTTTTAATCCCTTCTCACCCCCATCCCCCGTGAGCTACTGTTGAGGTGTCCTCCCCCTGAGAGACAGTTACGGGGCTCACTTATCTCTTCTTTTCATTTAAAATCACCCCCCCGCACACACTAAGATGAAGCGCGGTGGACGGCGCGCTAGCTCCAACTTCCAGGATCAACTAGACATCCAGCAATTCCTTGAGGCAGCGACGACACAGGATCTCCGGTCCTCCTCGGGGCGGCCTAGGCCCAGGCCACGAATTTGCTGGAGTTTTGAATAAGGATGTTACCACCCACACACGTCGCAGCTACCATATTTGCCACTGTTTACGTTTCGGCGGTTTCGATGGATGGATGGATGTATCCGGCTGTGCCCTTGAGATCGGATGGTGGCTCACGCCACATAGCCATAAAGTTAAGTAGTATCACTGTGTATTTAATGATTCAATTTCACTCGCACCTCGATTGTAGCCACCAATCAGTTAGCGTCCTCTTGGTTATTTCTACCCGTTTAAAATCTATTTTGCCTTCACTGTCCCTAAACCCCAATGCTTTGAAAAATTCGACGCCATTATCTTCGACTCTATAGGGCGGAGCCCTTTACAGAACATTATCGAATGCTCGAAAGCGCCCATGGCACCCTCTGTATTCAAAATGCTTGTGATATGTGTTCAATTAACTAATATAGGCTAATCTCGTCAAACACCTGCTTAGTAATTTTTGAAGGTTTAAGGTATTATACAATAATACCGTATACACTTATATAGCTTTAAGTAATATATGCTTAAAGTGACGTCACTTCCGTGCGGCGCAGGAGGCACTTCTGTGTGGGGCTGGCTACTGCGCCACGCGACGCAGCCTGCGCAGGAGACGCTGCCCTTCAGAATAAGCCTTTCCTTGGCGCGAAAGTTGCACTTCCGAGGAATCGGGATCGCTATTCAAGCCATCAACAACGATGTAATTTTTTTTCCTTCAGAAGTCACTTTAATTGATTGCATTACGAACCCCGTGAAAGTGTTTTTTTTTTTCCCCTCCCTTGCGTTTCCCGTACTTCTGGTACAAGGTATGACGCCAGGGAGTCGGTTCACGCGACGTCATTATAAGAAATAAGCTCTCGATCGGTTTACGAGCGATCGATTTTCAGATGTGAGTGGTATTCTACCTTGCTTTGCCACGTCAAAGAACCCCAGGTGGTCAAAATTTCCGGAGCCCTCCACTACGGCGTCTCTCATAATCATACGGTGGTTTTGGGACGTGAAACCCCACAAATCAATCAATCTACCTTGCTTTGCCATTTACATCGCAAGCCCGTTTTGGTGTGTGTCGCATGAATATCCCGCGCGATCAACTGATTTCACTTCGCGTTCTCGACCGTGCAAGTGGCGGCACCATCGCGTGGCCGAGAAGCTTGAAATGCTGATAGGCTCGACGGTCAGTATACAGACGCTGTCCGCCTGTTTTCTGAAGAAACAACTGGCGAGGAGGAGATGGCGCCTGTGAGAAGGGTAGAGAAGGCGAGAAAGAAACCACACGATATCGTCTTCAAACTCGGAGCAGTTTAACGAGTCCTTTAACGGGCAGTGCATGGGCGATTGCGTCAGAAAAGAATACGCGTAGTTCACAAGTGCGCGCTCGGTAGTAATCTATGCCTAGGGTATACAGAATGTGAGAAGAGCCTGCACCACTACTGTATCGCAGGTGCCTAGGGCATACAGAATGTGAAAAGAGCCTGCACCACTACTGTATCGCAAATGCCTAGGGTATACAGAATGTGAAAAGAGCCTGCACCACTACTGTATCGCAGATACCTAGGGTATACAGTACGAAATTCGCAGACTGAAAAAAACAAGCAGGTATAACAAAGCATATATACTACAAACTTTTAACCAGTCGCCATTTTCGATAGCCGGTCGCATTTCACTCATTTGCACTTCACGTGAACTCATAACAGGTTTATTAGTGGTACGCCCGCCATTCGGTTTCGTTAAGTTTTCTCCGTACTTCTACAGCACATTTATATTTATGCACGATGAGACGATGCGCTCAGAAAAAGTGGTTAACAATTCAGAGTAATTCGCACTCTACTGCGAGAGGGCAAGATGCCGCGCTTAGAATAAATTGCGAACGCTTTAGAGCACCATAAACACTCCATAGGCAGTCTCAAGGTCACAAGCGTTCTACCCCGAAAAACTTTCGGTCGCCTTATTTACCATGCCCCTAACGTCAAAACTGAAAGCGCGTTTTCATGTTCTTTTCAAGGGTAAAGATAGTCTCTCGTTTTTCACATAAAAGTAACGTGCGCAAAGTATACAAGGGAATGCTTCGTAATTTTTATGTAGCTCAAAGCATTTATTTGAATATGTTTTGCCAAATAAGGGAAGGAAACTAGAAAATCGGCGGGCTATTTTCTAAAGCTATTGTTGTCCACCGATGCTATTAAGGCACATTGGTGGAGAAAACAGAATATGTTCAAGGGCCTGCGAATTGTAAACATTGAAAGGGAGAGCTGAAAACTGTCCCAGTGAGTGATTTTGTTTAGAAAAAAATTAAATCAACATGCTGTAAATGCAATGAAACACAAAAGGAATTAGCCCTCCCATCCTAATGGTGCACATTCTCAAGCTCCTATTCCCATCACCACTCATTAGGCATTGCTGCCTCCGTAATGGCACCGGTTTTTAAAATGGAATCCGACGAAATATTTATTTTAACATACCAAACTACGCCTATATTATTCGCAAGTTTATCAGAACTATGTTGAAGGCGAAGTTATATTAAAGGGGCCCTGAAACACTTTTTCAAATAACCATGGAATGAATTCACTGGAAGAGCTTATTGCCTCACGAATTCAACGCCGCAAAAAATTTTAAGAATCCGTCCAGTGCGAGTAGAGTTACAAAGGTTTGTCACATGCTGCAATTGCATTCTCTCAGGCTCGTCCCGACGAAAGCGCTGGAAGCTAAGCAGGGAGGGATGGCAGGGCCACAGAAAAACGTCACGCGCACTTCGCGACCTTGAGCACTCTTTTTTTCTACAAATGCGTGGCTTTTTCAGTGTGATCACGCGCGCACGCGTGGACAAGTAGCGGCCTCCCGCGGCGATCTGTGTAACGAGCGGGCGCACCATGTACATGTGATTTTGGGGCATATAACGTGATTTGTCGAGAAAAGCAATTTTTAGCTGACTTTGATACCATATTGTGAATTCCAGGCCGCGTGTTGTGCTATAATATTTGGCTCGCGTGTTGTCGGGAGCCTCTACTACCAATCGGCAGCGTTTCCTGACCATGCTCGAAAAGCGTTGCAGGGTCCCTTTAATTCCGCGCGTCTGAGAAGACACCCTTTCACTGGTAGTAGGGGTGAGAGTCTGACCGCTAGCAGCCATCGACCAGCTCTTTTCGGTCGTTTTGAAGATTGCAATAGAAGCACGTATTTCTTCCCGAGAAACTTCCAATCGCTTCAACTACCAGAAAGCTTATTGATACCTGGAATTTTGGTCTGTCTGTCAGTGTCTGTCACGCGATTCAGCCATCCAGCCAACGTTTAAACACTTGCTAACACCCAGCCATCTTGAACTGGTGGCTGCGTTCATACTTGTGGACATTGTCGATCAGAAAACATATATTACGCGTGTATCAGGCGCAACATGAATACCTAAGTGTTAAGTGGTGTTTTCCTTTACTGGAAAATACGTAGATAGGTAATTATTTATAAATACCCTATACACACGCATGTTGGTGTCGCTGGTTCTAAGTAAAGGATTTGCTGATTCTGGCAAATTTCGCCAGAAATTCTGACATCACTGCTTAGCTCGAGGCAATATTTTAGGCGGCAACGACGACCCTTTAGTTTTTCATATGCGTGGTATTTATACCAGCACATGGAACGTATAGTTATGTGGCTCGAAAGGAAACCCTCTTGAGCGAATTTCTTATTCTTACATGGATGATTGAAAAGCACCGCAAGATTTTGGGCGCAGAGCTTGTGGCTTATCCTTACTTTAGCTAGCGCATCAATACATTTTACAGCTGCATTTCCTCCACAATGTACAGAAGAGACCATATGGTGCGGGCCGTATATATCCAGACTCAAGATATGAAAAAGCGCAATCGGGCCGCACATACTTTCCGCCTAAAGTCCATTACGATAGAAACAGGTATACCTAAAAGGAAACCACGCCCACAGACGTTGTGGTTCCTCTCTAGCCACAACGTTTCTGAACACGCATAAACTTAAGTAACCCTTGCCTGCCTTCCCACTGCTTCGTTTCTCGGGCCGAAGTGAAGCAAAAGAAAGAAACAAAAAAGGCGACAAAAAACGCCGTTCATTCTTGCGGACGCAAGCACATCTCTCGAGCATACGCACACACGCGGCAGCGGCTCCCGCCTAACGCCAACAAACAACGGACTTCCCTGGCGTGCAGCGTCACACGTGCTTGCAACGTAAAGAAACAAGCGGGAAGAGGGCGAAGCATAGGGGCATCGCACGACGGAGTAGATGAGGGGGCGCGATAGAGAAAATCGCAAACGTGGGCATCGTCCCGCCGTCGATACAAACAACTAGAGTGGCCGCCCGGCACCCTCCAAGCGTTCTTGCGGCCCACGCAGTCTACGCCCCCTCAGACCCACCCGTGACGCCACCTTGCGGTTTATTTGATGAAAAGAACGATGCGGAGGAAACGAACAACTGAAGTCATGGGGTCTGTCTGTGTACGCCAGTGCAGGGGAGTAGACGCGTGGGCAGAAGGCGGCCGATAGAAACCTTTCGTTGGATTTGCGATTCGAAAATGTCCACCCTATGCACCGTGGATCAATGGCTATACAGTGCTAGCGACTGCTGCGCCGTAGGTGGCGGGTTCGTTCCCAGCCGCGGCGGTCGCATTTCGATGGTAGAGGCCGGTGTGCCGTGTCAGTGCGCGTCAAAGAAGAACGACCGGGTGGTGAAGTTTCCGGAGCCCTCCACTACAGCGTCCCTCAAAATCGTATCATGATTTCAAGACGTTAAACCCCAAATTAAAGTGTACTAGAATAGAGGCAGTGTGCTCACTGCCCTATCCTTGCGGCGCTCCGCCGTAGCGCACTCTGTGTCGACTTCCACGATGCCCACCAGGGGCGCTGACGCTTGACGCACCTAAAAAACTTCTCTTGGTTCGTGTTGGCCGTGTTGGCGGACAGGGCTGGTTCGTTCAGTTCAGTTCGATCGGTTCGATTGGATCAACGTGGGTACCCCGTGTGCGTGTTCTGTGCTTTATGCTTGGATCATTGTGTAGTATGTGTTCGTGAAGATGCCTAACCGCCGTCGAAATTACTGTTTTGCGCCCGGTTGTCGAACTGGGTACAGTCGTGTGCAGGATGCACCACAGGCGTCTTTGTTCAGCGTCCCGCGTGATGAAGAACGGCGGAAGGAGTGGGAAAGAAATCTCCACCGTGCAGATAAGAAACTGGATGAGTTTTCTGCGGTCTGCGAACTGCATTTCGAACCGAGGTTCGTTATCAAGGAGATCGTGCACCATATAGATGGCAAAGAGGTACGCTTTCCTCGTGATAAACCGATGCTGTCGGAAAACTCCGTCCCCACGATTCCTCCAAATTTGCCGCAGTACCTCACGAAGAAGATGCCAAAACCGAGAGCTAAAAGGAAGATGTGCGAAAATGACCATGCAGCCGCAAAGAAAAAGAGCCGAAGTGCTCTCGAGACTGACTGTACTGAATTTCCACGGGCTGCTATTGGTGATTCAGGGGAGGACTGCGACTTCACACAGGATGACGTTCCAGCGGAGCCCGAGCATTGCTTGTCGTTTTGCTATTGTTTAAAGACTCCTTCCAAGTAATGGTGCATATCGATGTGTAAATGTCTCGATTTGCCATTATTCAGCCTTTTTTTTTACCCTAATATTTCTTGTGCAAATTCTTTCATCACTTATTTGTAAACATTATTTCATCAATTTACATGGATTTTTATCATTTCTTTTTAATTTGCTACGTCATTAACTTGATGGATACACGAAATATGAAAATTCAGAGGCAATGAATGGAATGGACTCTGGCAGTGAAGGACAGGAGCGGGTGTAAATCAATGAAAGAGGTCTCCGTCCTGCAGGACCTAACAGGCTGTTGATAATGATGATGCTACGTCTTGTTTACAGCAAGAATCACGCCACACACCAATCATCACCTAAAGTCTCGAAGCAGCGATGCTAGAATGTTAAACGTCGTGCGTGGTTGTCATGGTGGTTAAAGTTTGGGTTTAGGGCGCGCATTCCTGCAGCAGGCACGTAATCAAGAAAAACCCGGCGTGGAGGCTGTCTAAGGCGTTGTACTGTTCAACCCAAGGACGTGTGTTCGATCCTAGTCGCGGTGGCTGTTCTCCTGACGGAGGAGAAAAACGAAACAAGCCGTGTGTCGGCATTTCGGCTGACGTTAAAAATTCTAAAGGGATCTAAATTAACCTGCAGCCCTCCGCTATGGCGCACCTCATAGCGAAAGTGTGGCTTCGGCCCGTTAAACTCCAAAATTTTAATTCTGACATTGCGAAAAAAAAAAGTGCGTAGTGTTTTTCGCTCCTCGGAACCGCAGTCGACATGACCGCTGCATTAGCGAAACCATTTTGAACATTTAAACGGCAGGAAAATAATACGATGTCAGTTGCTTCACGCCCTGCACACTGATAAGATGCCCCAAAAGAAGTGTCGTGCATTGCATGTCGCCAACGTTGCATAATTTCTGGCATTTCAACAATTGCGCTGTGGCTCTCTACTTCGGCGCGCAAAGGAGTTTCAGGTGACGCTGCGAGCCGCGCCGCCTCTCGGCGTCGACACGAAGTGGGTCACCCACCGCCGCCTGTGAGCACACTGCCTCTATTCTAGTACACTGTACCCCAAATACTATTGCATTACTGTGACCCAAAAATGCACTAAAGCAAAAACCTCCAACGCCTCGTCAAACGCGAAATGCCTCTGTCAGCAAACGAGCAATGCAAAATATCTTCATCACGAGATAACAATCGTCCTGTGACGTCATCATTAGGTCGTCGCGTCAATATGACGTAACGGGATGTCGCATGGCGTCATCACATCACACCCTCCTTTATTCAAAGGTGAGCCGATCACGGAGGCAGTGTGAAACCGGGTAACGAGTGCGCAAAGCTTACAATGCCTCCGATAACGGGGGCAATGCTAGAACACGTTATAGGTGAAGAAAGGTTTAGGAGAAGGGAAGATCAAATGCATCGACTGAGCAGAATAAAACGGTTTTAGTCTTCCAGTCGTTTTAGGCGAGGGATGCCCTGTGATTTTTTTTTTTCATATAAAACGTGAAAGCTAATTGTAGGAAATCGTCCTGCGCGGCTCCGTCGAAGACTTAACCCGGAGTGCTAGATATACATTGTCAGCTGATGGGGATGTAGATGCGGTCACTGACCAAGTCAAGTGCCGCATCTACATCCTCATCATGATACCTGACCAGACGAACTTTCGTCAAAATTTTGACTACATTGTCAGCCGAACCTCGGTCGTGTGATGTAGACGAACCACTCAGTTATCTGTCGTCTTCTCACACGTTTCTGATAACTCGGAAAGAGTACTGGGAGTGTACGTATAAGGTGCCTCCTCAAGCACGGCGCCTCATCGGTTTCATAATTAGGAATACATTTTTTTTTTCATGGGTGAATTCTTCATCGGCAGAAAGGTGGGGGGGGGGGGTCCAGTTGTTGTGATCCTCCCTCCCAATAATTTTCGAGTGTGTAAGCGGCACGAATGCACCGAAACTAGCTTTAGATGTCAGACTTCTCACAAGTTGACCCCTAACCATTCGGGAAAAAATATCTTATACCCGCCCCTGGCTAAGACAGCCCGGCCTTGCATGCTGCTCTTAACCTGGAAGTATATCGGGCGCGCGACGTTCAGATGAGTACTGACACGAGTATTGAATATTTTCCGGTTGTTGCTCTAAGCATAAATACGGGTGTCAAAAAGCCTAAGAATAGTAATTGAGAATGCCACAAATATATTTTTTAATGTCCCTACCTCGAAAAAGGCAACTTCGGACTCGGTATTGAAGGGGACCACTTAACAATGACGAGTCAACAACGAGTCTGACGTCATGCAAGAACTGCAACTCGCGACATACACAGCAAGAGCTGTCAATTCGCTCACGCAAAATAACGACGAATGAAGAATAGTCGTGCTCTGACGGCGATTTCCGAGATTGAGGCTGCACGCAGGAGTAAAATGTCTCGAACCGAGCAAACTGGGTTGACTTGTCGCGATTAACATCCACCGCAGTGAGGCTGGCCTGCGGATTCTGGACAAAGGGAACTTTTAAGGTCGAAACAAAATATTTCATACGCATTGCGTGAATCCGGCTCGAGCAGAGCGTTGATATAGCGCGCGCCATGAAAACAAAAAAAGAAAAATGTTACATTTGGAGTGCCTCAAATTCGTGTCAGTTTTCCTTTGTATCGAGGAAACACGCGCTAAATGATGACTATTGAAAACCATTGTTCTTTCCCCGCAAGATCAAAAGTGTTTGAGCGTACGGAAACGCTTCCTGGACGTTACACTGCTCGTCGACAAGGCTGCATGATGCCAGACATAGTCTAGCAGAAGTAGATGCATGGTTGGCATCGCTATTCTATCCTATTCAATTTGCGCAGTAAGTTGGACGTGTAAGATTTTTTTTTCAGCTAATCAACAATTATTTCTCATTGTGAAATACGGGGATAAATCGTGAAGGTGCGGAGCAAACTAGCGAGAGAAAAAATGGTTTCATAATTTATTATTATTACCCGAAGGTCTCCCTGCATTCTTTGATGCGGCACTCTCGTATTTTCATGTAATCTCTACCTAATTCACTGTAGACGAAGAAGAATACAAGAAATTTCGAACTTGAAGAACAAGACAACAGAGCGCTCATTCAGACCAAGTTGATTTAGAAATAACGATAGAGAAATGATATTTATTTATTTATTTATTTATTTATTTATTTATTTATTTATTCAATAATGCAGACTCGAGGTCCAAGCAGGGTGGTAATACGCATACAAATAAAATAATTGCAAAACGAAACAATAAAGGGCGAAGAAGGTTGTTTGGTAGGTTAGTTCATTCATCACGTGTATTAGTAAGGCAGTTCCATTCACATATGGTTCTTGGAAAGTACGATTACTTCAGTAGGTCTGTGCGAGCAAAATATGGGATCAAGGCCTTTGGGTGGTGGTGTCGGGTGGGCCGCCTACTAAGGGGTGTCAAATACGGGGATGGGTCTAGAGCTTTTTTTTTTGTTTGTTCAAAAGTTGATCAAGGAAGTCTAATCTAGCTTTTTGTCTTCGCATCTGCAGTAAGGGAATGTTGTTGGGTAGCATTAAATCTGAGGGTGAGTCTAACTTGGAGTACTTGTTGAATATAAATCTAACAGCTTTTCTTTGAATACGCTCAAGAGTGTATATATTGCCACGTTCCATTTCCCAAGTTTTTGTTATCGTCCAAAAACACCACACGATTCTCAGCGCAAACCGCGCCTGCAGTTTTCTAGAAGGTTCCGGACTGTAGTAGATCATTTCGATAAGATCACGCCCACTGTGCGAACGGTGCAGATTGTTCTGGAACCTACGCCACCGCCAGCGATAACGCTAGAACATTCGACGGCAAGGGTATAAATGCCGACGCGCTTCGCCGCTTGTCAGTTGTTGATCGAAGGCCGACGCTCCGTTCGCCGCTATCAGTCCGAGGCTGCTATCTGTGCGAGACTGCTGCTGTAATTGGACTTTCAGTTTAGCGGGCACAGGTTAACCCAAATAAACAGTTAAATCCTAACACGAAGTCTCCTGTCTTCGGCCACGTCACGACCCCGTGACAATATTACGTTTTGTATAAGGATCCCATAATATGCTCGCGTACTCTAGTTTTGACCGCACAAGGGCTGTGTAACAAAGTAGTTTAACATTCGTGGGAGCACTTTGACGTTTATGTTTAAGAAGACATAGTTTACGAAAGGCAGATGAACAAACATTATCAATATGGAGATTCCAAGATAAGTTGGGAGTGAGTGTCACACCAAGGTATTTGTAGGAGTTTACTTGTTGCAGTGGTGAAGACCCTAATATGTATGTATACGATTGTGGATTCTTTTGGCGAGTCACTGGAAGGCACATAAATTATTTGTTCGCGTTGAGACACATTCCCCATTTGTAGCACCATTCATACATATTGCAAATACTAGTGCTCAGATCGCTGAAATCGTCAGTGGAACGTATTTCTTTGAACAAAACACAATCATCTGCAAACAATCTTATTTCCACACTAGGGTGAACAACATCAACAACATCATTGATATACAATAGAAAAAGCAAAGGGACTAACACACTGCCCTGTGGTACGCCCACACACAGCCCTGTGGTAAGAATGGTAGGGAGCTTAAATACGTCCAGTTATACACGTGGAGACAGGGTAATAAGTAAACGAAATGAAAAAAAAAATTCCTGTTCCTGCCATTTCACACCATGCACCAGTATATATAGTGTGTTCACCTTATTTCAAAGGCGAGTAGCGGCGTGGGGGTTACGGCGCTCGGATGCTGACCCGAGGTTGGCTGGTTCGATCCCAGCGGTCGCACTTCGATGGTGGCAAAATGGTATAAAGGCCAGTGTACTATGCGATTTCGATGCACGTTAAAGAACCCCAGACGGTCGAAATTTCCGGAGCCCTCCACTACGGCATCTCTCATGATCATATGCTGGTTTTGGGACGTAAAAACCCCGATATTATTATTATTATTATTATTATTATTATTATTATTATTATTATTATTATTATTATTATTATTATTATTATTATTATTATTATTATTATTATTATTATTATTATTATTATTATTATTATTATTATTATTATTATTATTAAAGAAAAATGCTAACATTGCCCAAGATGCAAAAAAAAATGCAGCCACATTTCCCGCTCAATCACACCACAGCGATGCATACGTCACTCTCTCATTCTTTCGGCAAGCTCAGACCCTCGTATACTCTCTGCCTTTCGACGGATTGCTAGGAAACCCAATTCTCATTACAAGGCGAGACGAATGAAGCGCACATTCGGAAAAGTGGAGGAAGCGAGAGATGCGCGAACCAACAGAAATGAGAACCGAGAGCGCGTAACTCAGAAATGAGAGCGAGGGAGAGGGCGATCACGCCGAAACGACTATAGGCTTCGTCGTACGTGATGACGAGAAGAACAGCTGTTGCGCGCCTCTCACACCTTCCGAGAGCATCCATACACAATCAGTCCTCCTTATTGTTTTTTTTTTCTTTCTTTCTTCCTTTCTCGGCCCAATCAACGCACGCTTTCTGAAGGTTAACGAGTATAATGGCCTCCGCATCGCTATCTCGTCCACACACAGCCGCGGCCATCTATTTCGAGAGTCTCGCAAGAAGAGAGATTCAACGAGATTCTCGGGACTGCGCTCTTGTATACATGGAGCAGTAAGCGCGATGGAATTTGCGATTCCCACAGTCCCACACACACTTTCGCGAACTTTCTTTTCCCACTGGGTCTGGTCTTTCTTTCTTTCTTTCTTTCTTTCTTTCTTTCTTTCTTTCTTTCTTTCTTTCTTTCTTTCTTTCTTTCTTCCTTTGTTTCTTTCTTTCTTTCTTTCTTTCTACGTTCTCCTCGCGGGAATGTCATAAAAGGTTATAGCCACGTTATACAAAACCCGTGAGTTTTTAACGGCTTTAATTTGCACACCCCGTTCTGAGTGTCGTCCTGTTCCGATACTCTTTCATTCGCGTGAATGCGCGCGAGCACGTCCGTGAAAGGGGTACGCGACTGCATGCTTCCGTATTCATCCATCCGTGGCGACCGGACCCTCATACATCAAATCTACCCTTCAACCAGACGAGAAAAAGCGTATACCGACTCGGGCAGAAGCCCTGCAACCCCGTATTCTAGAAGGTCCCGTCACTGGCGCTTCGACACGGCTCGAGAATGATAATGATGATGATGATTTCGGGGTGATCGTGTCGGGCAGGCAAGATCAACTTGTCCTAGCCAGATAACAAAATAAAAACTAAAAAAAAAATCCTAGAAAGTGAACGTCGATCGATGGCCGATCCATCTTTCGGCAGAAATGTTTACAGCATGCGAGCGATAGCTGGCAGCGTTTCGCAGAAACAGCTGAATCACTTTCAGTCAAGAGGTCGCACTGTGCGCAGCTCAGTCAAGTGAAGGCTGGAAGTTTTAGTCGAAGCTTGTTTCAGAGTATGGGGGTGAGACATTGTCGGCTTAGAGCACCCGTGTCAACAACAACAACAACAAAAAAAAAATGTTCATAACGATACTCTGTAGAAACTTGCAGACACTGGACATCCATAAATATATGCGCGTTAAGATGAAGGGGCCCTAAAGTGGAGAGCTTATTCTATTAAGCTCTGGATCTTAAATAAGCAAATATTACTGCACAAAAATTTAATTCCTGATTTGTAACGAGCATTGAGGAAGTAGCTGGTCATAATAACTGGAAGTTAACCAAACAATGCGAACGCGTGCGCGAGCAAGTATACTTAAACGAACAGCCTCTACCACAGATTAGGCACATTATTAATTTATTTATCTTTTCTTGCAATCGACACTCGTCCATGCCTGCTTTTTCTCTCGCGTCTTCTTTTCTCTTAACGCTATTAGCACTTCTTATTTATTTATTATTTAGTTATTTGACATACTGCAGCTCTTAGAAAAGGCTATTGCAGGAGTGGGCTGATACAATGCGGAAAGGGCCGGAACACAGGAAATACACACGTGAAGCAACAACAAAAACCATTTCTTGCAACAAAAACGATACCATCGTCGCAATAATCATCATTTATTTACCCTTAAAGGCCGCTCATGGGACATTAAATAAGGGGGGGGGGGTGTAACAATAGGTAACTACAGGTCACGAGAAGGCATCACATAAACACATAAATACTGATTGAAAAAACAAAGCAAAAAAAGATCAAATGAAGGAATACATGAAAATTACGAAAATTAGAAGGCAGCTGCTATTCGGTCTGCTGACAGTAGTGCTGTAACAATAAACCTTTAAATTTAACATAACTTATTTCACTAACGATATCGTCAGGAGGTACATTCCAATCTGATATGGCAGTCGGTAGAAATGATTCGTTGAAGGCGCGTTGACCGAACCATGAATGCGCTGAACACTGCGACAATTAAACAGACGTCGTGATGATCTCATGGGTGGTACTATTAGGCCCTCGCGATATCAAGCTTTTGTTATACACAAACATTTTCTATACAAGAGCAGCCACGAAATCATTCAGCGGGAGTGGACGATTGCGGCCAGGCATGGAATTCCGTAATTCTATAGTTCAGAAAGGAACTACATAACTGTATCAGTGCGCGCAAAAAGAAATATAATAAGCAGCGACATTAAGTTTGTGGCAGCTAATAACGCGCATGGGAAGACAGTACAAAGCCTTCCTCCACGATAGACAAGCTGTGTTTCAGGTAAGATATGACAGGTTGATTCTGTTGCGCAAAAATGTTAATGACTGCACCACAACGCACCGCAAGTTGTTTTGTATGTAAAACCTTTTGTAAAGCTTATGTAGAGCTAGAAGCTGCACAATGCATAAAACTACCGCGGTAATTTTGATTGATTGATATGTAGGTTTTAACGTCCCAAAACCACAAAATGATTATGAGAGACGCCGCAGAGGTCTCCGGAAATTCCGACCACCTGGGCTTCTTTAACATGCACCCATATCTGAGCACACGGGCCTTCATTTCGCCTCCATCGGAAATGCAGCCGCCGCAGCTGGAATTCGATCCCGCGACTTGCGGGTCAGCAGCCGAGTACCTTAGCCACTATAGACCACCGCGGCGGGGCACCGCGGTAATTTTTGAAAGACCTTTGCGACGTGCTCGCGCGCCTTCACTGGAATATGAAGGGTTGGAATATACGCGCCCAGGGCGATAAAAGCTGCCTCTGACAAAATTTTTGTGTGCAAAATATCCTTTTAGACTTTTCGCCAGTTTGATTTTCGCCAATCGATCAATTACCAATCCGGAGCAGCCCGTCAAAACGAGTGTTTCCGCGCATGCGCATCATCTGCTCCACAAATGGGAGGTAAATGAGAGGGCGAAAAATATGAAGAAAGCTAAAGAGGAGGAAAGATCAGTACAATCGACTGGGAAGGAAAATAGTGAGCAAAACAAGATGACAATAATGACTATCGCTTAGCAGTCGCCTTAGGAGAACGCGTAATGTACTCTGCTAAGTGTTTAGTACCGAATTTTCAGTGCTGGGGTTATAAATTGCACCAGAACATGCTTTTCATGTCAGTTACGTCAAGTGCTATAGCTGTTCAACATTCTCTAACTATTCGATTCGATTCAGCCGAAAGCATTGCTGCGGCCAAAATGGTCGCCATTCTGGGTTGACACAGCTCCAGCATGAGCGACGGCGTTACGATGCCGTTAACTTATAAGGTCACGTGCTAAACGTTAGCGAACGATATCACGTGGCCTAGCTCTCACTGCCCAGACTGTAACAGAGCAGCGAAGCGCCACGTCACACGCCAAGCGTCAAATTCTGCTCAAACACCCGTGTGTATACTTAGAGCATTGAGCAACAATAACGGAACGGCTTTTTTTTTTCTTTTAACCGCGAAGACCACGCGGTGCGGCGTTAGCGTCATCGCCACGAGAAGATCACGTGAAGGAGACGTTTCAAATACCCGTAAGACCTACACGCAGGCAAGCGTCACGCCTTATGCCCACTGCGTGTCGCACGTTTTCGTTGAGGTGCAATGGTACATGTTTCCAAATGGATGGGGCAACAGGGGACTGTATACAGAAAGAACATCGCAATAAATCCTCAAAACGCGACGCTGTACTTGACTTGTAGGCTTTTCGGTCCGGAGTGACGCGTTGCTCTTTACGAACGAGCGAGAGAGAAGGAGATTTCGTAAGGATTCAGTGCTAGCCTTTGGATGATTGATTTGATTGATATGTTGGGTAACGTCCCAAAACCGCATTAATATTACGAGAGACGCGGCAGTGGTGGGCTCCGGAAATTTCGACCACCTCGTGTTCTTTAACGTGCGCCCAAATCTGAGCCCACGGCATTTCCGCCTCCATCGAAAACGCAGCCGCCGCAGCCGGGATTCGATCCCGCGACCAGCGGGTTGGAGCCTTCGGATGGAACGAGACCTTAGTTCGGGACACGCGCTAATTGTGCGGTGCATATTTATGTCTCCCCAAAACACCCGTTATTCAGAGAGGACAATATGACCCTACACGACAGATGTCTCCTCACTTGGATACTGTAACTAGCAAGGACGACGATACAGCATGATGGCCAGAAACAAGAAGTGGCATCGGTTTATTCAGTCACTGATTATATAGGCGCACGATAGCGCGCCGTGAGTATCTGCGCATGTCCGATGTGCAGTCGCGATGCAATAGCCTTGCCAGATACATCCTTTCCGTTAACAACAAAATTACATACCCACCAAAACGGTGGTAAGTACATGGCATTTCAAAAAATGATATACACTTGGCTAAAGTCCTTGTCATAATGAAGACTGTGGTGGCTTCACGGTTCGAGTCGACCTTCTCAAAGCTGACGTCGGTGGTGAAGTTGACTGACGCACCACAGGTGGCGAAGGGTCGCCCGACGTCGGAATTTCGCGACGTCGGCCGTTGGCTGGCGAGGTTGACGTTGCCACTGTCGGATGGCCACCAACGTTGTTGTCCGCTGAGCTGGTATCAATGTCGTCGTCGCTTTCCTCGATGAACCGTTCGCCAGTTTGAAGTAGGTGACGACGGTTCCGCCTTAACAGCTTCTGGTCCTCCGTTTTGACAAGGTAGGATCTTGGATATGGCGAACCCACCACTTGAGCTTTCCGGGACCATGCAGCGTCTCTGAGCCTCACGACATCACCCTTCTGCAGAGGAGGCAAAGGTCTTCCCCCTTGGGTCTGGCTGTGCTTTTTGACGTCGGTTGCGGTCACCGTACTGAAGTCCGGGAGGTTGGCGCGAAGGCCCCTTCCTTGCAGTAGTTCACCAGGGGATCGCCCGTCCTCCAGTGGGGTAGAGCGGTAGGCCAGCAGGCCCAGCCAGAAGTCGTCGCCCGAATCTGCAGTTTTTTTTAAGATGCGCTTCACGACCTGCACACCTTTTTCCGCAAGCCCGTTTGACTGCGGATAATGAGGGCTTGAAGTGACGTGCGTGAAGTCGTATCTCCTTGAAAACAAAAAAAAAATCATGGCTGGAAAATTGTGGGCCGTTATCAGTGCATACTTCGACGGGCACGCCAAATCTGGCAAAAATAGCGCTCAGTGCTGCGATGGTTGATTGCAGCCGACATGTCAGATAGTTTCTGAACTTCCGGAAAGTTTGATAAGGCGTCAAAGACAACGATGTACGAGTCCCCCGCAAACGAAAAAATATCAGCTCCAACTCTATGCCATGCACAACCTGGCACGGGCCGCATTTGAAGCGGTTCCTTGGGCTGTTTGTAAGCATACTTGCGGCATGTAGGACAAATTTGCACCATGGAAGCAATCTCAGCGTTAAGCCCCGGCCAAAACACGAGGCGTCTGGCCCTTTCTTTGCATTTTTGCATGCCGAGGTGACTTGCATGGATTTTTTCAAGCATAGTTTTTCGCATGCTTTTCGGAATAACAACCTTCGACGCCTTTAAAAGTATTCCGTTGACAACTGAGAGTCCTTGCTCAAAAGGCTTTAGCTCACCTTGTACTGGAAGCCCCGCCGACAAACTTGCGATCACCCACTGTAGGTAGCGGTCGCGAGCCGTTGCCGCTTGCAGTTCTTTCTGCGTTGCTTCTGTGACACGGTAACCTAGAAGCTGGATTGCGTGAACTTCCACGTCGGCAGTAGCACCAGCGTCGTCTTGGTTGTCAGCAGTTGACCGGGACAACATGTCAGCAAGAACAAGGTGCTTCCCAGGAATATACTGCAAAACAAAGTCATACTTGAACAACCTCAAAAAGAACCGTTGAAGGCGAGGTGGCATGTCACTAATTTCCTTTTGAGCAATTGACAAGAGTGGCTTGTGGTCCGTTTCAATTGTGACTTTCTGGCCGTAGACGAACTGGTGAAATTTTTCGCATCCAAAGCAAATTCCTAGGGCTTCCTTTTTCTATCTGTGCGTACAGTTTTTCTGCCTTAGTCAGTACTCGAGATGCGTAAGCTACGGGCCGCCACTCGTTATTGTGACGTCGTAGAAGAGCGGCACTGATGCCGTCCTTCGATGCATCGCGAGACAACCTTGTTTCCCGTCGTGGGTCAAATATTGCGAGCACGGGAGCGGTGGTCAGAATTTGCGTGACGCTTTTCCACTCTTTGGCGTGGTTATCTGTCCACTCAAACTCAGAACTGGCCTTGATAAGAGTTCTTAACAGGGCCGTTCTTTCAGATAGCTGGGGCACGAGCTTTCCAAAGTAGCTCAACACACCAAGCATACGTTGAACATCGGCCTTGCATGTTGGCACTTGCTTTTGAACCAAACTTTTCACGAGCCCTGGATTTGGGGATATGCCGTTCGCACTTATGATATCACCCAGAAACCGTAGCTCTTTTACGCCAAACTTGCACTTGTGCAGATTAAACGTTAATCCAGCTGTTTCAGCAGTTTTGAGGACTGCTACCAGGCGCTCATCATGCTCTTCCTTCGTTGAGCCCCAGACCAGGATATCACCTATATATATGAGCACGCCTGGCAGACCGTCAAATACCTGACAAAGTGCCTGCTGAAACACCTCGGGTGCAGATGAGATGCCAAAAGGTAGCCTTAGAAAACGGTATCTGCCAAAAGGCGACGAGAACGTACAGATCTTTGATGTCTTGTCCAAGGGCACCTGATGAAAGCCGGCGTTTGCATCCAAACAGCTAAAATAAGTAGCACCGGTTAGCCGTGCTTCCAAGTCCTCGCGTCTGGGTAAAGGCAAATGTTGCCTAGGTCTTGATATACTTGTTCACTCTTCTGGGGTCCATGCAAACCCTTAAAGCACCGTCTTTTTTTTACCAGTACCAGAGGGCTTACCCAGTCGGTTGGCTCATTTTCTTTGACGATGATGCCCCCCCCCCCCCCCCCCCCGGATCATTCGCTGTAGTTCCTTCTTTAGAGGTTCCTGCAGTGCAAGTGGAACTCGGCGAGCAGGCTGAACGACCGGAACCGCGTCTGGATCCAGGACCATTCTGTACTGCGTTTTCAAGCAGCCGAGCCCTTGGAACAGGTGCCTGAAACCTTTCAAAAGTTCATACTCAGACGAGACATTGACAGCGTCCACCGTACGTCGAACCAATCCAAGCGCTTCACTGGCATCGAGCCCAAGGATGGCTTCGCGCCCATTCTTTATGATGAAGAATTTCACGCTTATCTCGGTGGTTCCGACAGATACTTTCTGTGACGTTGTTCCATAACTTGAAATAACGCCCCCGTTGTAGGCGCGCAACACTGACCCGGTAGGTTGCAACGCTTCTTTGGATCCAAGCTTACCGTACGTTGTAAATAGAAGTAACCTTGCCTGCGAACCGGTGTCCACTTTGAATGTCACTTCTCTGCCATTTACTCGAGCCTTAATTGTCCAGTCCTTCTTGCGACAATTTTCGGAGCCGATTTCGAGAATCTCAAAGTCATTCTCATCGAGATTAGCTACTTCGCTAACAGCGGTAGACTTCTGGCAACAACTTGCAAAGTGGTTGTATTTGTGGCAAGAATGACATAATTTACCATACGCGGGGCATTGCTTAGGTTTATGTTTGCGGTTGCACTTCCTGCAGCAAATATCTTGATTATCGCGACTCTGCTTTTTTTTCCGCTGCTGCCGTTTTTTCGTAACCGTTTCGCCACTTGAAACTGCGTCAATGCTGTCTTCTGTCCTATTCCAAACTAGGCTCCTTAGTGCCGCTGCTTCTGCCGCTTTACATATTTCCTCGGCTTTTAGTAGCGTCAGTCCTCTCTCGGCAAGCATTCTTTCACGCAGCTTTGGGTCGTTCGTACCAAACACAATTTGGTCTCTAATCAGTGAATCGTGCTGATCCCCAAAGTTGCACTGTGTCGCCTGCTTCTTTAAGTACCGCACAAACTTCTCAAAAGGTTCTTTCTCCGCCTGGCTTCGTGTACGGAAAACATATCTTTCGTGAATTTCATTGCTCACCTCGGAGAAGTAGGCGTCGAACTTCCGCACGACCGTGTCGTAATATTCCTTGCTTTCTCCGGGGCCGTACTGAAAGTTGTTGAAGATGTCGAGCACTTCGTCTCCCGCGAAGCTCAGCAAGAGCGCCAATTTAGAGGAGTCACTTCTCGGAGACTTCTCGGCTGCCGTTGCTTGCAGAAAAAGCTCGAACCTTTGCTTGAAGCGCTTCCAATTTTCAGACAAGTTGCCCGATAGGCACAATGGCTCCGGCGGCTTCAGTAGGTCCATGGCGATTCCGCGCCGTTGCTGCCGTGCTTCGGTCCGCGGTGGCCACTTCTGATATCATGTAACTAGCAAGGACGACGATACAGCGTGATGGTCAGAACAAGAAGTGGTATCGGTTTATTCAGTCACTGATTATATAGGCGCACGATAGCGCGCCGTGAGTATCTGCGCATGTCCGATGCGCAGTCGTGATGCAATAGCCTTGCCGGATACAGATACACGGCTTATGCCATTTCTGTGCACTGCAAGGAAGAGGAGTGGCAGCTTGGGCTAGTTGGTATGACATGACGATAGTTATAGCGCGAGAACAGAACGACGACACAGAGACAAGTGTCCTTCTTGTCTCTGTGTAGTCGTTCTGTTCTCGCGCTATAACTACCGGCAAGGAAGAGACCACAAACACCGTGCTAATGGTAAATTGAGCATTCCTTCACCTTTATATCTCTTCCGCTTGAAATATGTCGCTACAAACGATCAATGCAGGTCAAATGCTAGAGGTCCGTGTACTGTGCGATGTGAGGCGTGTCGTCGTTCGCTCACAGGTGTACCGATGCCCGGAGGCGCTCCGAAGCCATGCGAGCCTCCAACGCCTCGATCACGGAGTCATTGCAAAGGCACCTTGGGTGCCGAAAGCTTTCGGGGAGATCAACATGGTCTGAAAAGACGGTTTTCGCATTCGAATAGTCTTATGCGAATGTATATGAGACTTACTATATAAATCTCAACAATAATAGTCCCGAGGGGTTCCGAAAAAAAAAACGGAAGAAACGTCCTTTGAATAAGCTTCCCCGGAAAAAATGTCTCCACACTGGTACCACCGAACGCCTTCCAGTCAGCAATTATATATTTTTCAAAAAAAAAAAGAGAGAGAGAGAGATGTGCGCGAAGATTGCAGTTTACTGAAAAATCACTGACGAAGTACCACAATGACATGCCAACAGTCCCAACTTATCTGTGTAAATTTATGTCCGATGCAATCTCACTACAATGCGCATGTCAGATCGAGCTACGCACGCACCTCAAAAGACGTAAAGGGTGTGGTAGTTCAGCTCTTACACATTTCATCCGGATATAGCGATAATTTTGGGGGTTTAACGTCCCAAAACCACCATATGCTTATAAAGGACTCTGTAGTGAAGGACTCCCGAAATTTTGACGATTTGGGTTCATTAACGAGCGAGTACCTAAATCTAAGCACACGGGCCTTGAGCATTTTCGCCTCCGTCGAAAATGCAGCCGGGATGCAGCCGGGATTCAATCCCGTGACCTAAAGGTCAGCAGCCGAGTGCCTTAGACACTATAGACCACCGTGACGGGTCCATTTCATCGGGAGGCAGCAGCTTGGTGGCACCAGCACTCTCAAGGTAAGTGTGCGCTTTCGAGAGCTCATTCGGTACTTGCCCCGTGGTTGACTTAACGCTACTTATTTGCAGAATGGAGACAATGAAATAGAACAAACGAGGCACGAAGGTGTGCCTGGGTAGTTATTTGCACGTACACAAGAGAAAAAAGATACTGCCTTGGGCACCCACCGGCATTTTGCTAAATGTAACGGATGCAAAGGCGTTTTAATTACGCACAAATCCTCAAGCGACTACCACCTTATTTTTCTGGACAGCAATGCGAGAGAGCCGTTGGACACACGATTCAAATTTTTTTTTAACTTCGAGCACGCTTTGACCGAACATTCGCGAAGTGTGAAATAAAGATTGCACTTTTTGTCGAGTGAGTTTGCACTTAATTCGTTACTCGGTTAATTTTCTTCACCTGGGGACTTTTTTCCTAGACTGCAATGCCAGAGGGGGCGTTTCCTCCGGGGACGTTCATTCAGGGCATGTGTGTTCCGTAGTCGTATATTCCGCGGACATTTTTTTTCCCTGCACCCGTTGCCGAGAAAGGCCAGGAAGTCCCCGCCGCGGTGGTCTAGTGGCTAAGGTATACTCGGCTGCTGACCCGCAGGTCGCGGGATCGAATCCCAGCTGCGGCGGCTGCATTTTCGATGGAGGCGGAAACGCTGTAGGCCCGTGTGCTCAGATTTGGGTGCACGTTAAAGAACCCCAGGTGGTCGAAATTTCCGGAGCCCTCCGCACGGCGTCTCTCATAATCATATGCTGGTTTTGGGAGGTTAAACCCCACTTAGAATAGAGAAAGGCCAGGAAGGGAGTGGGAAAGTCGGGGGCGTTGGGAGCCCTGACCCCCCTCCCCACCGTCATTCTCGGGGAGGGGGTTGTTTCGCCATAAATATGCAATGTAAATAGGTGCTTCTCTAAACTGGTCAAGATCTTCAGCAAGTGACCCCCCCCCCCCACTCATCCCCCACATGAAACAAAAAATCTCGACTACGGGCCTGTCCCAACGATTCGGTTGAACCCTTCTGGATTGACTGCGAGGAAGCACTCCAGTGATTGCACTGCTCGCGCGTTGTCTCGACCCATCCTGGCGTTTCGCTCACGCTCTTTCAGCGCGGCGACACGAAATATCCGCGACGGAAGGCTCCAATCGGCAGAGATAACAGCCGCATTCCATTTCGCGCACATCATCGGCTCGTCGCGCTCCACCGTTTCCGCCACCATTTCGACAGTGGGCAAGTTTTACAGTCTCCACTTATGCAAGGAATGCCATTGTAGGCATACCTCTTGAAGAACTACGTGCTCTGGGGGATCGTCAGTTTCCGTTTCTCCCTTTTTTCTGCATCTATTCTCGGTAGCAAAAGTGAAGTTTGTGGCCAAAGCCGTAGTGTGATTATGAATAACACCGTGTAGTTGGGTAGGACAAATGTCGTCGGGCTAGAATCGTGTGCACGGGGAGGGGGATTGGACCTTCTATTCCCCCTCCCCCCCTTCCCAGTAGCCAATTCTGAAATTGCGTGCAAGAACAAAAACGAAGCGATGACGCGCTGCTCACAAAGGCCTGCCAGTGAACCCTTTTTGATAATGCGGCATCAAGGGTCCATGATCGCCATCATAGAGAGAAAAACAAAGGACATTTGCGGCTGTAACTCGGCGCACTAACAAAAGACGTGAAAGGTACGGCTGAGTATATATACCTATGCAGCAGAATTGGCGACCCTCTTTAATTGAATAAGAGACCTCCACCATTCCCCTCTTCCACTCAAAGCGTCACCTGCCCAGAAACAACTGCCTCAAGACAAAGCGCTTAGAGGCCTTAGAATTCCGAATTTCAGACCGAGTGAACACAAGAAAAAAAAACTGCGATCGCTTAAATATGAACGTCCTTTGTCTGTGCCACGTGCGCTGCACGCCTACCCGAAGATGTTAATGTACCAACTGGCCCAAATCGCCGTATTAGTTTAGAACGTTCTTATGTTTTTTCTTTCCTTTGACGGACGCAACTTACATCCGTACACGGTGCAACGTGAGTTCACGTTAAGGAACACGACGTACTCCGGGTGGTCTATGTCGTGTTTTAGGGATGCACGACAATTATTATTATTATTATTATTAGCATTATTATTATTATTATTATTAGCATTATTATTATTATTATTATTATTATTATTATTATTATTATTATTATTATTATTATTATTATATGGTCATGAATTATGAAAGGTAAGCTTCACGCACAACTGATGCTGCTTTCTATTAGCAAGGAGGACTTCCAGCGTTACTATACTTCACATTAACTCAAGCGGTACAAAAAAAAAGACAACGAAGAAAATAAGCAACAAAAGGAATGTGTATGAACTTATAATAGAATGGGGGCAACGAAATGGCGAGGGAAAGCACCGCGGGCGGAATACGGAGCAGATGGCGCCGAGCGGAGCGTTTTCAAAAACGACATGAGTGACCATGCACGCGAACGAAAAAGTATACTAAAAGACGCACGTCACAGACTGCGTCACCGGGACGTCCTGTGGGGACGCGGCGACGTGCCAAGGTATTCGGCGACGACGCCGGACTGACGCCAAGAAACACGGGAGGGAGCTCTGATACCCGTGACACACGGGCAAAAGTAAAGTACTTTGAAGTAAACCCCTTTTGTCGCCTAAGGGGACCATTTGCAGAAAGGAGTGGTGCTGATGACACACGGGCACCGGACTACTGCTTTAAGCAGTACCTCAGAAGAACGCTGCAGAAAAAATGGCGCTGTTTGTGGAAGCAGCAAGGTTGGAAATACTTAAAAGAATCTGCGCATGTACATCACATTCAGTGACGCCGGAGCATAAAATCGTTTTTTTTTTATTGTCTGGTGGCTACCTGTAATTTTCTTTCGCTTTTTTTTTGCGTTTTTTAGCAGCAACCTAAGTTCGTCTGGCAACTATGAACAGTCGGTGTTTTGCTGTTTTTGTTTTCGTTCCTCGATATGCGAGGTGCCCATGCATGTCGGATTTTACAGGCCCGATCTTAACACACACTAAACAAGCAAGCGGGACGCGTGCGACAACGCGTAGCGTGAGTGACCTTCTTATCTGAATGTCTGTGTCAAGTTGTCAATGTTGCTGTGAACTTGCGCCCGTGTACGCGGAATACCGGCGTCGGTGAGGCTCTCAGCAATCGCCTGGTACACTCCACCGTGTGCTTTCGCCCTCGCAAGGCGTCCAACTGGTCCTCCCATAGCTTTGTCAGCGCCCAGGTCTCCTTTTCAGTCCACTGGACGCGCGGTTTATTCTTCACCGACTGAGCAGACTCTATTGTTACAAGATACTACGTCGCCGACACAGCAACTGCCGCTGCCAACCCTGACATGATCGTGCTAGTGACGTAATGCAGGCGTTTGAGAGTATGGACAGACTATAGGCCTTCACTTTTCAACAAATCGCACTGCTGCTGAAAATGAAAACATTTTCTCAGCGCAAAAAAATACTGACAGGGCACCGCAGTGTTGCGACACGTTTTCTTCTATTGATAAATTGTGCACACTGTATGCGAGAATACTCCCTTCCTGCCAGAAAAGTAGATGCGGGATCTGCTTTTGCGAAAAGGATCTTTGCCAGAAAGTAGTTACTCCTTTGTCGTGTGTCACTGCGCCCGAACGCCTTTCCGAAAGATGTCCCCTTGTCTAAAGGACTTCAGGGTGCCCGTGTGTCAGGGGCATGAGACGAGCACCGTACGTGCGGTGTGAAGACGGACCCAAACCGCCAAACACACCGCGGAGACGGGACGGCTTGAAGTCAAAACCTTCAACGCGCGCGGTCGCGTAGGAAGAAAAAAAATGGAAGACGAAGTAAAAGTTGCCCCCCCCCACCCCCTTTCCGAAAAAAAAAGGGGGGGGGGGAGGGTCCTGTCTTCGTGCTCCACTAAACTGACTTTTTCCTGAGGCGTGAAAGTACGCTTATAGAAAATGGGCGAGCGGTCGACGTGAATGCGTTATACCATGGTCCTTCAAAGGACCATGGTTATACCCACCCCTGTCACACTGGAGGCGTTGATATCATTAGGTTCGAATGTCGTTCGTTGCAACGAATACCACTCGGTCCGTGGCGGTGCTACGGATGAAAAAAAAAAAATGCTTCTCAAGTAATGCGATTCATTCATGATATCAATGTCAATAACTCAGAAAAAAAAATGGCCAGCATGGAAAATGTACAACGGTGGAAAAGTCAAGATGCTTATTTTAAACAGAAGTGCGGGGAGTCGCCTCGATAAATAAATACGCATAGAAATCTTGTATCGAACAACATATGGCAACTACAAACCAAGACCATGCGCTTAGCCGGCAGCCACAGCCGATAGAATGAACGCAAACCCCACGGCTTACACAGCAGAAGAGACGCTGCTGGGATGCCGATGAGTGCAGACGCGTGCACATCGAGCTCCGTATGTTCTTGTCTTTTCTGTACGGTTCAACCCTTGAATCGTCCAGAAATTGCCACAGGCGTGTAGGGGAGATGCTCCGGTATCGGTGGACTCCAGTTTCACTGAAATCGGACCATTTTTCTTGTTCTTACGGCCACTTCTTCGTTCGCCCATGTGGAGCCTTCGCTACCTCTAGCGTCCAGTAGAGGAGTGGCGGCGACGACGCCGGGAGACGCTCGCCCGAAGACGACAACCACGGCGTTGCCGCGGTTGCTGACGGCTATGGACTCGACTGGGGAGTCGCAAACAGCGTCCGTACGACAATCCGAACCAGGTTTGGGTGAAGAAGTCATGGACTTTGCCGCGCAAAACCGGGATGAAGCAGCACTGCCTGGGAACTGCAACGCGGCGTCCACGCACGCCGCCGCAGATTTTTCCGCCCCAACGGAGACCGACCGCACAGAGGAGGGATGGCAAATATCCCAATCGCTCAGAGCGAAGAAGAAACAGGCGAAGGAGCGGAAATTTCAACAAGGAGGGGACTTCTCCGCAGGCAGCAGACCTACGACGGACAACCAGCCAAAGCGCCGGGGTCGACCTACAAGACGGAGGCCCCCAGCACTACCCAAGGACGATCTGAAAGTAGTCTTCCGACCTCACCAGGGACTGCCTCTGAAGAATGTGACCACCCAAGCGATCTCCGACGCTATAGTGGAGGCTTGCCAAGGAAAAGTCAGGTGGGATCAGTTTATTCTCCGCATCCGACCGGGGTCCAACATTGCGCTAGCGTCGACTCCAGACACGACCGTCGCGATGGCGATGAGAGGCGTCACGTCTTTGAATATCAACGGAAGACCACACCCGGTCAACGTCTACGTTACGGCAGGTGAAGGAACCAAAAAAGGTGTTATTCACGGTATAGAGCCGCACACCCCGTCTGAGACCATCAAAGCGAGCATCCGTTTTCGCACCCAGAGCGTGACGCTGGTCGACGCTCGGATGTTGGGAGACTCTCAGAGTGCCGTCTTGACTTTCTTCGGGGACATTCTACCAAGATATGTTTACTACAGAGGAGGTGAGAAGGAGTGTATTCCTTTTCGTAACACCGTCCAATTCTGCCGAGCGTGTGGGGGAGGTTGGCCACCGCACCGACGTGTGTCCGCAGCCAGACTCACCCGTGTGCCATACCTGTGGAATGCGCAACCCCGAAGTAACCATAATTGCACTCCAACATGCACAATTTGCACGGGAAACCATATCACTGGAGACCGCAGTTGTCTGAAAACGCCTCAAGCCTATTCGCAAGCAAGCAGCGAAACCACCCAAAAAACCACACAAGCCAGCCCCTCGCTGGTTTCAGTCGAGGAAGAGGGAATCAGAATGGGAGTACGAGACGAGGCGGGACCCGAAAGAGCCGTTCCAGAACCCGCACGCCGTCGAAAAAACCGTGCCGTGGAGACAGGACAACCAGGACAGCGGCATCCAAAGTCGACTTCGACGCCGAGAGCAATCTCCCAGGACAATCCGAACGCGCAAGCCCTTCCGAGAGCAAGCACCGGGGCGTGTCCTGCACATAGCACCCACAGGCGGACGCGGTAAGCTATGCGCAAGCCATATCTCCCACTACCAAACATAAACCCGTTACACCAACGATCACAGAACACCCAGAATACAAGCGGGTAGTAGCTGAAAACAGACAACTTAGAACAGAACTACAGGAGGTTAAGTCTCGAATGGCGCGCCTGGAGTCACTACTAAACCAGTAGAGCAACACACAAAGCCCGGCGAGCACACCTGTTGTCTCGCAGCCCGTTGCGCAGCCCGTGGAAAACGCAACCACCACAAACACCGCCGATAGCGTTCCTAGTTCAACAAATTCAACTTGTTTTTGCCAAACTAGGCCAGATGGAACGCACCATAAGCGACTTGAGTCAGGCGCAGAATCCTCGCAAGAGATCTTGTCAGAGCCCGGGTGCCCCCACCAGACAACCTAAAGAAAGTGGAATAACAGATTCCGAGAATACCAATCATGGCTAGACACCGTAACAATAAAAAGACCGAGCAAACGGAAATATGGCAGTGGAACTGCTGCTCATTGAGAACAAAACTTGAAAAATTTCAAACAATTTATTGGAGCATCTCCAATCCCTCCTGATATAATCTGCCTTCAGGAAGTAGGCAAATTTCAGATAAATCTGAGAGGGTACATAAGACATGTTAACCCAAAGTACCCACAAGTGGCGACATTTACCAAAAAAGATATCGCATTGAGTGTCAGCTACGTGAGTAATGAGGCAGTGCAACACCAGATAATAACAGTGTGGCCCAAAAAACGTGGAGGACCAAAAACAGTGGGGGTCAATATATATAGCCCACCTAAGGAGAGACGAGCCGACTTTGAGAACATTATAGCACATGCGATGGGTTTATTGAAAGAGAAAGACAGGTTAGTTATCATGGGGGATTTTAATGCGCCACACAGAAATTGGGGATATAAGCAGGACAGCCCTAAGGGCAAACTCCTGTAGACCTTGTTGAACGGTATGATCTCTGCCAACTTACACAACCAGACCTACCGACACGGGTCGGGAATAGCTTAACGAAGACACGTCACCGGACTTAACGTTTACAAATTCTGAAGGAAACGTCTCATGGGCGCACCTCGGAGAAAACTTGGGAAGCGACCACTACATTCTCGGAATAACTATTAATGCCGCCACGACAAGAAGAATGGGGAAAGCGACAGTATCTGATTGGAACAAATTTAGGGAGAACGTAGGAGACCAAGGGGAAATAATAGATCTAGGTAACTGGGTGACACAGATAAAGGAGGCACACAGGAAAGTGACAAAGGAAATAGAAACAAGCGTGGAAATCCCAGCAGTCGACAAGCACCTGCTACATTTGTGGGACGCGCGGAGAAGCCTCACAAAGCGATGGCGGAAGCAAAAGCTTAATCGCAAATTGAAGATAAGGATAGCTCAGTTGTCACAGGAAGCCAATGACTACGCACGTCAACTAAATAACAGTAACTGGAGGCAATTTAGTAACTCACTTAGAGGGACGTTAGGAACCAAACAAGACCTGGCACATCCTGAGGAGTATGCTCGATCCAGGGGCAACAAAAACAATGACGAACAGGGCTTTAAGAATTCTGGAGAATGAATTTAAAGGTAACGATGACGCACTTATCTACGAAGTCAAGAAATTATATGTCGGACAAGACGCATGTGAAGTGGTACATGGCAAATATGCAGGAAAAGAACAACCAGAGTTAGACGCTCCCATAACATTTGAAGAGGTTTATGCGGCGGCCCAGTCTTTCAAAAAGAATACCGCCCCAGGACGAGACAAAATAACAAACTCTATGCTTAGAAATTTGAGTGATGCGGCCCTTCGACGAATCACGGATTTCTTTAATGAAAAGGTATGGGTAGATGGAGGAAACCTTCCAGTAGAATGGAAGGACTCAAACATCATGTTAATACCAAAACCAGGGAAACCAAGAGATATTAAGAACCTCCGACCAATCTCCCTTACCTCATGCTTGGGTAAGCTTTTTGAAAAAACAATTTTGACTAGATTGACCGACTATGTAGAGAGAGAGGGTCTGCTACCGGTGAATATGTTCGGTTTCCGACCACATGTATCGGCCCAGGATGTTTTCCTGCTGTTGCAAAATGACGTCATGAACCCAAACAGAGGTTCAAGCGACGAATTCGTACTAGCACTAGATATCAAGAAAGCATTCGATACAATATCACACAAGGTGATAATGGAAGGCCTCGAATCGATTAACTGCGGCCAACGAATATATGAGTATGTCCAGTCATTTCTGACAAGCAGGAAAGCTACCATTTCTTTAGGCTCGGTTACATCTGAAACCTTCGATTACCCAAATAGAGGCACCCCCCAGGGAGCCATGCTATCCCCGATACTATTTAATATCGGCCTGAGAAAGCTCGCATGTGAGCTGGAAAATATAAAAGGTCTAGGAGCAGCTCTTTACGCAGACGATGTCACCTTATGGACAAAGGGTGGCTCTTATGCGGACAAAGAAAACGCCCTCCAGGAGGCAGTAGATAAAATACAAGCTTTCGTGACAGCTGCAGGAATGCAATGCTCGCCGGAAAAAACTGAAATGGTTAGAATTAGGGCAAGATACGCAAAGAAAAAGGACTTAATACCGGTAGCAGTACTGCTGGATGGGAGACAAATCAGGGAGGCAGATGTAATACGCGTGCTTGGCATGTGGATACAAGGAAATTCGGGAACGTCACACACACTACAAAGGCTACGGGGAACCACGGCGAATGTGGCCCGGATGATCAGGCGGATAGCAAACAGCGAAATGGGACTAGAGGAGAAAGAAACCATTGCACTCGTTCATGCATTTGTGATCAGCCGAGTTACGTACGCGCTACCGTACCAGACAATGACAAACCAGGAGACAAAGCAAATAAACACAATAATAAGGAAAGCATTCAAAGCAGCATTGGGGATTCCGGAAAATGCCAAAACCGAGAGGGTAGAGAAATTGGGCATATACAATACCTTTGAGGAGTATGCGAATGCGGTGCTTTTATCTCAAAAGGAAAGGCTCAATTCAAGCTATCATGGGAGAAGAATTCTGGAAAAGATGGGATATACATTGCGACCATTATATTGCGACGAGGAAACGGTGCTAATAGGTGCGGAAAAACGCACACATTTAACTGTAGCGCCTATTCCCAGAAATATGCATCCGACGTATCACGCAGGAAGGAGGAAAGCGAGAGCAGACTCCTTACGCAAAGCATTTCAGAATAACTCAGAAGCCGTCTTTACAGACGTAAGTAAAGCGAGCAGAGGGTCACATGTAGTGGCAATTGTAGCACAAAATCACACCACAATGGCGTCGGTTAAAACTTATTTCACACGAGTGGCAGAGGCGGCAGCAATAGCCATAGCCATATCCAACGCAGAAATCAGGGGAGAATCAGTGGTTGTGCTCTCCGACTCACAGGCGGCATGCCGAATGTTTCTCCGAGGAACGCTACCTAAAATAGCGTATAAATTTTTAAATAAACCCATAACAGGAGACCATCACATTATATGGTGTCCTGCTCACGAAGGTTTGGAGGGGAACGTCGTGGCAGACCGTATAGCTCGAGGCATCACCAACCGAGCGACGGCAGGCCACGACGTTGAACCTCTTTCCAATTCGCGTGACATCCTCCTCCAACAAAGGAAGCAACGAAAGGAATATGGGCTTCCACATAAGGACTTGGATAGCCAGCAAAGCAGGGATTGGAGACGCATACAAACCAATAGCTTTCCCAATTTGTACCATCTAAGTAGAATATATCCCGCAAGATATAAAGACACCTGTCCGTGGTGTTCACAAGTACCAACACTCAGCCACATAACATGGGAGTGCACCCAGAGGCCCACACACATCGACAGCCCACACATCACGAAGCAACCACACATGTTTCACAGGCAGTGGGAGGAATGGCTTGCGGACGAGGACAAGCAGAGCCAAATAGCTTTGCTTGACCAGGTCCAGCGAGCCGCTCGTGCCAGCGGAGCCCTGGACTGAGGGCCCGACCAAACTGCCTGCATTTCAAATTTTTTTTTAAATTTTTTTTTCTCTCTGAATAAAGTTTCTTCCTCCTCCTCCTCCTACACAGCAGAAGAGCTGAACGGCGCCAAGCTGTAGCAAAAAACGCATTTAGTTGCTTTCTTATCAGCGGTGCGAGAAAATGTGCTTAAGCTAAAAGAAGAGACTTGATTTTTAAGAAACATAGCCCCCTTGATGCCATCACTGGAGATACATGCACCCAGCTGCACATAGGCGTCTGGTTCTTTACATTAACGAAGCTTTCTGGGAGAGTTGGTTCATAGGAAAAAAGAACCAGCGAAAAACCACACGAAGACAGTAAAGAACAACTACACAACGCAAACGCTGGAGAGTTGTAAGTTCAGCGCTTGTCCTGTGTAGTTGTTCTTCTTCGCTGTCTTCGTGTGGTTTTTCGCTGGTTCTTTGTCCCTATTCCTTACATTATGGCCACCAGCGACGGCAACCAGACGCGACTGAGGTGGAGAGTAAAAATGTTTTGCGACAGCCTTCTGTACACCCGACCTCGTAAAATTTATAGATGCCTTAAAAAAGCAACAATAATAGCGTGTTTCCTCGAATGCGGGGTCCGATTGAGAACGCCGATTGCCATCCTTTAGGTAGTCTCTGAGGAAACCTTACATTCGATTCGACTGCGACAGTTAATGTGTTTCTCGAACTCTTTCGATTGCGTAAGTCATTCGATTCCAATGACGCTATAGCAACCGCCTAATGTCATTAGGTGCAAATGTCATTCCATTGGAATTACACTAAAACGTCAAGTGTGACAGGGGTATTAGTGATGATTCCACAAACACACACACACACACACACAAAATACACGTTCTTTAGCGGAAATCCCATTATACAGTAAGACTCCTACGTTTTCGCACACGAACTCCACGCCAAGTCGGAAATACTTTGGCGCAGTTAGCACGACACTATAGAAACTAATTAACAAAAACTCGTTAATTAACTTTCCGTTCATTTACTTGAGGGCAAGTGTATGTGTTACAGAGTTGTAGTGCGTGCCAATTTATAGCATACTTCTCCTTTTGTAAATCACAAAAGTTGCGCAATATACATCCTCTCCCTGTATCTTTTCGATGGGGCGGGACGCAAGAACGCGTTAACGCTTTACGGACCAAGTTGCTCGACTTTTTGCCAAGTCAGCATTGAACGGAATTCAATGAATGGGTGACATGTACTTCGAGATATGCGTGAGCTTGCGGTAAAAAAAAATACACTGTTGTTCCAATTAATTCTGTAGCGAATCGGCTTTTTGCGCATAGAAGAGGAAAACCATATAATAAAACGTTCGTATATTATTTGAAGGCGGAGAAATGGCTCCGCCTCGTATTTCTTTTTTCCTGAGTTACTTCTTTCTTTCTTTTCTTTTTATGATCATTAAATCTTTATTTTGGTTCGGAGTCTTACTCATCTCCCCCCCCCCTCTCTCTCTTTGTCTTTCTTTTCCTCTAATTTTTCGCGCAAAAGTGTATAAATGTGAGTGCAAGCAACATGTTCCTGATGAAGGTCAGACTGGCCGAAACTGTGTGTGTGTGTGTGTGGGGGGGGGGGGGGGGGTTGATGCGTTTGTTTTTGATGTTGCTACGAGAGCACCAGGCGGACCGTGTCGGCCGCGTCAAAGCGTGCACACTGCGCCCCCACGCGGTTCACTCGGACTGTGTGGTGCGGCGGGCGTCAGCGGACGGAAGCTTTTTCGGGTCGCGTATCAAAAAGCACGGCTGCGTTGTGCCTTTCATGTCTGCCCGCTTTCCTGTCGCGGACTGTGGAACACGAGACGTGCATGGCTTCCTTTTAGTTTTCACGCTCGTTGAAAGCATCGCATTGTGACTTCTCTCTTTTACCTCTCACTGCCCCGTTATTATTAGTTTAATGTTATGATTATTACTTTTTTCACTGGAGTGCGCTTGTCTATCACGTCTGCATGACTGCCCGAAAACGTAAACGCCAAGAACTCGAAGGCCGCATGATAAACTGCCGACTCCCGGAATGAATGAATGCAGTAATTATTAATAAACTAATTAATTTGTTTTAGGGGCAAAGCTCCCAAAGCAGTTGGTCTGTCAACGCATGTCTTTTGTGACCGGTTCGTGACCACCTAGTTGTATGACTCGCATAGCAGGTGGCGCGAGTGTGAGTGCCACAGACGGCGGACGGACGGACAAAGGCATTGACAAACCGACAGACGGACGCACAAATGGGCACACGGACAGAGGCTCGGACACATGAACGAACAGGCGGACGGAAGCAAGAACAAACGGATGTACAGAAGGACGGACGGACAGAACGCACGGACAAATGGACAGACGCTTAGCCCCACTCACCATCATGTACTCGCGGATATGCTGTGATCCTTTTATTAACTGCTGGGGTATTTACGAGCGACAACGGTCATATATGATATAGCCACGCCGTCGTGGAGAGCTTCTGGTATAATTTCGACCAATGATGGAGTTGGTTAACGCCCTCTGACAGCGCACAGTATACGGGCCTCTTGGCTTCTAGCCTCCATCGAAATGCGACCGTCGCTGCCGGCATCGAACCCGCGACCTTCGGATCTGGACAAGTCGAAATAACGTCCCGCGCGAAACATAAATGCTCGGAGGTTTTCGAGCCAAAACCACGTAATGAATTTGTAGCATGCCACAGTGGGCACGTGCGTGTAAGGGGCACTTAGGAGTGACTTTAACTTCCCGGGTTGTACGGAACTTCCTGCTATACTGTATTATGCAATTGCAAAGCCCTCGGCTGACACACAACGGCTACGCGCTGCGTGAATATGCGCTAATTATACTGATGGTAACGCGCTTCAATGAATCACGCTTGAAAGAATAGCGTCTTAAGCTGTATAGCATTCGGTCAATATGCTTAGTCATTATACACCTGAGGGCAATTACGTTCAAAGGCGTTAACCTGAAAGGCGTGTTGCGCTAGAAGTGTATCTGAGCCCAAGGACAAATATATATGTACAGTCCGTGCCGTTTCTTGTCTTATTCTCTTTTGGTCCACGTCGTTTTCTGCGCTGCCTTATGCGGTGCTTGTATCTTGCACGTTCGCACATATTACTCTCGAATGGCTTCCGAGAGCAGCAACGGTACGCCACCACCGATTGCGCGTGCGCTGTGAAGATCCACACCCGGTGCCGAAGCGCGCGCCAAGTTGACGCTTCGGGTGCAACTCCGCCGAAACGCCGGGGGCAACTCTTTCCTGGCGAACGGACAAAAAAAAAGGACGTCACCAGCTGCATGAGTCACAGCGTCGAGTCATTACGCGATGGCGCAGGAGACGAACCACGAAAGAGCGAGCGTACTGACACAGTCATCGTCACGGACACATGTTTGGCGTTGTCGCATACCTGTCAGCATGCACCTCCTCGCCCATAAGAAGTATACGTATAGCTCAATATTTAGCTCACCGAACGCTGAGTAATCGCGAGGACCGAACCGAAACAGAAGTTCGCCCGCGGCTTGGACACCACGCGTGGCGTCACCGTTGCAAGTCTTTGCCGCGTGATGGTACATCCCTGTCCACAGGGACTTGACTTCGGTGCTGTCAAACAGAGGAACACTATAGTCCAGAGCGGCGGTACTGGTGTGGCCCCATCATAGTGGTTATACGGTGCTCCACTGCTGACCCGAAATTCGCGAGATCGAATCGCGACGGCCTTAATTCGACGGAGAGGCCTATGTACTTCAATTCAAGTACACTTCAATTTAAGTACTTTAATTTAAGTAACCTCCAGGTAGCCGAAATTTCTGGTACATTCTGCAACGGCGTCCATGAGCATATGATAAAACCCTGGTCTTGGGACGCGTACCGAACAGTTATTATTCTATATTAGCGCCTACTTTCAAACTTTCACGCCAAGAACACAGCCAAAACTCGTCTCGCAACCGAGCGCAGTCGAGGGTCTAAAGTTCCGTGTACTAAGGTCAGTCAGTCCGTCATCTATAGACTCGAGCATCTGCGGCGCAGATCACGAACACGGCAGACTCATTATATACGTCACCTAATGTAACGAAGCGCAAACGACACTTTCCAGACGGCCGTTTCTGTGTCTATAGTTTTGAGTTTTACACGTTAAAAGACAGTTTATGTGCATCGTGCTGTGGCTTGGATATTTGAGAGCGCTCTTTACTGTTCTACTTCCTTTTGCTATACAGTATCTCCCAGTACATTGCTATATACATTGGACTACAGCATAGGCCTGTGCAAAATTCCCCATTATGTGTGTGTGTGGGGGGGGGGGGGGGGGGGGCAGGAAAACATGCTTAAAAAATGGTCGAAAAAATTGTGGGGATAAAGAGATGACGTTGTTTGTGTCCGATGACCTGCATCCCTGGCTTTCCGGGAGTATGAAGATGGGAAGTGAAAAACAGTTTTTGAAATGCAGCATAAAATAATGGATAGATGTAGGCCAGAACTGACGATTCATGATAATCACAGGTAACTGAAATCGCGCGAGACAACGAGACAAGAGTTGTCTCTTCCGGTGTCCCATGTGCTTTTTGGGGTTACGTAGGGAAAAAGCATGCGCTAATGTAGCTCGCATGAAAACGAATGTCACTGTTTCACTGTGAGCCCATTCGTCAAACGGAACTGAGCCTCAGAGACCACGTGTGTGTCGCCACTCGCATAGAACACACGTCTACACGGCTCTCACAATAAGCGTGCATTTCCCGGACTGTAGGTTAGTTTAACTTAGCGCACGGCAACTATTTCGGGTGATTCGCATCGCTCACAGAGAGTAATGTGGCAGAAAAAAATGCTCTCTTCCATATAGCACAGAAAAAAAAAGGAAAGACATCACGTACGCTAAAAACAACTGCATACTTCCACTGTGTTCGCTTGTTCGTTCCGCCTTTCCTCGACAAAGAAACCTAGGCTTAGCAGCTTGGTCGCGTCACCATCTGCGGAGCTCGCTTGGTTAAGCCTGCCTGACAGACTTTTAAATCTCCATTTCACCTGGTTGCCTTCCATATGGCACACACGCACAAAAAGCAAACACATACGCTAAAAACAACTGCATATGCTCACTTCTACTGATCCGCTTGTTCGTCCGCTTTTCCTCGAAACGGAAAGTTAACCCTCACTCGTTAGGCCTGCTGGACGGACTTTAAAAAATCTCAATTTCGCACGCTCGCGCGAAGGTATACGCACAGCGCCGCTGAACTATGCTGTCAAGAAGGCACGGGTACGCGAAGAACAGCAGCAAATGAGGCAAACTCGGCGCCGCCTATTTTTGGCTTTTCGTGCCCGCATCGCCGCTGAAGTACGGCCGTTTCCCCTTCGAAACACTACGGCAGACGAGGCAGACGGCAGACTACAGCTACAGAGCAGACGATGTCGAGCCGTTTGCAGACGACGCGTTTCGCTTAGCAGACGACCGAGACAGCCGCTTGAGTGACTACAGGGCTCGTACTTTGTCCTACAGCTTCTTCACTTTTTTTTTTTTTGTGTTAAAGGCGTTGCGAGCAACAGTCCATAACGAATATGGGGTGTTCCGAGGCACGCGAGCACGGTCTGCGTTTAATCAATCTTATTTCTCCGCTGTCGCGGCGTACAGAAAAGGGCAACGAAGAGACACGAAGCGAGAAGAGAGCCGCGCCTTGGAAGCGGTCGCAGCATCCCGTCGGGGCATGCGTCAACATTCTCCGCGGAATGGCGCCCCACGAGGCTTGTTTACCCTAAAGCTCGCTTCAACAGCACAGCAAAGCCGTCACGCTGAACAAGGTGTTCGCTGCAGGAATCGCTCTACCGATGGTTACTGAACTTGCGTAAGCAACAGTTCGCGCCTGCGTCTTTTGTGTCTTCACAATTTATACACACCGAGTTTATATGCGTCACGCCGACTTGGAAAGTTCAAACCTGCCGCCGGGGCCGCGCGCATCGATCGGTTTTGTATCGAAAAGCCTTCGCGCACGAAACGCCGAGCTTTGAGCCGGTGAAGACGCATCCCGCATGGCCGGGGGCCATGCATCCCGGGGGTTTTTGTGCAGCCGTCGAGGCCTCGACGGCTGCACAAAAGGGGGAAAAAAAAGTTCAGAGCCTTTGCACTGTATCTGGAAAGGCTCAGCCTTTGCTATAGTAAACTTATTGTCCGCCTTGGTGGAACAGTGGTTACAGTGAGCGGTGCAGGGAAACCTCTTGAGGAAAGACGGCAAACCGTTTGCAATATGCGATAACTCATCACATTCTCCCAGTACTTTGGAATAAAGTACAACATGTGCTCTTTTCTTGTGGTAAAAAAGAAGAAAAAAAAGACCAGAAAAAGGAAACAATACCTGAAAAAGACTTGATTGAAATACCACACCACGCGCGTAACAAGTAGAACGAGTGTCGTTAAAATTCTTTGTAATAATAAATTATCGGGTTTAACGTTCCCGAACAACGATATGGTTACGAGAGACGCCGTAGTGGAGGGCTCCGGAAATTTCGACCACCTGAGGTTCTTCAGTGGCGTGCGCCTAAATCTGAGCACAGGGTCTTCGAGCCTTTTCGCCTTCATCAAATACGCAGCCGCCGCGGCGGGCACATTTAGTGTAAAAGCGCTGCGAATGGTTAATTACCGAAGACATGACCGTAGACATAGCGCGAGAACGGAAGGACGATAAAGGGACAAGAAGGACACGAGTGCTGTCCCTGTGTCGTCGTTCTGTTCTCGCGCTATATCTACCGTCATGTCATAGCAACTTGCCCACACCACCACACGTCGAAAAGATTAACTTTTGTTACATACGTCCCAATTCCATTACTTTTCAAAAACAAAAAAACGAATACAATGTGATTATATTTTAGACAAGTGCAATTAGTTATTCAAATTAATTATAATTTAAACAACTGGAGAAAAATTGTTAGTAATGTAATTTAGCTACCTTCAGGAGCAACACTGCCATTTATGGTGAGAGTTTGTGCGATAATCGAAAATCGCTGTAGTTCAGTCATATTATTTTTCACTGCCAACACTTCTCCCGATGCTGCTGCCGTTGAAATATTCATTAATGTTGAGTAATTAATCTGGGGTTAATAGGTCCGTCCATTTTTACACACGATGCAGTCAGTCAGCCTCCGTGGCGCAATCGGCTAGCGCGTTCGGCTGTTAACCGAAAGGTTGGAGGTTCGAGCCCTGCCGGGGGCGGCGCAATATTTTCACTCCGGAAAAAGTTTTTTTTTTTTTTCTGGGATGCCATGATTAGTTCATCCGCTACTAGGGTTACTGTATATGCTCACCGTAACTAGCCACTACTAAGCAGGGGCGTAGCCAGTTTTTTTTTTTTTTTTTTTTTTTTTTTTTTTTACGGGGGGGAAGGGCACCTTCTTGATTTCAGGGGGGGGGGGGGACCCCTTGAAATGGTCATTTTCTCTGTCTCTATGCTATGGTGAAAACAAATTTCGGGGAGGCAAGTGGTTTTGCTTTCAGGGCAAAATTATTGGCGTAATTATGCTATGTGAGCGAAATCGTACATGTTTACGTTCACGCCACGTCCTTTTTTTTTTTTTTTTGTTCGATGCAAGAAAGCTGGATTTGTCGAGTTGATCGATTCGCCGAAAATTATTGTTCTATATGCGTGTTCTGTCCGCGGACAAGTTGCAGTAAAATAAGAAAATGAAGAAAGAAAGAAAAAGGGCCCAAGAACCATTGCTCTGTAGAACTTCTGCACCAGACCAGCAGAAGCGCTTTGTTGTCTGCTTCGCGAGAGAGAGCAGACGAACATAATCGTTGTCCGCATGCACGCGTCCGCCCCTTCTTTTCGTCGGCGGCGTTTTTCAAAACTATGGCAGGTTCAGTTTACTTTTCGCTTCCACGTAGTTCCTCGCACAATCTAGAAAAACAAACTGAACATAAAAAGGAAAAAAAAACACACGCGTGAACCACATCTTTCGTCCGCATCCTCCCCAAGCTACCTAGTCGTTTGCTGGGTACAAGAAGGTTTGGGTGCCCGCCCGGGCGCTTCTTCATCGTTTTTCGACAAAGGAAGTGGAATGGCCACAAGGCATGCAGCCGCTTGCAAGGCATCCATGCGGCCCAACAGCGTCTGCCGGTCACACAGATGAGAGATGGGGAGGGGAGCTGGACATGGCCGCTAACCCTGGACAAAGAAGGATCCAGCCCTCCCCCCTCTCTTCTACCCCCCCCCCTCCTGCAAACAACAACCGCGAGTATTCGTCGCCATTGTCAAGGACATAAACGAGACAATGGCACCGCGAGTGCCACTGAATGCGCAGGCGCGCGCGAAGCAGACGACAAACTTCGGCCCTCGAAGCAGACGACGCGGACTCCTGGAAAGGCACAAGGAGAAGGAACATGTGGGACGACCTGTAGCTGTTCCGCTGCCAGCGAGAGGTCAACGCGCACTTTCGCAGTGTCATTAGAGCTCACCGACACAGCACTGGCCGAGCACAATACGAATTTCGAGCGGGGCTCGAGTGATGCTATCTTCACGCTCCTGAAAGCGTACGCAATGCGCATACACAAAGAACAACGAGGGAAGTGGTAAGCTAAATAGTGTGAGACGCCATTTAGCCATCGCGCAAGCACGCGGTGCTGTGTTAAGGTATACATTATTGTGTGTATCTGTGTTAAAGCACAACCTCCTGCAATTCGTTTATCATTTTGAAGGAATTTCTCAGAGGCGTGATCAATTTACACTGTCGCTTGGACGTCCTCCAGCTGTGCACGAAGCCGCAGGTTCGACTCCCGGCGGCACTATGGCGATGTTAAAAAGATATTCCCACCGAGCGTGTGAGGAACTTTTAGCTGGTTGAACCGAGCTCGTTTCACCACAACACGACGTCTTGCAGCTGCTGACGTGTAGATTTCGGATTCTCCACCCTACAGTTTCCTTTTTAACGAACGTGGTACACAGTGGCTGCCATAAATGCAAAAAAAAAAAAAAAACGCGTACTGCCAATCACTTCGCTGACAGCTTGAACATGGGGCGTTCGAATCCCCCACAGATTTCATACTGGCACACGCCAAGGTATTGAGTGCCGAAGCCGCAACGTTATTCGAAATTACCTATGTTCAAGGACGTCTGTGGACGGTAGGGTGAAAGTTCGCGAAATGCATACATTCATGCGTCACAAACTGCGCCGCTTGAAGTCTGCGTTGAAAACAACGACTTGTGCGAGTGAAAATGTCAACTTACATGAAGTTAAGTTCTGTATTGAAGGATTCACCTTACGGAACTTTTTAGGGGCGAAGCTCCTTATAGCGGCACCCGTTCGTCCCTCGTAGCCGTTGTAGTAGTGTGTAACAAGTATAACATTTTGACCTCCAAGGTGGCGCCAGTGAGAGATTTCTTCTGTGCGTTGTTGAACAATAAAAAATAGTGCTCAATGTACATGCCAATGGCTGCTAAGGGGAAATTAGAGACAGGAGAGTTCGGCTTTTAGTTAACGCGCACGCTGCGAATTTTTTTATTGTTCAACAACGCACAGAAGACAAGAAAGGGTTGCTACGTTATACTCGCTAGGCGTAACCTCCTAGATTTTAGAAAGGTTTAGCGATCGTTGGGCCGCAGTGCAATGAATACAGTGAACTAGTATATACCATGAACTCGGGGTGGTTAAAGGTGGGAAGTAGACACGAAGCGCAAGCCGTAAGAAAGTGTGCGTGTGCCTCCTCTCGTTCAGTCTTTGGAATGTCCGCTGGATGGCGGTGCCTCTATAAAGGGAATATATGATGAAAAGATGCGAGATAGTGGAGTGTAGAATAGGTGGGCGAACGGACACACAGACAGATGCATGGACGGACGCACGGATGACTGCACGGACGGACGCATGCAGGAGCGGATGCATGGACGAAAGCAGGCACGGACGCACAGATGAACGTGCGGACGCACGAACAGACGCACGCACGGACGGGCGGATGGACGCACGGACGGCTACACAGACGCACGATGCATGGACGGACGGAAGCCAGAACGAATGGACGGACGCATGCTTCGCCCCACTATCCATCATTCACTCCGTGGATATGCTGCCATTTTTTTTTCATGATTCCTTGAACACAAAATCCAAATACGTATCTTCCTACAAGGCTTCGTTTAATGCTCCATAGCGGGATCACATAGGGAACTGGCGCTTTCACCACTTTCAAACGCTGCGCCGACAAACACAGGAGAAAGTAGATTTTACATACGAGTGAAATTACTATTTCATAACACCGAAATAACCTACTCGTCTGCTGCGGTGGTGTACCGGTTACGGTGTTCGGCTGCTAATCCGGAAATCGCGGGTTCAATGCTGTCACAAACGACTCCAATTTCGGAGCATCCGCGGGCCCCATCTTCAAGGAGGGGCGCTTTTGTGTTGGGGGACGACATCCGGCGACTATAACGACCCAACGTGGCGCCGGCTTGTCTTCCCTGCACCGGTACCGGAAGGGGCACCGGCGATCTAAACAAGGGATATTACTCCCAGATGAGACGGGAGCACGTGTACGCCCCTGAGGCGGTTTGAACTGCATCGCAGGAGCAGTTGACGTACAGCCAGCAACAAGTGCGGTCGTCGGTGTCGCGAGTCTCGCGTAGGCGGCGAGCATGGAGTGACCCGTGCAACGTATTGAGACGGCTGCAATTCCGGGCACCCTCGTCGTCTACCAAGCCGGCGAGACCTTCAGCGGCACCCGTCAACTCCCCTACGTGCACCAAGGGCTGGTTTGGTCCGTATGGAACTTTTTATTGTGACTTTTTTGTTAAACCGTACTTGTTTTAACCAGCCTTTTTTTTAAATATTTGTAGTGTGCGCTGCGTCGCACGTTTAAATTCTAAAGCGCCACCATGATCATTCTGTAATTAATTTCTAGTGTCTCTCCCCTTTGATTTCCATCTTGTTGTTATTTTATTAACGTTCCGCGTATTTGTCTTTAGCCTGTATCTTTTGTAGTGTTTTTGCCCATTTTGTTATATAGCTGTTCTTTCCATCGCGCCTCAGTGTTAATCCTCTCTGCTATTTTTGTAATATCCTGCCTTTGCCCCTGTTTTAATTAAATGCTTGTTTATGTGTAATCAAACTCTGTGTCTGCTCTATGAGTGCGTCGGTCAGGCTCACACATCACCACACGTGCAACCCCGCACGGGTCGGCCAACCCGCAAATAAATTCGAAATGTGCCACTTCGAGACCTTTCAGGCGTCGCAGGCCGAAGCGTAAAGTGGAAGCCTGCGAGTCTGCCACACGTCGATGTTGGATCGGCGGGGCCTCACCCGAAGTGCGTGACAAATGCCCACCGCGGCGATCGCATTTCGATGGAGGCGAAGCACCGTGTACCGTGCGGGGTCAGTTGACGTTAAAAAAAAATGCCACGGTGCAAATGGCTGGAGCCCTCCACTACGGCGTCCCTTATGATTATACAGCCGTTCGGGGAGCCCCACATGTTGCAATTAAATTCAACTAATATGGAAGCGACAACACATTTGGCAAGCAAGAATGCGGAAGTGGCGACACCGTTTTCAGCTTCCCCCGAACTCGTGGGCCAACTTGAATTCATTTGTCGGTAAAAAAAAAAAAATGAATTATTTCGTGTTTTGAGGGAGTGATAGCCTAACAGCGCAAGTTTCGAAAATTTTTAGCCAGCAAGTGTGGCCAGAATATGGAGGGGATAAAGAAGAAACAAAGGCGTGAAGTCCGTGACGTCGTACTGGCATTCAGGTGGGTTCGGATCCCACCTACGGAGAGGGTGATTTTTAGAACACTTAATTTCTTTCAACTTTCAATGAGACTCATCGGTAGAGTTAAGAAACCAACGAAGAATGACCCGTGAGTGTTCCTCGGCTTAATTGTCGGTCGGCTTCATTAGCTCACGACTAATGGTCATCTAAAGTTATAGAGCTAACATAAATACGGTCGATCCGGGCCCTGTCCCCACACCGTAGCATTGACGGACTCGCAATAAATACTCACACAATCAATCGGAGAACAATACATTGCGAAGTCGATCTCCACAGTGCGCGACCGACGCGAAATAAAGGTCGTGGGTGCGCGCACGCATTCAGGGATAACAAACGCGGTATGGCACGGACGAACGACGCAACGCGGAATAAAACGGGTCGCCGCGGCGATGGAGGGCTACCCACGGATGCCACTGCGAGGGGTCGCTTACACGAGACCTTCAACGCGCCCTGGCGTTCCAGCGGGCAACAAAGAAACAACACCCCCGAGTATACGGCCAAGACGGCGCAACACTCACGCCTTCCGAGGCGCCAATCGAAGAGACCCGTTTACGCGTCGTTACCAAAGCGCGATGCATGGCCACTCTTCGGGATTCGAGTTCCTCCCTCAGTGAAGTATTGAGAGTCTAGGAGTGTATATGGGGATTTGAATCTGCGGCATTGCGCGGCAGCTCGAGCATTCTACCACGGAGTCCCCGTGCTTCTTGAAACTCATTCGCAAAAACCCCACAATACAGGTGCCATGTCAGGCTAGAAACCGTGTTAACGTGTATAACATTAGCGTCGTAGAAGAGTGAAATAACGATCAATGGCTACAGGTCGCATTTTGATGGATGTGAAATGGTAGATGCCCGTACACTGCGCGATGCCAGTGCACGTCAAAGAACACCAGATGGTCAAAATTCGCGCAGTTCTCCACTGCGGCGTGTCTCATAATTATTTCGTGCTTTTTGGGACGTGAAATTTCACATATTAATTATTTAATACATTTTTTTTTCAGCAGTACCGGTTTATAACCGTACATGTTCAAGCTAGCGAAACGGAAGAGAGCGCACCATGAGCGTGGAATGTAAGTAGTGCCGCACATGACATGCACGTCATGATTTTCACGTTAGCGCCCGCCCCTTACGTTTGTCATACAGGCATGTCAGACACTATGCGAACGATACGGCCGCAAAACCATCAAGACCGCTGCATGCCGTGCACGTCATGACTTTCATGTTATGACCTGTCATTTACGACCTTAATACAGTCACGTTGTGTAAGCCACAAAGATTTCGGTATAGATCCCATTAACGAAACGGCCAGGAGAAAACAAAGTCGAGGGCGGCTATAGACGGGGTTTTGCGTCCCAAAACCACGATATGATTATGAGGGACGCCGTACTGGAGGGCTGAGCAGCATTCGATGACCTGGGGATCTTTAACGTTCAGCTAAATCAATGTACGCGGGCCTCCAGTACTTCACCTGCAACAAAAATGCGACCGGAATTCGATCCCGCGACCATCGGGCCAGCAGTCGAGACCCATGACGACTTTGACTACCGTCGTGGGTCCATGGCTCAGAAATAACGGCGTAGCCGGATTCAGGAGGACGTGGGGGTGGCAGGTAACAATATTTTATGAAGGTTAGTGCGTGCAGTTTGTATGATGTGTCTCGGGAATTCGGGGAAACTTCGTCAACATTGTGCGTGATGGTTCACGATTCGGAAACATTTCGTTTGCTTCATAGATTTTCGAGGTACGCGAGCTCAGCAATTTTTTTTTTCAGCGTGACACTGAGTGCTGCGCACGTGTGGAGTTGTTTATTCGTGAGTTCCACTTGGTTCAATAAATTTCAATAGTTAGAAAACGCTCGTCTTGTGTCCCATCTTTTCTGTGTGTTTACGTAGTTTCCGCGCTGGTATTCCAAGTACGTATGATAACACCGTACTGTCGTGGTCACCATCTACGCGAGCAACTCATTGTACAGCGCACAACGCGATGAGGTTATCAAAATGGCTATTACAGAGGTCTTGCAGACTATAAAAAAAATGCGGCGTGCCAACCTACGACAGGTATCGTATTACCGAACGGTAAAACAGCACTGCAAATTGCCAACAGATTCTTTCGCAAGAATCAGTCAGGTCGGGTGTCATTTGCAGCGGCTAACGATCCGAAGCATAGACGGACACAATTGGTCGTTTCCGAGCGGGGTTGATTGACGCCTGACCACTTTATTGTTTCAAATTGCTGCGCGGCGTCCGCCAGACCTAAACGCGAATTACCTTCTTTTTTTTTTTTTTTTCTAGCGAGAGCACGGATCTGCCGGGGATCAAGCTTAACGAGTCGCGCACCGTCTGACACCATCACGCAATCGAAAATGAAAACTGGAACGCGTGTTCTCCGCACTGGGAACCCAGTGGGCACTGCGGCACCGTGCACAGCTCTTCTTTCGATCGAAGTCCACTCACGCGATAAACGGTGCAGCGATTAAAGAAGTCACCCGACCGCTGTCTCAGACAAGCTACACCCGCTGAAGTCAAAACCCGCAAGGTTCGGTTATATCCGGATTGATGTGGTACCGCCTCGAGCACCAAAACAGCTGTCCGTGTAGGTGTCGTCTGCTACGCGTTTTCGAGAAGCAGACGTCACGCGCGCAGATTTGGGGATTCATCGGCCTTAACGGGTTTTAAAACGACCCCGGATGACGACTTTTGAAAAGATAGAACGAGAACAGTAAGCAACAACGTCCAGCGAAGTGCAGCCGGTGATGACTCACCTCTTGGTTTGTCGCCCTGTTGATGGCCAGTTGCACCTTGCCGTACGTTCCCTGTCCCAGCTTTCGAATCACCTGGAACCGCTGTCTGAGCTTGTGTTTTTTCTCGCCTTTCTCCTCGGCAGCCGAGGGCGGCGGTTCGGCGTCTTGCTGCACCACCATGGTTTATTTAGGCGGTCTTCGCGACCGTAGGGCACACCACTTGTATCTCGTTACGATATATCCGCGGTTGAATCAGCCACGAACAGCGCGCTACATCGGAACCCTACCCCAGCGCAACACCGTAGAGCACATACGTCGAAACAGCCGCAGACGCACCGTCGTCGACCAGTACTCGTCCGGAGAAGATGCGGAGTTTCTTCGTCGTACACTGGGACGCTGGCATGTGGTGGTCACTCCGTCGATCACTTTGGTTTGTAGCGTGCGCACGTGTGTGTGGGACGGCTACCACCGCCGCCGCCCGATTACTGCGCGGTGGTAGTGGACAGCGGCAAGCACGCTGTCAGAAGAGGCACCCAGTGTAGTGCCGCCGCAGGCTCTCCGGCGCTGGGCTGCTGCGGAAGGGGGAGACGACGTCATCGCCGAAAAGTGGTGCTAATTTTAGCGGCCCGATCTCATGTTACGAACTTAGCCCAGTGATCTCGCCTCAGCTGCCGCCTCGTCGCCCATCCGCCGTAGCAGCCAGCGACTACGTGCACGACTCCTCCCTCCTTTAAGGCCTTCTCTCTCACTGTTGCGTTTCTCTTTCTCTTTCACTTGGCTTTTTTGAGAGAACGGAGATCACCTGGCGGGAACAACCGATCAGCTCAGCACCTGTCGGCTGCTCGTCGACTCGGTTCGCCGACGAGGCTGATTCGCTTCAAAAACAACGCTTCAGACGTGCTTTATTAGTCGCAACATGCGCTCGACACTGTCTCATTGCCGGAGTAACACTTCGCTTGTCATGTCACATTTCTGAAAACCTAAAAGCGATTCGGTTATTTCGCCCGAAAGGACACCCAGTGTGTAGTTGCGGTTGGTTACGGTTAACGGCTCGCTCGATTGCCTGTCGTTCATTCTACATGTATCCGCAAACAAGAATCAATTAGAACACTGATACTTTCAATGTAATGCAGCGCTATTGTGTACGCCATATAAAATGTGCAGGAGGTCTGTGACAATTTCTCTGAACCGGGAGTTCATGACCGAAGACAGGAGCCGCGATTTGTTTTGCTTATCAACTATTCTGTGCTGCTTGGCTCATTGTTGCTAGGACAATTTTTGGTTGACTAAGTTTTCGCAATGCACAAAGTGCTTATAATTTGTTGTTGTAAAATTAACCATTATAACTGTCTTGACAAATAAAGTTATTATGTTTAAAGTTGTGACTTAAAATAATATAACAGCTACAATTTCACAACTGCAATCTTTTCAACATGCAAAAAGCATGACCTTTGAAATTAGTAAGTCAGACTCAGAGAGTAATAGTGTTTTAGCGTGGCAATAGACAAAAAAATATTCACTAATAAATACAATATTTTTGTTACTGTAAAATAATTGTAACAACAAAAGTTTTTTTTTTACTTTATATATACAGTTATTACGGCTGGAGTTTACTAAAAAAAATACCGTTAAAGCTTTCACAACAACTCAACGGTCATTGTCATCAGCAATAAGCGTTGTCATGGCGACAGTCAGCATCGCGTGTGTTATGAAGTTGCGTTCTCGGCTTGTAACTATCTTCGACGGACATCCTGGTCGAAGAGTTCACGTCGCGAGCAGCGATGCGAGCCGTCGCACTCTGGGTAGACAAAGTCCACGACCGTGAAAATAACGAGCAATGGTAAGCGAAATTAGCCAGCTGTCAAACGCCGACAACCTTTATTGGCGCACTAACGCCTACGTTGGCAATCGAGAACTATGCTTGAGGGCACCGCAAATGGTAGTATATAGGCGTTGTGTGAGTGCCGTCTCTAGAAAGCTGGAAGTGCTTACGAAACTCTCGAAGGTGAACGGGATCTTACTACAGTGATGCGAGCTACTGTAATGCGACTGTTGCCGCAGTGTTTCACAATAAAATCGAATGCTAATCGATGTTGGACTCGGTAAAGCTTGTCACATCTAAGCGCTTGTTGCATTGTTGCGCGACACTAAATCCTGCAAGAAATCGTGCGTGTTTTTCCTTCGCTTATGTTGTCAAGTGGTAATGGTATTTTAGACGCGAAGCAGCTCTTTTACTAGCCTGTGTAATGCTGTCCCTCCGTCCGCACCGCTCCCCACGCCACAGGTGTTGGAGCGGGGCCAACTAGCTCACGCCCTCCTAGCAGTGCACGGTGACGTCCCTCGCCTGCCGCGCGCTCACCGTGTGTCAGCTCTCTTTCGCTTCACCCTCTCCACCGCTCGCAACGTTCGAGCCTACTCTAGCGGTGGCGCGTGAATCGAGGCACCTTAGTCGCAATCATTTCACCCGCGCCACCTCTCCTTGTCATCGAAAGGAAGCCGCGAGTCGGCGGGTGCGCGTGCTGAGCACGCCTCGGGAATCTCGCGGCGCCGACAGTGTGGACAGCGTGCCGCTGCTTGCCGCGCGATCGCGCCAATGGGCGGTACGCCGTCGCAGCATGCATCCCGCTAATGTGCGTGTACCTTTCCTGGCTGTCGCCGGCGTTACAAGGGTTAGCGAAGCCGATCGCGTTCGGGAATGGCGACGGCAACACCGATAAGGCGCGAGCCAGGGAAGCCGAATGCAAGCGTCGGAAGTGAAAGACCAGTAACACCGACAAGATGCCAGTCAAGAACACCGATTGCGTTGGAGAATACAGACGGCGCGCGAATAACACCGACGAGACGCGAGCCAAGGATACCGAGCGCAAGCGTCTTCAATGCGTCCCGCCTCCCATGTCTTTGCGTTTCAAACGAACGTTCACTCGAGTTAACGCTACACCAAGTTTCGCTTCAAACTGTTCTTCCAGCACCCACGTCGATGCCCGTTTCAACTCGGTCAACGCCGTGTGCACCACTGCTGCTTCGCATCCCATCAGGGTTCCCTTCGGGGAGATGGTCCATGGTTTTTAATCTCTAACTGAATACATGCTTATCACTCAAGCGGCTTAGATCAATCGGTTGAAGCTGCGAGTTCGTAGCCAGGCCTTATAATTTAAATTTTTTATTTATGTATATGTAGACAGTTTCATGATGTAATAGGTTCTTCTACACTGCTGATGAGTTGACATTTTTCAAGTGCATTTGCAGTATTAGCATCCAGGAAATAAACGGGCGGAAGATGTAATGATATCGATTGTGCTCGATTATTGCACGTTTCTTTGTGAATATTCATGTGTCTTGCAGAACCTTTGCGGGTGTTTTGTGGAGATCCCCAGCACTTCCCCGTGCTAGAACAGCCTAGATGCGATAACGGGCTTTTAATGTTTTAAAATCATAAATTTCGGGCGGCTGCTGCTTCCCCGTGCACTCCACTGGTGTCACCACTGCACCATAACCCTTTTGAGTGCATCGCTTGTTTTTGCTAATTGTGTTGACTAGTTGCCTAGAAAGAGCAATATACTTCTATGTTCATAGTCGGTTACGGCTTAAGAATAAATGAATTAACAAGTGAACTTGCGCAGTGTTTCTAGCCCGCAATTATATTCTTTTTATGAAGAAAGGCAACATGAACGACTTCAGCTTAAATTAATATTCGGGTATCTATTCATTCACTTTAATTACTCTAATCCAAGTAAAACCTTGTGTTTTGATGTCATCTTTGCTGCAACAGAACATCGAGTGCCTTGAAATAATGTGTGAATGGCGCATTTACAGACACCTTTCAACAGATGGCATCTAGAAGGGGTAAGCGATGTCACACACTAGTTGACCATAGATTCTCACATTTAAAAGAATAGTGTCATGAAATTTTTCAATTATTGTTTTTTTGCATCAAATGATAGGCCACGCGGCCTAGAGCCCCGGTAAATGTACCAGTAAAAATGAGTGCGCCCTGAAAAATGGATTATAGTAAGCTTTTAAAAGCTAGTTTTGGTTCCGACTGTACCGTGACGTCACAATATGGTATGAGCAGCGGCACCAGGTGATAGTATGTGCACACGCAAGTTTTTGTGATGTATCCTCGTTCACATTTCGCTTTTTTGAACGATTGCTGTGCTCTCTGATAAGGGTATATCTTGTATTCGCGTGCATGTACACTATGCGAGACACCTCACTTCATAGGTACGCTGGATGATGGTGCCCACACGGCACAAGCAGATGATCGAGGAGGCAACGCGGAAGCTGCCATTTATTTTTATGTGACTGGTGTGTGATTTTATTGTGATCTTGGTGACTTCATGCAGACTGCTGCGTGAAGTCTCCAAGATTAGTACTGTAGCCTGACGTCAAGTTAGTGTGGATGTCGGTAGGCGCGCTGTGACAAAATTGACTAATATCAAAATAAAATATCAGCATTTACTGAGCGTCACACTTTCTCATAGCAGTCTCGGTATACAAGTGACTTGTAAGGCAGAGTTAGCTCGCCTTCGATCCTTTAAGGCAGTAACTACTGTACCTCACCACTTTTCAAAAGATTTGGTGGTTCCTTCTAGTAATTGACAATAATTTAATGCTCATTAATAGACCGGCTGGTATGCATTTCTGTGCAGTATTTACGACCTGGTCTTCAAGCCAGGATGGCAGTCAGCTCATAGTCGCAGCTGGCACGCGCGTCCTCGTTTACGACACGTCGGACGGTGCGCTCGTTCAGCCGCTGAAAGGCCACAAGGACGCCGTGTACTGCGTCGCCTATGCTAGAGATGGTAAACGATTCGCATCTGGAGGTGCAGGACAAGCAGGTCATTATCTGGACGGCAAGCCTCGAGGGAATCCTCAAGTATTCGTACGTAAATCGTGCAGTCTTGTCAATGCGGCTGCACGACGCTAGATAGTTTGCTGTTACTAGCGAGCAGTTTCAAGGGTGTTCGTTCTCATGTTTTCTTAGAAACCTTAATGAAAGATGTGGGTCTCAAATTTTTCTTTTATTAGTTATGTAAATTGAACTAAACTTAATAAACTTACTCATTTTTTTCCTGCGAATTCGAAATCGTTAAGACAAACATTCAAGTTGACGTTGGATTGTTGAAGTAGTGGCGCAGAAACCTCGTAGTGCTACTTCTGTGCCGAGAAGGTGCTTATTTTGATATAAAATCACATTTTACCATCCACATTGCATTAACGCACTTAAAATCACCCGCCTGACAGCGATCTTTTGCACGTCACTGTTGGCATGCCCAATGTTGCCCACCTTTACTGCGTGGCCACTGACACTAGTAGCAAGAGAGCGAAAGTAGCGGGAAGCCACAGCAGCAATAACGGCCAATAAACAATTTTCTGCTTGTTTTGTTCAACTGGGCCCCACCACCTGTCCAGCCTGACCAGGCAAGCACGGAACTTTTGAACCACTCACTCTGTCCCCATAGTATTGCCAGGCAGGGTATTTTTTCTATAAATCAAACTGAAATGGGTAAGCAGCATAATATTAGTGCTCTTAATACATTTAAGGTTGTTTATTGCAGCTAGTTTGATTACTAGCGATTATTTGTAGTCGTACGCTTTCACATCATCAGGATAATTTCTAAAATTTCTCACTCATGACGCACATCATGTGGTACATTTAGCCTAATTTCTCGATAAGCAGGGTACTGCTCTTGATAATATTGCCATTTGAGACGTTTTCATCCATTGAGCTTTTGCTCTAATATAACTTTTTTTTTACCTTTATTGTCCCCTTAATTACCACATTAGAATAAAAAATAGACAGATTAAAGAAGCATGTTTCTTAGAGGGCTTTTTAACAAGTTCACTCCTCCTAAATGATGTGTGGCTAAAGTGCCAGGGAACTCATCTAGCCGGGAATGCTGATAGGATTGTTTGCAACCAACCTCACATGCAAAATAAAAAATATGAATGCAAATATCAGCGAACATTTTTTGCCTAATGCTATGTATGAATATCGAGAATGATTATTTGGTGATCTACATTATAAGAAAATAAATGTGGTATCGCAGGCAAGACCAGCTTTCTGGCAATTTTTCCATAGGCATTTGTGTTTGTTTGACAAAGCAACGTCACCAAAATTCCCCGTAAGAAATATGCTCTAGTTCTAATGCAGCTGTAGAAAAACCTGCTTTTAGTCCTCTACTTTTCAGAAAAAACCAAGCGAGTGTATTAAATTTCGGTGCTGTTCACCCAACTATAAAAAAAAAAGTTTATGACCCACGTCTTAGTGCTCGAAAGTGGCACTCATATGCAGACCTAGATGGCACCATGGAAGTGTGAAACTGCATTTTACACATTCATTGATTTTTCGCTGCACACCATGAGCAAAATTGCATAGCATCAACAAATTGGAACCTGGCATCAGCTATTACAAAATTAAGAGGCTACTCTAAGTTCTGTCTACTATTTCGTTTGTAGAGTTGTGTTTCCTTTTAGCATGTTTCTGAATATGTGAGTGCTTGCATGTGATGCCTGCTCTAGCTACTGAATGTACAGCTCACGATGTAGGCTGCTAAACCTTATTCAAGATGCCGTGCTTCGTGGCTTGTGCTGCAGCTGTTCTTACTAACCACTGCCTGTCTTTCCATATGAACAACTGTTGTGCCTGCTATTTCTGTTGTGATAATTGAATCTTGCCATCAATGTTCATATGTGTCCATTTAACCACTGAAACATCCGTGCATGCAATGGAGACGGAATGTTACTGCCTTTTCTAAGTGCTGTCATCTCTCTTTCTATTTCTCTCTCTCCCCCTTTTTTTCAGACACCATGATTCCATTCAGTGCCTGACTTATAACCCACTAACCCATACTCTCGTCAGCTGTTCTTGCTCAGATTTTGGTAAGCACACTGGCAATGTATTTTGTAGTGTAATATAATGCCATTAGACTGCATGGAGTAACATGTAGTTCTCCACAAGACCCTAGGTTGTACAGGACTAACCCTTAAGAATTGAAATTTTCACTCGGCTTTTTATTAAGTGGTGCTCGTGTATATGTGTTTTCCTGGCACTAAATACCTGATAAAGTCGGATAAAGTTTATTGCATGTTATTGCATGAGATCGTAAGTTTTTTTTTGTTGGAGAAATGTGTGGCTATGAAACAATTAGTAGTTTTTATTCGGTATCATATTGTGACTTTTGTGTGCATTTTCCGAACTATTCTTGTTGCCTCATATCTCGCATTAAAAGCTGTGTACAATACAGTGATAATTACAGTCCATCAAACCAGACTGACGTCAACAGAAAACATGAAAGATGGGATCCACTCAGTTGTCCATCTTTTGCACTGGTTTCAGTTTTGATTTAAATGTACCAGTGTACCACTTTTAATCTTTTGTCATTCTCTATAATCAAGCTTGAACTAAATCTAACCTTGCACCCAACACTGCATTTATTTTTTCTTGACGCTGCATTTTACTGTCTGCCTCACTTGTTTCATGTATGTAAAAATCTCAAGTTTCAGCGCACTAGTTCAGCGCAATTATGTATTTATCTCTATGCATGTATGTATTTATCTCTATGCATTACATTGTCAGAGCACGTTCACACTAGGCTGTACTGCCTCGATGGAAAAATAGCTGTGCAAGTCTCCAATCTGTGGGAGCAGCAAAATTACAAGTGGGTTTCAAAATGCAGACTGAGAAATACTGATCAAACCAACCTTAACACTTGAATTATGGTTGCTGCTCTCGTTTAGCCGAGCTAGAGTACAAGGCTCATCATTGGCAATATTCTCGCTCTGGTGCCTGGAACTGGTGCTAGTTTTGCTCATTGCAGCTGTAGCACTTTATTTTAGCTTGCACGCATACATTCAAGCACAGTATTAGTTTGTAATGCGATAGCGTTTAATTTAAGAGCTCGTTTCGCAGAAATTCCAGTGCTCGGCATCGTTGGCTGTGAGTGAAAAATGATCATCTTATGTGTGACCGAAAAGTCGAGAACCATAAATGCTAAAGAACCCTGCAGCAGAGCGCGGACCAAACCAGGGTTGTTGGGGTCTGAGTGGGGATTGAACCCAGGTTGTTTCTGGCACAAGAGGATGTTCTACCGCACGGCTGCACCTCTACTTGTGAAAACAGTGAAAAGAACTTCCTCTGTTTAGAAATGCAGTGAGAGTAGCTTTCATACTTCATAAACACACGTGTCCTGTAAATTTACTTCACAATACAACATGAAATAGTGCAGTAATAATGCACTATTTCATGTTGTATCGCATATTCTGATGCCCCAATGTTCATTGGGGCGTCAGAATATGCGATTATTATAATGGCTCTATGGTTGAAAGCTGGTACCCCTCTACAGGAGGCAGACACACTAATGTGCCTTTTTCCATAAGGCCACGTAATGGGTGCATAGTGAATTCGAACAGGTTTCATGCACTAGGTGTTTGAAGTATGCACTATGAACAGGATGTCGCTATCACGTTCAACTCCTAAAGGCGATGCTTTAGGGCCTTCTAATTTTTCAATGCCTTTTTGGTATCTAGACTTTTCCTAATAACTTTAACACATATTACTTAATTACTATACAAAGTGTTTCATAAAATGTGCCAGAAAATTTTCCAGCATGAGGTCATTATGTTTCACATGATGTCATTTGCTCGCTGCCTTCATAATTACCTTGTGTGTGGTGGCAGACATGTTGAGAAGATTGAAGACATAGTTGTGGTGGTAATTAAAGGAACTAAACTAACTTTTTAATTAGGGGAGTCAGGCAATTGAGTCACACGGGAGAAATGAAGGTCGTCTTGAGAATAGCTCACTGACACTTCGTGATTTCCAAAAGCGGTTACTGGTAATTCTACTAGAGAGATGAAATTTGGCTAATATTGCAGGCGAAACCTGAACCGAAATGCAGGAGGGTGCAATAACTGCACTCGTCCGGGAGGTATAGAATAAGCGAATGTTGTTGCATCAACCATCTATCAATTTTTTCTCGTGGGTGTGCAGGCCACACTTTCGATTGTGCCACACATGGTGCATGTCCAAGAAGGGTTGTAAAAGAACTAACACCACTGCAATCATTGTAATGAACATTAATGTAATCTTGGTGATGTGCTAGTTGTACTTACTGGCACTTTGATTTCAGTTTTACGGGTGACTTTGGTGGAATTTCATTACTCCATCGTAACTGCCACAGGTCTCGTTTTGAAAATCTCGAAGCGGCGATAGGCTTTTAGCAAAAAAAAAAAAAGACTTCAATTTTTTTTCATTTGACCTGTTGACCTGCTTCCACTAATTAAAAAGTTAGTTTCTTTAACAACAGCCGCAGCTGATGTCTCTAGTCATTTTATATCATCACTGACATATTAGACATCAGCTGACATATCTAGTCAGCTGATGTCTCTAGATATGTGTCGCTCTAGAAGAAGTAGTCGTGAATTCAGCAAGCAATTATTGTATTTTCTTTAGTCTTGAGTATTTTCAGACACATTTCTTAGAGCACCCTGTATATTCTTGATAAAGAACTTTTCTGCAACTGTGTGTGGATCCCAGCACCAGCTTACGGCTTAAATATTCTGTTTAAAGGGGCCTTGCAACAGTTTTTTAGAATGGTTAGAGAACACCGTCAATCGGTTGTCGAGGCTCCCGAGAACAAGCGGGCAAGGTTTCATTGCGGAGCACCTCACCTTGAATTGAAAATTAATTCTCAAAGTGAGCTAGAAATCCCTCACTGTTCTCTCTACAAACGATGCATTAAACCCCGGTGAGTGTGCCATCAACCTAACATCCATGGCTATTGGCTGACTGGAGCATCTGTGATAATGTAATTGTTGGGCTTTAACGTGCCAAAACCACCATATGATTATGAGAGATGTCGTAGTGGAGGGCTCTAAAAGTTTCGACCACCTGGGGTTCTTTAACGTGCATGTAAATTTAAGCACATGGGCCTCAAGCATTTTCGCCTTCGTCGAAAATGCAGCTGTCGCGGCCGGGATTTGATCCCACGATCTGCAGGTCAGTAGCCGAGTGCCTTAGCCACTAGTGACTTAAGCATTGACAGCTGCGTAATTACCACAGCTGCTGTGGGATGCCATGAAGTTCCCACACGCTCCTTCGTGACAACACTGAGAGTTAGATGTGTATTTTAAGAAAGAAAAAAAAGAAAGAAAACTGCTCAAGCTCGTGACGTGTGCTGAACAGTGGACGCGGCTTAAAGCCCCTTATTATCCCTGTCTCCTGCATAGCTTTGAATGTGCTCGCTGGTACGAATGGCGAGAGAAAGTGTTGGAAGCATGCAGCAAAGTTGTAAAACTCGGCTCATACTCGAAAGATCTTGAAAAATTCGTGTGGCAGTCCATTTGTGAGGCAATAAGCTTCTTTAGTTAGGATATCAAATTATTACTTAGAAAAGTGTTTTGGGGCACCTTCAACGTGCAGCTTTGTAGACAACTAGGGCACCTGAACGTTACAGACAATGTTATTGAGATGATGGGTGTGCAGGGCTGTGGTCTTCAGAACAAAAGTCGGTCTCCAAGCATCGCACCAGCGGGAGAGTCACCAGCGCGGGATGGAACCCCGACGGTCAGTTCTTGGCACTCGGACTCGCGACTGGCGTTGTCAGCATCCGTGGCAGAGTAAGCTCGTTTGTCTATTTTTTGTTCAACTTGCACGAAGGAATACAGAGAAGAAAAAGGGGTTCGATAGAAAGGCCACTGCAAGTTTTCTAGCCTGTGTTACACTTTGCAGCCTTAACTAAACTTGTCCCTCAATTGGGTGGCAAAATTTGGGCATATTGGGTATGGGGCGTGATTTCAAGTCTTCACTTAATGTATTTAAATTGCATGACACCCTAACAGCACTGAACAGTGGTTGATATTGATGTGCTCTTTGCTGTCATTCGAAAGTGTTGGATGTGTTCTTCTATCTTTGTTGCATCTTCCTATGTTAAACTGTATTGCATGTGTACCGTGACAATCTCTTCATAGGTTTTCCTTTTTTTACCCCCTGCATTTGGCTTGGCCGTTGCGGCTTGTTGGACTGTGCACTTGTAGTGTGCATTGCAACGTGTGAAACACTTGCTAGAACACTCTAGTACTAGCTCCAATACTTACAATAGTACTTTGTTCTTCCCGGTGTGTTTTTCCTTTTGTTGCCCATTGATCAAAAAGGAGTAACCAATGCCTGTACAAATCACCGGCATCTCAATGAACGCACCTACTTAAAAATAATCAAGGTTAGAGATACCTTTCTCACTGCTTCGCATTACAGTGGGATAGTGGAACGAACCTGCCCATTTTTTATTTTCCAGGCAAAGCTTCCTCCGCCCTCCATGCAACCATCAGTGCTATAATTTTTTGCTGCCGTTGATCAGAAACATTTAAGAAACTTATAAAAAATATTTTGCATGTTTACAATACATGGTATCAATACATGGTATTAATGTATTAATATGTGGTATCAATACATTAAAATTACTTCTAATATCTCCTATGCTTTCCTTGTCATTATCGTTTATTTGTTCTTTAAAACTTATGGCATGTTTTTCGTTTGATGAATTTTCGAGAGAAGTAGTTCTGGTATTTATCTATGGTTTTCGTTTCAGAAATGGCACCGCATATTAGCTAATAACCATGCCCACTAATAATACTTGAATGGAAAATGAAGCAGTTCCTTGTTGGGACTAACTGTATAGCAGGCATGCATAAATGTCCTTTTCTAGTTCAATTGGTATCTACTTCGCAGGACAATGCTTCATAAGTGAGAAAACCCTTGAATTTATTTTGTAACTTTTTTTAGTTTTTGGCACTATAGTAAGTGGCGATGAAAGCAAAAGCTGTGACTAAAACATTTCTCAAGTTGAGTGTGAAAAAAGAAAGGAACGATGATGTAATCAATGCTCTAGACAGTCAGAAAGTGAAAAAGAGAACAAATGTACAAGATAAAAGACAAAAACTCAGAGATGGATAAAGCTCATGTGTACATTTACAGGATTCGGTAAGTACATTTAGTGAAACCACATTGATGAGGCTTGCCTGATTAATAACCATAATTTTACATATGGGTAAAAAAGCAAGCATAATTCAGGTGCTCATCCTTATCTACTGTGGCAGAAGACAGAAAGGAGCTGGACTGGTTGGTTTATATGAAGAAATTAGACAAAGCTGCAGGCACAGCACAATAGGTACCCAGTGTAGCACAGTTAGAAAGAAGCTGCACCAGAATTTTTTTAAAGACAGATAGTCTTTCTTGGGATACCTCAGCACAAAAATTTGGGTTCGTTTGTCTGTCTTTCTATTTGTCTGTCTGTCAATCGATTCAGCCACTCGAGCTAACATTTAACCCCTTGCTGAAAGCCCACCCCTCTTGATCTCTTGGCTGAGTCCGTGCTAGTGAATATTGTCAATCAAAAAGCAAATATTGTGCATATTTGAGCGCAACATCAATATGTGAGTATGAGGTAGTGTGTGTCTTTATTTAAAAATACATGGATACGTAAATCTAAAGACGGCAGTGTTTATTACACAGCGCTGACAACGTGATGTTAGGAACGAAAACAGGTGTTACTGACGTTTCACTAAAATGACCCGGTGCTGCCTTCTACCCGCTGCTCTGCGTTCTAAAAAGCTTTCGTTTCTTTTCATTACTGCCACATGGTGTCCATATCTCATGCAACTCCTCCTCGATGTTTTTTGCAGTGAAGTATATGGATACGGGGGCCAATTTTTTTAAAACAATTTCTGAAGTGCCCTGCTTGACCACTTGCTTCGAGCCTCTTCGTGCGACGGATCACAGCTTGGGGTGCTCATGAGGCAGTGGGACCAAAGTTCTTGGAAATAGCTAAACTAGTACCACTCGCGTCAGTGTGTGGCCCCTCCTCTTCCCCGTGCTTGGTAGCCTTGGTAGTGCGAAAGCCATCTTGTACGTCCTCGGTCCAGTGTTTTTTTTTTTTTTTTGCTTCTACGATGACACCGGCTTACCCTTCCCTGTGCGCTGGGAGAGGGTATGCCTATGTCTGTAGTTTCCTGCTGGACGCTCTAGGGGCGCAGCAGCAGCTGCTGAGAGAGGAGGCAGAGGTGAAGTTTAGTTTTTTTTAGAAACTTTAAGTGCGACAGGTGTTTTCCCACTTTTTCAAAGGCACGTCATGGGTCAGTGGGACACATATTGCCACCTTTTTTTTTTTTTGCAAACTAACGGCCTTATCTTAATGAAAATTGAATCGTGGCTTATCTGAGCACGTCATTTTAATATTCCACTGGCCTACTTTCCGTTATCATGTGGAAAATGTAGGTGAACCCACAAAGGGTTAAGGCATATTCAGAAGTCCCACCACTTTTCGAAGAATGCTTCATCAGACTAAATTGATTTCAGTTTTTCTTTTTTAAAGCAGTCATTAGTCAGAGATAGAGGATGATTGACTGCTTGAAAAGGAAAAATGAAATCAGTTTAGTCTCATAAAGCATTCGTCAAAATTTTTATTTGTGTCATCTTTAGGGTGACAGGTTTATTATTTAGACCAAAAAGGAAGGTAAGTTATTTAAATTTTGTGCTGAGCTGTTGAGTGAATGAAAGCGTATGCCTTAAATGTGGCCGTTTCTTGCAGTCTGGTGAAGAAGTCGTGCGCATTGACAGACCTGGTGGACCGAAGGCGGCCGTATGGGGAGTCTGCTGGAACCCTGTGAAGTAAGTTGATCAGAGGTCTGTCAGGTGCTTCTAAGAGATCTCGAGCGCTTAACAAGAAGCGTAATTTGCTAATTACTGTAAGTGATGGAGAAGTCAGTAGCTGATGCCAAAAAAGTCATTTCAAACTAGGCATTAAAAAATTTTCCCTTTGTTGGCGTTTATTTAGTGTCTGTTGTGACTGCAGACAAAGACAATTTTTACTTCATTGAACATGTGTTTTGAATATTCGCCTGCAGTTGCCTTTCCTCACTTCACTTATTCCCCTCCTTGAGGTTTCCTTGAGCGAATTCCTCACTGTTTCTGTTAGCATTGAACTCTCTTATTAACTCAACCTAGACCAGTAATTTAGATCACTAATTGCCCACATAATTACCTAAGCTCACATGTCATATGGTGCATCATATGTGAATGCAACGTGCCCAATTCCAGCTCGCTACAATTTTTATATAGTAGTGTATGTGCGATGAACATCAGGCCTCATAGACAATGAATACATTATAACCCACTAGACAACATCACGAAGACAAATATATTACACAGCAAAAATTACGTCTCTTGGCAGTTCCCATACGTGGAATCATGACTACTTTGCTGTCACAAAGCTACATATTGCTCGTGTTGTCTGATCAATGAGAGGCCCACCAGGACCATTAAACTATTTGTTGTCAAGTGCTCTTTGCCAGTGGAACATTGTCATCAGCCATATCCTGCTGTCACAAAACGGCATAGTCTAGACGAATCACTGTTCCGACTTTAATTATAATCTGCCAACTGTAATTTCCCACTGTATGCACTGATATATATAGCATATTCATCCCTGTTTCATCACCAGACTAGTTACGATGATTGGTAGTTGTCACTGAGTATGAAAGGCGTTGTGGGTTCAAATCATGGAATACAGCTGCATCGTGCTGTCAATAGAACAAGACCCACCACCGATGGAGTTGATGTGAGCACCCACGCTATGTCACAAAGTGGTGGTTAATGGCCCGGGGCCAGAGGAGCGATCCCGTGTTCGCCCGAGGGCTGCTCACTCGAATGCCAGTCCGCTCGAGTTGGAAAAGTGTTCGACAGTTCTTTGGACTACGGAAACGATCGACGTATGTTTCGCCTCAGGTTGGACACAAACAGGGTCGTTGCTCTGCTGGAGAGATCGTTGTGTTAGCATTCGCTTCTCCACAGTGCTCTCTGGTGGGACCTGCAGGAGGCCATCTTCCACACCACTCCTGTTTTAAGATAGAAAGAAATTTTATGTTTTATTTCTGCTCGGAATCTTTATGTTGGCCATAATTATCTTTGAACACTGCATATTTGTTTCTTTGATAGCAAAGGATAGATAGCACAGTCCCTTTGATAGCAAAAGGACTGTACATCACTTTTTGTTCAGCTTGGTAAAAAAAACGCTGCTTATCAATAGTCGAGGCTTTCGAGAACATGCGAGCCCAACATTAAAACGCAGCATGCGGCCTGGATTTTACATAAATTTTCTAAGTCAGCTAAAGATCACTTTCTCTCTGCCATTGAGAAATGATACTACATGCTCAAAAGTCACTGTGGCACAGGCCCAAGTATCACACTAGCCGATTTGAGCACGGTGTGCTCGGGAGTTACTGGGTCTGTTGCAGGAGGCCGCAGTGTGTTTGTAGGTGTGCACGCGATTGAAACCTACGTTTTCAAAGAAAAGAAAGAAAGAGAGAAAAAGTTCGCAAGGCCACTAAGCACGTGTGACATGCCATCTTCCCTCATTCAATGCATTCTTGCATAGCTTCCAGTGTTTTCATCAGGACGAAAGAAGAGATGATGATTGATATGTGGTGTTTAATGTCCCAAAGCCACCATATGATTATGAGAGACGTCATAGTGGAGGGCTCCGGAAATTTGGACCACCTGGGGTTTTTTAACGTGCACCCAAATGTGAGCACACTGACCTGCAACATTTCCGCCTCCATCGGAAATGCAGCCGCCTCAGCCGGGATTCGATCCCGCGACCTGCGGGTCAGCAGCCAAGTACCTTAGCCACTAGACCACCGCAGCGGGGCCCAAAAAAAAGGAGGAAGCAATTACAGCGTGCAGCAGATGTTTGAAACTGCTCATACTGGATGGATTTTAAAAACTTATGCAGCAATAGATTCGTTTCACTGCGGCATAGGTTCGTTTCAAAGGAGGCGATAAGCTCTTTTGTGGAGCTTTTCTATATCATCTTGTAAAAATGTTATGGGGCACTTATAAGGCGTAATACTTTAGTGCCCCATCGATTGAGGACCACAGAAAACGGTGCGTGCGGTGCAAGAACCAAAATGACTTGCATCAACTTAATAAAATTCTATCTATGCCGCGGAAACCTTAAACAGGTTTGCTGTCCGATGGTTTTCAGCCGTTTGATGGAAGCTACTGTAACATTCCATCACTGCTGTGGCTAACATTTTTTTAAAACTGTAATGTAAATAGTAATGTAATGTAATTATTCGAGGGACATATTCCTCCCCCCATATCATTCTAAAGCTTCATGCTTGGTTTTGCTATGTTCACCAGTTCATTTCATGTTACGTGCCTATTATTGTCTTCATTGTGGTGTCATCAGAATTCACAAAAGAGAAGAAAACCGCCTTTTTTTTACAGTTCATGTGTTGGTACTACCCGTCTCCATCTGAAGGCACTACCACGAATCATTTAAGTTGGGTAGCACTGCCTCCGCGATTCGCCAAACGATCACACAGTCAGTGTAACTTGACAATGTCATGTCGTGACGTTGTCATGTGACATGACGTAGTGTGACATCATGATGGCGTCAGAGTGACTTCATGATCATAGCACAAATTTTCGCAATTCGTGGTGTCCGGATGACGTCATGTTGTGACATCGTTGGCATCACTGATGTTTATATTGCTTATGTTAGAAGCCAACAATGCCAATGGTTGGTTCTGGTGATTGAGAGTGTATAAAGCTATTGTCTAAGTAAGTATACACTCAAACATTATTATAATGAACCCAGATATAATGAAATATTGGTTGGAGCGAAGTAAATAAAGAATAGTCATGCAATAGCTGTAGTGTTAGGAATACTGTCTTTATAAAAAATTTTCGGATATACTAAACTTATTTTTGGGTGAGATACAACTTTGTTATGAGGAAGTTTAAGTGTAACTGAATCGTTAATGGCGTGACTGCTTCGTTCTTCACTGCTAGAACTAAGTGACAGTACAATAAGTGTGACAAAGAGCAGTGCAGGCGGTTGAAGACGTCTTTGATTTATGTGCTGCCATTGATGATTGAATGACTCAGGGAAGAAGGCGTCGGAGACATTCTCGCCGTGGCCGACTGGGCACAGACTCTGACCTTCTACAACATGGCGGGCCAGCAGACTGGCCGCGAGCGGGCATTGGGCTTCGACCCTACCTTCGTCAGCTATTTTCCCGGTGGCGAGTACCTCGTGGTGGGCGGCTCGTGCCGGGAGGCACGTGTCTACACGCGAGACGGCATATGCGTCGGGCCCGTCTCCCAACAAGCCTCATGGGTGTGGTGCTGTCAGGCACGCCCAGACGCCAGCCACCTGGTGAGCAGGAGCATTTCCAGCTCTTTTTTGTAACTGAAAAAGTAAAACAGCAGTAATATTGTCGGGGAGGGGGGGGGGGTTGGGATGGCAAAAAAATTTTAATGCAGTCAGTAACGATAAAACACTTCATTGAGTGAACTTGGGCTCGGCACAAGAGCACCTCTCAAATAGCAGTAAAAGCGGCATGCACATAAATCGGTTCATCATCAGTGGAATGTCTTGTCTTCTATTAATTAGTCATGGAAAAATTGCAGCATTATCACTGGTGCTCATGTAAGCTCATCAATAATCTTGATTATTTGTGTCCTGTGTGTAATAGTTCTGTTAAGTAAAATTGTCTATTCTTTTTGGGAGATCGTTCTGTTAAAAACCATCTCAAACGTTCACTAATCTTTCCAAACATTGTTGTGTGATTTACATCAAACATTGGTTACAGTTTTTGTGGGTGAAACCTAAGTATATTAAAATTAAAAATACTCTTGCAAACTGATAAAAACTTGGACCATCTTTCCAAAAGGAACCCTGATAGGATGCGAAGCAGCAGCGTTGCGCACGGGTGGTGTCACGGGTTGAACGGGCTGATGCGGGTGCTGATGTGAGCACGGGAAGATTCGCTTGGAGCGATGGTTGGCGACATGTACAGACGTGTTTTAATGTGTACATTAGGTGCGTCAGGTTTATTGCGCCTGAACCGACGAGTCCGCGGTGTAGCGAACGGTGGTCGCTGTAGGTGTGGTGAGCAAATGGACGAGGCGGCGGCTGGGGGTGCCGCGGCGAGCGTGTGGCAGGACAGGGAGAGAGTGACGTGAGGGGAGCGTGACGTCAACATGCTGTGGCAGCGTGACCTACTTGCCACCGCACCAACACCTGTGGCGCAGGGAGTGTTCGTATGGAGGGACGGTGTTACACAGGATAGTTAAAGAGCTACTTCGCATCTAAAACGCACATAGTGGTATGTTGAATTTTACATGCCGAAACCTTGATACGATTACAAGGCATGTCGTTGTGAAGGGGTCTGGAAAGGTGTTATACCATTTCGCCTCTGTTAAAACACTACCACCACATCCGCATTTGAACTGGCGCTGTACTAGTCAGCATATATGAAGTGTCCTTGCTTTAGTTCTTTTCTTCATTTTATATAGACCTCGCTGCATTCTGGCATCTGTCAAAAAGAAGAGAGGTTCACTTGCACAGCCTGCATAATTTATTACCCAAGAAAAAAATTCAAATTCCACATTTAAGTGCAGTTGTAATGCCTTACACAAAAGCTAAAGCCAAGTGCTTGTTGAAGCGTCTATGTAGTGTGCAGTTGGATACACATTCAGTTTCATGTGAAGCAACTAACATGCTTGTGGTACTGTTGGAGCATTCTATATGAAACTGATTCCGGGCTCTATGTTCTCATTTTAACCATTAGATATGTGCTTGCACATGTTGTTTACCCTGCAGCTCATTAGGCTGGCAGTGCATTTGTCCATGCCTTTCTTCCTGTCCTACTGCCAGGTGTCTGCAGCTGCATCACATTCAAAGTTCCGCCAGTCACAGCCATTCTCACATACTGTAATCATGTGATCATTACTCACCGAACGGTCCTCAAGCTGCATCAGGCAGTTTTTTTGTTTTGTGTACCCACTCTCTAGTTTTCTGAAACAGTGATATAATAAGTATTTCATTCATTATTGCAAAAGCTAGCCCTTGTAGAAGTTAGCTTGCTCGCCTAATTCAAATGCAGCTACTAGACTTATGTGAACAGTACATTTTACCTTCGAAGCAAATTTGAAATTAATAGTGATTTGGTTTAAATAATTTAAATCGAGTTTGGGTAGCATTATCCCGTATGAAAAAAGTTAGCACATTTGCCATGACCCAATTAACCTGTATAATTTTTTTTTATTGAAACAAGGCTGGTGCAAGTGTCATTCTTTTTGGTTTAAAGATAGTGGAATAAAATTCGAATAGTAGCAGAATTTTACATTTGGTAGAATGCAGGTGATCACCTGTAAAATATGTAGCATATTAAAATTCACTATACTTAGAGCATATAAGCTGGCATAGCAGGCTTTTAAATTAAAAAAAGAATATATGTGAGCATAATGTGGTCCTTAAAGGGCCACTCACCAGGCCCCATACCAAATTTTAGTTAGACCATGGAAGTTGTTGGGTGTCTGATGACGAACATTTTGCCACAAAAATTTCTTGAATCCGTTAATTACAAGCTGAGAAAACAGTTCTTTTGAAGCGGCGTGAAACGAGGATGAGAGGAAGTGAGCTTGAAACCCTTGCCACTCCTCCACGTAGCCTTCGCAAGTCAAATCTCTTCCCTACCCTCTTTATCATCCGACCAAGAGGTCACGTGCGCATGAAGTGCCCGAACAAGCCCAACCCCCGGGCACGTGAGCATAGTTTTTTTTTTTGACCAGCTTTGTTTTGAGGTTTACTGTCTGTTTCTGCGGGATGGTTTGGAAACGCTGGTTTAGACGCGGTATAATAGATAAGCACAATGAGTGCGTGAACGCGTAGGAGCGTCCCACGGCTATCGTCTGCTCGATGCGCTGACCACGAGGACACAAGCACATGCGAAACGCTGGCACATTAGCCCCGCATCTCATTGCAATTCACGGGGGGGGGGGGGGGGAATGAAAAAAAAAACGCTCACATTTTCTTATTGCGCCTCATTATTTATCTAGAGGTTTATTATTCTCTTCAACCGACAAATACATAAACTATGCATGTCATGTTAAATAATTCTCGCCATGTCACATGCGACTGTTGGCAATGTCAGAGCAGAGTCGTCTACGTAGAGGACCAACGTCACTGCATTGCCGTGTACGTAGGGCCATTCATACGCGCACGTCATGCCCTCATTCTCTGGGCGCATGCCCGCAAAAGGAAGGGGGAGCAGCGTTCATCTTGAAATTTGACCCATTTCCGCGGTGCATAGCGTTGCAAATTTTGGCAGACGTGATCATGAATGCCTCATCTACGCATTGCACTTGTCAGTTCAAAACTGTCAAACCTGGTGAGTGGCCCTTTAAAAAGGCCCTGAAACACTTTTTTGAGTAACTATGGAATTGTTTCACTGGAAAAGCGTATTGCCTCACAAATTCAACGCTGCAAAAATTTTAAGAATTTGTTCAGTACGAGCGGAGTTACAAAGACTTGTCGCACACTGCAATCACATTCTCTCTTCTCTCGTCCCGACGAAAGCATTGGAAGCTAAGAAAAGAGGGATGGAAGGAGCAAATAAAAAACGTCACGTGCGGGTCGTGACCTTGATCACTTTTCTTCTTTTTCTTTTTTTGGATATGCGGCTTTTTCAGTGCGATCACGCGCTCATGTGTAGACAAGTGACGGGCTCTTGCGGCAGTCTCTGTAGCACCATGTTCAAATCAGCCAATGCCTGATAGATGGGAAATCTACGTGTGATTTTCTCGCGTCTTCCGTCACTTGTCGAGGGAAGAGAAGGCAATTTTCAGCTGACTTTGGTAATTTATTGTGAACTCTAGGCCGCATGCTCTGATATAACATTTGGCTCGCGTGTTCTCGGGAGCCTTTACTACCGATCAACAGCGTTTTCTGACCATGCTCAAAAAGTGTTGCAGCGCCCCTTTAAACCTTGAAGTGGGGCTTCGCGGCAGTGTGGCTTTTTTTGGGGGGGATAAATGCTATCATGGTATAGTAACCTCCTACGGCAGTGAAACCACCTTTACAGGGGGTGAATGACGAGCTAATTTACATTTATACTTTACATACTCCGCATTGACGGTACCGTGGCCGCCATCTTAGGGTCCCAGCTGGTTGAGATGCTGCATGAACTCTTACTCAAATGTGCCGAGAAATGGTGACATCAGATTAGGGCCGGTGCCTCTCAAGTTCTTCGGTGTTCCTGCTTGGCGCGGTTTGCGAACATAAGAAAGCGGAGAGAGCGCAAAAGATTGCAAAGACCAAACTACTCTGTGTGCTCCTCTGCACCGACTCACACTGACTCCCTCTAATGAAATAGAAAGTCACAGTTGCCGCCATGTTAGGGCCTCCAGTGCAGAGAAGCTGTCAGTGACATCACGTATTTGTTTATTTCAGATACTTATAAATTTTTAACAATTCAAATTAGAGTATGTTAATATTCGTTTGAATATTTAAAGGGCTCAAATACTTGCACAAGCTTAGTAGTTACCTTATCAAACATTGCAGAGAGGCAACTAGCCTGTATTACAACATTAAAAAATGTGGATGTGACAAAATTACGTGCATAATACAAGACCCACCATGTGTAACCAGTATTGCGTCTTCACTTGAAGATTGGACAATGTCGCCATTGTAATTTTGGGTGAGCATCCATCGCAGAGGAGCACTTTGATGGAAATCTTAGCTACTTAGCACATGGCAGACTGGCACTTGCACAATAGTACAAATGTTTTATCAAATGACATTCACTGGGTCAATACATAGGAGATACCTTGGAAAACAGTTCAGTCTAAACATGCTGTGAACCGGTGTGCCTGCATCTGCTATTTGTAAAGCTTAACGGTGTTAAAACCGTCATTCTGCAGCTCCTTGGTGGTCTTGATGTTGAGAGTTTAAAGTGTCCCGCTGAATTTGGCTTTACTTTTTCAGGCCCTGGGTTGTCAGGATGGCACCATAGCCTACTTTGAGCTGGGCTTCTCAACAGTGCACAGCTTGTACCGCGAACGGTATGCATACAGAGACAACATGACAGATGTCATCATTCAGCACCTCGTGACTGACGAGAAAGGTGTGCATCCCCTTGTTTTCAAGACAGACAGCTTTCTTTGCTTCTGTGCTTGGCTTTCACAATTAGTAATTACTGACTGTATAATCTAATATTTGTAAGCACTCCATGCCTCGAAACCACAGTATAATTGAGATGATGCTGTAGTGAAGGGCTCCAGAAGTTTAAACCACCTGTAATATACGCCTTGATAATAATTGATGGGGTTTAACTTGATGTGTATCTTAATGTAAGCACTCGGGTCTCTGGCGTTTTGCTTCCATCGAAGCATGGCTACCACCACCGGGATAACCGCTGCCACCATCGTGACCACTTGCCCGCCATGGCGAATCGATGATTGGAGTCACTTTAGACGTAAAAGGTGATGATACAGAAGACTTGTAGTGGCACTAAGTTGTCATGCAGCGTGTCCCTTGCTGAATACGCACTACCTTTATACATGTGCGTTTTTTTTTTCGTGCAAAAGGTTTGTGGGGTCAGTACAGTTGTATTCACACAAGCGACCAAATCTTAATCTGAGCCCATGTATTGTGTATTACGCCACTATACGTAACTTGTCCCTGCCGTATTATTTCAGCTTACATGGAGCAAAAAAAGCAGAGGCCGAAGTCATATTTGGGATCTTCAGGAAAAAACAATGAAATCGTTTTCTGTCCTGTGAATGCTGGCAACGTAGCAATCTAATTCACGGCACCTGTTACGTGACTGATTCTTTCGCGATCACGTGTCATGAAAACACAACTTTTGAGGCTGTGGTACAGCATTCTCTGCCTTTCACGCCTGTGGCAGCTTGTAGACGTAGTGAAGGGGATAACAGTTGCCGTTTATGCTGGTGCTCACCTGCTCAACACACTTGCGTCAGGTTAGCTTACGCATTGTGGCATAGGTACCACAGCTACAGATGTGCTAGCGAAAAGGCTCTGTTCTGTAAAATCTCGTCGTAGAAAAAGGAAACGTTGCCTTGGCTGATCACCTTTGTTTACCCACCAAGCACGTGCACTGGAATCCTGCTGTGCCCAAGTCACATCAGTCGCCTCGGGACCCTTTTGTTTAATTATACCAGCCTATTCTAGACACGCTTTTGTATGTGTTTACTTTGAACACACAAAAGGGTAAGACAATGTCTTCTACGTCTGCACTTTGTGTTAACAGCTCATGGCTCATGGCGAGCAATGGGCAGATAAAATACTGGCACACCGATGCATATGAGTGGAAGTTACGCCCGGTTGCATGGCAGTCTATTCATCTGAGGACACGAAAACGAGCCCTCTTTTCCCCGGAACACGCCTGACTGTGCGCGCTTGCTTACTCGTTGATACAGCACTCATGGCCACTCCCGTGACCAAATAGTTTCGAAATCGGCGTGCTCAGTGCAGTCTACAGGTATTTCAGTGCTGTTTGTCTTTTAAAGAACTGCAGTAAAAGCCTACATTTTATATTTAGCACGCAGGAAGTCCGATGTATAATCGCCTATTCTTGCACAAGGGCATTATTTGATGAGCAGTAACTGCAAGTGAAACCACATTATGCAACATGCTTTTATTGATTGTGACAGCTGATGTGCAAGAAAATAAGTGGGAAAAGTTTAAAAAATATCAAGAATGTTTTTTTTTTAATTGTTGTCAGAAGCTTCTCTTGCATGCTGTTTTCTTTAAGTTAGCACGATTGAACCTTTTTATTAAAAAGTGTAATTGATATAAGCTTTGGAAGTTTTGTAATTAAACATGCTTAGAAAATAATGCTGAATTTTCACCGCTCTGTCGTAGGCTCTTTTTGAAATTAAGGCCTGCAAAGTAGGCGAAAAAATGTTTTCCGGGACGATTTTTAAGATTTTTTATAAAAATACCTGCACTACTCAGAGTAGTGAACATAAGCAAAAATACGCATATATTTAGCTAAACAAGTTCGAAGTATGTAGTTTTAACATATATTGTGTAATTCATCGACGAAGTCGGAAATAACGGCAGAGCAGGTAAGTGTGGCACTCTATTTCTTCGTCATTATTGATTTACTCTGCTTCGAAAAAATTTTTTCCGGCAACACCATTTGCGGACCTCTTCTTTCCACTCATTAGGCAAAAAGATATAAAATTTTGAAATAAATTTAAGAGGTCGACTAGCCATGCTTTGTTCAATCTTACGTGGAATCACCCAACTAATATATTTAAACAAGTGCTTTTTCAGCTTAGTGCCCCTCCACTGCAGTGAAATTATCTTTACTGGGTGTTATATGCCGGTTATTGTGCATTTATTCGTTTGTCTGAAATCAAAATTTTCAATCATTTGAATTCTATTAGCAGCAAATAATGAATGCTACATTATTGGTTAGAATATTCGAAGCATTCAAATATTTGCACAAGCCTATATAACGGCATTAACTTTAGCATTCAGCTGTGTGCTTGCATTGGCAGTGATGGTTACGGCTCAGTTTTTTTATTCTTTTCCATTTGCCGGCATGAATGCAGGCTTCACTGAGTGCAGAATTTGCATATTAGTTCTAATGTGTGCCATTGTTGACTTAATAACCTTGCAGTCCGAATCAAGTGCCGTGACCTGGTCAAGAAGCTGGCTATCTACAAGCACCGCCTTGCCGTGAGTTTACCAGCGCACTGTTTACTGTTGTTGCATGGAAAAATTGTAGGCAGCAGTCTTTACCCATCTTGGTTATTGGCTGCCTGAGGCTTTTCAGTGACTGCGTAGGCTTGAAACTTGTGTAACTTGTGTAATCCCCCATCGTGCGCCGAGTGCAGGTCCAGCTGCCCGAACGAATCATGGTGTACGAGCTGAGCAGCGAGTCGTCCGAGCCCAACGACATGCACTACAGGCTGCGAGACAAGATTGTCCGCAAGGTGGAGTGCACGCTGCTGGTTGTCTGCTCCGAACACCTTGTTCTTTGCCAGGTTAGTGCGCCTCTGATAGCACCACATGCCACCTGTTGGCATGATCGCTGTATCACGAGGGTATTTAATCGATTCCCTCTCGTGTAGGTTCATAAAAAAAAAACGGTCACATAACCAACATCAAAAAGTGAAAGACGAAACCATTTGTGCATACAAACAGCCAGACACTCAATATAGTACTTAAACAGTCATGAAGCTAGCAAGTTACAAAAACAGGAACAAGTGCACAAATGAAAACAGATGTTAAGAAGAGTCAAGAAAGATGCATTCATGAGAAAGTTCATTCAGTAGACGTGGGCTGTACAAAAGAGACTACAGAGGCATGGTGGAGATGCACTATAGCACAGACAGCGGTGGCTGGAGATGCGGTGGTGATGCTAACTCGGAGGGAAGGAAGTATATGATGAGTTGAGGTCAACAGCCGGATTCCCTGTAGGTGTTCACCTGCTGACACTTGGCCCCGGAGCCAGAGGCGTAGGTTCGCCTAACAAATGCCAGAATATTGAAGAAGTTTGGGTCGGTGTCCAGGTGAAAGCCTGCAGCAGCCTTCATGCAGGAAGTCTGCGAGCCGCCCCTCTCACATTTCACTCCCTCCCCTTGTGCACTTCTCTTTTACATCTCTCTACTGTCCTGTTCAACACCACTCTTCTTTTTTCTTCTGAATAACCATGGAGGCTTCTTAGTGGTTTTGAATGCTCATGCTCACACGTGCCACAGTCGTGCATCATCTCCTTCGTAGTCTTCAGTTTATGCTGATTCTGTCACGCTATTGCTCATGACGGACTGATGTTGACCCGCATCCTTCTTTACATTTTGCTTGTGGCAGTATGTTATGGGATACAAATGTAGTAAGGCTATCACTTGGCGTAACACATATGTTCATGTATGGAAATTCTAATTAGGTTGCATGCATGTCACGGATAGCAATATACATTATGTGAGAAGGGAATGGCCAGGGATCATACTGTAGTGCGCACTGATACAATTGGCCGCAAAGCTCACATTCATTACACCATGTGTATCGACGCATGGTGCTACAGTTAAGCCCCTTTATAACAGACGTGCTCTGGGCAGCAATTTTTGTCTATTATATGTGACGTCTCTTATAAGCAGGGTACCTTGTATGCATTTTTTTATCAACCTGTACTTTACTGTAGGCACACTGGTGTCTCTTATACCCATTTGTCTCTTATATCAGTGTCTCTTATAAAGAGGTCCGACTGATTGTAAATTTCTGCCACACCTTTCTGGCATGACTACTCAAGTGGCTGCTCGCCCTACATGACACTTATTGGGTTTAAAGCACTGGCACGGCTCTGCAGTGTACTACTGGAGATTGCCTTTTATCTATTTCAGCTCGAAACCTGATTTCTTTCTTTGTTTCCCCTTGTGCATGACAGTTTTGACGAACACCAGTGGTGGTGGAAATGGCACCATCAAAATCTGCATTTGTTGTGGGCTCGTAAGAGCTTATGCTTTGATACCAACTTACAGGGCTTCAAAGCTGTACTAATGCTCAGAAGTGATGAAAATTCATGATTTCGTTATGTTCCTTACTCAATTCTTTGTACATAATGTGCATGCAATGTCGAGGAACAGAAAGTGCAGCCGCTACGAATAAAGAAGCCGTGATTGAGGTTATCACCTCATCTTCACGTGGTTCTTTGCTGATGTTCTTTTGTTTTTGTTGTTGGCAATGTGTTCGAATGTTGCACTTTTAGTGGAGTAAGTTGGTTGGCAAGCAACTTGGTTCAGTGAACACAGCATGTGATCTCCTAACATTCTAAATGATGTTCGAGTATGTACTATGGCTCTTTAAAGGGGCCCTGCAACACTTTTTGAGCATGGTCAGATAACGCTGCCGATCGATAGTAGAGGCTCCCGACAACATGTGAGCCAAATATTATAGTGCAGCACGTGGCCTATAATTCACAATAAATTATAGAAGTTAGCTAAAAATATGTTTCTTTTCTCTCGACAAATCACGGAAAATAAGCCCAATAAGTAACAAATCAGCCATTGGCTGATTTGAACATGGTGCACTCGGTTGTTACAGAGACTGCCGCAAGAGGCCATCACTTGTCCACGCGCGAGCGCACTGAAAAAGCCGCATATTCAAAGAAAAAGAAAAAAAGTGCGCAAGGTCACGACGCACACGTGACGTTTTTGTTTGCCCCTTTCATCTTTTCCTGCTTAGCTTTCAGCGCTTTCGTCGGGACGAGAGAAGAGAGAATGTGATTTTAGTGTGTGACAAATCTTTGTAACTTCACTCGTACTGAACAGATTCTTAAAATTTTTGCGGCATTCAATCTGTGAGGTGATATGCTTTTCCAGTAAATTAATTCCATAGTTACTCAAAAAAGTGTTTCAGGGCCCGTTTAAAGTAAGCTAATTCAGGCAATGTGGTGTTATGCTGCAACTGGTGATGAAGGCTGTGTTACATTATATGTGCATCCGGCTTTTGTTTGCGTCGACTGTAAGTGGCATGCCCATGCACTTTGCCGATTCCTGGTAGCGTTCGTAAAATGTGCAAATGTCGAAGATTGGTGCTAATCAGCACCAGTCCTGTCGTATGTGCTTTTTTCGCCTTCGTTGTTTGTGCATTATGTGAACACTGCCAAGACAAACCAACTCATACAAATCAAGGTATCGTTACCAATTTGTGTTCCGTTTTGATGCTTCTTTTTTTTTAACAGGACAGTGTCTAGGTTATATTCATGCTCTAGCATTCCATGGCAAACACCTCTAGTGTGGCTTGTACCAACCTGGGGTTACATGGTTATGTGTTCTGGTGAATTGAGTACGGTTATTGCAGTGCAAGTAGTTAGAAACGATAGAGTTTTCTCTCAATAGGCTAGCAATTTATCGCGAAGCTAAATTTTTTTAGATGCAAAGCAGTTTATGGTGGAGCAGTTAGGTGTGGGTTGTGGCCACGATTACTGAGCGTGTGCAAACTCTCCCCATCTCCTCACGTGAGTGCGAGGAGATAGGAGGAGGTAGAGTAAAAAATCTGACAGAGCGCTGACTCCACTTTGTTTCTCCTCTCCCTTTGATTTCTCCGCCACAGCTGTGTGCTTATATATAAGGCTGCACGTGCTTGCTTCGTTGCACTCTCCTAGCAGCATTGAGTGTTTGCAACACACACACGGTAATACAGAGAAATGGGAGGGGGGTAACATGGCGGTACAAAACTTAAACACAACTCCACACACAAATGCAACATACAAATGGAAACAACAAATGAACAAAAGTGAACACCAGCACTGCTTTGCATCTCCACATGGTTCCCTCTAGTGCGAGATGGTGTAATTTTTTTTTTCAAATGTTATGTCCCCGTATTAGTTTATACTTAATTGCCTTTGTTTCTCACAGTTAGTCATTTTCTTTCTCATTTGCTTGGTCAAAAATACAGTGCGGATTACAAAAAACTGTCACAGGGCTTTCTTATCTATTGCCTAGAATTACAGAGCATGCTGTTGTACCACGGCTGACTTATAGCACATTGCATTTGGCAACTTCTCTGGAAGTTCAGAGCTGCTAAGTGTGAGTTTTGCATTGACTGCAGGAACGGCGGCTGCAGTGCTTGCGTCTTCGTGGTGGTGCCTGTGAGCGGGAGTGGGTCCTGTCGTCGGCGATCCGCTACATCCAGGCGCTCGGCGGTCCTGTGGGACGCGAGGGCCTCCTGGTTGGCCTGCGAGACGGGCAGGTGCTGCAGCTGCTACTGGACAACCCTTTTCCATTGTTTCTTATCAAGGTGTGCACCTCAGCTGCTAGTGAATATGCAACTGTGCAGTGCCTGAGCGGCAGTGCAAGCAGTATGGGAAGGACACAAAACAAGCACCTGATGTTATTTTTGTTGCAGAAGGAACTCGTCACCATAGTAAACTGCTGAGGGCAAATTAAGTAAAGGTCATGAAATTACACTGCCGTAATTAAGTTGCACGTTCATGTGGTCCAACAATTGGCTGTTGAAAAACATTAGAGGGCCACTCACCAGGCGCCATACCAAATTTTATTTAGACAGTGGATGTGTTTGGGTGTCTGATGAGGAACATTTTGTTACAAAAATTTTTTTAATCGGTTCATCACGAGCAGAAAAAACAGGTTTTTTGAAGCGGCGGGAAACGAGAATGAAAGAAGGCGAGCTCGAAACCCTTCCTGCTCCTCCTTGTAGCCTTCGCAAGCCAAATCTCTTCCCCACCCTCTCCGGCATGTGACCAAGAGGTGAGGTTCGCATAACGTGCCAGAACAAGTCCAACCCTCGAGCACGCGAGCGGCGTTGCTTTGTTGACCAGCGTTATTTTGTGGTCTTCTGCCTGTTTCTGTGGGATGGTTTGCAAACGCTGGCTTAGACGCGGTAGAATAGGTGAGCACAATGAGTGCACGAACGCGTAGGAGCATTCTACGGTGGTCGTCTGCACCATGCGCTGACCGCGGGGACATGAATGCATGCGAAACACCGACACATTAGCTTCGCATCTCGTTGCAGTTTGTGGGAAAAAAATAAAAAAAAGACGCAAACATTCCCTTATTGCGTCTCATTATTTATCTAGAGTTTTATTGATCTTTTCAAGCAACAAATTACATAAACTACTCATGCCGTGTTAAATAATTTCTGCATATCACATGTTACTGTTTGCAACGTCAGAGCAGAGTTGTCTACGTAGAGGACTAATGTCACTGCATTGCCGCGTACCTAGGGCCAAGCATACTCGCACGTCATGCCCTCATTCTCAGGACGCGCGCTGGTAGAAGGGAGGGGGGAGCAGCGTTCATCTTGCAATTTGACCGATTTCCGCGGCGTGTAGCGTAGCAAACTTTGGCAGACGTGATCATGAACGCCTCGTCTACACATTGCACTTGTTAGCTCTAAATTGTCAAACCTGGTGAGTGGCTCTTTAAGAGGCAACCTAATTTTTAGGTTTGGCTGTCCGGTGTAGCGAGTTTTGCAAAGGAAGGTGGGCGTCCACGCAAGTAACTCGAAACTTCATTCTGCCGTTCCTCTGTCTGAATGTTAGAGTGTCTGCCTTTCGACTGAGGTATTGGGTTAAACTCTCATAGCCAAATGGAAACCCATAAGTTTTTGTCTTAAAATAGAGTCACTTCATCCAGAAAAGTGGCCCCATTACTTGGGAATGCCTCTAGGTGCACCTCAGCTCACCAGAATCCTGGGGAAAAGGTTGAGCATCTGCTGGTGTTGTGGGAGGCAGAGAGCTGCTGCCATCAGGTATGTGCTGGCCAAATAGATTTGAGCACACCTCTGGCTAGGTGCTTTCAAGTCGTTTGGGAGGACACCAGTCGCTTGGAAAACTAGCACTGTGGGACTTCCAATTTGACCTTTCTTTCTTCCCTTTTTGTTTTTTGAGTCATGAAATGGGTGCAAGCAATAAAGTGTGCTCACAGCAACATGATGATGATGTGTGTCTCACAGTGGTTACCATTGGTCTGTTTTAACTTCTCAGCTAAGCTGCTATTTAGGGATCTGCAGCTGAAGTGGTTGAACACTGCTCATGGAAAGAAAATTATCATGAAACTGGTACATGCACTTGCTCAAGATATTCGTGCAACTTTACAATGAATCTTGTTTCTGAAAATGACATGTCACAGACATGTCACAGATAGTGAAGAACAGTGGAAGCGAAAGCGTTTGTTACTTTGCCCTCAGTTGATGAATTTCTTTCTGTGGGCACTGTGTGTCGGCCAAATTGATCATGTCTGTGGTGAAATCTTGGTGTCGTTACATCTAAATTTCTTTCTCAGCGTCGTAATTTGTTTAACGACTCTTATCCTCGACGCAGGTGACCAGTCCAGTACGTTGTCTGGACCTCAGCGCTGACCGCACACGTCTAGCTGTCGTGGATGAAAAAGGCACCTGCCTTGTCTACCAGCTGGACTCCAGGCAGCTACTCTTTCAGGTAGCACGCCTCTCTTGTGCTGCTCATGCTTGTTTCATGCGTAGGTCGACTGAATAACCCCTTAGCACACAAATGATTATGGACTGTTTGTAAATGTGTCATATTTGCAGAATTTTATTTCAAAGTGCTTGATATTGCCACGATTATATGTATTTGAGATCGAGCTTCACCGACGAAAAACTGCTTTCAATGCTAAAGCATGCCGCAATGCTTGGGAAACAAACTTCTTGATTGTTTTAGACCATTCTTACAAGACTGCATGCATGAATTACACGAGCAGTCGAGTTTATTCTCCAGCCAATACAAGCACTAACAATAACAGCGGAATCTTCTGCCGTTATTGTAAAAAAGATGACCCACTCTGCCAACGGTCAAATTACTATCAGCTTACAACTATGCTCAACACTTGTCATTTTCTGGCAATATTTACTCGCTTACACATTAGGTGTTACTTAATTATCTGAGCACAAGTTTGCTCTGCAAGAACATTCATCTTTAACAGTTTGATCGCCGCCTTGCTTACCGGCTCAACCACTTGGCAGTATTCTATTATGAGAAAGAAGAGGCAATGACATGATTATTCGGGGTGTATAAGGAAATAATTAAAATAATATGTGATGGAATATATTTATTTTTAATAATATATATTCAAATATCAATATACACTCAAACCTCCTTATAACATAACGGGATATAACAAAATAATGGATGTATTGAAGTAAGTGAAATTTCCCTTGAAAGCTCCATTGAGAACCATGCATTTTAAACCTCGTTGCAATGAAGTAAAATTGACCGATAAATGGATATAATGAACTAAGTTAGTCTATCAAATAGTCCTATCAAAAAGGAAACGACTGTTGTGTGTTAAGTATATCGGTTTCTGCTGAGTTTGACGCTCGTTTGGCGCGGCTCTTTCAAAACTCTCGCGCCGACATTGCAGCCACGTCACACGGGGCCAAGAGAGCCGTCCTCACACAGCCAGCGGAGAGGATTGTGAAAGCGCTCAGCGGGTCACATGACCAAGAAGCGGCGCTGCAATGCAAAGCGATTTTCCTCTCACTTAAGGTGGCAGACTGCTCTTTGGGACCAAAAAGTGACAAAAAAAAATCATTTTTTAAAATTGACATATTTGGTATCTGCAAGTATTTTACTATCTCTCTGCAAATTTTTACACACCAGGAAGGGGTAATTTTGTTGTAATGTCATTATAACTGTCCAGATTCTTGGTGCTGTTAACATGCAGAACCTGCAAAAAAATGGGGAACCAACTTCGAGGCCTCTTTATAATTTGCCAGCACCTGTGTTAGAAGCTCTGCTACGAATTTATGAGCACTTTTATGAGAATTGCAAAACATGCACACCATGATTGTTGCTTTTTAAGAAGCTGTGTGTTTTCAGTTTTTTCCATTTTTCTCAAAAAAGTAAATTTACAACTGTTCGCTGCCCAACAATAATTCTTTTTGCAATGGAAACCTGTATGTGTGTAGGGTGCAAGTATGGGAGCAGAATTTAGAGAACAAGCCTTTTTAATTAATTACTGATCAAAATTTCAATACGATTCCAACTGCTTTTGAATATAAATAGTTCATTTTGCAGTAAAATAATAAGAAAGGCTTAAAAACAAAAAACTTTTGCATTACTTCAATCTATAGTTATTAGTCTATGTTAGGATATTTTAAATATCACTTTAATTAAGCACCTTTTTTCTATGGCGGCCTTAAACAATAGGAAGTGAGTTTAAGTTATCTCAGGAATAAGATGAGTTACAGAAAAACTAATTCGACATTTGAAATCAGTAGAAAAAACTGCATAATTCTGTGCAGTTTGATCAAGATCACTGAAGAAATAAACAAAAAATGTCTAAGAGCAGTCTGCCCCCTTAAGGACACAAAATGGAGAAGCTTCAGAAGACTTACATTTATTCACAAATCGGAGGACATCCGTTATTAATTGAAGTAATCGGTGATGCACGTCTGTACATGTTTGCCTTGCAACGAGTGAATCAATTTCGCACGTAGTTTGCAAAGCGTAGTAGCGCGCGACTAAGTCCATTGCCAACACTCTCTAAAGACGACGGCAACAACTGCGTCTACGCTGCTACCCTCTGCACTGAGAAAGGAGGAGCATCTGCACGCGGAGAGAAGCAGATTGGCATTCGAGAGAGAGTCAACTCACCACGACAGCTTTTTTTTTTCCTCTCTCTCCCCGCGCGGCCTTGAAAGGAGAAGGGTCTTTGTTTGCAGAGACGGAAAAGGAAGAAGCGTGGCATAGGCGCGTCGCAGATCGGCATTTGAGAGAGAGCAAACAATCCACCACAGTCTTTTCTTTTCTTCTTTTCCTTCTTTGCATGCAGCGTTGAGAGGTGCCGTTGAGAGGTGCTGTTGCGAGATTGGGCATGGTTCTGAGAGCATTTTCGGAGCGCGGTATGTTCGAATTAACCGTCACAAGTGCTTGCTTGTTTGAATTACAGGGCGTTTTCGCCCATTGAATACACATAGCTTTGACGGTACCGCAGTGTGAGTTCAAATTGACCGGAAGTTCGAACTAAGCGTGCTCAAATTAATGATATCCGACTGTGTTTATTTGCCGTCTCACGTGTGGTCACGTAGCAGTGCATCAGGCCATGAGGCGGTTTCCTTCTTTGCATGCTTATAGGTGTGCGCCCATCTGAGCATACATTGCCAAAAACTGTTATAATAGATATAACAAAATAATGGACATAACGAAATACTTGTGTTTCCCCTTCAACTTCGTTGTAATGAGGTTTGAGTGTGTATATATGTTTTCTGACCGTTTTTATAGCGTGAAACGGGCTATATTTATTTATTTATTTATTTATTTTTGTCTCTTACGGGTATTATGCAAGTTAATCTTGAAGAGTCTGAAATGCACTTAGTCCCACAACTTGTGTATGTTTTACCTCGTTTAGGAGCCCAACGCCAACAGCGTGGCATGGAACACCGAGAACGCCGAGCTTCTCTGCTTTACAGGCGGCGGAGCGCTGGCTGTCAAGGCTGGAGAGTTCCCCGTACTGAGGCAAAAACTGGAGGTGGGTGTAATCTCGACAATCAGTGTAGAAGTTTAGGCTTCTTGCACAATATCCTGGCATGAAAAGACTGCAAAATGTTGAAGATGCGCAGATTCGTAAGATGTGTGGGATGTTAAAGGACAGGTTCTACTTCACCGTAGGCTTGTGTAAATAGTGAATTTTAAGTTCGAAGTGAACTTAAAGGAAATAGTGATTTAGGTTGAATAATTTTTAATCAAATGTGAATGGTGTATATCACTTATAAAGAAAAATGGGCCTATTTGTCATGATCCATCAAACCTGCATAGTATTTTTTAAAAGCTTTGAAACAAGGACTGTGCTAATGCCTTTTTTTTTTTTTGGTTCAATGAAAGTGGAAAAAACTTTCGATAGCAGCAAGATTTGACTTTCGGTAGAACACAAGTGATAACCTGTAAAATATGTTACATTGTAAAATTTACGACAGTCAAATCCTAGTACAACGAAATTGACAGGGCATGTAAAAAAATTTGTTGTCGTGGAATGTCGTTGTAGCGAAATTTCAAATATAGGCCACAAAATTTAGTGATTATGACTCATCCTTTGGTCCCAGCAAGCACATGCATTGAACTCTTGCCAACTTGGGCGTACCTGGCCGCACACCGAGTGAAGTATTTTTTGTCGTGTGTAACATGATCAAAATATACAGAAATTAAAAGGAGCTAAAGTTAGGTGTGCGAGTTATACGAGAATTTTGGTGCATAAGTTGGCTTCATGGCGCATCTTTACTGTAATACAAAGAAGGCGGTTTTGCATCAATATGCGGGCACTTTTTTTCTTTCTCCCGCGATTTGCAGTCGAGGGTGCTGGTTGTAATCACGGGTGGCTTTACACGAAGAAAATACTACATTCAGACGACCCTTGGTGCATGCTGAGTGTGCAGCGTAATGGAAAGCCGTAACGCTTTGGGTCGTTTTACGTTTTTATTGCTCTCAGTCTGCGGCAGTGTTAGCTGCACACTTTCGCAGCGTATTCCCTATCGATCTAGCCCCAGCGCTCTAACGACGCATGTGCTTGGGGTTTCGTGCATGCGCAATGCCTCCATCCCAACGTCCTGAGTATGCAAGCCGCTTCGGTACCCAGCACTAAAGCTCTCTAATGTGTGGCCGCTGCGCTGGGCGAGCATGTGCCTTCAGAACTGCATCGCCGCATTGACCCGGTTTTGTATGCAACCATGCAGTTAGCAGTATTGGGTCGAATCGGTGCGCGTACTTTCGTGGTCACCCGTGATCACCATGACTGGATTCGTGTTCGCAGTGGTTGGGGTAGAATGTAGTTGCACTTGGACTAGGTGCGTGCTGACCTCGTGTGCGCTATCATAATGCCGTGGATGTCATTCACTATCACTGGGCTAGTGATGACGAGCTGTAGTTTTGTTTTGAGCGCCACAGTCAAAAACATGGCAGTAGTTCTTGAACAATTCTGCCGTGACCTGCACGTGCATCAAACCCACCATCAGGGTAATGATGGTTGAGCGACCTGTCGCCGAGCATGTCAATGGCGAAACATTTACCGGGATGTGCATCTGGTGCCAAAAGATGCATCTTCGATAAAGACACAGGTGTTGTGATGCGGCCACAAGCTCTGGATGTCACGAGCCAACGACAAATGGCCGAGTTGCTAGTGGAATTTCGTGACAATCCTTGGCAAGTTCCTTTTTCTTAAGTGGTAGTGCTCGCCAAAACTTCGTTGTAGCGGAAACATCTATAAAAGGTATTCGTTGCGATGAGACTTTCTTTACATTTTTTTCTATGGGCGGCTGACGGGGAATAAAAAATTATTCGTTGTGGCGGAAATTTTGTTGTAGCGGACTTTGTTATAGCAGGATACGACTGTACTTAGGACGTATAAGCCAGTATGGAAACAACATTTAACAAGCTTTTAATATTAAAGAAAAATGAATCGATTTGGGGGTAGTATGTTTATTTAACCTTCAAATAGGGCTTCATGACAGTTAGAAAATATTTTTAGAAAATGTTCTCACGGCATAGCGCTTTGTACTGCAGTGAAACCATCTTTAGAAAGATTTACATTTGGATTATTATACGTTTAAATTAGGCTTGTGCGAATATTTGAATGCTTCGAATATTTGAATGAATAATAGGGTACTTGAATTTGCTTTGATTCGAGGTTAAATTATTGAGAATTTTGAAGTATCTGCGAGCAATGAATAAATCCGTATAATTTTTAATGTAATGCTCGTAAAGGTGCCTTCAGTGCAGTGTAGAAGCTTTGAACCGTGAAAGCATCTGTTGAAAAAAAAAAAAAAAAAGCTGCTCTGCCACAAAGCCCCCCTTTCAAATTTAAAGGGGCTCTGCAACACTTTTGAGCATTGTCAGAAAGCGCTGGGGATCGGTAGTCTAGGCTACTGAGGACACGCGAGCTAAATATTTTAGCGCAGTGCATGGCCAATGAATTCTCAAAGTTAGCTAGAAATGGCTCTCTTCTCTTGGCAAATGACTCCACAAGCTCAAAAAGATTGCACGACGTGTTTTCTTTCCCTGTGCCATTTCTCCCTGCTTAGCTTCCAGTGTTTTTGTCAAAATGAGAAGAATGCACTTGCAGCGTGCGACAAATCTTTGCAACTCCGCTTGTCCTGGATGGAATCTAAAATTATTTGTGGTGGCGAATTCATGAGGCAATAAGCTTCATTAGTGAATTCATTCCATGGCTTCTTAAAAAAGTGTAGCAGCGCCTCATTAAAATAAAATATCACCTTAAATTCATTCATTTTGTTAGGCTTAAAAGCTTGTTATGACAGCTCTTATGCTCTAAGTATAATACAGTTTAAAATGTTACATATTTTACCGCTTATAACTCGCATCCTGCCGAAAGTCAAATCCTGCTACTTCACAAACTTGTTTTGATTTCTTTCGAGGGTAAAAAGAAATGGCATTCGAATAGAGACCCTATTTGAAGTTAAAAAAAGAATATTGTGCAGGTTAGTTACGTCATGATCAATATGCCCATTTTTCTTTATATCTCATGTATGCTATTCGAATTCAATTTGAAATTATTAGATCAAAATCACTATACACTTCGAGTTCGCTTCGAACCAAATATTCACTATTCGCACAAGCCTAGTTTAAATAGATGCTTTCTTGGCTTCACATTCCTCCACTGCAGTAAAACCACTTTTACAGGAAGTTACTTCGAACACTTCGAAGTTTTCAGTGATTTAAATTTGAATACAGTTGTTCAAATATTTGAAGTATTTGAATATTCACACAAGCCTAGGCTTCAGGATGAAACTGCAAAGAGAGTGTTCTGTACTTGCTGCCTTGGCAAACATGTGGCGCTGGCTATCACTCCCACGGTTTAGACACATGGCAATACCCAATGAAGTGGAAAGGGAACCGTAGCTTTATTCATCGTAGCTAAATTGGTAAAGTACTTACTAGATGATTTGAATGTAGTGGGTACCCACCGACCAAAAAGGGTGATTTTTCTGTCGCTTTAATTTGATTCAATTTATTTCATAAGTATTACACCATAGACAGACACTAAAGCTAATGTGTCCTGTGATTTTCGTCGCCCAATTACCTGTCACATTCATTCGTTAGTACCTGACTGCCAGATCGCATTTTGTGAAATGTTTTTATTCCAGGTTTCTGTCACTAGTGTCAGCACAGCGTCCTGTGGTACCTTTCGGCATGTCTGCACCCTTGGCGTCGTTTATTAGTGGCTTTTATTTGGTCCGCGTATACCGTATTTGTGTGATTGTAAATCAACTCGAAAATAGGGCGCAGGAGCACATCTCATAAAAAAAAATTTCTTACGGTGTCTCCGAGGGAAACCAAGTTGAATTCTGGCGTGCCCAAAGTGGCTTCATGGCAGTGCTTGAAAGCTGTGCACAAAAACTCGCGAAAATACGGGAAGATCTTTTCAGAAATCTTTCACAACCGAAAGTAGTTTTTGATTCTAGGTCAACCCCCAACTTTGGATTATCAAATTAAGACAAAGTAGGTCAGCCTACAATTCTGTAAATACGGTAACTGCCATGGTTAGTACTTAGCTCCAATGACAAACCATTTCGTTCCTGTCTTCACCCAAATGCAGGGCTTTGTGGTTGGCTTTGGAGGCTGCAAGCTCTTTTGCCTCCAACACAACAGTGTCACCACAGTGGAGATTCCCCTGTCGCCGTGCCTGTACCAGTACATTGAGAAAAACCGCTTCAGGTCAGTACTGTATGTCATTGTACGTTAAAAATGGCATAACACCTCCTTCCTCACATCTGGAAAAAAAAAGAACACCGATTTGAATACCGTTAAAAACTGAGGCTCCATAATATAACTTCATAACAGGGTGCCACAGGTGTGCCCTCTTTTTTTGAGAGGTCTCAGTGAAAGTCAACAGTTGTGTGATACCTAATGCTGCCAGCAGAGTGTTCAAGTTATTCCAACGCGGAACACATTTACTTGAACCCCTTTGTAAGAGACAGGCACTGGTAAGCAATTCTTGTTTCTTACATGAGGTGTCTCCTTTAAGCAGGGTACCACAAATTCACTTTCTTATCAACCCATATTTTACTATAGGCACACTGGCGTCTCTAGTACCCAACTGTCTGTTACATCAATGTGTCTTACAAAGGAATGTGACTGTGTGCAAAATGCATCTTAGCTAAGAGTTTTGGTAAACTTGTATGACCCTAACACTCGCATGACCCATGATGTAGGTGCCAAGATTCAACTGTATTTGTGTTGTTTTTATAAGTGAAGTTAATAATAGTAATAATTCATGGGATTTGAAATCCCGAAACTGCGATATGATTATGAAGGACGTCGCAGTGGAGGGCTTCGGAAATTTTAATCATTTGGGGTTCTCTAACCTGCACCTAAATCTAAGTACACAGGCCTCGAGCGTTCTCGCCTCCCGCAAAAATGTGGCTGCCGGGGCCGGGATTTGATCCATAAGTGAAGTTGTCCATGGCAATGGCTCCGTGTATTTTTCCTGTGCATCAGCGAGAATGTATGTCCCACGCAAATTAAGCCACTCACCACTGGCCCGCCAGAACTTACGAAGAGAACACGCAGACTGCAAACACCAATTAAGGTAGCACACAAAACACCAAGCACATGCAGCACGCCGGACAAAATTATGCATGTTGCAAAATGAATAACGGGAAAAAAGGACTTAAGTACTGTATTTACTTGCATAAATTTCACACTTTTTTTCGCGATATTGGGCTCTCGAGAAGGGGGTGTGGTGCACAAATTACGCAGATATTTTGCGAACGCATACAATATAATGTGCAATAATCCTAATGCCCGTAGTATACTCACACAAACACACACACACACACACACACAAACACAAATAAATATTGAATTGGAGCACAAAATAAGTTCACTTGTTGATTTACCAGAAGTTGTGTGTGCTTTAACCAGCAAGATGTGGTCACGCACGTTATAGTAGGAATCGCTGATAGAGAGCTCCGATTGTGAATCATCGTCACGGCCACTGTCATCGCCCACCGCCCACCCAAAAGCCATCGTCCTCGGTTCTGTTGAGCGCATTTGAACGCTTTATTTTTTAAAACTATTTTCTACTTTGTGGGGAGAAACTAGGTGCCACAACACAACGTTACTAGAGGACCGAAGTGTTTGCACATAATAAAAAAGGCCATCTTCAACGGTAGAGAACTTGTATTAGCAAGAGTGCACTCTTCTGCTTTCTCCGGTACCGATCGCGTGAAACGTCACATGTCGAAAAACTCCATGCTGAAGTGCTTGGCGACAGCACGGTTCCCAATTTCTTTGCCAAACTTCATAACAACGAGCTTTAATTTCCCCTTGTATGTAATTATTGTAGCTCATTGCGAGGGAGTAGTAAAAACGTGACGAGCGGGTGGTAAAACCTAAACTTCCGAAGTCAACCCAGCATGCGTTGCTGCACGGACGCAGAGAACAAAGTGAACAGTTGGCACAACAGGCCCTTGTATGCCTCTGACGCAGTGATCCGAGCGTGCATTCTCACGGTGGTGGAGATGGGGAGTAGAGAGAAGCAAACGCTCGAGCAGTTCCGGCAAAGGTGTGCCATTTTTTTTTTGCGACATTTCGCTTTTCGTTGTCAGAGAGGTTTGACCGTTCGGGTACAGTGTCCTAGGGAGTCTTGTTCGGGAGAAGTCTTCAGAAGAAGCGACTTGGCACGCGCAGCCCCTCTGGCTGCGCTCGGCTCAGCAAGGCCGGTTCTTCGACGACGCCCAGCTTTACAATAAGGGGCGCCCCATAGAGTTTTCTAAATATACACTAGAGGGAACTCTGGCACTAGTGCCTATGGGTGCTGCAATGCACGGCGCTTCAGCGAGCATGGGAATGGTGGGCAGTGCACGGATTTGTCTAATATTTGTACTTCTGGCTCCATTTGGGTTTTCGTGGCTTAAAGCTGTTTTGTCACGAAACCAAAATCAGCAAATGTTCAACAGTTGCCCTTCACCACCTTAATATCTTAGGCTTACCTTTTTAAATAGGGTCACAAAGTTCAAAAAGGTTTGTTCTTCCCTTTGAAACAAAACTAAAACACAGCAATAAACGAAGCCACAAGTGCGATTTTCCGGTCGCAAGTAAGAAGACTAGGCAAATCTGTGTACTTACTACCCATCATTTTTATGGTCACTGAACAATCACAGCACCAGAGTCCCCTCCAGTTAATTTTAGGAAACTCCATGGCACGCCCATCAAAGGTCCCAAGTCTCTTCTTGCGTGCACCGGGGAGCTGGCTCGGGCAGTTCAAAAAGTGCAAAATATACGAGTAAATATATGTACTTTTTTGTTAAACCTGTCAAAACAATAGGGTTGTGCAAATCATGTGAGGGCACAAGTTATGTGAGTAAATAAAGTACTGTGATGCTTAAATAGAAAACTTTAAGTTAGTGCTCTTTCAGGACTTTCACGACACATTTCGGATTTACTTGCAGGGTATTTTATCAACCATGGTTGAAAAATCTGTGTCAACTCTGCGTGTGCTGAACAGGTTTGCTTTTCATCCGCCTTCACAGAGTGGCATGGCTTACAGTTCTCACGCATATGCAGATTATTTGTGCTTTGGATGGAAGCATGAAAGTGTTCAGATAAAGTTACTGTAAAGATGGATTGTAAAGATGAATTGCTAAAAAAACTTCGTACTTTCATTATTGACAAAAATGACACCTCTTGGTTCCCTTCCTTTGCGTTGATGAATTCTAGATCTGTGATTGTCTGTCTAATTTAATGCTTTTTTTTTATCACGGAGATCTATCATGTGAATGTGAATGCATGCATAATGTGCCTGGAAACCCGCCACGCTGTTCCAGTAGTTATGGTGCTCGAGTGCTGACCCAGAGATATTGAATTCTAGTCCGGTGGCTGCATTTTTACAGTGGCCGAAATGCTCGAGGCCCGTGTGGTTAGATGTAGATGCACATTTAAGAACCCCAGATGATTGAAATCATCCGGAGCACTCCTCTACTGTGCCTCTCATAATCATATTATGGTTAAGGAACATCGAATCCCCAACAATTATCACTGTTAAATTTGTATGACCGTCTTATTCCAGTGAGCCATGATATTCCCATGTTCATTCAACTGTGTGAATGATGTTATTTGCATATGAGAGTTATTTGTAGTTAAAGCATGTAGAAAGAGAAAGATATATACAAATGAGGAAAAGGCACCTTGTTTGCTACCTTATGCTAAAGTAGCAAGCTCTATTATTTTTATTTTCTTTAAAAAATTTTTAGGCATGTGAGTAATCGATTCAGAGTTCGGTTCGGTTCAGTGTGTTGAAAGACTCTACAGCCAGATAAATAAGACCTAGACCTCTCAGTTTTCCATCTTTTCAATGACACAATTCTTGAAGGGTAGTAATCATCTGCCTAAAATGACAGATCTTGTTTTCTCTTCGATGTCTCGTATAACTGTGAATGCATTCATATTGTGCCCAGGGAAGCCCTCACCATAGCCTGCTTGGGCGTGCCCGAGGAGGACTGGCGATATCTGGCGAAGGAGGCGTTGGAGGCCCTCGACCTCGTTGTGGCCAAAAGGGCTGCCGTGAGGCTGGGGGAGCCTGCCATGCTTCGCTTGGTCCGCTCACTTCAGGTCTGGTTGCTTGCCGCTGTACAGTACATTAGCTGTTACGAGCTCTTTGCAGTAGTACACCAGTGTGAAAAAGCTTTTAGCTCATTCACACTGGTGTTATGAGGTTCGTATAGGCTGAGGTTGCAATGAACATGGACTGTATGATAAAGCATTGCAAGGCTGGTAAAAATGGCACAGGCTCTCGAGCAATCACAGCACTGCTCTTCTGTTGTCCTCTTTCACAGGCGCATACCCCATGGTGCATCTGTTCCACTATAATAACCCCGGTTTGAAGTGTAGCCATCCTGGCAACTCGGGGAGCAGGTAGAGTGACGGGGTCATTGTACGACTTTAGGCGGTCGACATGTATGGTCTCGCGTCTTCGATGGCACAAGTCTGGCAATTGTGGAAAGGGCTCGACATGTAGTTCGCCGGTGAGGCGGCATCGAGGACACGGTATGCACCGTGGTACCGTGCCAGAAGTTTAGAAGAAAGGCCAGGGAATTCAGGGGTGGAGGGTATGCATAGTCAAACAAGGGTGCGAACAGGAAATACGGTAGCTGGGTGATGAATATCGTCATGTCACGCTTTTTGTCTATGTTGGGCTTCGCTAGTCAGGGAACGAGCCAACTGATGGCAGTCTTCGGCAATTGACAGAGTGTTGAACCCATCGTAACTGGCTGTTGAGAAGCCTCTTACGGCTAGCTGTGTTCAGGCGGGCTTGCTCAGCCTGCTTGTCGCCACCCTGAAATTCCCTTCAGTTGGTGTCGTTTGTGTCTGCTTGCACCACTAAAGCACACAGATATCCTGTTGCTGTACATCTGATTGGTTCGCTAACTTTCCAACTGCAGTCATTCAACTGGAAAGTTGAGTAAAAGAAGCTGACCTTAAAGCGTCGCTTTTCAACAAACGCAGCCATCTCTTTGGGTGTGTGAATGTCAAATTCGTAACTATGAAGCCAATTTGAGAAATTAAAACCAGGTGGAAATCAAATAAAATATTTTTCTAATATTTGATAATAAAAATGGTAGTACGGCTAATGTCGGCAAAAACAAATAAGTGTGTTTTTCCCACGAGACCAAAATTTTTTACATACATCAAACAATATACAGGAAATTTTTGCATCGTGCGTCACTGTTGCTTGTCAGCACTACATATGCAGTTATTTAAGGGTGCAGACTGGTCTTAGACATACTTTTGTTTATTTCTTCAGTGATCTTGATCAAACTGCACAGGATTATGAAGTTTTTCCTGCTGATTTCAAATATTTAATTACTTTTCCTGTAACTCATCTTGTTCCTGAGATAACTTAAGTTTACCCCCTATTGTTTAAGGCCACCATAGAAAAAAAAAGTGCTTAACTAAAAGTGATATTTAAGATATGCCGACATAGACTAATGACTATAGATTGAAAGTATGCAAGAGTTTCTTTCTTTTTAGGCCTTTCTTGGTTATTTTACTGCAAAATGAACTATCAATTTTCAAAAGCAGTTGGAATTGTGTTACGATTTTGTTGAAGAATTGATTGAAAAGGCCTGTGCTCTAAATTCTGCTCCCATACTTGAATTCTACATACATACAGGTTTTCATTGCAAAAGAATTATTGTTGTATCTGCCCTAGCTGCAGAAATATTGAGGCCTCAAAATTGAACAGTCGTAAATTTACTTTTTTGAGAAAAATGAAACAAACTGAAAACACACAGCTTCTTCAAAAAGCAACAATCATGGTGCGCATGTTTTGCAATCCTCATAAAGGTGCTTATAAATTGGTAGTAGAGCCTCGGACACAGGTGCCGGCAAATTATAAAGAAGCCTTGAAGCCAGTTTCTCATTTTTTCGCAGGTTCTGCATCTTAGCAGCACCGAGAATCTGGACAGTTAGAATAACATTACAAAAATGTTATCACTTCCTGGTGTGTGAAAATTTGCACAGAGATAGAAAAATACTTGCAGAAACCAAATATGTTAATTTTAATAAGTTAATTTTTTTGTTGCTTTTTGGTCTCGAAAACCAGCCTGCCCCCTTAAAGTTGTCATGAAGGATAGATATCTGCGTGCTATCTTTGGGAAGCTGGGACACACTAATTAATCTTGTCATGCTGTAATTTTCTAAGCATGTTTTTTCAGTTGGAAGGAGCAATGACAACTGATCAGCCCGATATTCGTTGCAGGTGCTTTGTCTTCAGATAACTCGTAATAATGCTCAGTTTTCCTATTTTTAGATAATTCTTCTAAATTTAGCGATGGCTGCCCCCTTTTTTTTCGTAGTTCTGGTCAGCATAATTTTGACACTGCATTGCAACAACATGCCTGGCCTCGTACATAATGCCATATTTTTGCATTCAATTCGCACATTGTTTTCTGAGCATTGCATTCTCGACGTCTCATGTTGTTTGACAGGAACAAGAGGCCCGCGGTGAGAAGCGAGAGTCCCTGCTCGGAGACGTGATGGCCCAGCAGGGCCGGTTCTCCGAGGCTGCTCGGCTGTACAAGAAGGCCGGCCGCAACTCCAAGGCTGTCGACATGTACACGGATCTGCGGATGTTCGAACTCGCTCAGGTTGGTGCACCTCTAATGCCACTGCTACCATGCGAATAAATTTGCTGGTGTTGATAGCTATCGACGATATGATATCCGGTTTGATCAACTTAAATATTTCTAGTTGTAGGAATCGAGAGCACCCTCCTCCCCTTTAGTGCCTCATTCCCCAACAAGCATGTGTGTCAGCCCCATCCTGCGTCTCGAGTGCCAGGAACCGTCATTAAATGGCAATATGGCAGCTGCGGTGATGAAGCAAAGCCTTTTTTGCCCAGTGCATGCCATGCACCGCACGTTTCGGCCGTGCAGCCATTCGGGCGCCGCCCGCTTCACTAGCACGCTTCACTGTCCTGTGACAGCCTTTCTCCACATGAGCTCTCTCCTGTCTGGTGTTGGCTCCCTGCAGGAGATATGCTTGCACGCCTGCAACGAGGGAGCCATGCACTGCTTTTACAGGGGGCTTCTCGTTTGTGCATTTAGTGGTTCCCCCTTCGTGTGGTAACTGCAGCACCACAAGCCAGCGTACTAAATTGGTTTCGTGGAGCTACCTTGCACAGCCCACAATTCTGGGATTGTCACACTATTCTGCATCTTGGGTTAATAAACCAGTCTTAGTTGACAATCAAAATCATAATTTTATTATTGAAGGTGGGGAGAAACTTACAGGCATCTAGTATACATAAGGAGGTGCCATAGTCAAGAGAGTGTGTCGGGACCTCCTATAAACAAAGCAGTTATGTTATTAAGTACTACTTCATAGCAACGGTAGCAAAAGGTATCAGTCAAACAAAAGATATAACAGTAGAAAAATGTACAAATAATTCCATGAAAGAGTGTAATGTTAACGAATGAAATCATAGCAAAAAGTACTGCATATACTCACGTAATGAACTCACTTTTTTTCCAGAAAATCGAAGCAAGGTTGGGGGTACATCTATTATGCAGGGCAAATTTTATGAAAGCTTTTTCAGGATCAGAAAAAAATGCAGCAATACAAAAAGAAAAGTTGGGTAGCTTAACCTTGCGCAACTAACCAACACGTACACTGTTTGGAAACAGCTTCTTTGTTACGCTTCCGTCATCTTCGATGGTTGATGGCGCTATCTTTTGCAAGCTGTCTCTGCATCACCCCCTGCACTCCATAAAAGCGTTTTGTGGCTTTCTTGTCTGTCAATCGTTCAATTGCAACTGTGGTATCTGCCAGAAGGGTGCGCTACGACACACTTTGCCAACTTCGTGGCAACCTCACGCAACGACTGTGACGACGTCAGACGACGTTGACATTGCAGCAAGTAACCATCATTGCTGCAAGCTACAACCGAAGCATCAAAACAAGTCATTTATAAGGTTGATAACAAGATTAACGACAAAAGACAGCCATCACCTTGCTCTTCGCATGAGAAGTGACTGTAGAAAAGGTAGCCTGTATGATTTTCATTTCTTGAAGTATGCGCAGATAACAAGCATGTAGAGCAGATTGCAAGAATCAGGGGTGCTACCATGTCACTTAAATCATCACCCTCTTTTCTGGGTGACAAGAGATCTTTTTTTTTTTTTCTGGTTTTCCGAAAACCTGTGACATGCGTGCAACGTTATAGCAATAGATGGCCCTTCGGGACAGCCATGATGACTGCAAATCTTGTCGTCGTCGCTCCAAAATCATGCGCATGTTGTTGGGCCTTCAACTGTATATGCAGGAAGCGACCGTTGGTTAATTGGTGTGGGCAGTTTCGTCACCTTCACCTGCTGTGTGCTTGTTAGCTGCAATGTCTCTACACTCGCAGTGTTTGTGAACTCTGCTGTGGCACACAGATGATTAAAAAAAGGAAGGGGACATGCTATGCACAGATCATTTACCCATCATTCTCACACTGGCTGAATGATTGCACGCAGCGCCTGAGTCTTCTTGAGGTAATTTTAGGAAACTCTGTGGTAGAGGCACCTCGTGGTACACGATGGCACCTGTGCAGGTCATGGAGCTCAAATGAATTAGTAGCCGTGTTCCTGTGCTTTTGGGTATGACGCAGTTCATTTCAAGTGTACGACATCATTTGGCTTACCGCTTGCGCGCTAAGTCAATTCTAGGTTCGAAGCGAACAGCGATTTAATCAGACAATTTCAAATCTAACTCGAACACTGCATATCACACATTGTTGAGTAGAATGAACATATTTATGATGACCCCACTAACCTGCACAATTTATATATTTTTTATTGAAACAGGGTGTGTACAAATGTCGTTCTTTGTAGTTCGAAGGGAAGTGCAAGCAACTTCAAATAGCAGCAGCATGCAACTTTCTGTAGAATGCAAGTGATAACCTGTAAAATTTACCAGGTTTTAAAATTTACTTTACAGTTAAACTCTTTTATAAAATGCATGCTCTGGGCAGCAGTTCTTGTTATAAAATGCATGCTCTGGGCAGCAGTTCTTGTCTTTTATATGGGATGTCTCTCATAAACAGGGGACATTGTATCCATTTTCCTATCTCCCATGTTTTATTGTAGGCATACCGGCATCTCTTATACCCATTTGTCTTCCATATCACTGTCTCGTATAAAGTAGTTTGGCTGTACTTAGAGTGTATTAGCTGGAGTAACAAGCTTTCAAACTTAAAAAAAAAATATGATGAATAAATGCGAGAGTAGTATGTATGTTCATTGAACCTTGAAGTGGGGCTTCACGACACTGCAGATTCTTTCTACATATTTGTATTCATGATATAGCCCCCTTTACTGCAGTGAAACTATTTTCACTGGGGGGGGTTACACACAAACTAATATACACCTACTAATTCATTTGGAATACTTCAAAATTTTTAGTAATTTAAATTCGCATCGAAGCAAATTCAAATACTGAACTGCTCGTTCGAATATTCATAGCGCATGAATATTTGGACAAGCGTAATCATTTGTTGAGAAAAGAGCAAGCAATTTCTAGCTGACATTGAAATTTTGTTGCTAATTCCATGCCACGTGCTGGGCTGTGATGTTTGGCTTTCGTGTTTATCGGAACCTCGACTACCAATCGACAGCAGTTTCTGACCAGGTTGAAAAAGTATTGCAGGAACCCTTTATTTCAACAACTGAACAGACTTCTTTCTGCCTTCACCTGCAGGAATACCTTGGCTCAGACGAGACCCTGGACACACGCCAGCTTATGCTGAAGAAAGCCGAGTGGGCACGCAGTATCAACGACCCCAAGGCAGCTGCGGACTTTTACCTGCTGGCCGGTGAACCCCTGAAAGCAGTCGAGATCGCAGGAAAACAGGGCTGGACTAACATGTAAGTGAGGACTAGTAGGATCACAAACAAACTCTCTGAAGACAGTCAGGACATTATAAGAACAGTAGTTCTCGTAGGAGCGTGCGATGAAGCTCTCAGCCCGGAGATTGTTCTGTGAGCATTGTGCAATGGAGTTCTTGAAATGCGACGGCAGCGCAAAAGCGCATAGCCTAGCGACCAGTGGTAGCTACATTGGGCTCGGCCCCATCTGTAAGAGATCACAGAGCGAAAAGGAAGCACGTGTCTGACCCTTCTTCAACTATGCTTCTACTTGTGAGAACAGTTCAAAAGGCAGTGTAGATGAATATGCTCCTTATTGCTGGGCGATTTGGTGAGTTACTGACCGGTTAAGGGGGCGCACACAAAATCTAAAGAAAGTTGGCGGTGCCCACTTTTTGTCCCATTGCCAAAAATGCATGTGTGAGCCTATGTTTCGTGAAGCCAAAACAAATTAGCTCGTGAACTCTCGAAGGCGTACCACATAAATAAGTAAAAAATGCCAAGCCCAAGCCTGCGCGGTACATGCAGCACTGTCACAGCGAAAGCTGGAAGAGCAGCCTCTCGAAGCTTTTTTTAAACACTTTTTGGGTAACTGCTACAAGCACACTTGCTGGGTACCCACTACGCCTTAAGTAATCATAACTTCTGTGTAGTAGGCTAGCATTCACTATGCTATTCTTCACCATTCTTCGGAGATGCGTGATATCCGCTTAACATTTGTAAGGAATTTTGTGCCAATTTTTCATGAAGTGGCTGACGATGATGAAGAATTACGCCTGAAGTAGGTATGCACCACAGTTAATAGGGGAACAAGAACAGGCTTTTGTAATGGGTCGAAACATTGGAAATTGTGCTCATTACACAATTTGCATTGTGTGATGCCTGGTTGTTGCTTTGCTGCTTTAAAGCACTTTAATACAGTCGAGCTCACATATAACGGGCCGCTTAGGCTGAACTTTCGCTTAAATTGAACAATATCCATAGGACCATAAAAATATACATTGTTTCAATGACACAAAATCGCACTTACAACGAACGTCTCTGAGCGCAAACGGAGTCAGCACTCTGCCGACTTCCCGGGAAACCACTTTCATCCATGGATAAGGCGAGGACTACGTGCTCATAGATTCTTTTTGTTAAACGCTGACCCCGCCTCTGCGCCCCCTCTGGTTGCCCCTCTCCCCGACCGCTTTGTTACGCACCCTTCCGTCCTTTCTCCCTCGCTACTTCGAGCATCCCACATCACCAGATGTGGCCCGTGTTTTCACACTTCCACCCATATTTCGAAGACCGGTCAGCCATCTGCGCTGTTTTTGATCAATGGTACTGTCAATTACGTCGCTGGCCTAGAGTGACTAGACCATTTGCCAACATCGTCTGTATCCGATCGTCTGCGTCTTGTCTTATCGCATCGTTCTAGTGCACACGCATATGCTACCCCACCCACTCTGATAATTCGCGATTATTTTCGTGTTTAGGACCTCTTCTCACTTACTTCGCACTTGGCTCAGCATGCCCTCCACACGCGCGCGAAAGGGTAAAAGCGGCTGTTAATTTGTGTGGAACGAATCGCGAAATATCGAAGTCGGTGAGGCCACGTGAACCCGGCAACGCAACAACACAATTCTTCAACCATGGCCGCCAATTCTTTGAACACCACACGCGCGCCGATCCAGGCAGCTGTGTTCAGACCTCTGGGTGCATCTACGCGCGAGTAGCGCGTTTCGCGGACCTTTCAAGCAAGCTGCCCAACCTGCCTCCTTCCCGCGTGTTTTGGTTTTCAAGGTTGCCTTCCCGCCCTATCCTCCCCTCTCTTCACTCTATCGCAACTCCTCGCCCTTCTCTCACAAATCGGCTCTCCTCTCTTGACACAACTCTTTCACCCGTCTCCACCGCTCCGCGACGTCAACTACGCTGACTGGAATTCAGAAGTTTTGTTTTCTGACCAGCAAACGGGCCCAGAGCTGTACCACACATTCTGGCATGTGTGTTCCGCGTCTTGCTGGCTCTAGGTGCGCGTGTGTCATCAGGATGGCGGACTGGCGTGTTAATCCAGAAAAAGCCTTGCATGCTTTTTCCTGTCGCTCAGCAAAACTTCGAAAGTGTGACCCCTTGGCTTGGGCGTAAAACGCGCGTTAGGTGCCGCGTTTCGGAGCGCTTGCTCATGCCTGTTGACCACCTGGTAGCCAGCTTGCCACTTCGGGTGTCTTGGTATTGAGATGTGGAGATGGTGAATATTTCGTGAGCGGCGGTGATGGCTACATGCGCGCGAAACTGTTTTCGCGAGGCCGACTTCGTCGACGTCGGGCCCGATGCCGAGCCTGAAGATTCCGAGCAGGAAAACTCCGGCGGGGATTTGTGGCAGCGCGTCATTGACTCCGACCTGGCAGAGCGGGTGGGACATCAGTTGCGATGGTTTAATTATGGTCGATGATGATGCTGACACCGCAGAACCGTGCACAGATTAGGGCATTGTGAATTAAGTACGCGGCAAGAGCGATTTGGAGGAATCGGATTGCGAGAACGACGAAACTTAGGAGCCAGTGCCTCATGCAGCTTATGCCGTGGGTCTCGGTGAAGAGCAGGCTGCCGTTTGAAATAAAATCTAGACCTCCCTTATCGCTTCTGCTCTTCGAAACACGTGCATCACAGACTTTTTTGGGCAAAAAGTTTTGTGTTTTCACTCGCAACGTTTTAAAAGCTGTGTTTTATTTACTACGAACTTCGGGATACAGCGAATGGATGCCGCGTCAGGCTCAGGTTCGTTATAAGCGGGCTCGACTGTACTCGTATTAACAGGATTTCTTTCCCGACATCAAGCCTGTCTAAGGCAAATTTGCGAATCAGTCCAAAGCACCGGCATGGCGCAGCGGTAGAATACTGGGCTGGCATGCAGTGGACCCATTAGAATTTCATTGGACCCGGGTTGGACCCATTGGACTCGCAGGACCCGAGTCAGAATCCCATTATGTCCTTGGCATTTTTTATTTGAGCTTTTTTTTCTTATTTCGTGTGAGAGCGCTTACGGACACCAGCGGTAGCAGCGGAAAACTACAGCACCGCGTGTGACCCCTGTGGTGATCTCATAACTGCTTTCAATGTAGAAAGGAACTGTCGGTGTTTGTGAAACATCTATCTGGATATGTGCTTGGTATGTCGGCTCATCACTGCACTATGTATTTTGTTGCAACCATTGCAATAAGTCAACTGTTAGCAGCGCCTTTTCTGTGTTCTTTCGTGTGTTCATCTTAGTGCAGAAATCAAGATCTAATTGAAATAGAGGAGGAGGTGGCATTCCCGTTCTTTCTGAATGGTATTTTTTTTTACCATTATCTCACATCCGAGATGTTAAAAAGTGTTTGAGCATATGACACGTTCATACTTGTTTCTCCAACACCGTGATTGGCTTCAACATCTTGTGTCTGCTGAGGCCTGTTGGTCGTTAATCTATTTACTTCACTTGATTTCTTCATATTCCTACTAATTAGTTCAATGGTATTATGTACATCTGTAGGCTTGTGCATATAGTAAATTTTAGGTTCCAATAGAATTTCAAGCGAATAATTTTGAATTTAATTAAAGCAGTATATATCAGTGATTATAAAAAAAAACTGGGCATACTTGTGATCGCCCATCTAACTTGCACAGTATTTTTAAACATTGGAACAAAGACTGCACAAATGACATGTTTTTTGGTTCAAAGAAAGAAACAATAACTGAATAGTAGCAGGACTTGACTTTTAGTAGAATGCAAGGGATGTTACACTTTAAAATTTGCAATACTTAGAGCATATAAGCCGGTATAAGAAGCTTTTTAACTTACAAAACTGTAAATCGATGTGAGGGCGATATGTTCATTTTAGCTTGTAAATAAAACTGCGCCGCAATGCTCATTTTTTTATAGATGTTTTTGCCGCGTAGCACTTACTTACTGCAGTGAAACCATCTTCACAGGGGGCATTTACATGCAGAGTAACATGCAACATGTTCATTTCTATTGCTTTGAAATTTTCAATGATTTAATTTCAATTCTAATTGAACTCTAATACCATAATACTCATTCGAATGTTTGTACAAGAGTAGTTATCTGAAGCCCATTCGTTTTTCTACGCAGACTCATCGATCTGTCCCAGAGGTTAGATAAACGTGAAAAGGAGGCTCTTACCCTTTGTGCTCGGCTGCTTGTGAACCAGAAGCAACACATGGTCGCCGCCGATGTTTTCCAAAGGATTGGTGACACTGAAAGCCTCGTCAAGCTCTACGTCGAGGCTGACCAGTGGGACGAGGTGGGTGCAGCAGAGCTGTTGGTGGCAGAAAACCACCACTTTTAATTAGATAGCATTAAAGAGCCCATTTCGTGCCAATTCTGAAGCACCGTGGAACGACTCTCTGCACTTGCGATAGAGCATGACATATGTAGTGTGAAACACCGGGTACCACGGTTTGCTGGCCTTCCTCTAAGAGACACTGATGCGTCCTTCACAGACACTGGAGGCGTCAGTCAGAGACTTTGCGCGTGTCCAACAGCGGGCGGTGCCCTCCTTTTCGAGGGTCTCGGCGCCTATAAAAGGCTGGCGCATTTAAGGTCGGTGCCTTACTCTGAAGCACCGTGGAACGACTCTCTGCACTTGCAATAGAGCATGACATATGTAGTATGAAACAACGGATACCGCGGTTATGCACTGCGCTCGAACTCGCCTCTCGGAAGTCGTAGTGCGCTGAACTCTGCTTATGGTGTCGCATTGTAGAAGACAAATTCGAACTTCGTAAACTTCACGCTAGCATACATGTGAAAGCAAGGAAGCCACAGTATGTTAATTTCAAACACCGAATGGCGCCCCTCACTGATTGCTCAGAACAGTGCACGGGCATTTCACGCATCGGCAGGAAACCCGGGGCCAAGCCCAGTGCACGTCATGTCACTTCAGCGACTGCTTGGAACACCGATAGAAGTAGCTAGTAGTTTCGCCCGTCAACACCCCAAAATACGTGACAAAGCACACTGCGTGCTGATATATCACTGTTTTGTTTATTTTTTGTTATAATATATTTATATTTTTTCCAAGAAGTCTCAATACTTCAAATAGCAAAATTTGGGTGTAAATATAACTGAATAAATAGCAAATACTGTTCAAAATCCATGCGGAAGTTCGAATATGTATTTGCACACTTCGGCTATGTTAGCTGTTGATATTTTGTAGGTGATGTGTATATGTCCATACAAATCTATCTCCCAAGTTATTTTACCTTCACAGTTTTGTGTCAGTACTCTTTTAAAAGGGCTTTAAGTTTTGGGCAGAATGGTTATTTTATGCAATGCCAGTAATAAATACCCAGCTACTTTGGCCACCCCTAGCCCTGGGCTTTGCCGTGAAAATTGCCTGCTCTTGTCGATATCGCTAACCTATCATGACGTTAAGCCCAGTTTGTTCTAGTGGCTGCATTCTCTCCACAGGCATTTGCAGCTGTCGGGCAGAATGCCGAGCTTCGTGCGAAGATTTCTGGCGACTACGCAAACTGGCTCGCAGAGCACGATCGTTTCGTTGATGCCCAAAAAGGTTGGTGCCATTCTTTTCCCGGCATTGACACTGTGCCTTGTTGTGCCCTAACCCTTAATTTCTTTGCAGCTTTCTACGAAGCTGGGCGTCCGGATGAAGCACTGAAGGTGCTTGAACGCCTCACCCAGTATGCCGTCGATGAATGTCGATTTCGTGATGCTGGCTACTACTACTGGCTACTCTCTCGGCAGATTCTCGAGTCTGCAAGCAGAGAGAGTAAGTAGTCATTTCAATTGCATGGAATCGAATCTTTGCTGTCATGTTAAGTATGTGAAGATTGATAGGAGTAAAAGTTGCTCTAAAACAGCTTGACTAGCCCCCTCTTCTTACATGAGGGATCGGATGCAGTGAAATAAGAAATTAAAAGCATGGCATACTGAAATGTGGCACTGTGAATCAGTACAATAGCAGTAACCAGATTTATTACATGATGTAAATGTAAACAGCACACAGTAGTTATTTAACAAGACATCACAAGGTAGAAGAGAAGATATTGTAATAAAAAACTGTGTTGTGGTTTGAGAAAAGTTACAACGCGGCTTACGAATCTTGCTCTGCGTACAGCCACCTCTCATTTCAACGCGCCGACAGCTCAGTGCACAGCACGCGTTCTTATTCAAGATGTTTGGTACGCCGTTAACTTTGTTGTTCTCCCACGTTCATCTCACGATGTCATACTAGGATGGGATTTCCTTTCTACCCATCAGGCCCTCATCGACTGCGCTCGTGCTGAACTCCTGTTGACGAATCCGTGCCTTGATATTGACCACCACAGTCCCTCGAAAGTGTCTGCCGCAGCTGACGTCCGCATCGCGCCGTTGTCCGCCGTCCTAGTGCCTGTGTTTTCCCCTGCTGCCACTAACTCGACGCTCCTGTTCCAACCAACTATAGCTAGTGTGCAACACCGAACCATCATCCTCCCGTTTGCCGTCATCAACTTTTCCAATGGTTCGACGGTACTTTATGCGTGCAACGTTTCTGCTTGTTTGTACATCCTGCTACGCGGCGAGTGTCTGGGAAGCCTCGAGACCTTAAATTGTATTTTCGAAGACCCGATCTATCCAGACAAGCCATTTTTACCGACTTCTGCCATTACACCCGCAACTGACGCTAATGAACCTATGAATGTATTCCGCAAGTCCATTGATTGCAACCTCACGCCTGGGCAGCAGGAACAGCTGATCAAGCTCCTACAGCGTTTTCGAGCCTCATTTGACCACAATCAGCCTTCCTTAGGTCGAGCGTCATATGTTGTTCACCGTATAGATACCGGTCAAGAGACGCCATTACGGCAGCGTCCATATCGTGTGTCAACTACCGAACGCCGTGCCATCAATGAACAGGTTGACGACATGCTGACACGTGGCATAATCGAACCGTCAAGCAGTCCCTGGGCCTCTCTAGTTGTATTGGTGAAGAAGAAGGACGGATCCATCAGGTTTTGCGTGGACTGCCGACGTCTCAACCGAATCACGTACAAGGATGTCTATCCGCTGCCACGCATTGATGATGCCTTGGACTGCCTACAGGGAGCCGAATTTTTCTCTTCTTTAGATCTGCGCTCTGGATACTGGCGGGTACCCATGGCAGAGGCCGATCGCGAAAAAACAGCTTTCATCACGCCCGACGGGCCTTACGAATTCACAGTCATGCCCTTCGGCTTCTGCAACGCGCCAGCTACTTTCGAGCGAATGATGGACTCTATCCTTCGTGGCCTCAAATCGAACGTTTGCCTTTGTTATTTAGATGATATTGTCGTCTTTTCAACTGATTTCGCAACCCATTTAATCCGCCTTGAGAAAGTCCTCGCGTGTATTTCTGCCGCGGGGCTGCAACTGAATGTAAAGAAGTGCCATTTCGCCGCTCGAAGCTTACGATACTTGGCCACGTGGTTTCAAAAGACGGCATTCTTCCTGACCCTGCCAAACTTACAGCCGTTTCAGCGTTTCAAAACCGACCACCATGAAAGAGCTCCGAAGCTTCATAGGCCTTTGCTCTTACTTCCGGCGCTTCGTCCGCAATTTCGCGATGATCATCCCTCCTTTGACCAAACTCCTCGCCGGCTATAGAGACCTTTAAGCCTGGTCTGCCACCTGTGACGATTCTTTCAATGAACTGCGCCGCCTCCTCACGTCGCCGCCTATTCTGCGACACTACGACCCATCGGCACCCACAGAGATCCACACCGATGCTAGTGGTGTCGGGCTAGGCGCTATTCTTGCACAGCAGAAAGACAGCTTCCAAGAGTACGTGGTTGCCTACGCAAGCCGAACTCTTAGCAAAGCCGAAATCAACTATTCCGTCACTGAAAAGGAATGCCTCGCCATTATTTGGGCGATAGAGAAATTTCGACCTTACGTGTACGGGCGCCCTTTTGACGTCGTGACTGACCACCACACCCTCTGCTGGTTGTCGTCACTGAAGGATCTAAGCGGTCGCCTCGCCCGATGGGCATTACGCCTCCAAGAATATAATATTCGCGTGATCTATCGCTCCGGCCGGAAACATTCGGACGCAGACGCCCTATCCCGTTCGCCCCTACACCCTGACCCGGACTGCTGCGAAAGTCTAACCTGTGATGCCACTGCGGTCACCATCACCATGCCATCTGAGCAACGCAAGGACCCTTGGGTTGCTTCGATTCTAGACATCCTGGCTGGGCGGACGACTTCCCCCCATTCTCGTACGTTGCGTCGGCAAGTAGAGCACTTCGCCACTCGCGACGAGGTGCTGTACCGACGCAACTACGCACCCGGTGGACGTCAGTGGCTACTCGTGATTCCACGTCATCTGCGATCCGAAATTTGTTCCACGTTTCATGACGACCCCCAATGTGGCCACGCAGGTTTCCTGAAGACTTATTCTCGCATACGTCTCCAATATTACTGGCGTGGCATGTACCGTTTTATACGACAATACGTTCAGGCCTGCTCGACGTGCCAGAGACGAAAAACTCCCCCTTATCACGCCAGGGGTACCTTGTTACCCTTACCATGCCCATCCCGACCATTCGACCGCGTCGGCATCGATATCTATGGTCCCCTTCCCAACACTGCTGACGGTAACCGCTGGATCATAGTTGCCGTCAACTATCTCAAGCGGTATGCCGAAACTTCATCCCTTCCTTCGTTTACAGCAAAAGACGTTGCGACTTTCGTTCTTCACAACATCGTATTATGTTATGGAGCACCTCGGGAGTTACTAAGCGATCGTGGTCGCGTATTCTTGTCAGACGTCATCACAGCATTGCTGCATGAGTGCCACGTCGTTCACCGCGCTACAAGCGCCTATCATCCCCAGACCAATGGAATGACAGAGCGCTTCAACCGCACCCTTGGTGACATGCTCTCTATGTGTATCTCGTCAGACCACTCTAATTGGGACCGAGTGCTCCCGTTTATCACGTTCGCCTATAATACCGCCATTCAAAACACTACTGCGTTCTCTCCTTTTTTCCTCCTTTATGGACGCGAACGTTCTTGCACTATGGACACCATTCTTTCGTACAAACCTGACTCCTCAGAGTCCACGACTTTGTCTCAAGCCGCTACATACGCTGAAGAATGTCGCCAACTGGCAAGATAGTTCACAACCCAAGACCAAGGACGCTTAAAGCACCACCATGACGCATCAAATAACACTACTTCCTACGATCCAGGTTCACTCGTCTGGCTGCATGTCCCTTCTGCTACACCTGGCCTTTCTACCAAGTTGGTCCCCAAGTATCACGGCCCATATCGTGTGCTACAAAAAACGTCACCAGTGAATTACCTCATTGAGCCACTGGAACCATCTTCTGACCAACGTCGTCGTGGCCAGGAAATTGTCCACGTCTCGAGACTTAAGCCCTGCTACGACCCTCCCGTGTTTACTTGTCCATAGGTCGCCAGAATGGCTCCTTATTTCGCGGGGAGTAATTGTAATGAATCTGAATAACGGACGCTCTGCTGGTAATGAAGAAGACGATGATGATCGGTGGCTGTAGTAGTAGCTCGCGCACGCTGCTCGCCATTAGCCAGACCTGCCTGATAAAGCACATTTTGCCAAGCTGCGTCTGAACCTTTCTCGACGTGCAACACCTCTATTTTAATATACGTATTGTTACAAACGTGCTGTGGCCCACTGGCTGAAAGGCTCCCAGAGGCAGTACCTGGAGCCAGACTACTTAGAAGCCACCGCACGACTGGCCTGCAGTAGCATGTGGAACGCGTTTCGCGTTGTGCAGTGCTCTCGCCCTCTTGCTAGCCTTCCTCCAAGGGACACCGGCGTCCGCCTGAGACACTGGGAACATCTCTCAGAGACTCTGGATATGTAGGAAGCACGTAGCTACACCCTTCTCCTCGAGCGTCTCGGTGCCTATAAGAGGCCGAGGCATCGCTACTCCTCCTCGAGCGTCTTGGCACCTATGAGAGGCCAAGGCATCGCTAGATCAAATGCGCCGGCCTCTTATAGGCCAGGGCATCCGATCTAGCGGCTTCCTCATCTACATTCTGTACATATGTTGTAAACATAAATGTTTTGTTTCCTTCTGGCTGCCTTGCCACTGCCTGGATGCTCCCTGCCTGGCGTTGGCCCTCGCGACACACTACCCAAGAGACTGTTGGAGGCCTCTCTCTTCGTAACAACTGGTTGGCAGCAGTGGGACGGTATTGTACTTTGCAACTTCAGCCAGCTGAAGCGGGGACAATGCATCGGAACCCATGACTGCAGCAACGTGAGTGTCGGACTTTTCCCCTTTAAGATTTGCCAGGCTTTTAAAGATAGATTTGAAGCTTGAAGCTGGCAGGTTTTCTTCATCAATTTTCAGCCTATTTACGTAATTGCACTTGGTGATATCGATGGAGAATAGATCAGGAGAAGAGTTTGACGCCTGAGCTTGTGGTCATGGACCTCAATTCACTACACAAGCCTGAGTTATTATTGCTATGCGTGGAATTGGGAGTGGACATGGGGAACGCTATAAAAAAACTGCAGATCATTCAGGCATTACTTGCCTCAGCAGTAAATGAAAGCGAGCTTCAGGAATCGTGGAAATTATTAAAGAGCGCCAGGAAAAGAGGAAAAGCGGCCGACTGAAGCGAAAGAGCATGAGGCAAAGGAAGAAAACAGGCGTATCGATAAAATATAAATACTTTTGCTTTAGGTTCAATTAAAGAGGCGTGAGCTTCAGACTCTGCTGGCAAAACGTGTCGGCGGTCAGGAAACAGTTATTGTAAAAAGAATATACCTGGCATGAGAAACATTGAATGCACGGCTGAACTGGATAGTGATAACTGCGTCGTTGGCCAGTTCGAGATTACAGCTGGTTGTTCACAAGCCTAGCTGAAAATCGAAATGATTTGATTTCTCGGCACATGGCAGATGCAGCATCTTCAGCTCAGCAGGAACAGTCGCACTCATCAAAGCATCGAGTATACAGTCGGAGGTACTTCCATCAGGGTGTACTGATTTGGATGGGCAAGCTGTCTGGAAACAAACTGTCAGTTGTATGGAGTATAGCGATAAAGCTGCAGAAAGTGACAAAAGATGCGGTAACACATTGTCAGTGCACACCCTCTTCGGCAGCAAGGATGCTGACTCGTTTCCTGAGATGGCTGTGATTGCAGAAGGCACTGCCTCAGGGAAACTTAGTCTGATGGGTTTTTTGGGCCAGAGGACGTTTGCATGCGGGTAAGGGTCGTTTCGACGTACCTGTCTCCATATGAATGGGGACAAATACATAAGATGTGACTACCTCTTTGCTATCCTGAGGACAGAGATTACGTAAAGGTTCCAGGTGGTTTCACATGGTCTTTTAGACACGCGTCCCAAAGGACTTGTTTCAAAGAGTGTGTATCGGGTTGGGTCAGGAGGTAAAAGGGTTGCCCCGCCTGGTTTGGGACGCGATCACTTGAGCAGGTAGTGAATTCTTCCCCCTCTCGTCTGCCAGCTTTATGGATTATAGTAAAGTGAGCCTGGCAGGTTTTAGGGTGAATTGTCTGGCGCTCGCGGGATTCGCTGCGATGGCGCATCTGCAGAGGGCGAGCCCAGAGGCCAGAACCGAGACCACGACGCCAAGCTGGGGCCGAGGCTACTCACCAACGGCTGTTCCGAGCGTCTCCAAGAGCGGACACTTCAGACTCCAAAACAGTGACTTTCTGGACAGTGGATGCAGACTCTTGTTTACCAGCAATTTGCGCACTTGCACTGCTGGAGGAGTTCTTGCCTGCTATGCTTGCTTCGAAAACTCTGTTTGAAATCTTCAATGATCATGTTTTCTGCCAAAAAATTGTGAATTTCTTCACACTGTCTATTACTCAATTTTTTTTATTTTACTAGAAAGTATGGGCGAAAAGTTGCATCATGACGTGCTGACGCAGCGAGGAGCAGGCAACACGCTACCCGCTTGTCACTACTGTATTGCAGTGAAGACATTTTATTTTTCGCAGGCACGCATTTTAGTTGATTACGCCTTTTTTGTTTTGTTTTTATTGTTCCTTTTTGCAATTGAAGTAGCGAGTCTTGGCGTTCCCTCTAGTTTGCGGCAAAACTGTGACCCTTTAATGCTGGAAGACACATCCCTCACAGCAGCAAACTAGCCAGCGCTGCTAACAACCAGCTCTGATTACACTTTGAATAATTTCAAGTTCTTTGCACCCCACTTTTTGTATTTTCTGTTAATTCGAAATCCACTTAATTCGCAGATTTCCCACAGCCCCAGTGACTTCGAAATAATGAGGTTTTACTTAAAAGTGATACAGAAATGTAAACTTAGAACTAAGGCATATCAAGCTAGTTAGTACTTGTTGGCAGTTGGCAATTTGATACTTGGGTTACATTAATACTACAGGGTTAATTATGCATATAATAGATAACTAAAATATATTTTATAAATGCACTGATAGAATGTTTGTGGAGTAGTCATGATACTCAGTCTTCTTCTAAGGCGCAAATGAATGATAATTCATGAAAACTGCGACAAAGAATGTTCAACTAGGCAAATTCACATTGCCAACATGGTTCACCACTGTTCCAAACATATTACTGCACATGTTGTGGCATTGTAAAAACTACACAGTTGACACAGGGAAATTAGTGTGAGCGCCGTATTGCAACTGGTTGTTCATCCTTGGCAGCATAAACCACTCATAACGCTAGATCAAAAGGCAGTAAAATGCGAATCTGTGCCTTGATGTTATGACATTCAAACCAGCTACTAAAGGTGCAACTATGAGGCAGCATATTAAAAGAGGATGATTCAAAGCAGGTGACAGTCGGGCTTGCAGAGTGTTATATGCCTCTAAGATAACTGCCGATCCAAACGTAATCCTCGACGACCTTTCTGTTTCTCTTTTACTTTCTGCATACCCCCCACCCCAGCCTCTCTCTTAGCAAGAGACATTGTCTACAGATCGGTGGATAATAAATTATTGCTTTGAAGTGAATTCAAAGTGAATAAAGGTTTGTTTGCATAGTTTTGAACAGAATAGTTCAAACATAGTACACTTGAGCCCCTTTAGATAAGTCGGAAAGCAATTCTAGCAATTTACATGAGGTGTCCCTTAAAGCTGGATGCCATGTATGCATTTTCTTATCAACCCTTATTGCAGTGTAGGCATGTGGTGTGTCTAATACCCAGTTTATTAGATCAGTCTCTCTTATAAAGGGTTCGAGTGTGTATGGGTCACGCCAATAGTACCAATCGTGGTGCTCGACAAAAATCAATTTCTCTAAAGAACTTTAAGAAAGTCACACACATATACATCTTAGTTGTACATTATTTCCCCTAAGTAATTTGAGCAACAAAAGTTTTTAGAATATGTGAGCTCTATTTGAATTCACAAAATGTTTAACAAACCAGGTACAAAAAAATTGACTATTAATCAGTCTTTCCAGGCATTCTTTCAATACTTTCTTTTTTGTGTTTTTTGAGCATCGTGGTTTCATTATAGGTCATTCTCTTATAATACCTTTATATTTACTACTCCATAGCACCTTCGTAATGTTAAGTAAATAGTAGTGTTTTCGAGAATTTTAGTACAAAAGACAATTGTTGATCAAATGCAGGAATTATTTTTATAAAACTCACCATAAAACGTACTATTTGCTAAATTGGTTGTTTTGCATCTGTTTTGTGAATAGGCTCCAAAATAAAAGTCTGAAGGTGGACACAACGTTACTTTTGCCTTATGTTGAGACGTCTGTGACAGCATAAGGTGTTCAAAAAAAAAATTTGCAGGAACGCGCGTACGATTGGAAGTCGTATCAACTTTTCGGAGAGCAATTTTATAATCCAAGTACGTTTTGTCTTAGTTGAGAAAATTTTTTTTGAAGTTTAATGCCGCAATTGCATAGTATTTTTATGTAGACAATAAAACCAACTGAATTCACTACATAAAAAAAAGGTTGTGTACTGATATCACATTATTTTCAGTAGCTTTTATCGCTACCTTATATTGTTTATTAGATATAAAGGTGGTAATAAACAAGAGTAAAAATATAACAATGCCACTAGCTTAGATGCCATAATTATCTCACTTTTTAACGAGAGGATTATGTTGCGTGTAATTTTTACTGCACATCCATACGTTGTAAAACTATTTAAGGCTGATAAAATGAAATTGCACAATTATCTGCTTTTCTTTATATTGATCCTATTTTTGAAAAGTACTGTCTATAGTTTCAGAAAATGTCATTTTAACTATTGTTATCCTGTAAAGGTGCTGCAAGTTGTACTCGGTGATGTTGATTTTTTATATTTTCAAGAAAATATGCCTATACATTCTTTAAATGAATCTGAAGTCTTACAAGTTAACACAGGGCTGATAATTTAGAGCCTTGGGGCCTCACTACAAAAGCACATGTGCTAGAAGGTGTTGGAGTCAATTTTACATTCAAGCCGATGGACTTTTCTTTTTGCATTTCCAGGTGATGCTGCTAGCCAGGAAGCACTAATAAGCCGCTCAGCGAAACTTCAGGATCTGGCCGATGTCTACTACATTTACCACAACATTCACCGTTATATTGTGAGCAATTCTTGTTTGTTTTGCTATTTTCTGGAAAATTGCATGCTGTACTGGTTCACACCTGATAAAATTAAAACTTCAATCTCGCACGGTGTCTTTTCTTTTTGACAGCTGCCTTATAATGTACATGTGGCATTTTTGGCAGTGTCCTAACATAACTCTGATGATTTAATTTGGTGCGGCTTCCCTGTGAATAATGGATGTTGTTTGTGGAATTTTTTTTGGCGGAAGCCAGAAAAATGAAAACAAATTGAAATTGTGCTTCTTTTATGGCAATTCTTGCAAAAGATTAACAGGTACCAGAGGTTCATTCAGATGCATCCCAACTGTGGTTAACTTTGCAGACTCTGTTCTTTGCCGAAAAGCACTTTAAATGTGTTCTGGGCATGTTGATGAAATTATGTGCAAGGCATTATTGCGAAGAAGCAAATAAGGCTGTGGTGTCTACAACCCTCACTTATCTTCTTCTGCATTTGCTAAAATATTTTCCACCCAAGAAAGGTTTTTACATTAAAGATGAGGAATGAATGAATGAATGAATGAATGAATGATTTTTATTGTACTCATATCCTATACAAAATAAGCACAAACTGTATGGTCCCACAGCCAAAGGCTAGTGCAGGTCCCATTGAAAGTATACATAACTGAAACTGTAATAGTTCTAATTAAAAATAAACAGAAGTAAACAATTCAAATTTGATATCTTCAAATTTGAATTGATTGAGGAAGTGTGTTGTGATGCAAAAACTCGCGAGTAGTGTGCAATGTTGCCACAACGTTCTTTGTCATATTGCGGCAACGTCACGTCAACATTCGGTCCTACTAGGACTAGCCAGGACTTGAATTGACTGCTTTTCATCGTCTCTCCATTAGGAGGAGCCGTTCACGGCATACCTGCCCGAAGCCCTGTTCAACATGTCTCGCTATCTGTTCCACCAGCTCATTCATCAGTCAATACGGGGTGTTTCACTCGTGTATCCTTCGAAAGGCATGAACTTTCTAAAGCTCATTGCATTGCTCAAATGTTGTGTGTTCGCTTCTGGCTGTTTTTGCGGCATTGAGAGCAACATCGACATGTGCAGAAAAGTGAGTGCTCAGACTGTTACATTTTTGATGGTTTGCCCTGAAAACATTTAGTGCAACATGGAAGCCCAAAGCTGTGACCCTTCGACCATGGTTAACGCTTCACTTTAGCATTTCTTTTAACCATATTACGAACCGATATTGCCATTTTCGAATGGTACTAACTGTCCTGCAACTGGTACGGTGGTTCAATTTGAACTGAACCTTACAAGTAATTCAAAATAACCAAGAAATGACGTATCCAAACTAAAATGGGAAGCTTCTTGAGAATATTGGTCTCAGACTCGTTTTCTGCATGACATCCAATGGCAAGAGAAACTTTACACGCACTAAAAGGAAAAGCACCTGCACACTTCGTAGCCTCGGTACGGCAAATAGTGCACAGTGAGGCGCCAAGCTGCTAGCATGGCTGAGCATTAATGCTATTGCTACATGAGAAGCATGACATTTTTCAAGCCTCTTTCATGCCATCTTTGTATTCTATGCGTATCTGCGTGGTCTTACATGTAGAGCCCATCACTACTACATGCAACTTGTGAGCTTCTGCAGCTTTGCTATGCGCAGATTGTAATCGTCATGTTAATATCAATTGCATTGTAAGATTGCATATTTGAGTATAGTCTGAGTCTAACCGATCTTTAAAAAAATTACAAATTGAGCTCTGGTAACTTCTTCGAAGCCTAATGTTTAAGACCTGCTTAGTCATTGACTAATGCTTGCAGCCAAGAGCACTCACTCATTGATGCAATGTATAGTGACAGTCAGTATTGTAGGTGTCATTATGCTAATGCTGCTGAATTAATAAAATTTATAACCATTTATGCTTAGGAGATCAAATTTTTAATTCAGCAATAGAAAAAAAGCACCCCTTCAGATTTTTTATATAAGTAGCATACCAAATTGATCTCTAAATTTCTAATGGACATTTGTTTTGGGTGTTGAGCACCTGCAAATTTTCTGCAACAAAGTTTACTAGTGTTCCTTCTTTCAATATTTTTATAATTCCAACATGTGCTGGCATTTCTCCCTTGTTTTTCCATGATAGAATTGTCTGCAAGTTTTCATGTCTGTCGTGCACTAGTGTCGGGAGCAGTGTATTCTGTAAAGCGCAGGGATCGCAACACGACTTGTATCCTTAATGCACTTGCAACACAGTGGCGTGCTATATGCTCTGTCCAAGCAGAGCCGTAACCTTGGCGCCCATCGGCTTGCCCGACACTGCTACGAGCGGCTACAGAACCTCCACGTGCCACTCCGATTCAGGGACACGTTGGACCTTGCTGCGCTGACAGTCCGATCAAAGCCCTTCAGCGATGCCCAAGTAAGTCTGCACTGAAAGGCGGGCTTGCTTTTCATGTACGTAGTAAAGATGTGGGAAAATGTAACTTGCAATAACTGAGCAATGGACATGTTTTACCGTGGAGCTTTTTTAGTCCACTCTGTGCAGTTTTGCCGGTAATGCCATTCCTGGTAATGCGTTACTTTTTCGGTAATTTAGAAACATGCTTATTACCATTTTGGTACTTTTATGGGTGATTTATGTTGACATGTTTCGGTAACTTGAGGTGTCACATCACTTGTTACTTTTTATTAAACTTTCATAGGAGTTTTACACAAAGATCGTATACATCGCATTTCCATAGCTATTCTTTTGTTGCAGCAACAGACTGCTGTCAGCCCGCCGGGCACTGATAATAGGAGGATCATCCAACGCATCCATCAAATGGCTATTTACCAACTATAGATGCGTGCGTATTCACTGAAAAGCAATGCAAGATGTCCAATAACTGCTTTTAAATAGAAATGTTGCTTAAATTCTACAAGTTTTAGTTATCGAAAAGATGTACTTGCAATACTATCGTGCTATTTATCAGTTTTGGCTGCACCGGAGGTAAATCACGAGACACAAAGCTTTCACTGCTTCATCATTGCCTGAGCCTGGGGATCGTGTGATATTTCTTTGCCAATTCAACTGTACAAACTCATTTTAGTGCAGAGCTGTCACGGTTTATGTTCGCCATATGTCGTAAATGAAAAATGATCATTATCATGAAACGACATGCCCTAAATCACCATGCATGCTGCAGTGTACAGACTCTAATCAGTGTTTATCGCCCTTGTGTTTTCTTGCTGACATTTAGTGGACCAGTGTACCAAGTAGCAAGATTTGCACAATTTCTGTGGCATGTACGCACTGTAGGAGTTTTTTATGGCAGAGCTGTTATAATCGAGGTTTGCCTACAGGTGTAGAGAAGTGGCAGAAAGAAAAAGGCTGAGAAACATCGAGGGATGGGCGAAAAGGTAAAAGCGTAGCCTAGTCGGGACAAGCGTATGTGCCCACCTGCTCTTACGTTACCCAGCCTTGTGCAAAACTTTTTAATAATAATAATTGTAAAACCATGATATGATTATGAGATACACTATAGAGGAGGGCACTAAGCACCTACTAAGCACACCGGCCTTGAAAATTTTCGCCTGCATCAAAAATGTGACCGCCCCAGCTGGGATTTGATTTCTGGAACTCTGGGTCAGCGATCAAGCACCATGACCACTATAGACCACCGCGACAAATGCTAACTTTTCTAATGTAGCATCAGGTTTACAACTGAGTCTCTTGGGCTCAGCTTTTATGAGACACCCTTTATAATTCTGCCTTGTTGCTGAAGTAATCATTTCAAGGTCGCTGAAACATTTTGTCTGTTGATGGAACCTACGCTGTTAAAGTCACAACAGTGAAATAGTAATTCAGGGTTCACAGAGTCTTATCTTGTCTCTCTGGCTGACCTTGCCCTTCAATGCAGGACCTATTGCCTCTCTGCTACCGCTGTTCCTCAACCAATCCTCTCGTAAACGAACGTGGCCGTTGCTGTGTGAACTGCAGCCAACCATTCGTTCATTCTTTCATCGCTTTTGGTAGGCAAACAAACTCCACATACTGCTGTTTCTAAAGCTGTTGATATTGAAAAACTCATTAAGACACTTTTGTTCCTTATTTTTCAAGACATGGGAGAAAAAATAAATTATGAAAGTTATATGCTTACATAAAGTTTAATGGGTACTTTTAATTACAATGGAATCAAACGTTGTTTTAATGTGTAACTCATGGCATTTTTTACGACAAAGCTGACCTAGTCAGCTGCTGCCACCATTGTCATTATAGTAGTAGTAGTAGTAGTAGTAGTAGTAGTAGTAGTAGTAGTAGTAGTAGTAGTAGTAGTAGTAGTAGTAAAAGTAATCTCATAGAAGTCATGAGTCTTGGGAATGGAGGGTAAAGCTAACTTGGAGGGGGAGACCGTGACACGCACTGTTGTATGCTTACTCGGAAAAGGGGAGGATGTGAGAGGACGACAACAAATGGTGTTTGCGAAAATATGGTCAATTTAAGAGTAGTCACACACACAAAGCTGCATCGTCTGCTGTCGCACACAGTACTATGAGAGTCGTGGCCATGGTGGAATGTTACGGGCGTGGCCGCACGTCATACACAGCAGCAGTGCTTGAAATGCTGCTCGAGTTCCAACGCAGCCGAGATAGAAGTTTTAGATGAATGGACGGGTGAAATATGCAACAAACACTCTGAAGTGCTGCTGTAGAGTCCACACACAGCTGCGAATGGAATCGCGTGAAATTCACATGCCTGAACCTGAAGAACTAAGAAGCAAAGAATAAATCCTCAAAGAAGCCCTGCGACATATTAAGCATATAGTTTTCACTGCTTGAACTGTGGAGTGCACTGATATCATTGCACAAGTAGCAATGCCAAAAAAAAAAAGCTGCTGTAATTTTACTTCAAGAGAGAAACCACACCGTTTTCTAACGAGTGACATTCAAAGGCTATTTTTGTGATCAGAAGTAACATTTCATCACATTTTGATTGGTTTGACGGGACAGGTCGCACGTAATATTCATATGGTCTCGAATAGGTCACACTGTTATACACTAAAAATTATAAAATCACTCTTTATAATCCCTCATATACAAAAGGAAAAGGATTTCTCTTTTTAAATATGAAAATTTGCAATTGCAAAATGTCTGTAGGAGCGCTGCACGACAGCCACCATGTGGTGAGTTGTCTGGTATGTCTCTGTAGGAGGCGCGCCATAATTGTTACCAGCCTTCGATGTCAGTGGGGGAGTAAAATGCAAAAGGGAATGTTTTTTTTTCTCGTTCTCTTCTGGGGTTTTGTAGTTTGAAGGCTAATAACTTCTGTTACTGTGTATGCAAAAGAAAAAGCATCGCAGGGTCACTTTAAAATAAACTTTACCAGAACTTGAGAGCCAGACAAAAGGGGTGACAGCTTAACTCTGCGGTGGCATGATGGAACTGGCTGGAATTTTTTATTTTTTTGAACATCATTTTGAAAACACATGTGCAAGTTCCTTATCGGCTGCAGCTATTATGGAAAAAAAAGGGTTATCCCTTGCATTTGCTTACAGGATGCAACGCAATTTAGCTCCCACTGGATCATGCTTGTGAAGTCGGTGCAGATTCGGGTGAAACAAAGCCAGTTTGGAGTAAGCAAGGGGCTCATTATGTGTGGGTGACATACACAAAGAGCATTATTTGCAGAATACTAATACATTGCCGCAGAGGCATTTTACGTAGATGGAGGGGGGCACTCAAACATCCTGCAAAAATAAAAGAGCATTTTGCACAAACATATTAAGAAGTTTAAAGTTGGACAGAAGCCCGTCTGGTCGGGATGATACATGGTTGAAGGTAAAAAACCTGGAAGCACTGCACCAACCAAAATAAACACTTAAAAAGAAAAAACACAGAAAAAAAAGACGTTTCGGCTTCCACACGGAAGCCTAGTTCACAGTGAAATGAAAACATGTGTAAAACAATTCGCCTTATGAATGTTTCAATATATCATGCAGGCAGCACACATATATTGACGGCAGATTACCATCACTCCTGTTAAAAGTGCACAGAATGGTTTGTATCACGATTGACTCAAAATAAAGATGTCGTGACAGTCCTTTTTTTCTAGCGAGAACACAGGCCTTTCCGCAATCGATTGTGTGACCACCTGACACATGCTCAGCCAAGGCACTGGATGTAACATTTTATTTGTTAACGTCGTAAATGTGCTGTTTGAGGTGCCGTTCAAAAGGGCTGTCACGGCGTCTTTATCTTGAGTCACTCGTGATACAAACCACTCTGCGCACTTTTAACAGGAGCGATGGTAATCTGCCATCAGTATATGCGTGCTGCCTGCGGGATATATTGAAACATGCATAAGGCGAATTGCTTTACACATGTTTTCATTTCACTGTGAACTAGGCTTCCGTGTGGAAGCCAAAACGTTTTTTTTCTGTTTTTATTGTTAACTTTTACTTTGGTCGGTGCAGTGCCTCCAGGTTTTTCACCTTCAAAAAAGTATTCAAATGAAATTTGAGAGAACGAAAACATGTAACTAGGGTTAAACATAGTTTGAAAACATTTTGCTCATGCAGTTGTTATTCAGGAGTGATTACACATCATAGCAAGACATAAGTCATTATTTGTTACATTTATCGTATGTCACTTGTTGGACTGTGCCATTCTCTTGTGCGCATTGTGATTGCAGAGTAGACTTGCCAGATGCCACCGAAGTAAGACATAGAAAACCGTCTAAAAACTAGTGGCTATTCAATAATTCTCATTCTTAAAGATATATTTCAATATAATACATCCAAATCTCATTAATTCGAACACGCTTAATTCGAACTTCCGGTTAGTTCGAACTCGCGCTGAGGTCCCGTCAAAGCTATATTTATTCCAACGGGCGAAAACGCCTTTTAGTTCGAACGCGGAAGCACTTGCAATAGTTAATTTGAACATACCGCGCTCCGAAAATGCTCTCAGCACCACGCCCAATCCCACAGCAGCTCCGCGCTCCGAAAATCCTCTCAGCACCATGCCCAATCCCACAGCAGCTCCTCCTACACCTCAACACTGCACGCAAGAAAAAAACAAAAGGAAAGAAAAGGCTGCGGCAGAATGTTTGCTCTCTCTCAAGTGCCGATCTGTGACGCGCCTGCGCCACGCTTCTTCCTTTTCCGTCCCTGCCACGTGGAGACCCTTCTCCTTTCAACGTTGTGCACAAAGAGAGAGAGGAAAAAGAAAGAAAGCTGTGGTGGAGTGTTGGCTCTCTCTCAAGCACTGGTGCCACGCTTGCCCCTTTCCTGTTCCTGCCACATAAACCCTTCTCTTTTCAACGACGCGTGCGAAAAGAGCAAAAAAAAAAAGCTGCTGTGGAGTGTTAGTTATCTCTCAAATGCCGATCTGCTTCTCTCTGCATGGAGTTGCCCCTCTTTTCTCGTCATATGCTGCGCGAGTGATTTTAAATGAAAAGATGAGAAAAGTGAGCCCCGTAACTGTCTCCCAGGGGGAGGACACCTCAACAGTATCTCAAGAGAGATGGGGGGTAAAGGAGGGATTAAAAGGATAGGATTAAAAGATAAAGAGATAGAAAGAGAGGAGGGAGAGAGCGAGGCGCAGGGACAGCGAACGACAGAGAATGACGGAAGTAAGGACGGGATAGGAAAGATGGCGACGTTGCGGCTACGGCGCAGAGGGTAGTAGTGGAGACGCAGTCGTTGTCGTCATCTTTAAAGAGTGTCGGCACTGGACATTGCCGCGCCCAACTTCTCTTACTAGGAGATTGCTGAAGCCGGAATAGATATGATTTGCAAGCTGCATGTGAAATTGATTGACTCGCTGCAAGGCAAATGTGTGCAGACGTGCATCACCGATTACTTCAATTGATGACGGATATCCTGTGATTTGTGAATAGATGTAAATCTTCTGAAACTTCCCCCTCGTGTGTTTGCTCAATGCACATACGCCAATGCATGGTGAGCCCTCCGTTCATTTAGCTTTCATTATTTCAAACTTCTTTTAATCGAACAAATTTTCGGGCCCCTTTGAGTTCGAATTATTAATATTCGATGGTAATTAATTATAACATAAAGGTCACTCAGATCAAAAGGGAAGGTAAAAAAATAGTTTTAGTTATATTTAGGGGCGAAGCTCCTTAAGGCGTGGATCTGTCCATCCCTTGTATGTATGCAGTAGTACGTAGCCACTGGTGGCACATACCCACTCTAGAGCGGGCGGGTGTGTGCCACAGGGGATGCGAGATGAGAGATGGTGGTATTTAGAGTATTCACTAGATAGACGCACGGACGGACGAACAGACAGACTAGCAGACGGACGGATGGATAGGCGCGCGGGCGGATGGACGCATGGACAGACGGACGGACGTATTGATGGACGGACAGAAACGAGAACGTACGGACGGAAGCACGGCTGACGACGCTTCATGATCATTCACTCCGTGGATATGCTGTGATTTTTTCACTTAAAAATTATGTGTGATTATAAGCGAAAGCACATATTTACTTTTTAACATGGTATGCATTGTAGTCTTCACTCTGTTCATTGCGCACTTTATAGGGCATGAATAATGTACGCTTTACTTCCACCGCTCAGCTACATGAAGTGATTGACAAACATGCTACCAGCAAATGTAAGTGGCAAGTTAAAAAAATTTGCTGAAAAAGATGTGCATAATAAAAAAAATGTGGCAGATAACTTGGAATAAAAGAAGCACAAATTTGTCCTATTGAAAACAGAGCTGGCGGCTCTGCTGCAGAATATGACGTCAGGCCAGTTCAAAGAAGTGGCTTCAGTGACGCTTACTCATTCTCCGAAGCTCTTTATGATCTGGTCTTGCGCACATTTGTTCTGACCCACCCCTTATCCAGAGGTCCTACCCCTAGTGGAGTTCACTTTGGCTGAGGGAATCTCGGACGCCGAAGCCTTCGAAATTCTCGAAGGCAAGGCAAGGGTGATGAAGGAGCCGAAGAAAGACAGGCCAAAGTCACCGAGCCAACAGATCATCAGTGGTATGTGCGAGTGATTTACACTGCGCAAGTTTCATTCGTATCGTGTAATTTTCTCAGAAAATAATTCAGTTCTGCCCACGGCCATCAGTGTCCTTTCCACAGGGAATTTGCACAAATGATCTATCCAATAGTCCTTGGGGGGACGATTACAAAGATGCGAGAAGTAGCTATGTTCAAATCAGCACGTGACATTACATTGAGAACATTTTTTTTTCTTTCTTTCTTTTTTAAGATGTGCTGCTCACTTTCAGTGTGGCCATCAGCGCACTGGTGTAATTCTATATCATGTGTAATCCTAGCACAATAGACCATAGCGCAGTGCATGCATGTTGGGGCACCTAGTGGCAAAAGTAGTAAACTGCGCAACTCGTTTTGCTCAGATCAGCCACTGGCCGTAGACATCATGCTCATGATGCAGTGAATGTTTAGCCTATGGCACCATTTGTCGAGAGAAGAGCGAGCGATTTTTTGTCTTCGAAACTCAATAGTGAGTTTTTTGTCACATGCTGCACTACAATTTTTGGCTCGCCTCTTTGCAGGAGGCTTGATTGCCGATTGGCTGTGTATTTTTACCATGTTAAAAGAAGTCTTGCTGGGCCCCTTTGATAGGAACTCGGGACAAACGTGCTTACTCGGGAAAAAAAGACCTTGCAGATATAGCTGCAACTGCACGCTACTGTGATGCCAGTTCCAGTAACATGCTGCTGGGAATTACAGCACTTAATTATTACTGTGGATAATTATATCTTGATGAATGCTGTGGAATAATCAAGTATTAATTAATACTGTGAATGCACTTAGTACTGTGTATGAAAGCACCTAATACCTGTAAATGACAGCACTTAGTTATATACTGTGCCATGGTACTCTGGCACATTTTGTTCAAAACATTCTTGTACTGCATGACTATATGAGAAAAAACCAGGCACACTCGTATAATGCTGCTGGGCATATGTGTGTGTTAATCAACTTCTTTGCACCAGCAAGCAAATGCAGCATACTTGCATAATGCAGCTTTAGTGAATTTTTCTGCTGTATTCAAACACGACACCTGAGCCAGAAGTGTTGTTTACCGCATTACCATATTTACTGGTTTGGGTGTAATAGTAATGTACCAACTATGATATGTAGTATATTATGACAATGCTTCTTGTTAACACAGTGCAGCTTATGCAGAGTATACGTGTTGCTAAACACTTAAAAAAAAGTGTTGCTACTTATACTGCTGGTGTCACACAAAACGTAGTATACAAGCACTGAAGGGCTCAAATTTTATCGTGTCTACTTGTGAATTGAAATAGTTTATTAGTGAGAATGCCGCTGCTGAATTCAAGCGCTCAGAAGAGTCCTATTGGCCCTTTTAATAGTGGTAAAGTGAGCTTTCCTGTGACACAGTTAACCAAACAATTGTTGCTTCAGACATTTCCAGAAACAGTGCATATAAGGACTATGACACTAAGAATGCAGATTCGATCTCCATTCTATAGCATTGAACACAAGTCCCAGTGTGTGCAGCTGGAATTTTGTCTTCACTTGAACAGTGCTGCCTTATATGAATAAGTGCTGCCTTAGTTTGGTTGAATGGGCACTGTAAGGATGTGCTTTTGTGATGTTTAAATAGTGCCTATGGTATTAGTCTGACAAAAATTTAAGGTTGTAATGTACATTATTGATTGATTCCCAAACAGGGTTTGAAACACTTCAAATAAATCATGGTAATGCCGGAGATGAAGACCCTTTTGCTTTCCAGCTCTCCAACTTAGAGGTAAGCTCAGCATATTTAGTGGTGTAGGCTTGTATGCAGGTGCGAGATTCCAGGTGCTAGCATAGAAACCTTTTATCAACAGGTGTGAGAAGGTTGTTATTGGCTTGATACTAGAATGATAATAATTTTTTAAAAGTACTTCAAGTTAAATTTGACATCATGATACAAACATACCTATAATGTTTGTTTTTCTTTCATAGCTTTGCTTATCTACTGTAAGCTCATCCACAAAACAAAAAAACTCTGCAGTGAAGCCAGACTTACGGTTGTTCAGCGATAAAATGATTGATCAGTCAATCAATCAGTTTTATGATTACACCACATGCTAATTACAAAGCATAAAGTATACAAATGATAGTACAAAGTAATAGACAAGGATGGGACCCTCGATTAAGCTACTATTAGCAGCAGATGATGGAAGAGTACATCGCTTCTAAAGCAATATACGTACTGCTGTAAAAGAAAAAGTATACAGAAACACAGATCTAGTAAAGGTGAAAAAAAGGAGATCGTAGACATAGGCATGCACATGGATGGGAGCAGAGGGAGGGGGGGGGGGGGGGCTAAGATGGCCTCATAAATTAACATGATAGGCAGAGGGAGGGGGGCTCTGTGACTCTGGGGAGGAAGGTGGCAAAGTAAGCCCCTGAAATTGACATAATAGTATACCTGCCAACTCTTCTGAATTTTTCGTAAAATGTACAAATTTCCATCTCGCTCATGATATTACAGATCTTGCCTGAAACTTTTCGACAAATAGATTATTTCCAATAGAACAAAGCTGAAAGATCTATTGAAAAAGCGCAGCCTCTTATAAAGAGAGGACCTCGTATCCATTTTCCTATTCGCCTGTATTTTACTGGTACACTGTTTAGTGCAATTTCACTTTCGGTTGTATTAATTTCAATTAAGGAAAATTATGCTTTTGTTGTGGCCCATTGAAAGCAATGTGCCATACCACTTGTAGAACAATCGTAGTGCCGTCAGCAAAGTCATTGTATAAAGCTGTGCACTTCAAAATGAAGTTGAACGAAGACGCATCTATTACGCACAAGGTTTATTCATCCAAACATTTGTATATATTAGTTTGTCTTAGCCACTATTCAACACAAACAGCAAAAGAAGGTGTGTACATGTACAAAACACCTCAAAGGTTAAGTCATTGCCCAGGAATGCTCGCCTATTGTTACCTGTAGTCATGCATGTTGGGCGTGTTTCTTTTTTTTTTCCTTTAGGAAGCAGGAGAAGAGGCCGGTGGTGTACCAGTGATTCTGGATCGTGAAGGGCTGGCCATGCTGGGACCCCGCGATGTCGTCATCTGCCAGCAGCCTGAACCCTTGCGCTGCCGCTTCTACAGAAATGTCTGTGCCGGATGTGGTGGTGGTGTCGTGTCCAAGTTGTGCCAAGGTGAAAGGTTCTTGTATTCCACCACACCCAACTGATACTTTGCCAAATAAGTTTAGGGACATGCCTAATAACACTCAAACCTCATTATAACAAAGTTGCATATTATACAAAAATAAGTTCTTTATACCCAAAAATTTATTATAAAGGTCTATTCTTAATACTGTATCTATTAGAAGACCATTTTTCATTTACTTTGTTACAACCAGTATTTCATTATAACCAGGTTTGTTATATCGAGGTTTGAGTGTATATTGCACTGTGGTAGAGATGCAGCAAATGCACTCTGGTAGAGATGGGCTGTCTGTGAACAGTCATCGTTTCTTCGCATCGCAAATTAGCGGTGCTTCACGCTTAATGCGCTCCTAACATCATCTGAATTAACCAGGTTGGGGAATAATATGACTGAATTAATGAAAGTTTGATGCCACTAAGTAGTACATTTGCTTGCTGGGACTAAAGGAAACGTCAGAATGACTCGGTTTTCCGAATCAACGACTGTCAAATTAACTAGTTTTACTGTGTCCTCTTTGCAGGTGTTTCACGGCGATGATTTTGAGATGCACACCCTTCAAACCAATGCCTGTCCATTCTGCAGGACCAAGCTTGAGGATGCAGGTGCCTAGAGTTTTGGTAGGGCTGTTTAGGCAAGTATCGATAGAGTCATCATGGACTTGTTTCTAAGGCAGTTCATTGCTGAATGTGAGGTCATGGGTTGAATACCCAGTCACGTATTCACGTTTTCGTGGTTGGCAAGGTACCCAGAAAGTGCAGCCAAGCGACCGATGGCGAGCCCCTGCTAGTGATACAGCAGTTTGTTGCTCGTCATTGGTCGAAGTATGTAGGTTAAGCACTTGTAACATTATGTTTTGGCACTCTGCAGTGTGCCTTCGACTCTCTTACTGTTTCTTTCAGCATCGCTACTAAGTTGCCAACATCGGGCACGAGTGGGTGCACCACCATCTCCTATTCATCTTTAAATTGAATTTGTTATGTGAAAGGAGTATATGAAAAAAGCATTTAATAATCTAGCATAAATTCAAAAAATGGAACTGAGACACAAAAAGAAAAAAAAAACAGAGTTCTAGCTATGGCCATAGCCTAAGTTTGAAGACTACGTTTTAACTAAGAAATCGCACAGTTTTCACTGTTTTTGTAGCATAAGCCACGCTGGCAGAGTTTGAGTAGTTTCGTGTGGCTTATCGAGAGCCTTGTTGCGAATGCCCGAGGAGCTGTGACGTCACACGGTGCACAGCTGGCGCTACGGAGAAGGCCTGGAAGCTCCTGGAGTGACGCGTCACTTGCGGGCTGGCCCGTGACTCGCGTGTGCTTGCTCGCTGGTCCGTACCTTCATCCATCCGCAGCTCACCCTATGTATACCCTGTCATAGCCGAGCTAAGCCACTGCTAATTTTTTTAATTTACCTCTAACTATCACACATATTTATGTGCTTAGCATGTTTCTGAGAGTGTTACTTAATTATTTATATACTTGTTTGCCCGTCTGTTAGTTTGTTTGAATATCTGAGAAGTACTATGAGTAGTTGCCGTGTCAAATAAAGATTTAACTTTATTTTTGCTGTTATTGACAGTGTCAATTATGGACTGTTGCATTCCCAACTTTTTTGTGTGTGTGGTAATCAGTTTAGGACAAGCAGGCTCAGATGAACTTACCTTCAAGCATAAAGAACAAAGAACTGGGATTGTGCAAATATTCGAATTTTCATATATTTTTCGTATAGTGGTCACTATTCGATTGGATTCGTACCAGATTTATGCCAATCGAACTCCCTAGGTGACCATGAAATCATTCAATATAGGCAGTTTGAAAAAAGAGATTCTTGCATTTCTATTCAGTTCAAGTGGTCAATATGCCACAGTTACATCCAAAATGGCTACAATGCCTCCCCGCACACTTATCGGGCATTTTGGCGCGTGCCCCAGCTCTCGTAAATACGTTCGGTACCTGCCGTGAACCCTGCTTAGCTACGCAAATTCGCATCTCGTAATGAGTGCCATTGATACCAGCAAAGTGCGGAATATATTACGACTACCTCGCATAGCGTGTATGGAAACGACGACTGGGGCAGAAAAGCAGACGACTCGTCCAGTTTTCACCAATATGTGTGTGTGCGTAAACAATCGCTAAAACTTCGTCGATACATAGCATTTGCTGCTGCGTAAAGGGAATCCTTCCTAGTAATGTGCAGTGCATCGCCAATTAAGCTGACCCTGTCACTGCATGCCTGGGTGCTTGCTGCACCGTAAGCACTGCGTTTGTCATGAAAGTGTTCATGTTGCCCACTTCATTCCTAACTGCACACGGGTGCGGCGATTGTGAGCTGATTACATTAATGAAAGCAGCGCGAGTCTTTGCGATGCACTTAGTGGTCAAGAAGCGGCATGAATAGCAACATGGCGCATTTGTGACGTACGCGTACCACAAACAGCACTGGGGCACATGCACTACTGCACAGTTTGTAGTTGGTGATGCTTATTCATTGAAGATGCTTATAGCTTCATGCGACAACCAAGAGTTGTTGGCGATTGAGCTGTACTGGTGCACTTGCTGACTGCCCCTACCATGCCTCCGTGCATTTGCGCTACTTATCCGTAATCACATTGCCGCACTACGTCGTTGGTACGGCCGCTTCACATTTTTTACATGGATCGCTGCATTTCACTTCGGCATTGCGATAAAGCTGCTTTGCGGGCCCTGCTATTGCCACAAACAGATCGTCTCAGAAAAGAGCTGGTTGAAACCTACGTGGCAGAGCTGGCAGCTTCAATTGATGTGGTTTCGGACCAGAAAGTGTGAAAAAAAAATAATAAAATCGTATTCAAGCATCCAGAATTTCACCTGTTTTTATACATTCATGTTTATTGGGCAGATTAGGAACACTTAACTCAAAGGGAGCGCTTCTTGGCCTGTCACATGAGTTGGCCCTCTAGGAACGTTGAAAGAAGTGGAAAGGCTGAGGAAATACTGTCTTTTGCTGCTCTGGCTAAAATGTTGCCGGCCTCGCATCAGGTGCCTGAAATCTCGTAAATCAGTACAAATGAGCCTCTGCGTTGCTTCATTCTTGATGAGACAACTAGAGAACACCACGCCTCGAGCGCTTCATCGACCTAGCCAAAAGAAACACTTTCATGTTACTATCTCATAAGATTATGCTAACAGATCCTCCCGAACTTTTCTGTGTAAATTTTTCTTTAAACTATTGAAAAAATACTGAAGAAATATTAAAAAATACACTTGATTTGATTCAAACTCAAGCTTCAATACATATTTGCATTTGCTTCACACTTGGAACACCTCTATAGGTGTTCGAGCAATCCCTTCTGCGGCCTTGTAAAGCACTTTGTCCCATCTTGTTTCGTTGTCTCTGTAGTTAAAAACGTAGTTGAGGCTTGGGAAGTAGCCGAAAATGTCTTTATTCGTATAATTGGCACATGCTCATGGGAAAGTACAACATCGGAGAAGAAAGAACAGGACAACCAGAACTGGTGCCGGAGGCATACTACATTCAACAAATATACACGCGTGAAAACTGCACGCAGCTGCATTGAGTATTCTCAGATACTTCATAAATGCTCAGTCACAAACGGCTTCACAGCAAACCACGACGTAAAAAACAGTTCTTGGCTATAACGGTAACTGTTAACACTGCTGCATAAAATTTAAAGGTAAAAAAAGTAACAGGGTGGGGTTGTGCTTTTCAATGTAACAAATGATGTTTATGTACAATGGCACTTGCACAAACTGTACTTGCTTGAATTGTGCCATGTCATATGCAAACAGGTAAACCACTGTTTGGTGCTACAAGCAAACCTGCTATAGAATATTTTGCTAGTATGTAAGGCTTTTGGTTCATTGCAACAGTCATCCCCTTGGCTCGAGTAGAACAGCATAGGCTTATGTGGAGGAAACCGAAATTGCTAAGTTATTCAAGACTGGAGAGAGCATGTTATTTCGAAACCTATTTATAATTATGTTGGCATGGGACAGTCGAGACAATAAGATGAGCATTAACACTTTTCTGTGTTTGCTCTTACGTCACTCTATTCCTTGAAGGTTCAAGTTTATTTATTATTAGATTACTTTTATAGAAATGTATTGCCCTTATTGGTTTGACGACTTTCTATGAACCCTCAAGCAATACTTTTTTTCAAACACATAGATTATGCAAATGCACTGTAAGTTGCAGCTGAAGGGAATAGTGCACCCATAGAAACCATTGAGGAAGCTGATTTATAGTTTCTTAAATTTTCGATTGTTGAAGTGTTATACTTAAACTCGTGCATATTTTCCAAGGCCCACCAAGTTGTTATACACATGGTGTGACCAGTCGTTTACCACAAAACAAAGGTGCCAACAAAGCACATTGTTCTCGCCAAAGGAACAAGAAAAACGTAAAAAAAAATATGTGTGCACACATGCACCATAACTCACTGCATCAAAACTTCAACTGCAGGTAGCAGTCACATATCAATGCTGTTTCCTCATTGTAGTGATACTACTGAACAGTTCTGTATGTGATTTCTTTTGTGAGGATGCCCTAACATGTACTGTTTGTCGTTGGAGTTGCATTTTCTTCGCTCTACAGTCTACAATAATTTTATGTTCATCTCTGCCGCCTTTTCATCCGAATAATTTGGTTGGATAGTTGTGAAATTTAAAAATTGCTTTTATTCTATGCACTATAGTTGCATTTATTTTTTGCTAAGAACTACCACTCCAGGTACTGACACAGTGCAAACTGTTGAGATTAGTCGACTGGAAGATTCATTGTGAAGTGGCCACTATGCTGGAAGAGTTCTCACGTGCTTGAGCAATTGGTCTTATTCTTAATGCCGTCGAGGGGAGTGATTAGGTTCCTTCAGTATCAAAATGTCAGGTTGGTTTGCTGCAGTACTAATATGGTCAAGGGAGTATTGATGATTTTTTCACATTGCGATTTTTCAGGGCCTGTTGCATGCATAGTCATTTTTTTCTTATTACTTATTTTCTTATTACATTACTTGGTTGTTAATTTATTCTGGTGTTTTTTTAAAGAGCCTAGCGATAAACTTTGTGTATTCATAAACTACATGAAGAAGGCGAGGCTGAGGAAATAGCATCCCTGCCTTTCACATGTACGATGCTGTCGCCAGCACTTTGTGGTTGCAACAAGTCATACATAAATGCAGTTCAGTTTCTGCACTGCCTCATTCTTGATAAGACAATTACAAAATACCGATCCACCTGAACTTCATCTGCCTGGCCAAAAGAAACACTTTCATGTTGCCATCTTCTAAGATTATGCTCAGAAATCCTCTCCGACTTTTTTTCTGCAATTTCACTTTGAAGTATTCTAAAAATATTCTAGAAATAATGCACAAACATTCGAAAAATATTGTAGTTTGTTTGCTCTCATACTTCAATATTCGAATTCGCTTCACATCCAGAATTTTGGTATTCGCACAGCTCTAGTTATAACTAATCAAGATGACTGAACAATTTTGCTGTAAGATAAGTTGTGGGTAGTTGGGAGGTTACCAGAAAAATTCCTTGCAGTCATTTCATACTCAGCTAATGCCAAATCGGTAAGTGTCATAGACGCTGCAACTTGGGAGTAAACAATTCAAGGCTGAAAACATTTATCTCGAGAATCAATGAGGACTGTTATATGGTCATAAACAATGCAATCGGTGCTCATAATTCGCACAGTGAGCGTGTCGAGAAATTTCGTGATCTGCATCTGTTGCGACACATTTTGTGCTTTTTTGATCTATTGTTGCTCGCCATTGTTTGGCTACTGCCAAACTGTTGGGCACAGTACCTTTATTAAGTGCATAGGTGCGACCCTCTTTTATGGCAACCTCCAACTTTCTATTTGGCTGTCTGTGTTGGGGCTCCCAGGTCATTTGTTTTTTAGTACTGACATGTGTTGAGTACTCCAAATGTCTGTATTGATATATGTTGTTGTACTTGATGACAACCTATATCAGCACTGCTGCATTGAAATTTTGTATGTACCATTACGCAGAAAGTTAATTAAAGCTCTAGTCCTTGTAAAGCTGTGCTGTTGATAGCCCCATTTCTTCATCATGTTGTCCTTGGAATAAAGCGTGAATCTTTTCAGAAGAATATGTATGTCATCTTTTTTTTAGATCATATTCTGACTGCTAGCTGTGTTATATAAACATTAGCAGGCACATCAGTTTCATTTGTAATGCAAAGCATAGCTAGCGTGTGCTCTTTGCAGATGTAATAAAGTGCAGATGTACACGTGAGCCCGTATTCATTTTGATATGCTGCACACCAGTGTCAATTAACTCTTTGTGTGACATTGTCCAACAATTTCATTTTCGCTTGTATATATGTAGCTTCATATACTATACGAGTTGTCTCCCTACGCTTTTGTGAAACTTTTAAAACAAGAAATGTAGCAACAGAGAAAGTCAGAAACGAACTGCTAATACATATCGTAACAATAACATTGAATCACTTGTAAAGAAATATAAAAACACTTGCAGTTTTCAGAATAAAAAAAAATTCACCTAGACAAGGTTCCATTTTGCATGAAGAAGCTGTAACACATTACAATGGTAAAAAAATAAGTAGCATGCGTCAGTATAGAAGATGTACCATGCAAAACAGGAATTTCTTGCTCGTGCAACAATGTTTACTTTAAACAGAGGGTTCAGCTACTACAAGTTATTGTAGCTGCTCTCGTAAAAGATTTATTGGTATTCAAAACAAAGCAAAAGGATTGTTTGTGAATGGCCCATTTTACTTCAATGGATCAAGTCATCCACGACAACAGCAGTATGGAATGAATTCTTTTAGGTCACCTCTGTAAGATGTTTGTCTACGAGGAGAGCTTGACTTATGTAAATAATTTTTTTTGCCATATACATAAAAACTGTAGGCAGTGGTCATAAAAATTAAATTGCTAATAAGTGATGTGCACCTTATGGGCTTTGTGAGAAGCAGAAGTAATGGTACTGGCTTTTTTTTTTGTAATCATAACCTCCAAAACACAAAAAAGGCTGTCGAAGTGTCCTTTAAATCAAGGTGCAACATGCACCAAAGTTGCGAACATACTTTCAAACACAGCAGGTGGGGCTACTATTCCCACATTTTCGCTATTAGCTGCAGTGGCTGAGAAAGCTGTAATCCTACCATCACCACAACCAGGGATGATTGAATGCATCAGCTGGCTTTTCTACTACATAAATGTAGGAAAAAAAACATGCTGTAATTCAGTGATTGTGAAAAAAGGCCTCCCTACACCTGCCAATTTTTTTTTACTTTCCTATATGTGTGCCAAACATAAAGTTAATTTGACCTGAAACATGAAACGTGATTAATGCAGACACAAGCTGTCTACCGTCCTGTGCGGTGAAAATGCAATTGAGGGCATAAAATGCTCAAGATGACCGTTCTGTGAGCAGTACCACTTATACAGGAGCTTCATTACGCAATTCGTTATTGAAATCTATTAAGGGGCCTGCGACGCTTTTTCACCTGCATTCTGCACCGCTAGAGTTCAAGTAGGACCGAGTACTGCGGTGAATGCAAAAAGAATGATCAAAATCGCTACACCTGATAAGGAACGTTATTGACCAACTTTAAAAGCGCAGCAGACGACGAGAAAAAAGGTTCTCTTTACAATTTCACTCTCCCACTGGCATCAAAAGCTGGTTCAAACAACCGCACGCCTCTTACAGATACGAACCAGACAACTCGCCTCATGGTGGTCGTTGTGCAGCACTCCTAGCATTGTTTTGAAATTGTGTTCACATTTTCATATTTGAAGGCAATCCCCTTGTATTTCGGGAAGTATAAAAAGCGCTTTTGGAATTTTCGGTGAACTATAGTGTGGCCTATCCGGGACCATATGAGTATTACGTGTGGCTTGTCACGCCTCACCAATGAAAACGTACGGCCTGTGTTGGCACCTCCCCGTGCATCACTTCCAATCACAAAAATGGCCAGTGAGTGTTGCTCTAGTCCAAGAACAGTGTGCTTTTTTCATATAAATGCTATTATAACAGCTTTGTGTCTGGCATCGCCACTCCCACAATGATATTGGTGCATTCCACAGTTCGAGAAGAAACGATGAACGCAACATGCTTAATTTGGCCCCTTTAAGGACACACACATAAAATACAAATACATAGCGCAGCAGTACAAACCAGCACTTATTTCCTTAGTTTTTTGTTGTTGTTTTTAGCGCACTGTAAATTTTCATTATGTATGCCTACAGACACGCATGGTTATGTATACTTTTTCATTATGCAACTTGTAAAAGTGAGTGCTCGGCACCATATGGCACACTCTTGAGGATCAAAAGCATGGCCAAAGAAGGCATATGAAACTGGGCTCTGTACTTTGCTCACTACAGGCTATTTGACAGAGCAGTACATTCAAAGAAGTAAGAGTCCCTTTAAACAACAAGGTATCCACCTATATAAATATCCATATTCACAACAGTGAGCAATCATCTTTATCACTTGGCTTGGAAGTACAATGAAAAAACCTTGGACGACAATAGTCCATAGCCTCCTAGCACACATTAGCAACAGGTGATACCGAAAGCTAGCAGCCACCTAAAGATGGTGCCACTTTCCGAAAGTCAAATTTTTTGAAGTCGGGAGTACTGAGCTGTACTCCTGCATATTTTATGCATGAACGTATGGGCACCAGCAGCACAGGGTCTCGATATCAGGGCTACATTTCCTGAGAACATTGTGCAGATGCACTAGGCAGGCATCATCGAGAAACACAGAAGGCTCCACTGAAGCTCAACAGGCAACCTATGCATCCATGTTGAACGAGGAGGTGGCTATGCAAGGCAGTTCGTTTAGTACGAGCGAATGGCCGACTAGCATTTGAAATTTTTGCTTGCTACCAGGTACAAGTGTAAGCAGCATTGTTTGTTTCTAGTGCGGGTGCTGCAGACACTGACTTTCACCATGGTGATCTAATTGTTAACATCTGTGGGTTCACAAACTTCTACTTCAAGTGAAGCTGCTACGTGCTTCATTCATTGGCAAGTCATGAGAATGGTGAGATACACTCTTTCGAATTGGCCTTTATGGGCTTGCGTTTTTGTACCTGCTTATAGCCCTGAATTTTTCATGAAGTGTAAAAGTTTGGGCTCGTATTGTGGTTCTACAAACACTGCACCAAGTTCTGTGAAACACGGGCTGTGTTCACGAAAAATGTTTCGTTCGAATTGTTCTGGTAGCAAAAAGATGCAATGGGGTACTTCTATAAAGCAAGTTCATTTAGACAAATGTCCAAAGCCTTTGAAATCAACGACAGCAAAGTCCTTGAACAAGTTACTGTGATCCGGGAGCAGCCTGTTTCTTGCACAAAAATCTGAGCTGTTACAAGTTCACTGCTCGTGCGCCGAATATTGTTCATAATACATGAATTTGTCCGTTCAGAAGTGTGCATTCTGCTCAAAATTGAAAGAAGGAAGAGTATTCAGCTGATAGAAACACCGCCAGAATTTTTCTTCATGAGGACATGGGGTCTGACCCTATTCGTATGTGCATGTGTTTTGTTGTGTACAGGTATATATACGAAAAAATTGTGAATATTTAAGGATGGTTAGAGTCCTCAAATGTCCCCAGTCTCCACACCACCCTAGACGTTTAGTTCTGTTCTTGATGAACTGTCCACAAATGGACACAGCTTTAGAAGTCCAGATGCACGCGAACCTACCCAATGGGCGTGGGTAGGTTCACGTGCATCTTTGGGTGGCTCATAGGACTTCGGTGGCTTATAGGACTTCTTAAATATCCAGCTATAGCCTATTCAAATAATGTTGAACTCCAACTAAAAAAAAAATTTGACTTCCAGCGTAAAATGTTTCCGTTTTTTTGATAATTCAGCTATATACGCTATAAGTCAGCTGAAAGTCAATTAACATCAAGCTTGTATGTGGCCAAATTTCAGCCTGGAAATCTACCAAATCCAACTGGACATTCATCCATGCATGAGTTATTGAAGTGCAAGTCTTTCTAATCAACAATACTGCTGGAAAATAACTTCTACTATTTTATTTCGTCTGTGCCCTTTACCTTTTTATTAATCTACTTCACTTTCAGAAGCTTAACCGGCAGTCGGCCATTCGCTCCCCATTTGGGCCATTCAGCCGCCAAGGCTAAGTGAGTGATACACAACAGATGCAAGACTCTAGGGCGTCATTCGGAGCATGCGGCGCTGGATCGGCTACAGTCTTGTGGGGGGAGTGAACTCGCGCATCTCTCGCTCACTATATGCAGTCCGGCCATCACGGGGGATACGTCAGCGGCACTTTACTGGAAGAGGCAAGGGCGGCCAATAGGAAGTGGAGCAGCAAACCCGCGTAGGCGTGGCCTCGTAGACGGGGCGGTGCCGCGTTGCAGCCGTCGTTGTTGCACGTCAAGATGCAACCGCGCAGGACGTCGTTCCCATACCGGAAGACGCCACACGAATTGTCCATAGTCTCCAGGGAGCAGATCCTGATCACCAGCTCGATGTTGGTGTCCACTGGAGAATCGGACAACATTGGAGAAAGCATAAAGTGGCCGTAATAAAAGGACCAGTGCAGCGGCGTAGCCACTGAATGGTACACATGGTTCGTCCCTCCCCGCCCCGTCTGAATTTTTTTTTTTGCCATGGCATACAGAGCGAAAAATGACCACTTTAAAGGGGTTGCCCCCCCCCCCCCCTAAGAAAAAATATTCGCACGTTTTAGCAGCATCTGCGTACAGCACACACACACACTTTGCCCGTGGTGGTCTAGTGATTATGGTACTTGACTGTTTACCTGAAGGTCGCATAATCTAATTCCTGCTACGGCTGGAGGCCCATATGCTTGATTGATTGTTGAAGCTCGTGTGCTTTGATTTAGGTGTGTGGTATAGAGATACTGAAGAGGAAAGCGATTTTTCGCGTATTAGTAACGTACAATTTTGCAATCCCGACAACAATACTGTTATAACGACAGGACGCTTGGTAAGCGAAAAAGACGCGCAAAAAAAAAAAGTGTGAGGGGAGACACCACCTTGAGATTCCCGCACCAAACACCGTTACGAAGTGGTAGGTTTTCAAGGTGTCTACTCGGTCCTACGTTGCTCGTAGTCGATAAAAATTAACCGTATTGTCATCTGTGGGTGCTATAGAACTATACGAAGTTTGATAAAATTTCATCGAGCCAATGTCGCGAAAATATGAAGAATACATTGTGAAAACTTTGACGTCATGCGCTGAAATTTTGGCGCAAACCTTAAATGCAAAACTTCACCCTTGATTTTCTTCGCTAATAATGAACTTATGATTGTGAAACATAACATTAAAAATCTCACAGTGCACTCTGCTAATCAAAACTAAGTCATTGTTCCTCTTTATTGTCCCTTTAAAGAAACCCATGTGGCTGAAATCTCCGGAGCCGTCCAAAAGTCTTTCGTATTGCGGTTTTGGGACCTAGTACCATAATGGTCGATAAGCAGCGTGCATTAACCTCAGCTAACGATTTCGGTCATCTCGGTAGGTTACCGCACGCCACAAGCAAGCAACTAGCGGACGTGAAACGTTTAAAAAAAGCTACATGTCGACCACGACTGTGCAGTATTTCTGTGCTCACCGCACGGTGAATTGGCACTGCGAAAATTCTATTGTGCGGGCGCCCTTGGTTACCGGCACTCGCAAATGCTCGGAGCGATCAGTCCTTGTGAAAGCAGTTATGGCACCTGCCCCAATCCCACGAGAGAGGACTGGGAGGCGGCCCTGCTCAGCTGTCAAGACCTGAAGGCCCAAGAGGCTCTGGTTCAACGGGCGCGGGCGGCGTTGCTTGCCAATGGAGCCCCGGAATAGGGGTTCCACCAAGTTCTGTGAGGGTAGGAGGCCAGTAAGGCCCCAACCCAATCACCTCTCTGTAACCATTTAATGGTTATTAAATGTTTTCACCACCACCACCACCACCACCTGCTACGTCGATCCGAACATGCATGTACAGCTCGCCGCAGGTCGTGAAAGCTGGTTTCACCGCAGTAAGGAGCTTAATGTGGAGAAGCCCATTTTACTCGCTACAAGCAATCGCCCTCATGTCGGAGCTTGTGCACGGGAAAATTGGGAAGGCGGGGGGGAGCGACGTAGTCAGGGGTTAGATGTAGCAATGCAACACCCCCTCTTCCAAAATACTTACATTTTATATATACCTGTTTATATGCACTTACATAGCAAGACACATACTATGCACACAAATACAGAAAAGCCATCTGCTTAGATTCACGAAACTTAAACGGACGATGAAATTGGAGTCCATGTTGTTACACATAAGTAAAATTATTGTTATCGTAATTTAATAAAAGGCCAATAAACTTAAATGATGCATGTTGTTTATGACATGCGCATCGAATTAGTTACACAATGCATTAGTGTGGTTTATATCCCACACTTCCTACAAATACCTAGGTGTTCTTCTCACAGAGAATCTTTCATGGGCCTCACATATCGAGTCTACCTGTGCCAAAGCATCACGTTCACTGGGCTACCTACGCCGCAACTTGAGAAATTCCCCTACTAATATTCGAAAACTAGCCTTTCTTACCTTTATTCTGCCAATATTAGAATTCGCCTCAGCAATTTGGTCTCCTCATCAAAACTACTTGATTATTATGGTAGAAAGGATTCAAAATAGAGGTGCCCGCTTCATATCACGAAACTACGACATCACGTCAAACATAACGCAAATTAAATCAGACCTTCAGCTGCCGTCATTGGATAGCCGTCGCAGTATTGCTCTTCTCTGTCTGTTCCAGAAATATATTACCTCTAATAAACGAACGCGGCTTCAGCTTCAAACACCTCACTCTTTTTCACGCAGATTGCATAATCAGTTCAGCTTCATGTGCATATACGGGTCAACTAATGCATTCAAATCATCACCACTACCTCGGGCCGTTCGTCTTTGGAATGACCTCCCTGATTGAATAGCCTCCATATCTAATCCCGATACATTTCGCCGTCAGCTACTCACTCTGTTCACCATGTGACCCTGTTTTTGTATTCTGAGTGCATTGCGTAATGGTGATTTATATTCCCCTTGTCTTTTATTTTAAAATGTATCCCTCTGTTGCCATGTTCATATCAACAAGTGCTATATTCCCTCAAATTTACCTCGCCCTGTGTAGCCTAAAATGTGATCTCATTTATATATATATATATATATATATATAGTTTTTCGTTGTTCTTGCACTGATCCTGCCTGTAAACTGTTCGTTACGTGTCTGCACCATTCCGATTCCTCCCCCCCCCTTACCCAATGCCCTGTTCTTGGGCCTGTAAGGTTTTTTTTTTTTTTGAATAAAGAATATGACTAGTGCGACCGTGAGGCTTGTTTATTTTTTTTAATCGGGGCGAAGTCACGCATAGTAATTTTGGCGCGAAAAAAAATCATAGTATGGAGCGAAAGAAGTATCAAGGCCGCCGACCGCGGAAGCGAAATCAAACGCGTACAGGTGAATCTGCTCTTATCTCCACGAAAAACGACAAAGTGAACCACAGGATAGAGCCAGAATATAGACCCATTCCATGTTTGTAAACAGGGGAAGGCGCAGCCGGCGGCTTACTGAGCCATTTGTAGCGACGCTGGAGACTGTCCTACGCGTTGTGCTCGGCATCGCATCTGTTGCGCGTGTTGTCGCGTGATCATAGAGGACGTTGGCGAGATTTCGGCTGACCGGATCCTGCGCGCCTCGACGTCGCTACAAGCGCCTCGGTATATCAACGACGCCTATATCGCTGTTTACAAACATGGAATACAGTTTTTTTCGGTGGTCCGCGTTCTTTCTCGTTTTCCGCTACATGTACCTACCGGCCCAGATGACACAAAAGCTTATCTCGGCAGTGGCGCGAAGGCTACGGTAGAGGGTATCCGCACAGTCGTGTTACTACAGTAGTAGTCCGGCAGCTTGCAGCCTGTTTCAATTCCAATTACGGTTTTGCTCGCTCACTATTAAGGCTGCAACAGGCGCTAGTTGGCCCGTCTTCATGTATTGGTGCGCTGCCATGGGTGTAATATATATATATATATATATATATATATATATATATATATATATATATATATATATATATATATATATATATATATAAAGAGAGAGAGAGAGAACAGTATTGTGTCTAGCAAAAAAAAAACTAGCCCTTAAGTTTACTGCAAGATGGCAAGTTGGGCTAGTTAGTTTACGTTCATGTCTGAAATTTTGGTTAAACGCGCCTAAAAATGCGGACAAGAAGAAGCAGACAGGATATAGCGCTTACACTTCCTTAAAGTTACACTCACTTTCGAAACATGGGGTGGTTTCCCGACTGTCGACGAATGCTATACGCTTCTTCTCCGCAGCATGCGTCATTCGTGGACAATTCGGGCTAACAGCACTTTGCCCCAGCGTAAGCGTTGTAGATAACTTGCTTAGTCTGTTCTTACAGGCGTTTTCTGTCGCGTTTCGAGTATATCTTTCTCCGAGAACGGAGCAGCGAGCTTGGAACCGCATGTAATCCAGCCGGCATCGGGGACGCCATGTGTACCGTGCAAACGTGCTGCTGTCAAAAAAAAAAAAAAAAAACACGAAGAAAGAAATTTAAAACGCACAATATTTCTTTCCACCAACAACTTGCCATAATTGTTATATTTTTATAATGAAGAAAGCTTTATTTATTAACGCTAGGTAGAGATTAAAATTGAAAATAAAAATGGGTACTGTTTTCTGGTTCGCGCGCGCTAGCAAGCGTTTAGGTTTTCCAGCTTTTATAGCACTGCTATAGTGGCTAGAAAAGTATAAAGGTTTCCTGCCACAATAGTACTGCCAAGAAGAATTGTCACTATCGTATACGCCTTTTCACAGGAAGGAGAAAAACACCGCCATGATGGGCTGTGCGCGGGAGTACAAAGGCTAAGGGCGTGGCGTTGTCAGTGCATTTTATTTATTTATTTATTTATTTATTTAAATACCTTAAGAGCCCGGAGGGCATTACATAAGGGGGGATACATACAAGAGGTTACTATAGCATCAGTAAAACAACATGTCAGGGAGTAATACTAGTAATCAAACAGACCGATAGCCCAAGCAACATTACTAATAACACAATAAGCAAAAAACACAGTAAGCAGCCCACCATAACAGGAAACATATTTCAAGAAATAGCAATAAACATTCTCTAAGCATGCGTTACACATTAAATGTCAATTCGAGTGGAAGCGCCTTTCGAGTGGAAGCGCCAATTTGCACTGCCCAAGGTGGGCTATGGCGGCGCCCAGGAAGGCGTTTATGAAAAGGTGAATACTTGCGCTCGACAAAGAAGCGGTGGGTATGAGAGTGCACACTCACAGGTCCTGCCGACGACCTTGACGCAGAAGTGCGCGGGGAAGCGTCCCACGTGACCGTCCTTGGGCACGGTGCAGTCGACCACGTAGCGCGCGTGCGCCGGGTGGAACGGGTCGTGGCAGTTCGGGTTCGTGCCGTTCACGCTGCTGCACGTGTAGCAGTTGATGGCCGACGCTGCACGCAACAGAGATGCAGCCTTTTAGACGCACCCAACTCGAAACAACATCTCAAAAGTCTGGCCAGCTGGCACACAGTTGAAGATACAAAACAATAAAAAAAAAAGACCTCAGGGTCGCGTATAGGCATTCGCCTAAGACCATTCGCGAACACGGAAGCCTTTTCAGTCGATGTATTGTCCCTCCCCCCCTGCCGCGTAAGGTTTCCGAACATCACATGATTTTGCACGATCTACTTTTGAGCAAACAACGATGCCGTGTCATAATACCATTATGTGACAATGATGACGTCGTCGCGTGATTCTTTACTGCATCACTCGTAATCGCGTTTGATCAGTTACCTAAGGTTTTGGAGGCTGTGTATGGTGACAAAATAAGGCTGATCTGGTAAACCTGACACAAAATATGGGGAGGCCAAGCTGGAGCTCGCGACATAGAAAGAAGGCCATGGATCAGTGGCGTAGCCAGGGGGTGGCAGACCAGGTCCGTCAACTTCTCCTCGACCAGGTCCCCTGCTCGATTTTCTTTTTTTCGCTACGGCATACAGAGCCCAAAGTGGCGCTTGTGCCGCGTCTGCCTGCCCGACTCCCACTTTACTCCCTCCTCCCCAAAAAGTTTTGCCTACGCCCCTACCCTATTGATATTAGCAAGAACGGTCAAAAGAAATCGAAAGGAAAAAAAAATATCTGTAGGATAACGGAAAGAGTACCGATCTGTTGCTGGAGGCCCAACTAGCTGCATGACTGCGTACACGTATACCGTATCAATATTCGCAAAGAGATGATATGCATGGGGGTCGTCTGCATGTCGCAGGAACCCGGAAACTACACAGCTCCTCATATCGTAATGGAATGCTATGAGAATCCAATCCCGTAAAAATCATTCACGTTTCAGGAGGGCGGGGATGGGAAACGGACGAGAAAGTTTCACCGCAATACCTCGTTGGTCGAGCCAGAAAAAGAAAAGAAAGAAAAAATAAAAGCAGATGCGCAAATGAAAATAAAGCGACGGTGCACTTTTGGACACTGGCTTGCCATTGGTCCCCTACTTTTCGGGGTAAAAACTGGTGGTTATCAGTTCTTTTAATGTAGCACCAGTAGTTCCTAGTCGTCATTTTCGTTAGAAAACATGCGCAGTCATAACCGTGCGCTTTAAAAGTCCACGCACATCCACGAAGTAAATCGTGACAAGTGGACGAAGCTCTGAGCTGAGCAACCATAAGCTGCCCCATATAATGTAAGTTGAGTAACAAAGAGTCGACGACAAAACTCGGGGTTGGTCCTATAAGGTCCATAATGCACACTGTGGAATCGCCGACTAATATAAAGGGCCTGTTCATAGGGATTCGCGGATCCCGTCCTTCGTTCAAGGCTTTTTTGACGAGTCTGTCTGCCTCCTCCTTACACATTATTCTAATGTGGCTGGTTATCCATTCGGAATACGATGTGGTGACCTTGCGCTGACGCATACTCCGCAATTTCTGCAAAATATTGTGCTATTTCGCCATTTTTGTAAGGTGATCTAGCATGTTTGATTATCTAAAGGGCGGGTTTGCTATCCGTGCCTACTACCCACTGTCGTGTCCCAGAATCTTCGCAGGTAAACTTAACTGCTTTAAAAATGGCCACCACATCTATTGTAGATTTTTAGGGGCGAAGCACCTTACGCCGTGGGCTGTGGTGGTGGTAGTGGTTAGAAGAGGACAGAGGCACCTAATTTCTGCAGCGTCCCATGTTTGTAATATGTAGAAGTAGCCACCTCACGTTTAGTCCTTAAAATGTTCGCTTGATGGTGGTACTTGTATATGGTGAATATGTAGGAAAAGAAGCGAGATGGTGGTACTTCTTACTGAGACGTTCCGTATGCGATGTCCAATAATTTCGTATGTTTCCGTAAGAATCTTACGGAAACATATGGAAAATATATGTAAAATACACGGAAAACATATGGATTCCGTACGAAAACATATGGAATTATTGGACTCACTAACGGAACGTTTCAGTTCCGTATGCGAACACGTGTTCACTGGTTGTACGGATGGAAAGACAGACAGACGGGCGGACACCCGCACGGACGGACACACGGATGGATGGACGGTCGCACAGACGGACGGAGCAAGAACGAACGGACGGACGCTTCGCCCCACCCATCATCATTCACTCCATGGAGATGCTGTGAATTTTTTTTTCGTTCACATCCACGCATCTCCCTGTTGAAACGGACACAGCGGACGTGCATGGACAAGCCTTGGCCCTAATGTGAAACTTGTAGGATGCTTGAGCTTCGCCTTCAAGAACAGAACGCGACAGCGCAATCCCGCCCGTGTGCATCGATCGTCTTTTCAATTGCTAGCCTTGCTTTGGTTCTCGGTGCAGGTCTCAACCGTGCCGCAAAGAAACATACGTCGTTGCGCGCAGCACTGGCAGCTTCAAACCGTCCGTAAGTAACTGCGCGTCCGTAAGGCCGAGAATGATTTTGCAGCGAATACAGCCAGGCATCGCTCGGATTTATATACCATCTGATTCTTCTCGTCACCGAGAATCCGAAGAGATCATATTCTAAGGTGGGTGATCATTTTTTTGAGATTTTACGACCGAAAACCAGCCCCCACCAAGCAGCGTCTACTATTCCTACGACCGGCGCTCCGCGTCGACTGGGGCGGCCTCACGATAGCCAGGCCTCGGCGTTCGCGCCATACAGGCCGTAATCATCAATAATGGAGGTATCGCAGCAGAATGAAGACGCCACCCAACGGGAAGACAAAAACGTCACCCAACAGGAAGATGACACAGGCAACGGGTGGACAGAAGTTCGAAACAGAAAACGTGCGAAGAAAGGTAGCCAGGAACGCCGTGGTAGCCCTAGCCCTACCCGAACACCTAGAACGCGCGGCGCAAATCTGATATCCCGGATAACCAGAGCCAGCAAAATGCCAGGACTGCCGACAGGCGATTTCAAGATAATTATAAGGCCAAGAGGAGGACTGCAGCTATCCAAGCTCAGCTTAACGGAGCTAGACAAAGCTGTGTATGAAGCGGCCGAGATCCCTTATGAAGAAAGAGAGACGGACACGATTTGTCCGAATAATTTTCAGAACAGCTTGGTCGTTAGCACCCCAAACCAAGACCATGCAGACAAGTACCAAGGCATCAAGCACATCAAAGCCAACGACAAGTTGTATGAGGTGGGAGCATACGAGACGGCCCCGGAATTCACTGCCAAAGGTGTAATGAAAGGAGTTCCTTTGAACGAAACCCCACGGGACATCACCGCAGCTATTGTTACAGCCCGAAATCCCACGGCGATCGCAGCCAAACGTCTTTGCAACACCACGACAGTGATAGTCCTTTTTGACGGCAGCAGAGTCTCGACGCACGTTATGTACAGAGGAGTGCTCACACACTGTTCACTATACAGGAAACAAGTTGACTTTTGCAAACAATGCAACAGACTTGAGCACAGGAGTGACGTGTGTTGGAGGCCAAACGACAAGCTATGTGCGGGTTGTGAAACGCCTGATCCGAGCGAGGACCACCACTGTCAGCCACGATATCAGCTGTGCGGCAAGGATCATCCCACGGCTGACAAACTCTGCAAGGCCAAGTTCAAGACACCCTACATCGTAAAACAACGCCAGTGGTTCCGACAACTTCAAGAGACGCTCGAGGAGAACTACCCCCTACCACCAAGCCAACCGAACGCGGAGGTCCAAATTCCGGACGAGGGCAACGCCTGGGTCCAGATCAAGGTCCTGGTCCTGCGCAACACCCCGCGGCCACACCACCCAGTCTCCGGGACCGAGAAGGCGCACTACATCCCGTTCCAGATCCCGGTCTAAACCAAAGGGTGGCAATGGCCATCAAGGGAACCCGGCATTCACGGTGAGCTGGTCAGACGTGGCTAAAGGGACGCGCCCTGAGCCTTCGAGGGAGACTGCGCATAATGTCAGTGATATAGCGGAGCTGAAAAAAGAAAACGCTGAGCTTAGAGAATTGATATCACAACTTACTCGGGAAATTCAAAGTCTTAAAAACTGCACAAATAGAACTTCTAGTCAAATGCGTTCCGTGGCCCAAGAGCGCCTCGAAGAAATGCCAGATAACCGAATGGACGAGGACAGTACCCCGCCACCTCTTAAAAGGAAAGCTCAGGTGTCTAATGACAAAACTACGGCGCAAACTTCGAACATTAATCAAACATTGTCCGAAATACAGAAAGCAGTTAAGGAACAGGCAGAGGCAACCAACAACCCCTCGCTTGCAATATCTATGATCATGAATAGACTAGATAAACTCGAAGCTAACGTAGCCAATCTCAACCCTAGGACACCTCCGGTACTTCCAGCTACCAACCTTCCGATAAGCACTGAAGGAAATTCACACTTATCTCAGGGCACCACATCAGTGGCTATATCAACTAATTTCATGAGGCCTGCCTCCTTTCACCCTCCTCACTCTTCGATAGTCAACTCAAAATAGCGAAGCCCAGAAAAAGGGACTTAATTATTTGGCAGTGGAATTGCAGGAGCTATGAGGGGAAGAGAGCAGTCTTGCAACAACACCTTAGAGACAGAACCAAACCGGATGTTCTAATTTTGCAGGAAAGCCATGCTTTAGCTAAGCTACCAGGATATCAGGCGATCGGCCCCTCAACAGGGGATATTAGAACACTAACCACTTTAGTAAGGAAGGGACTCGTAGCAATCTGCCACGACACCCGCATCACAGAAATTGAACATATACTCGTACAACTTGTCCCTAAAAGAAAAAAATCTCCAAGCATATTTATTCTGAATTTGTACAGCAATCCCACACGCATACGACAACACTTCCTTCTTCCCTTTAAGAAGGCCGTAGATATAGCGGGACCCAATCCACTCGTCATAGGTGGAAACTTTAACGCTCCACACAGTGCTTGGGGATACGGATACACAAGAGCCAAAGGAAAAACGCTATGGCAGGATATTCAAGAAACAGGCTTAACTCTCATCACTGACCCCGACTCACCTACGCGTATGGGAACTGGGCTTGCAAGAGACACCACTCCAGACTTAACGTTAGTTCGTAACGCGGGGACCACTAAATGGAAAAACACATTCGATGATCTGGGGAGTGATCATCGAATATTAGAAATCAGGATAGAAACCATGGCTGCCGCAAAAATTCAGAGACAGATTAGATGGACTGACTGGGATAAGTTTCGGAAAGTCAGAAACGCGAAAAAACAAGACCCTATCAGCAATATAGAAGATTGGATCAAAGATGTCAATAACGACGTCAGCGAGGCAACACGAAGTATCACTTCATGTCCACCCCTAGAGCATATTGATAGCCGTCTCGCACACATGTGGGAGGCCAAGCAATCACTGCAGAATAGATGGCGGGGACAGAGGCACAACAGGCCCTTGCGCAAGCGCATAGCCAAGCTGAACAAACAGATCGAAGAACATTGTAAGCAGCTAAGCAAACAGCAATGGTACCAAGTTTGTAATAGTCTCGATGGTCAAATGAATGCTGGTCAGACATGGCGCATGCTCAAACACCTGCTAGACCCAGATAACACCAAATCAGCACACAAGCAAACCTTGCGTAAACTGGTGCACCAGTATAACGGCAGTGAGGAGGACTTTATCGCTGAGGCTAGCAACACGTACATTCCCGCCATGCCTGTCATAGAGCACGGACCATAATCCGGAGGCCCGAACGAGCTCTTAGATGAGGAGTTTACTGTGGCTGAAATAAGGGCCGCGTTACAGAAGCTAAACCCCAAATCTGCACCGGGACCAGACGGGATGACTAACAGAACACTACGGAACCTTGCCGACCAAGCCATAGAGAACATCACGCAATATATTAACGAGTGCTGGACCGAGGGCACTATACCAAAACAGTGGAAAAAAGCTAAAGTAATCCTCATCCCCAAGCCCGGGAAACCCCCCGATCTATCGAATTTACGCCCCATATCACTAACGTCTTGTGCTGGGAAGCTGATGGAACACGCTTTTCTAGACAGGATCAACACTAATCTCGAGGAGAACGAAATCTACCCAGATTCCATGTTGGGGTTCCGCACACGGCTCTCCACGCAAGACGCCATGCTGCAAATTAAGCAGCAGATTCTAGACAACAAAACAAGAGCTACCCGGGCGATCTTAGGGTTAGACCTTAAAAAAGCATTCGACAAAGCATCGCATACGGCTATCTTACATCAGATCTGCCAATTAAGTTCAGGATCAAGAGCGTATAACTATGTCAAGGACTTCCTAACAGACAGAACGGCATCTATCGTAATGGGAGAACTGAGATCTGAGGAAAAGCTTATGGGCAGTGCTAGTACCCCGCAGGGTTTGGTCATATCGCCAATGCTGTTTAATCTCATAATGATAGGACTCCCGGCGCGGCTGAACTCAATATACGGAATACATCATTCTATATATGCAGATGATATCACCATCTGGGCGTGTGAAGGTAGTGACGGAGAGATAGAGCAGAGACTACAGGAGGCCGTCACCACTATTGAGGAGTATCTTGATGGTACTGGCCTCGAGTGCTCGCCAGATAAATCCGAACTCCTCCTCTATCGCCCCACGCTTAAAGGCAGACCACCCAAGGGATACAACCAGGACCGTGCTTACGAAGAGATCCAAATTCACACCAAAAACGGCAGTACTATTCCTATAGTGCAACAACTCAGAGTCCTTGGACTCATCATCGAGTTTAAGGGTATAAACGGTGAAACCATCAAGAGGTTAGTAACCAAAGTCACCAACGCAATACGGCTAATCAAGAGAGTCACCAACAAACACCAAGGCATGAAAGAGGCTAACGTCATCAGGCTTATTTATTCAATCGCCATAAATCACATTATATACGTAGCGGCATATCTAAACTGGTATACAGCCGAAAAACTTAAAATCAACGCACTCATACGAAAGGCGTACAAACAAGCTTTGGGCCTTCCACATAGCACCAGCAACGAAAAACTGTTCCAACTGGGATTACATTACACTTTAGAGGAGCTGATAGAAGCGCAACGGATTGCCCAGTTGGAGAGGCTAGCCAGCACGCGCACAGGACGGAGTATCCTTGACAAGTTGGAGTAAATTACCATAGGCAACAAGGAAGTAAAGTGTCGGTTTTAAAGGTGATCAGGGAAAAGATGCAGGTCCCCAATCTGCCCAAAAAACATTCACCCCGAATTTAATCAGGGCAGAAGAGAAAGCTGCGCTAGAACTCTGCTTAAGGCCTACGGCAGAGACAAGGAAGCGTTGTTCGTAGACGCAGCGGAGTACCCTAGTCACAAATCTTACGTTGCAGCAGTAATAAACACCGACCGCAAATGCGTAAACGCGTGCTCCATACGCTCGGATAACTCAGAAATCGTGGAAGAGGTGGCTATTGCACAGGCCATAATTTCCCCAAAGTGTAGGTATGTCATCAGCGACTCGCAGTCGGCAATCCGTAACTATGCACGAGGAAGAATATCTCCCGAGGCAGCCAACATACTCCTCCGCAAGGCAAATCTCATACCATCCGAGGAATTCGAAGAAAGGTATATTATATGGTTCCCAGCCCACACCCCGTGTGCGTCGCTCATTCCCAACCTCAACGAGGAGGCTCACCGCGTAGTGCGAGGTCTCACTTACCGCACTCGCAATGGAGCTTCACGTGAGGTACTGGGAGGAGATGAGTGGTGGGAGAGGGACAGAATGTTTAGGTTCTGCGACATTATCCAATTCTACCAAAAGTTGAGGCGCAGATTTCCACCACCTAGCTCCACATTAGACAGATCTCAGGAGGTTGACTGGAGGCGACTTCAAACTAGAACATTTCCCAACCCGAAGCACCTAAATCGCATCTACCCCGAACTATACCCAGATGACTCGTGTAAACTATGTAGCATGAGACGCGCCTCCCTAGAGCATATGTTATGGGAATGCACACAGATACAGGACGCCAATGCAGCCTCCCAAGAACAGCTTGGGGCACGGTGGAGAGCCGCGCTGATCAGCTCAGATCGCACAGATAAAATATGGGCCATCCAGCGAGCACGGGAGGCGGCTGAGAGACAGGGTCTCTCCACCGCCCCTGGTGCGGCTTAGGCCCACGCCTCAATCCGCTGGTTAAATAAAGTTTGCTCACTCACTAACTCACTCACTCACTCGCTCCATAAGGCCAGCGCGAACCTTCGCAGCTCCCCAGTTTGTTGATCATATTGCTGCTGCTGATTAACTATGTCTGGGTGCGTTTTAATGGGTGGGCCTTTGAAACGCCTAATCATTGCACAATCCGCGTGTTTTGAACGCCAGGCGCGATTCTACGCTTCTGCCATGCAATGGCGTAGCTCTGTGGTAGACCACCTGCTTGCCACGCTCAAAGCCTGGGTTCCGTTCGCATTCGAAACGAAGACGTTTATTAACCGCTTAATTTGCACCTTTCTCTTTTTTCGGTCACGGACAACGATGTTTTTTCGCTCACAATTAACGATGCCGACACCGAAATTTCTGCGAAACAATCTCTCTAAACTGAATGAGAATTAAAACTTGAGCAAGTTAGGACGAATTAATGTTGATTTTGGCAGGCGCACTGAGGTACGAGCACTATAAAAAAAGAAAATAGAAGGTTGTGCACCTTATTTTATTGCCATAGCAATTATATGGGCACTCTCGGCTGGAATTTGCCGCTGGCGTCGACGTCGGCGTGGGCGTCACCATAACTCACCGTAAATGTATACGTATCTGTATATGTGGAAACGCAAGAAAGAAAAAAATCTAAAAAGGCCCCAGCACGCGGAATCGAATGTGGGACCTCTGAAACGCGAGTGCGAAGCGCTAACCACTGAGCCACGGAGGAGCACGTCATTAAACGTTCAAACGGCAAGCTAATTATATCTACCACATACCACTGATGACGAACATCTCGAGGGGGGAGGCTATAATGTTTTCAGCATTACCAGCAAGATGTCACAACGAGCGCGCGTCGCCACACCAGTCACGACGCGGTGGCGCGCGCTCTCATCTCCCACGCATACTTTGCCCCGCGGGGAGAAGGGGGTGGACGCTCACTCGCGCGCCCTTATCTCGTGGTGGGAAGGATCGTGGCTTTCACCGGAATGATTCTGTTGTAGTTACTAGGCGCACAAAGGTCACTGAAATCGTTGCACAGTCTCAGTGCTGGTCCCCTCGATTTTGTTTTCTTGGAGAAATAAAGATACCACCACCACCACTACCAGTCTCTGTTTGCAAAAAGAGCGCGCTTTTCAGACACAGCGAAGTAACAACTGAGACGCCTATTCGCGTTCATTTGTACCTGTGAGTATGTTTCGTGCGCTGTTTGTGCGTGAGAAACGCGGGGCACGTTCCAACCTGCTTGCCATTCTTCGCGTGACCTCCCAATTCGTTGCTGTCACGTTTATTGCTTCGCCTTTGCCGCAATGCTGTGACTTTTTAAATGCGAAGCATTTCTTGGCAAACTTCGGCGACTTTGAGCGTATCTATCTATCTATCTATCTATCTATCTATCTATCTATCTATCTATCTATCTATCTATCTATCTATCTATCTATCTATCTATCTATCTATCTATCTATCTATCTATCTATCTATCTATCTATCTATCTATCTATCTATCTATCTGTCTATCTGACTTTAGCTCTCCTGGCCGTTTAGGTAACGGTATCGATGTCAAATTTGGTATTACATAACATGGCTGTATGAAGAACACATTTGATTAGCCATAACATGAAAATCAAGACATGTATGTCATGAATTTCATGATTTACATTTCATGGTCATGTTGCTCTTGCAGTGCTTTCGTTCGCATGGCATGTTGCAAAACTGATATGGTATGGCACGATGGCATGGCGAACACAAGCGACAGACCGTAACATGAAAATCATGACATGCGTGTCATGTAACAACATGACTACATGCCGCGCTCATGATGCGCTCGCGGCCGTTTCCCTAGCGTCACAAATGCCGAATTTGGTATTACAGGACGTGAATGAATGACGAAGGTATGTGACTGGTGCAAACATGATAATCATGAGATGCATGTGATGTAGCAACATGACTACATGCTACGCTCATGATGCACTCGCGGCCGTTTCGCTAGCTTCACATTTACCAAACGTGACGCCAATGAATGACGAATGTATGTGACTGGTGCAAACATGATAATCATGGGATGCGTATCATGTGAGAGCATGACTAAATTCCACAGTCAAGGCGCCAATACATTTCGACGTGTCGTGGTGCGCGTGCTCGCCGGCGTTCATTTCGTCGTGTCACGCCGGCGTTGCCACGCCAGGTGCTGGTCCTGCCATATACTCGCAGGCGCGCACCGCGCTGCGTTGCTTTGACGCATGCGCGTTTCAGCGCGTCCGGTGTCCCTCCGTCACGAGAAGAGGGAGACGAAGTGTGGGTAACGTATCGGCGCGAAACGCAGCATGTCGCGCCGGTTGCAGTCGGGCCTCGTCAACGGACGCTGGTCGCGCCTGGCGTCAGGTTATAGTGCTCGCGTTTTGCTAACGTAGCGTCGCTGTGCCCAGCGTGCGCGCGCGTCAATGCTACATTCCAAAATATAGGGCACTTCATGATGCAATCGCGGCCTTTTTGCTAGCTCACCATATACCAAACTCGGTGTTACGTGACGTCAATGTATGACGAAATATATGACTGGTGCAATGTATTATAATCCTGACACGCGTGTCATGTAAGAACATGACAACATACCACGCTCATAGCGTGCTCGCGGGCGTTTCACTAGCTCCACATATGCTAAATTTGGTATCACGTGATGTGAATAGATGAAGAAGATAAAGGACACATCCAAACTTGATAATCATGACATGGATGTCTTGTACGGCATCATATACCGCCACCTCGTAACGTTGTGCTGATTTTAAAGTGGCATATCAACCTTTCTCGTTCGTGCTTCTCATATCATAGATTCCCACTGTACGTAGGATCTGCCATTTTTTTTTATTCGTCCCTCAAGGTGCTGCTAAACTCAAGATGGATTTCTCTAAACGCCATCGCGATAAAATGGCGGGAAAGCTACGACTGGGTAGAGGTAATTTACAAGAGTGGGACCTTGGACCAGCTGATGTGGATTGATTGATTGATATGTGGGGTTTAACGTCCCAGAACCACTATATGATTATGAGAGACGCCGTAGTGAAGGGCTCCGGAAATTTAGACCACCTGGGGTTCTTTAACGTGCACCCAAATCTGAGCACACGGGCCTACAACATTTCCGCCTCCATCGGAAATGCAGCCGCCGCAGCCGGGATTTGAACCCGCGCCCTGCGGGTCAGCAGCCGAGTACCTTAGCCACTAGACCACCGCGGCGGGGCCAGCTGATGTGGAGTTATACTGGCAAGCTTAATTATTCTGCGCGCGAACATAGGAAAAAAGGACAGAGTATAGACAAAAGAGCGCCGTCAACTCTTCTTTATACTCCGTCCTTTTTTTTTTTCCAATGTTCGCACGCTGGAAAGAACTTGTCAGTATGAATAAAGGTATAGGGCAGACTTTGGATCCTTCTTTATGTGATTGGGTAGGGGGGCATGCTGCCGTCCCCCCATTCGCGTTACTTACACCTAGGCATGGGTGTCAGCAGGGGGACGCCAAAAGGGGCACTTGCCCTCCTAAAGAGACCACTTGCCCCACCCAAGCTACAACAACGATGCCCCCTTCCCTAGCAGTGATAAAACACGGGTGCACCGTCCGGGACAAAATCTCGCCAACGAGCTCAAGCACGAGAAAGGATGAAGATGGCTGTGTACAAAGGATGAAAAGGTTGATTGATCGAGTGCCTGGTTTCTTCGGTATAATCGAATTCAATCGACAGGACAAGGATGACATATTAGACATTGATTGCAGTTGTTCTTAATTGTAATTTTGGTAGTAATTATTGCGCAAGCTGAAATGAATTAAATGGAGGAGCAAAGCACTCTTGCCGTCGTTGTGGACTCAATCAACATTCTTAAGTAATTGAAGCGCGACAAAGATAAGAAAGGCAACGACACGAGCGCTTACTCACAAATAAAAACTTCATTGCTGTATCTTTCTTTTTTCTGAGTTTGTTTTGGCTTTGTGCACAGTGCGACACGCTGGGGTCGGACTTACGTGTACATTTTCTCTTCAAGAAATAAATAATTTAGTTGTTTTAGTTTTCGTAAGCACCTGTGTCGTTGCCTTTCTTGTCCTTGTCTTCGTCAGGTTTCAATTATTTAAGAACAAATCGGTACCAACTAGCTCGCTTTTCCGTGTCGACCCAACCAAAAACTCTATAGTGTGCGTCCAAGAGCAGCAGACTACGTCGCTCCAGCTTTTATGTGACCGTCGGTTACCTATACCATATACACTCAATACGCTATCATCACAGGACAATTTTTTTCATGGCGTCAATTAACTAGTATTACGGTCCCAGTTTGCTCTCCAAACCTCTCAGCTGTCTTCCTATATCTTGTACAGTTACGCCAATCATTTTTCGTTGCGTGCATGGTCAGCGCCAGACACTGTCAACGAGCAGACACCGGTCTCGATCACCCGTTTATCCCGATTGACCTACCCGACGGGCAGCCACGTCACCGTCGATACATGCAGAATAGGCGCTCGTTCATCGAGTATCGCTCTGTGTGCCCTATATCTGGATCGAACATCACAAACCCTTTCTCCTTCATTCGGTGCGGACCATTAATCACTCCCAGCGAGGCCACACGGTATAACGCGTGCGTCCAGACTGCAACAAACGAAAGCGGTGAGCGTTTAGAAAGACATTGCGTATAAGCGTTATACGCGCACCTTGTTGTCATGCATACCGTCCCCGAATAATAGGTGTACAAATACATCTGGCTGACGTGCCGCCGCTGGCATGCATGTTACATTAGACGGCTGTTACACAGCAGCGAGCGCTGACCAACTCTTTCTTGAGTGGGGGGCAAACGTAGCTCATCCATCAGCTGGCACATATATATATATGCGCGTGTGTGTGTAAGAGCATGGAAGAAAAATTACCACAGCGGTAATGTTGGCAAGATTTCACTATGTTGTAACATTGCCTCCTAACAATTTCATTCTCCCGTAAGCTGAACATAATTAAGTGAGCACTGTTGTGATGGAAGAATACGCCTTACTTGTAGGTTTTTCAACCGTGCAGCCGAGAGTGACCACTGTCGAAAGTTGAAGGAAGGGGCTGAGCCTTCCAATTTTTCTCAGTGGGGGCCAGATGGGGCTCGCGCCTGTATCTGCCTTTCGCTCCCCAAGGTGCATGTCCGAGAGTGTTGTAACCATATATAATAGACGTGCGTACGGAGGTGCAGTAGGAGTTGGCTTATCATCGCCTAAAAGGTGGGCGCCAATTCTACCCCATACCATTGCTGCTATTTGACGATGCTGACGACTATAATCACTCCTGATGTTGCGTTGAGCTGCTTACATGCAAATTTTACACCCGTGTTGTATTGAACCAATAATGACAGGCCGTTTGCGTCCACTGCATTTTTCGGACTTGGTCAACTGGACATGAAGGGAGAGGGGGGGGGGGAGAAGGGGGAGGCGCTGCGGTAGTTGTGAACCACAGAACACTACGGTTGAAAGGGGTATACCATCGTTATACTTCGACTAATATAGCATGTGGCCGTTTTTGGCACCATAAGAAGCATGCAAACATTAGCGCATGGGGTTTCGAACTTGTCACCTAAACTGAAAAGGAAAAAAAAAAAACGTCATCAAAGAGCTCCGTATACACAAGGTGAAGCATGAGGTCCCGGTGTTTATCGCTGGATTCAGTTGAATGGTTCATTACAGCATTCCTCAATAATTTCTCATGTCTGTCCTAAAATCTTAATTACTGTCCGCAGCCCGTGAGGACCCTCCTTCATTTTCAGTGGACAAAGGGCGCATAGCGGGGTTCGACCGATTTCCGTGACACACGCAATTCCGGCCCACATTGAACGAACGAATTCCGGTTCCTTCTTCGTAATTAAAGTCATATACACTCATTCAGCGTGTGTTCAGGCAAAGTACAGAATCCGCACGTGGTGCATGCACTAATTACTCTCCGGTTAAAAGTTGGGCCATGCAACAAAGGCTCCGCATACGACCGCTTGGTGCCCGGTCGGCAATCCGTCTGGGCGATTGCCTATAATTACTCATTCGCGCAGTTTCTCCGATAACCTCGTATTCATTAGGCGGCTGGCCAGCGTTGTGCACCGCTATTAGAGAAATAGCCTTAGCAGTTGAGCGGGTATAAGGCGTTTAACATGCTGAGGCAATGCCTATATAGGAGGCGTTGACTGTGGGCACGGGTTCAACTCCCGGCCACAACGGTTGCATTTAGGTTGACGAAACACGGAGAACACACACACACACACACACACACACACACACACACATATATATATATATATATATATATATATATATATATATATATATATATATTATATATATATATATATATATATATATATATATATATATATATATATATGTGTGTGTGTGTGTGTAGGTGTGTTTCAGTGCTAAAAAGCACCAAGCAATAAAAAATTGAAATGAGTGCTACGAGTCTCCAGCTAGCGCAGTATTAATCTTAGATGTATGTAGCACGTCAAAATATCTTTTTTTGATCCGGCAAACACTGTAATTGTTTTTTTCCTTAAAAATACTTTTAATACTGACTCTAGAAAGAAAATCAATACAAGACTTGTAGCTCTTATCCAGAAATAACAAAATTTTCAAGATACGGTAATATAACAACGCTAGTTAATTTTTCCCGGGGTCTAAAGTGTGCGAAATTCAATACCACGTGACTGCTGCCTAACCCGCGGCGCATTGAGTGCCCTAAAATGTAAGTTGAACGAATTAGCGAAGACTTCTCACACACAGAGATCACTTGAACCGGCTATCGGTGACTACGATGGACATTAAGCGATGGTTGGATGATACCATTAAAGAAAAAAAAAAGGTGGGGGGCGGAAGGAAGAAACAAAGACAATAAACTGCGACGTAAAAGCGGTCTTTCCTAATTACCGTGCTTGGCGCATAAGAATATATATTCTGACGTGCTACATAGAGTATAAGAATAATACTGCACTAGCTGGAGACGCGTGGCACTAATTTTTAATTTTTTTATTACTTGATGCTTTTGAGCTGAAACACCCATATAATTTTTATTAGGAATGAAAACTACTATTAGCAATTGCTCGAGATAACCGTGTCGTGTCACTCTATACTGTAGTCTGGCCGCCAAAGGTAATGTTGGCTGTGACGTAAATAACCCGAGTCAAAATTACGCTATGTGAACTGAAGAGGTTTGAAAATCGATTGTACGGGTATTACTTATCATTCACGCGTTTCAGCTGTGAAAGCAATGATACTTAGACGTGGGTGGATGCTAAAAGGTAGCCAAGTACTAATCCACTCCTCCTACAAGATATACCTCGTGATCGTACAGTTTGAGCACGTAAAGCTCAACGACGGCGCCAGGAGGTGGAGGGGCAGTTGCCCCGCCTCTTCCAAAATTTTCGCCAGTCACTCACTCACATCCCCACTCCTCCCTTCAAAAAAAAAAAAAAGAAAAGAAAAGAAAAAGAAAGCGGACAGTTAAAGCACGACGCAGAAGTGTCGCGCTACCCTATACTGCTGCCGCAGTAGTAACAATCATGGTGTCGGTTTTGCAAAGGTCAATCTCTAGAATATTTAAACAAGATTGCGGCGTTTATCAGGTTAATTTACCCTAATTTGCAGCAGCATGCGTCAGATTCTGCGAAAGTTGAATTCCGGTGCATGCAGGGAAAACACACACCCATTGACGCTGCATTGCGCATGCGCAGAGGCTACGTCATCAATTTGCGTCATTTAATGACGCAGCACATGGGTAGCACAGAAAACAAACAATAAGAAGGCTGCTGGCTGAAACAAATTAAATACTGAAATAAGGAAGGCATATAAGTCAAGTCGGCTAAGTGTTTTAAGAACAGAGGGGGCGGGAACCAATCTTCATGAGGTAGAATGGGCAGGGCTGATGAGTTAACGCATTGAGCCTCTGCAGGCGTGTTATTGAACTTTTAATGACGACTGCCTGTTTTGTAGAGTCCTGGTCGCGCAGGGCTGTAACGACGCGGTGGTCACGGTTTGGTGTAACTGTCCCGAACACACCATGTTGTTTGCGAGCCAAATGGCTGGCTCCGAATCAACAAACCGCGCTGACGGGCGAGTTGGAATCGATGCGTACTTGAAATAACCAGCGCACAAACAACGAAGCACGTAGGGAAAGAAGGACCCAGGACGAGCGCTAACAAATGAAATGTGATTGATTGATATGTGAGGCTTAACGTCCCAAAACCACCATATGATTATGAGAGACTCCGGATCTGAGCACGCGGGCCTACAGCGTTCTCACCTCCATCGAAAATGCGGCAGCCGCGGCCGGGATTCGATCCCGCGACCTGCGAGTGAGCAGCCGAATGCCTTGTGCACTAAACCACCGCGGTGGGGTAATAAATGAAATAATTTACTGAAAAAAGATGAAGGCAAAAAAAAAACAAAAAAATACAAAAAGCTAACCAGTTCCGCTTCGTGGACACTCGTGAAAGAGCGAGGCAGGTGGCCTTCCATCTGTCATGCTAATGCATTTCTGTGTTTTCCTAGTGTTTGAGATATGTTGTATTACTACAGCCACCTCTTTTCAGAATCATAAAGTGTCCCGTGACAGTGGTGTGACGATTGCATAACTCCAAGCAGTATGCATGCCATTTGGCGATTCATAATAATTTTGGGGGTTTAATTTCCCCAAACCACTACATGATTCTGAAAGACGCCGTATATTGTAGAGGGCTCCGGAAATCCAACCACTTGAAGTTTTTAGACGTGCACCTAAACCTAAACACTCGGGCCGCAAGCATTCTCGCCTCCATCGAAAATGCGGCAGCCACGGCCAGGATTCGATCCCGCGACCTGCATTTTGTGATGGTGATGATGCTCCTTGGATTATTGGTACCCACTCGGGGGGATTGGCCAAGAGTCGGGCGGATCACGCAGTCTAGATTTACTATTATTATTCTTAAATGCTAGTAGGAGCTATACATGCAACTATCAGCAGCAGCAGCAGCAGCAGCAGCCTGACTACGTCCACTGCAGAGCAAATGCCTCTCCTATGTTCCGCCAGTCAACTCTGTCCTGTACTTGCTGCTGCCAATTTATACCCGCAAACTTCCCAATCTCATTTACCCACCTAACTTTCTGTCTCCTTCTAACCAGCTTGCCTTCTCTGGGAATCCAGTCAGTTACCCTTATTGTCCAGCGGTTATCCTGCCTACGTGCTACGGTACCCGGCCCATGTCCATTTCTTCTTTTTCACTTGAACTATATAATATCCTTAACCCCGGTTTGTTCCCTGGCCCACTCTGCTCTTTTCTTGTCTCTTGTAGTTACACCTTTCTTTTTTTTTTTTCGATCGCTCCCTGCTTCGTCCTTAATTTAAGGCCAAACCCCATAACCGCAGAAATTGATCGCGACAGCGACGAGCGGCGCGACGTAGATCGCCTTCCCGCGAACAGTCGCTAGCGCAGGCAAACCTCATTCACTCGACGGCTTCCGCGAGCGAACTCCACCGTTGCTTGTGTGAGGCCGTCTATTCGTACCAAGAAAACGGCGTTGTGAGCGGTATGCAATTTAAAAATAACATCTGTTGTTGTGCAATGGAACAGAAAGTGTTTATTATTGCCTTGCAGCACTTTTTTTTCATGTGCACGTGAATAAACATTACATTATTTCTTCGTTGTGCACGCGTGACTCGGGCAGAGAGGTAAGTGAGAGGAGGTGGCTATTTCGCGGCACATGAAGAGAACTGGCACTACGTCAGTCATGCACATCCTGTTTCGGTGCTTTGAGCACAACCCTTCCGGGCGATGGGCGACGGTTTCCAAATCTGGAAAACCCAGCGATCGCGCGAAAGCTAACCACGCGATATGTCGCGCGAACGCCCTGTTTCGTCGCTCATAGCATCGCTCGTCGCTGTCGCGTGCATTTTCGCGTTTATGGTGTTTGGCCTTTAAGCTAGACCCTCCTTGTAAGCTTCCAGGTTTCTACTCCGTAAGTGAGCACCGACTACATGCAGCTGTTATATTCCTTCCTTTTGAGGGTTAGTGGCAGATTACCATTCATGATTTGAGAATGCTTACCGAATGTGATCCACCCCATCCTATAGTTCTTCTAGATAGTGAGCACTGGAGAGACGCCGCAGGCGCCGAACAGTGAGGAAGGAAAATATCGGCTCCCGCTCTCAGTATCTGTTTCCGCCAGTTAATCAATGTGTGTCATTGAATGGATTACATCGATCGACGCATTAACATCGAAGAGAACAAGGCTACATCAATTTTCTGCGGTGGGTGAACTTTTCGTCATTTTACGAGACTTTTTGTGCCGACGAAGCCGTTCTTGAGGTAGGCCTACGCCGAGCCGGGTCAACGCCACACGGACGCGCGCCAAGTGGCGTTCATTGGAAGCGAGTGGCCGTGCGTTCGACATGCAAGTAATGATGGACGGGGAGAGCATATCTTCCGATGAGTGTACCGAAGAGTACGGGTGGCAAGCAGCAGTTTCCAAGCGGATGTCGACCAAATCCGCTGTTGGCGGGGACTCAGCCGGAGCTGGGCCTAACACGGACGCGGCGTCTAGAACATTTGAGAAAGGCAATCAGGTCAAGAACAGAGTCACAAGGGCGTCCCGCATGCCCTACATGCCTAAGGATCACTTCAAGATTATCTTACGACCACGTGGCGGCATCAATATTAGCAAGATGGGTTCTACCAAGGTAGACAAAGCCATCATAGAAGCTGCAGGGTTGGGCTCGGATCAGACGGCGTCAGACATCATCTGCCCCAACATCAGCCAGAAAATAATGGTGGCGAGTACACCGGAGCGGGAAAATGCTGAGAGGTACGTGAGAATAAGATCAATAGACCTGGGCGGTTGCAATTATGAGATCAACGCCTATGAGGCTGCACCAGATGATACGTGCAAAGGAGTGATAAGAAACATCGACATCGCCGACGGGCCGGCGGAGCTTGCGAGAAATATTGTCAACCCAAGAAACCCCTTGGCGCTCACGGCTAAAAGAATTAAGAATACCGGCACGGTGATCATCGCCTTCGACGGTTACAAGGTTCCGAATTTCGTCAGGTATGGTCCAATTCTGGTGAAGTGTTCACTTTACAAAAAAAAAAAAGATCGATATATGTTATGCTTGTGGCCGGCTCGGTCACAGAGCTGACGTGTGCCCCACCCCGGAAGAGACCCTGTGTAGAGGATGTGGCGAAATAAACGTGATTAAGGAACACAAGTGCCAATCCAGATGTGAACTTTGCGGTGGTCCACACCCCACGGCGGACAAGATGTGTAGACAGCGTTACACAATTCCATACGTTGTCAGAAGAAGAAGAAGTGAAAGAGCAATGGCAGCCAACGCTGAAAAGGAACAAGTCGACAATCCGTTGAACCTGCACTCATCCGAGCTGCACTCCACGGCATCAGCTCCAATGGACGACTCGAAGCCAACAGCAGCATCTCGCGGCAGGTCCAGGTCTCGAAATCACTCCCGATCCAGAGGAAGGAGTGTATCTAGATCGAGAAGAAGGAGTGCATCCAGGTCCAAATCCGTGGTGAGGTCTGGGAATCGGACTCCATTGATCAACCCAGAATCCGAAGGAGGCATGGTTCCACGTGGGCCGGCAAAGTCAAGGGATTGGCAAGGACGGACAAGACGCCAACTACCAAAGGACAATCTTCCAACAACAGACGACTTGCCTGGGCCGATGGTGTGCGAACCGAACCGGTAAGTGTCATGCTTTGCGACCCACCCCCAGAGCAAAGTAGGGAAATAGAGAGGCTTAAGAAAGAAAATGAAGAACTAAGGAAAATGAACAAAAATATGCTTACAGAATTAGCAGCAATTAAAAAACTTTTAAGTGAAACCAAGCAGGCCGAGAACAAAAACACGCCAAAGGAAATGCCAGTTCCCGCGCTTGTGGGTGATGGGGCCATGTCGGCTAAGCGCAGAGCCGTCGAAAGTAAGCTCAAGAATACTGAAACGCACATTGAGGAAATGAAACAAACACTAGCCTCATTTGCAGATAAAAATGAAAATGATCATGGACAGCGTCTCACAGTTGACGATGAGTGTGGGACCAATGCAGAGTACATTAAATGATCCTAGGGAAAGGCTTAAGGCATTTAGCGAAAGAGTGAAAACTCTTGAAATGATGAGTATGTCTGGCAACGACAGAGCGCAGCGTGGACCATCGTTCCTCACAGCCCCCATTATTCCCCAGGCAGGGGATACGAATATCCAATATGGCCCACAATAAAAGAGAATTTCGAGTGTGGCAATGGAATTGCGGGGAGTACAACAACAAACGTGCCACACTCCAGCAATATCTCAGATCACTACAATCTAAGCCGGATATAATAGCACTCCAAGAAACTGGGTACGGATACGTCACGCTCACGGGGTATAGAGCTATGAAGTGCGAAAACTATAGTAGAGGCTTATATGTGTTTGCAAATAGGCAGCTGACACACATCTCTCACGATCTAGGCATTCGGGACAAGAACTTAGAGTATCTCATGGTGGAGGTATTAGTGCCGGTTTCATACAAAAATCAAAGATGCAACAGCTTATTTGTACTCAACATTTACAGTAACCCGAAGCACTACAAACAACAGTTCAAGATAATTGTCGAGAAAGCTACGAAACTCGCAGAAGATAGGCCTCTAATCATATTAGGGGACTTCAACGCTGCTCATGAACTCTGGGGATATACTGCGACAAACCCCAAAGGCAGGAATCTATGGCATCATGCTGACAAACAAGACCTGATATTGATTACGGATAAAGGGTATCCCACAAGAATCGGCAATTCTGTCTGTAGAGACACCACACCCGACATAACCTTTGTCAAAAACATAGAGCATCCCATATGGAAAAATACCGGTCATAACTTCGGCAGTGATCACTATGTTCTCGAGGTTACGCTGGAGGTTGAGAAAGGCCGCACTCGAGAATTCGATGTCGTTGATTAGGATGTCTTTCGCAGAATGAGAACGCAAAGCGAACCAAATGCTACCAAACCAAGCCTCAAAGAGTGGTGCGAATCCATCAGGAATGATATCAAATCGGCCTCCAGAAGGCTTCTCACTGACGCTAACGTCGAGGCCATGGATTCTAAACTAGCCCACTTAATAGAAGCAAAGCGGGCCATTACTAAAAAATGGCGGACTCAACGACTGAATCGTAAACTAAGGAAGAAAATAGCAGAACTGAATAAACAAATCGAACTGCACTGCACCAACCTATGCAAGCAGCAGTGGGATGAATTTTGTGAAACGATTGATGGGCAGATCAGGAACGGCAAAGCATGTAAACTCATTAAGCACCTCCTAGACGAGCAAGGCACAAGGTCCAACCAGAGACACTGTCTTGCCCGGGCTATACACACAGCCCTTAAAAATCAAGACATTGAAACAGTTACTAAACAACTAATAGACAAATACCTACCAGTCGCTAAGGAGCCAGAACGATTTCCACGATCGGAATACCGGGGAGCCCCTCAGCCGGAACTGGATCGACCGTTCACTTTATATGAAATCAGAAGGGTGTTTAGTGAGTTAAACAGAAAGTCTGCCCCTGGCCCAGATGGCGTCACCAACAAGTCACTCAGGAATCTCCAAGAGCCCTCCATTGAATCACTGACTGATTTTATTAACGAAGCATGGAATTCAGGTGAAGTTCCACATGAATGGAAACTTTCTCAAGTCATACTAATACCGAAACCGGGTAAACCTCCAAGTCTGGAGAACTTCTGACCAATATCGCTAACATCACGTGTAGGAAAAGTTGCCGAGCATGCAATCCTCAACAGGCTTAAGGATTTCTTGGAGGACAACAACATATACACCTACAATATGTTACGCTTCAGATCCTCACTATCTACTCAGGATGCTATGAAGCAGATTAAACACGACATTCTAGACGGATACTCTAGAGATACCAAAGCCATCCTCGGACTAGACATGGAGAAAGAATTCGACAACATTAAGCACAAATACATCCTTCAAACGATAAAGGAAATTCGACTTGGATCGAAATGTATAATTACATATAATCTTTCCTAGGGGCACGTACGGCAAGGTTAAGGGTAGGAGACACCAACTCAGACGTGGTTCAACTCGGTGATCGTGGAACCCCTCAAGGATCGGTGATCTCTCCCGTCCTCTTCAACTTGTGCATGATAGGCCTGTCCAGGAAACTGAGCAATATCAGCAACATTCATCACACCATCTATGCTGATGACCTTAATATATGGTGTGCTCGTGGTAGTGAAGGACAGGTACAAGATGCACTCACAGAAGCGGTGCAGACAGTGGAGGAATACTTGAGGCCCACTGGTCTCCGGTGCTCCCCACAGAAATCGGTGTTATTACTTTACAGAAAAGAGAAAGGGGGGAGACCTAAGGGCTGGAAGCCACTATCCGAAAGTGACATACATATATTGACCGAAAATGGGGTAAGTATACCCAGAGTCGACACGATGAGGGTACTGGGCTTTTTTATAGATGCAAATGGCACGAATCACATGGCGCTCAAGAAAATTATCTTCAAGACAGAAAATGCATACCGGATGATCAGACGACTTGCAGGCAGACAAAAAGGCATGAAAGAGGACAATCTTATCAGGTCGATCAACTCTTTCGTGCTATGTCATATTTCATATGCAGCTTCTATGTATAACTGGACACAAACCCAACTAAAGAAGCTCGACGCGGTGATCAAGAAAGTCATCAAAAGTGCACTGAATCTCCCGCTTCGCACCAGCACTTAAAAACTGCTCAAGTTAGGGGTACACAACACGACTAGAGAAATCGCGGGGGCTCAAGAAAGGTCACAAATAGCAAGACTCTCTACCACTTGCACGGGGAGATCGATCATCGATAGAATCATGATCAACCCTGTCATAGACCAGGAGACGTACACCAAGATACCACAGGACTTTGCTGAGAGCATCGTCGTTGCCCCGTTGCCAAGAAATATGCGCCAAACCTTCAACGTCGCCAGAAGGGTAGCCCGGGCTAAGGCTTTATTAAAGAAGTTGCATAAAGGAGGCAGCGGGGCTTGCTTTGTCGACTCAGCCTCGTATAAAGACCGAAATAAGTTCGCCGCGGTAGTAGTTGACCACCAGGGCAGGTGTACCACCTGCGCCACAGTTTACACTTCCAAACCGGAAGTCGCTGAACAGGTTGCTATCGCGTTGGCCCTGACGGATGATCGATACACCGAGATATACAGTGACTCAAAACCAGCCATCAGAGCCTTCAGCAGGGGCAGGATCACACCACAAGCAGTTCGAATTATTAATAGTAAACAGGCCATTGATACACATTACATATATTGGTTCCCAGCGCACCTTGGATCACTCGATGACATTCATATGAATCCAAATGAATCGGCCAACAGCGTTGCCCGCGAACTTACGGACCGGGACGCTTTTACACGTGGCTTTGATTCTGCTGGATTCGAAAATCTACAACGGGATACGCCCATGATATATAATGAAATTACTAAACATTACTACCTGGGGAGGAGAGAGTTTGCACCCCCTCACAGTAGACTAAACAGAGCACAAGCGGTCACTCTTAGACAATTACAGACACAATCTTATTACTCACCGGCACAGGTAAAAGAATGGTACGATATAAAAGACATGGATGTTGTTTGCAAGGCATGTAAGAAAGAAGTATGCATGCTTGATCATATGCTCTGGGAATGTGGGTCGCTTGGCCGTGGCATTTCCCGGGAACGGTTTACAGGAATGATAAAGTCTCACGACCATATACCCCAAGTCCTGGCTGTCCAGTACGCCCATGACAGGGCTAGGAGGCTTGACCTCCCAGTCTCAACGTGGGATTAGCCAAGCAGGTGGCTACACCCTGTACAGGACGTATAAATAAAGTTGTTTCCATCCATTTATGGTGAGAACTGTCTGACCTGAAAAAAGTTGCTTCGTTAAACTCGTTAAGCGTGCGAGGAAAACGCTCCTTTTCCATCGCCAAACGCCAACAGCTCCTTATGCCCCTAGTAACATGGCAGCCGCCGCCATCTTACGGTGGTGCTGGTACGGCTTCACTCCTGGGCAATAATTTCCACCCCAGGAATTTTTCAAAACCTCCTTGGGCGAAAGCCTTTTTTTTTTTTTGCATTTACCGGTAAAATAGCTGAAAAGTGGCTTATTGGAACATAGACCATGGAGCAAACGTAATCGTGTTGCAAAAGGGGGTGTTTATCTAGAAAACGAGTGGAATTATTTTTATGGCGAATCGCGAGGCAAACTTCAGCCAAAATGCCTTCTCTAAACATCTTGAAGAACTTGTTTGTGCAAACGGACAAGATCCTCCCTACACAGAATAAATTAATCCTCAACTTAGCGAGAAAGTTTTACTGCTAAATCACATACTTCGTATTTAACCAGTCGACGAACCTCATTTCAGAAGAGATTTCTAGTATAGATGGCATCCTAGAGCCGGTGTACTCCCTGAACTTTTGTATGAACAGTTCCCCTTGACATGTTACAAAGGTCAACTTCAGCTTAAAGCTCAGCAGCTCTTTAAAAAGAACTCAGACGTTACCCATCTACGGTCATCAGCTTTCATTTTTCACCCTGTTACGCTTCCCATCTCATTCGTTGTCATTCTTACGCGCAAGCTGACCTCGCCCGCAATCGAAGCGGCAACGATGCAATGTGAACGCCCGCAGCCTCGAGCGATTACGGCTATACAGTTCCCGACAATCACAGAAAGGATACACTGGTTCACCGATCGTTTAGAATCAGCCACTATAAGAATGATGGTAATATACAGGTTTGCCTTATCTTCGTGCTTGCGGGCTTCGAACGTGCTTGTGGCTTTGTTTAATGTGGTGTTTTGGCGTTTGTTTTGGGGAAAAAAACTGGATCGTTGTGAACTTGGTGAAGCGATTTGAATTGGTGAGTCAAAGGCTAAGGTGGGGAAGTTGAATTGCTGAGCATTTGCTGAATTTCGTCTTGCGAAAAAGTGGCTCCAGCTCATACGGAGCCAAACGAAGTCGAAAGATCGAAACTTAGACAAATCCGTGGTCTGCTCACAATTCCCATGCTAGATGTTGCGCCTTGCTATAGATACATCCATGCGTTGCAACTCCCATGAACTCTAGCACCAGAGCTTCCTCTAGTGTATTATTGAAACTCCATGGCCGCAGCTTGGGGTTGTTCACTCAATGTCAAGCGGCTGGTGCGCAAGACAAAGCTTGCCCCGCACCGCGCAACGTGGCTGCGCTTATGTTGCTTTCAAAATGACGGCCCTGTCATTAGCGTGCAGTTGTACTCAACAACTTAAATGCGGTTCGAAGGGATAAAAAGAAATTCTTGGAACACGGGGTGTCGTTGCGACAACCAGACTTGCCCTCTTCCCGATTGCAGCCTTGAAAACGACGAGTCCCCTTGTCCAAGCGTCGGCTTTGGCAACACCATATGTTTACGCATTATTCATCTCTTCAAGCTTTCATCTTCCCCTGAACTTTTGCATTAGTTGTGTTTATAGACTGCAGCACATATATTGAATGGCGCGGCTTCTATAGGCGGAGTTGGTCATGTCTGACGCCTCGTTAAACGCGTTGGGCATGCGAGGAAAACGCTCCTTTTGAATCGCCAAACACCAACAGGCTGCAGCTCGTTATATGCCCATAGTAAGATGGCAGCCGCAGACGCCATCTTAAGGTGGGCGCGGCTTCAATCCTGGGCGATAATTTCCACTCCAGCAATTTTTTAAAACCTCCAACGTGTTAGCTACAGAAACAATGCAACGTGTTTTTTTTTTTTTTAGAATGGCAGGCAATGGAATTGACTTCAGAGAGATATCTAAAAAATTAGAAGTGGCAATGGCCTTTTCGAGAAAACTATGTTCAAACATCAACGTTTTTTTTTTTTGGTATGTGAGATCAGCGGAATCTTTAAGTATGAAAGAAAAGCCGAATTGTCAAAACAAGGATTTATCCATTTTTATTACCACTAGATTAAACTACCTGCAGAAATAAATTCCTCAAACACATTCATAGTGTGTGATTTGCCCTGTTGGATTTTGTTTCTCCAGAAAAGTCTTTCGATAGCGAAAATTTGGCAGATCCCACGTACCTGCATTCTAATCGACGTTATACGAACCATGCCGAGGGAAGGTGAGTGGTATACATTTTTTTATAAAGCGAAACGTTACGAAATCACGCTAAGGATATGGACAAATGTACGCACAGATATATGTTTAACAGCCTCCTATGTTTTATATAACTAGCTGTTCACAGCTGTAACGTTTACATGCAACGTTTCTGAAACTAGGCAGCCAGCTCTATAGAATCGCAATTGACGTTTCGTGCCAGCATTACGCCTGCAAGCGGTATTTCGCCAAAGCAGTTGCGAGACCTGGCATGGCTCTGTAATAGAACACTGAATTGTCACGAAGAATTATTGGTTTCTATACCTGGTGAGACCCTGATTTATTCTTTTCATTCATTGGGTCAACGTTGCTGACGTCAGTGTTTCTCATCCCCCTTGCGTTTAAAATGTCAAGGTCCGTTCTCGCCATTTCTGAGTGAATATAAGCTGTCAATCACCTGTGGCACGTACCCGCATGCAACGGCCCGTGGTTACGGGCGTGTGCCACACGTGTCTAGAGGAAAGGGTTTGACAATGTGCGTGACGAGACATATGCGTTATTCGTGTCATGATCAGCCAGACATATTCATCAAATCCTCTTGCCCAACCGTACTAATTTCAGTTTTCTTGATTTGATATGTGGGGTTTAACGTCCCAAAACCACCATAAGAACAATAGATAGATAGATAGATAGATAGATAGATAGATAGATAGATAGATAGATAGATAGATAGATAGATAGATAGATAGATAGATAGATAGATAGATAGATAGATAGATAGATAGATAGATAGATAGATAGATAGATAGATAGATAGATAGATAGATAGATTCGCTAAAGTGCCTGCAGTACACAAAGAAATGCTTCGCAATGATTTTCACTCGTTCTTTGATGGAATAAATGATTGAACACTTACAAAGAGGGTTCAGCTTAAATTGAGGACGACGCATGCAGCGGGCAATGGAAAGAAAAATGGTAGGTGAAACCTTAAGAGACAAGAGGAGAGCAGAGTGGATTAGGGAACAAACGGGGGTTAAGGATATCATAGCTGAAATCAAGAAGAGGAAATGGACATGGGCCGGGCATGTAGCGCGTAGACAGGATTACCGCCGGTCATTAAGGGTAACTGACTGGATTCCCAGAGAATGCAAGCTGGTTAGGGGGAGACAGAAGGTTAGGTGGGCAGATCAGATTAAGAAGTTCGCGGGTATAAATTGGCAGCAGCAAGCACAGGACCGGCTTAACTGGCGGAGCATGGGAGAGGCCTTTGTCCTGCAGTGGACGTAGTCAGGCTGATGATGATGATGATGATGATGATGATGAAATGATATGACCAAGTGATCCTGATTTCTAGACACGTGCGGTTAAAATCTATAAGTTGTGAAATAGGCCGGAAAAGACTTTTTTTTTTTTGGAAAAGTGACTACATTAGAAAAGTCACGACAGTGACGTTGGGAAAAGGCAAAATGCGACTGAGACTTGTGGAAGACTTTCGCACCATTTTAAAACATAGCAAGTGCTCCTGATTTTCAACGTAAGCATCTAATGTCAATATCGCACAACGCAGTCATGAATTTAAACATCTCTCGCTCTCAGCACGGCTGAGGGAAGCTTTGACCAATAGTAACGACATCGCATGTGTGTGTGTGTGTGTGTGTGTGTGTGTGTGTGTGTGTGTGTGTGTGTGTGTGTGTGTGTGTGTGTGTGTGTGTGTGTGTGTGTGTGTAAGCGCGAACTAGTAAAACAATAGGTGTAGGCAGTGCTCTGCATTCTGTTTTTTTTTTTGTCATATATAAAATTTCATGTTCATATATAAAATAGTGTTCAAAGTTTTCGTCCGTCAGCGGTGCGCTTTGTTCCAGTCCTTGCACTTTTCAGGACGCATTTTCTGTAAGTTTGTATTCTACATCACTTTTTGCCCCTCAATTCGCCATCTTACGCGCGTGTGGTTTACTTCTGTTTACCCCATTTGTAAACCCTTACACCCAGTGTTGAGTCATAAACTGCAGCCACTTGTGGAAGACAGCCGTATTTTCCTATAGACCCTGCCGCTTCGGGCTTCCCGTTTATTTCTGCATTTTGGCAGGCCCCTTTCAAACTCGAATTATCGGTCGACGATTCGTCCTGTGACAAACTAACTGCGATTTTGTGATTCGATTGTACTGTACGAGGAAAAGAGCAATTCTATGAACATGCATTAGAATTTAGTATTTATAGTAACTGTCTGTTGTACACGGACATTTACATTTGATTAACTTCCTTAAGAATTCCCATGATATACTTTTTTATGTTTTGTACATAACCTCCCATTTTCTCACACACGTCTATCTTTTTAATGCGAATGTCAACGCTGAATATTTATTACGCATATAACATTCCAATCGTCAACAGCTTAAGCAATATGTTCCTCGCGGTATCAACATATCTTCTGGTATGCCCAGTGTCTGCTGCACGTGCGCAGCTCATACGAGAGTACACCAAATGAGCGCGCAACTAAACCAGGGGTGCACGCTTTTTCATCTGCAGGCGCAAGCATAATCGCAGCCGAGTTTCGCATAGGTGAACTGGTCTGTTTGCTCCGAAGACATCCTCACTTCCCGTGCGAATCTCAAATCGTATACAAGTCCGGGAGCGAAAGTCAGCAGATATTCAATTTAACGCGAGAGTAAGAGCGAAAGTGTGAAAGGGCGGCTCACCTTCACGCATGCAGAGGGCTAAGATCGCCAGCGGTGCAACAGCGTTGATCCTGTAAGCCATCGGCGACAGAGGAGAAGGTTCGCGGAAGCGGTCCGAACCTCCCACCGCGAGGAACCAACCCTGGCGAAACCGAAGCTTTCTCTCCTTCTTCAAAATTGTTGCGCGTACGAAGCCCCGCTCCTTCTGTCTCTACTGCTGCAGCCGCTGTCGCGGACGACGGAGACAGCACGGCCGGTAGCCGCCATGTTTCTGCGTTGATTTCGTTTAACTCCCTCCTTTGTTTTTTTCGCTGCTCCGTTATTTAACGCTGTTTACTGGAAATAAGGAGACCCCTGCGCATGCTATGATTGGGACACTCCTAGCGGCCGGAGTCCCTACGTTCGCGGAGGCTCTCGCCTGAAGGAGAGTGCGCCGAACCGCGTGTTTGAAGTGAGGAGAGTTCGGACAACGCGAGTTGGATCCGAGTCGTGGCGCGGGATTCCTAAAGCTGCCTGCCGTGCCCTGAGTGCCCTGGATGTTTCCGCTTATATAAGGCGATGATGTCTACATGGAGGTTATAGTTTTAGTACAACCTCTTTGGTCTATACTGCTTTGACAGTGTTTTTCATTTCATTTTTAATTTCATATTTATTGAAGAACCAGTATACATAGCTTTTTAGTGTATCGGCGTAAAGGCAATTGCAGAAAGCCTGACAAAGCGCCAATCTTCCGTGTAGACACCTGTATAACGGATTATACATAAGAAAACAAATATGAATGTATGCAATATAATCATACATTGGGATATTTCTTGAAGTTGATTTTTTTATTAAACACAAAATGTGTACATAATTGTGAGTAACACATAAGAAACAAGGACAACTACTTATGCACAACAACTGCAACCCAAAAGAAAAAAAATACAGGCATATGTCCCGCATATGCAAGTTATGTACATGAGATAAGAAGAGAAATTGAAAGTGGCATGAAAGTCTGTTTGTATTTTTAGAAGGAATGTACGTGTCTTCTTTTTTAAGACATAAGTGGAGGAACTTTCTTCAATATTATGTCATCACGGTGGGCCGCTCATTATGTAACTGCGGAATTTGGTAAGTAACTTTCTGTGTACCGTAGTTAGTACGAAGCGTATCTTTCTTCAACCCAATGGGCCGTAAATAATGGCCACGGTCCCGTTCGTGAAACTTCCTTAAAATTCAGTTTGGTTAGATCTAACTTCACAATACACGGGTTCTCTGAAGAAATGTGTCCACTATAATTGAAAAACTACAGAAACGAGGTATGCTAACTGCGGCGTTCTCTTTACTGTGGCAGAATACATATTCGAAAACGTAGAAACATTAATTACGGGAGTAATTATAAAATTAACACAATTACCTTTTAACGAGTAGAAATAAGCGGCTGAGTCAAATGGGCGAATTCAAGTTCTTCCTGCGAATATTCTGCAGCCACTTTGAAATTTCTGAAAGGCGGTCACTGCTAGCAAGAGCGGAGTGATCAAACTGGCTAATTAGCAGACGAAACCGGAATCGATGCACCGAACAACGCACATACACTCCGATTAAAAAAGTCCGAGCTTTGCTGGAAAGGGGAAGCGATGAACGCGATAAGAACAAATTGAAAGGTCACGCGCAGAATGAAAAGCAGATTGAAACATGCCCCACGTTTTTCACGCACGAATGACGCACAAAACGTACTGACAGGTACGGATGCACGCGAATAAGCGTCTCATTTGTTACTTTGCTGTGTCTGCAAAGCGCACGCTTTTTGAAAACGGAGACAGCAATGATTGCAGTGACCTTTGTGCACCCGGTTACTACAGCAGAATCGTTCCAAGTAAAGCCCGAGGCCAGCGAAGGAGTACGACCTTCCCCTCCTCGCCGCCGCGAGGGATAAGGGCGCGTGAGGGAGCGTCGCTCCCCTTCTCTAAGCCGGGCAAAGTACGCCTAGGATATTAGAGCGGGCGCCGCCGCACGATGTGGCGACGCGTGCTCATAGCGCCATCTTGCTGGTATTGCTGAAAACACAATTCCTCCCACAGATGCTCGTAAGAAGCGGTAAGTGGTAGATATGAGTAGCTTCTCGTTTTGAGCGGCGAAGGATGTGCTCCGGAGTGGCTCAGTGTTTAACACCTCGATTTCATGACGCTGAGGTTCCACGTTCGATTCCGCGCGCCAGAGTAGTTCTTTCTGGATTTTTTTTCCCTACTTGCGTTTTCAAATATATCTGTATACACATACGGTGCATGACGTCGACGCCCATGTCGACGCCGGCGACAAAACCCAGCCGAGAGTGCCCATGCAATATAATTGCTATTGCAATAAAAACACCCTCAATGACGACACTGTTTCCCTTGCATCGGGAAAAGAGAATAAGCGAGCGTCGATAAGCGGCCACACGGTATGAAAGGCGCTGCCACGAAACGAGGTATGTAAATTGACAGTTGATAACGGCGAAGGAAGCATGCGGAGGGAAGGGGTCCACACTGTAACTTTCATTGAGCGACATGTTATGGCATAATGCTAAATATTGCCGCGTGCTTGCCGCGCGCTTGATTACAAATTTCACCAATGAGCATCGTCACCTTTTCCGGGGCACTGCGGTCGCCTACGCTGAAGCCTTGGAGGACGTCATTGAGTGTTTTGCCTGTGAAGACAGTAGCCGCAATGGACAAACCGTAATAGATGTTGACATGAACAGTGCACTGCCAGAAGAGAACCAGAGGGCCTTGCGAGAGCTATTGTTTGAATTCAGGGCGTGCTTTGCTCAGTCGTCTAAAGTGAGTCAGACGCCAATTACACAGCACAGGATAATCACTTACGACGACGCAAGACCTATTCACCAACAGCCATACCGCGTCTCGCCGACAGAACGCGCAGCTATCAAGCAGCAAGTGAAAGAAATGATCGACGACGGCGTTATCCAGCCTTCGAACAGTCCCTGGTCCTCACCGGTCGTTCTGGTTAAGAAGAAGGACGGTACGCTTCGCTTCTGTGTAGATTACAGAAAGCTCAACAACGTCACGAAAAAAGATGTTTATCCGCTGCCGCGTATTGATGACTCGCTTGACCGACTACGACGAGCGAAGTACTTTTCTTCCCTGGATTTAAAGAGTGGCTACTGGCAAATTGAGGTTGATGAGCGCGACCGCGAAAAAAACCGCCTTTGTCACGCCGGATGGCCTCTACGAATTTCGGGTGCTACCGTTCGGACTCTGCTCTGCGCCAGCTACCTTCCAACGCATGATGGACACTGTGTTGACTGACTTAAAATGGCAAAGCTGCCTTGTGTACTTGGATGATGTGGTCGTGTTTTCAACCAGCTTCTCCGAACATCTGAAGCGACTACGACAAGTACTTGAGGCGATTCGGACGGCTAACCTTACGTTAAAGCCGCAAAAATGCCATTTCGGTTACGAAGAACTAAAGTTCCTTGGACATGTCGTAAGCGCAGAAGGCGTCCGTCCTGACCCTGAGAAAACCGCCGCTGTCGCAGCCTTCCCGACTCCTGCCGATAAGAAAAGTGTGCGGCGGTTTCTTGGTCTATGCGCGTACTACCGGCGCTTTATAGGCAATTTTTCGAAAATTGCCGAACCATTAACTAGACTCACTAGAGACGATACGCCGTTCGTTTGGAGTGCTGAACAAGAATCAGCATTCACAGAGCTCCGGCTTCGCCTGGCATCACCACCTGTTCTTGGACATTTCGACGAGGAAGCCGAAACAGAAATTCATACCGACGCCAGTAACGTCGGTCTGGGCGCGGTACTCGTCCAACGGCAGGAGGGAATTGAAAAGGTTATCGCCTACGCAAGCCGAACCCTAACACGCCCGGAGTCAAACTACAGTACCACGGAGAAGGAGTGCCTTGCTGTCGTGTGGGCAATTGCTAAGTTTCGACCTTACCTTTACGGCCGTCCATTCAGAGTAGTGACGGATCATCACTCGCTGTGCTGGCTTGCGAACCTCAGAGACCCCTCCGGACGACTGGCAAGGTGGAGCCTACGTCTGCAGGAGTACGACGTCACTATCGTGTACAAGTCCGGTCGTGCACACGAAGATGCGGACACGTTGTCACGCGCGCCAGTTGAGCCTGCCGCTCAGAGCTTCGAAGAGGACTGCCCTTTCCTTGGCTCCGTAAGCGTAACAGACTTGGCTTTACGGCAGCGAGCAGATGCTCAATTGCGACCTATCATTGAACATCTAGAGGGCCGCAACGTATCACTGCCCCAGCATATAACTCGCGGATTGTCATCCTTCTGCTTACGACAGGGCGTGTTGTACAAGAAGAACGCAGCCGCCAGCAACAAAACTTACCTGTTGGTCGTCCCCGCAGAGCTGCGTGAGGAAATTCTATTTGCCTGCCACAACGAGCCTCCATCGGGCCATCTGGGCATCACCCGAACCATCGCTAGGGTACGAAAGTCGTACTACTGGCCGAAACTTGCCGCTTGCGTTAAACAGTACGTTCAAGCCTGCCGCGAATGCCAGCGCCGAAAATCCCCATCTGTTAAGCCTGCGGGATTACTTCACCCTATCGAGCCACCCAGAACACCCTTCGATCAAGTCGGCATGGACCTCCTGGGTCCGTTTCCCTTGTCATCTTCCGGCAACAAGTGGATAATCGTCGCTACAGATTATCTAACCCGCTATGCTGAAACTAAGGCGCTTCCTAAAAGCACGGCTTGTGAAGTTGCTCAGTTTTTCATCGAGAGAATTGTATTACGCCACGGTGCTCCATCCTGTGTCATCACAGACCGAGGAACAGCGTTTACAGCAAGGCTCCTTGAACAAGTTTTTCAGTTAAGTTACTCCACGCATCGCAAGACAACAGCGTATCACCCTCAGACAAATGGACTGACCGAGCGGCTTAACAAAACGATGACTGATATGCTGTCTATGTACATAGACGTACAGCACAAGACGTGGGATGAAATACTGCCTTACGTAACATTCGCGTATAATACCGCTACGCAAGAGACCACACGATTCACTCCGTTTCGTCTTCTATACGGTCGGGACGTTCAGACGATGTTGGACGCAATGCTCCCATGCGACATTGACAACATCGAGAATCTCGACGAAGATGCTGAGTGTTTCGTGCAACGAGCCGAGGAAGCACGTCAACTAGCCCGCGTAAACATCAAGAAACAACAAGGCGTCGATGCACAGCGCTACAACCGCTGCCACAGACAAGTCGATTATAAACCAGGTGACCAGGTGTTGGTTTGGACCCCTGTGCGCTGCAAAGGTCTCTCTGAGAAGCTTCTCAGTCGGTATTTTGGCCCGTACAAAGTGCTACGACAAGTGAGCGACGTCAATTACGAAGTCCTTCCGGACGGAAGCCAACCACCCCGACGCCGACAGCTACGACCCGAGATTGTGCACGTGGTGCGGTTAAAACCGTACCACACACTGTGACAATGTTTTTTTTTTTTTTACGATACACGCTTCGTTTAGCATCGAGGCGATGCTCTTCAGGGAGGAGGGGCAGTGCCGCGCGCTTGATCTGCCAGCGCAAAAGAGGCAGACGAAGTAGCAGTTCCCCTCGTGCCATTGTTCTGTTTTTGGCTGCGCTGAGCCGACCGCTCTTCGGACTTTTGTGAGGACGCCTTAAAAACGTCTCCTGTCTCTTTAACGTGACAATATATTTACGAAAGTTGCACGCACAGACATATGTTAAACAGTCCCAGATGTTTATATAACCAGTTCTTTGCACTTGCCAACAGGAGCATGAGTATTAGCAACACCATACGTTATAAACTGATATAAAGCGCTGGTGACACTACTATATAAATCAGCTTAATCGTCATTATCAGCCTGACCACGCCCACAGCAGGACAAGGGCCTCCCCCATGATCCACCAGTCAACTCGGTCCTGTCATTGCTGCTGCCACTTTGTACCCGCAAACTACCTAATCTTATCTTTCCACCTAACTTTCTGTCTCTCCCTCACCCACTTGCCTGCTCTGGGAATTCAGTCAGTTACTTTTAATGACCAGCGGTTATCCTGCCTACGCGCTACGTGCCTGGCCCATCTTGATTTCTTCTTGATTTCAACTATGATATCCTTAACCCCGGATTGTTCCCTCACCCACTCTGTTGTCTTGCCTTTAAACTACACCTATCATTTTCCTTTCCATCGCTCGCTGTGTCGTCCTTAATCAGTTTCAGCTGATGACAACTATAACTACAATTGACGTTAACCCGACGTGACGGTTGTATCATAGGAGTACGTAAGTAATGTCTATAAAATTGTATAGGCAGCACTGCAACCACAATTGACGTTTCACGAAAATTACGGTCTATTCGAAAGCAGTTCCTGCTTACGGCTCCGTGATAGAACAGTTGATTTCCTCGCAGGATGCTGGATTTCGATTCCTACTGGGAGCCTGACACTTATACTTTGCATTTTTTCAGGTGAACGCGACCGATGCTGAGCGCTCCTTGGTGGCCCGCGCCCGGAGCGATGACCTCATGTAGACTTCTGGAGTAAGGAGACCACCCAAGTGCATTTGTAGCTCAACCCTCAGTGCTTTTCTCAATAAATGTTCCCCTCCAACCATGTGAGCTTTTTGTTAACGCTCACGCGTCAAAATTACCCTTGTGTGTTGTCGCCGTTTCTGGGTATAAATACTAAGTGTCAATCGCCTGTGGGCTGTGGCACATAACCGCATAGCACATACCACCCGTGGGTATGTGCCACTGTCTGGGGTAAAGTGCTTGACGACGTACGCGACGGGATTGTGATATTTATTCATGTACTGACTAGCGTGTCATATTCGCCAAACCATCTTACCCTCCCATATACTAATTTTGGTTCACGCCAAGTTGAGGGGGTGATCAGGAGAGCACCCAGATGTAACGGATAGATAAATAGATAGATAGATAGATAGATAGATAGATAGATAGATAGATAGATAGATAGATAGATAGATAGATAGATAGATAGATAGATAGATAGATAGATAGATAGATAGATAGATAGACTATAAAGCTGTGCCGACGCCAATGCCGAACGTGCGCCAACCTGGGGGGCACAAAACGACAGGGAACCAGACAGTCAGAGGCCATGGAGCATTCTCAGAACACCAGAGAGCCTTGAGGAGGATTTTACCCTCAGTAGAGTGCCGTCGGTTGCCATGTAGACAGCTGCAGACTAATACATATCGAAGTGTGAGTCTACTTAGGAAAATTTATTCGGCAGAATATGCCCAGAATGCCCGCTAAGCGGAAAACACCCGGCGCTTTATCGCGTTGCATGGGCCTGTCAACAGCAAAGGTGGTGTCGATAAGTCAGTCCGAAAGTTTTCGTTTGGGCAGAGCAAACAAATTGCCACGGTGCACGCCTTTCAATCCAGTCCGCTCAATATTGATCACAAATCTTGGTGTTTTCAAAGAAACGTTGGAACACTTTCATCACTTAGAGGTTTTTATGTTGAATTCCAATGGCGGAGTCGGAGCAGCCGACGGACTCTGCGAGCAAGCACTTGACTCTGGCGCAGAGAAACGGCTCCAAATCTGCAATATGAACACAATTAGCACTGCCGGAGAAAGTATATGGGGAGCTGGGTAGAAGAGGACGTCCTTCAGTTGCCTAAAATACTTTGCGAGTAGTATTCCATTCCGCTGATTTCACTGTCGAAAACTGCTCGTACGCGGTACTTCGCTGTCACTCTGCGACGAGTCGACTTTGCCCCGTCGGCCGTGTCGACCACCATTACTGCCCAAACACGGGAGAGCAGCGACACCCCCAAGCAGGCAAACGTCATTCACACAGCGGTCTCTAAGTGGTTATAAAAAAGAAAAAAAAAAGAAAGCGAGAAAAGTGCCGCCCGTAACTGTCTATCCATATAAGCTGACACCTCAAAACAGGTCGGCACAGGAATAGGGTAATGGTAATAAAAAGGATATGATAGAAAAGGTATAGAGAAGATAAAAAATTGAAAACGGGACTAATTGGACTCGCCTTCCCCATCACGCGCTCGAACCAACGCAACGCGCCGCCGACCGGGAAAGCCAAGGCACAGCTATGCGAACGAATTAACCTGGGCAAGAAGAACACTGGTGTCCTCGAAACTCACAGAGTAAGTCCAGGTGACTCCGATGGTTGCGCCGCTTTGGAAGGCCAATCCTAAGGCGTCAAGGTGACCAGGGCGGCAGCGCAAAATCGTCGCACCAGAGAGTCGACTGGGAACATCGGGGTACAGCACGAATTGCCGCAGGTGGCTAGTGTGCCTATCTTTGTGTCCGTCGCGAGGCCGGCAGGGGCGTCGAGAAAGCGGGCGGTGTCGTCATCACACTCTTGGAGACGGTGGCAAAAGAGGCGCGCGGTGTCTGTGTCGCCGTCGAGCGCGTGGTGACGACTGAAGAGGGCGGTGGCGTCGTCGTGTTCATGCGAATGACGGGCGCACTCGATGAAGGTCGCAGGGCGGCTTTCGAGGTCGTACCACCTGTTCAGTTGAGCGCATCCTGGAAAGAGCGGCCCTATGACCTTCGCACTGCTTCCCGGGGTCCTGGCATATGTTCCATGGCTTGGCGGCGAGTCACGGGGCCGTCAGATGAGGCCATGATGATCGTGGCGTTGCGTTGGAGCTTCCAGGAAGGGCAGCGCGGCTCGTTTGCGGAATGTTTTCCGCTACAGTTGATGCAGCGTGAATGTTTTGCGGCATACGGTCCTGGGGCGTGCTTGATGCAGCAGCGCAGGTACCGTTCGTCCCGCGAGCAAGTGGCAGTTGCGAGCCCGAAGCGGCCACGAAAAAATGTTCATTAAAGGAATAGTGGATTACGGTGCTGGAAATACCGGTGGCGCATGGTGTATGGTGGCGTATGGTGGATGGTGGAGTGCTGGCAATGCTGGAGCACGAAACAGCGTAAGAACCACCGTGACCAAGGAGACTTGAACGCGCAACGTTCGGATTCCCAACTAAACGCACTAACCACTGCGCCACGCCGACCTGTGGGAAAAGTGGTTGGTAAATAACTAGTGAACTTGCGAACTGACAGTTCAACTTCGGTTTTGTTTGTCGCGTACTCGAGATAGACGGGAATGCCCTTGCTACTAAAATTTGCACAATTATTAAACACAAACAACTGCTGCCTGTAACAATCACCATTGCGATAATGGTAACAGCGCTATGTTTTTGATACAATTCACAACCGCAAGAAAAAAAATCAAGTGGACTGAGGAGCAGGTACAGTTTACCGGCAGTTACTGTCAAGTTTAGCATCCATTTCTCGCTCGTTCCAAAGGGCGACGTCTTCTGAGAGAGATAGAGAGAGATAAATAGAGAGGAAACGCAGAAAGGTTAACCAAGTTTGGCTCGGTTGGCTACCCTACACTTGGGGTGGGGAAAGAGAGAATAATAGAAAGGAAAGAGATAGAAAAGAACAGGAGTAAGAAAGAAAAGGATGAATACTCAGCTCGAGAATACACAGCATGGTGTCACACTGTTCTTTCACAAGCGGTCGTGAAGTCTGGTGATCTTTAGGAAGTGCAAGAGGGCTTTCGTGGCTTTGCGTGTATGGGAGACCATCGACCGAGGTCACAGAATCTTCTCTTCTGTAAGCGGCCGTGAATCCAGCTGACGGAGCTTGGCTTCCATAATACGTCGTTCAGACTGGTATGCTGGGCAATGGCATAGAATGTGCTCAAGCGTTTCCTCGCTGGCCGAGGTGTTGCATGCCGAAGTGCTCGCCATTCCAAGAAGACGAGAGTACGCATTCGTAAATGCTACGCCCAACCTCATGCGACACAGTAAAGTTTCAGCGCATCGTGGGAGCCCTGATGGCAAACGAAGTTGCAAGTTTGGGTCGATCGAATACAGGTGCGTGTTGGAGAAACCCGGTGTATTCCATTGTATGAGAGTTATACGGCGAGAAAGTGATTGTAGTCGCCTTGCAGCGTCTATTCTCAAGAGTGGTATGGGCGTACGCAGGTCTTGGTCATGAGCCGATCGAGCAGCTTCATCCGCGCGGTCATTGCCGACAATTCCGCAATGACTCGGCAACCACTGAAATACAATATCGTGACCTTCCTTGAGCGCTTCGCGATAGTCGTGTCTTATCTGATATACTAATTGTCCGTGCCACCTGTGCTGCATAACAAACCGTAGTGTCTGTAAGGCTGACCTCGAGTTGCAAAAGATGGCCCACTGGTTAGGTGGCTCACGAGGAATATACTTTACTGCACCTTGAAGTGCTGCGAGCTCTGCTGCTGTCGACGTAGTGGTGTGAGAGAACTTGTATCGAAGCAACACATTATCAGATGGAACAACCACTGCTCCTGTAGAGCTGTTGGAATTAGTGGAGCCATCGGTGTAAACATGTAAGCGGTCGAAGTACCTTTCGTCCAGCAAGCGCAAAGTCAATTGATTCAGGGCTAGCGGTGACATGCATGCCTTCTTAACGATTCCAGGAACTGATAAGCACACGTCAGCTTGACGTAGACTCCATAACGCAGCTGTTGGATGCGTCGCAAGTTTGAAGCCAGATGGTAATATGTCCTGATGTTTTGTCACAATACCACAGAACGAAGAATGGGGCCTCCGCGCTGTCAAAGACGCTAAATGATGTGACGGTAGCCGTGATAAATGCCCATTGTGCGCTCTCAGCATAGAGAAAGAAGAAGACAAGAGCGGACACTCCGCGAAACCTGGCCTCAGGAAGTGCGTCACGACTACGTAACGAACTAGTGCTCTTACCAAACGTCAGAGGGCGCAAGCGCAAAAAAAACAGTTATAATCAATGCAACAGAATTGTTTTTACAAAATAATAATTATACGCCCAAATTTGGTATGTTCTTTAGACATAAAAACAATTTATTCAACACGCCTTACGCGATTATTTTTCTTCAGCCGTACTGTCATAAACACCATCTACCCAGCGACAAGCCCATGCATGACTGACAGCGAGAAGATTTCGTCGCTTTCGTCAACGTCGGCTGCGTCGGCGTTTTCGTGCGTGAGATAACAGGTGAGGCACGTTTTCAAGCGAAGCTTGTTGAATGACATGTTGTTGGTCTTGTTGGGTCATTTTTTTCAGAAAACGATTACACCTGTGCGAATGAGACACCATGCAACAAACATAGAAAGATGCACACACACGTTGCGCTTCGTGTGTGCGAGTTTGTTTCTTACGTGGCGTCTTATTCACGCAGTTGTAACCTTTTTCTGTAGCTTGTAAGGACGGGGAGGTTCGCTAAAAAGAAAGTTTGCGGCTCTATGCGGCGGCTAGACGGGAACATTGTGCAACGTATGCAGTATAGCATAGGCGGCACGGCGTCAAGCCGCGGCGACGCGTGCTGCGTCTGCCACGGACGCGAGCATCTGTACCTTTCATCAGTGAAAGCTGGCACTGTTGATAATTCCGAAAATCACAAATTACTTGTTTCCTAGTTGGTGACTTCTCTTTTCTTCCACGTTCTACCAATTTATGCGTTTGAAAGAGTTGTTTAAGTTTCCCCATGCTACAAGCTTTGTAACTTGTACCAACTGCACATATGTGCAGATTTTCTGAGCGTCGCTTCAAATAGTGACTGTGACATGACTGCAGAAGCTGCACTGCAAGGTTGGGATGAGCTTCAGTTTGTGTTATTTTAAGCCTCTTACTGACACATTGTCGTAATTTCATTTCTTCAGGACCTGCGGTGGAGGCTTCAAAAAGCGGCTCCCACACATTGAGGTGCCCCGATGAACAGGGTGCGTTCAGTGTCGCGATTTCTTTTTTTAAACCCAAATTGACTGTTGACCAAACCTCTGCAGGTGGCAGCTCCCTTGTAGCTGGTGAAAGAATTTCTGCTGACTTCGTCTTGCCGGAGAAAACCTTAACCAGTCGTTCAGCTGTCACAAAAGGAACTTGTGTGACCGGTAAGTTGTATGTTCACTTCAACACCAGAGTGGATTGATATTGAGATTTCCGCAGGCCGCTGGCAAGGTTGTTCCGACAGCACTGTCCGAGGCACTGAACAAGCTTCACAAGACCCTCCAGAAGATGTCTCCGCCAACAGCTCCACGTCTGAGTGCCCTAGAGAAAATGGTGACTATGCTTTTATTGCAGCTGTTTTTAATGTGCTATTTTATGTTTTGGACATTCTGAGGAAACTATCCTGCAAACTATCCTACGTGTGCACTTACAAAATGTAAGGGTGGGCTCTCAGTGATTTTCATTTTTTTTTGTGCATTGTCAACATTGTGAATGGTTTGTTTTTAGGTAGTGGAATCGAAAACTTTGCACCACAGAAAGTTGTGCACCTTGGGTCTAAAAGAGCGAGGAGAGTGCTCGTATGGGATTAGTTGTTCTTTGCTTTTACATCCATTTTTTTTGTTTATTGAAGTGCGTTCCTGTGTGCCAGCGACAAAATGTCTCCATCAATGAAGTACAAGCAAACCATTAAACATCTGCAAGCCAAAGTAGCAGCACAGCGGAAAACTATCAAAAGACTGTGGAGACAGCCTCACCAAACTAACCACTCATTCGTTGCATACATTGTTTTGGTTACCCGCTATGAGGAGTAGGGACACTGTGTATTCGCTCGAAGTGATTTGCATAACCTTAAAAAGAATGTTGGGTATCCTGTCTGTATTTTTGTAGCAAATGCGGGCGAACTGTACACTTTACTGTGGGTTGCTTGGTCGCTGTGTATGCTTTATCTCTCCAGCTCAAGTAATATATCGATAACAAAACCGCTTGTTGAAATGTCTTCGAGCGGGTAAGGAACACAGTATGAAGTGGGCACAGTTCACGTTATCACGCTTTTTGTATTTTAGCTTCTCATGAACATCCTCATCTCGCACATCAAAATTTTCAAAACATTACCCAAACTTGTAGCGTTTGATGGGGCTGTGGACGCTGCCATTTTATTTTTATATAGTTTGTGAGTGATAACGTACGATGTAGAGCCTTTGTGAAAAATAATGAGCCAAAGTGGTTTCCTTCTGCTATTTATTAGCCCTGTAATACCGCCCTCGTAACACCAAATAAAGTCCACAATTCTGGATAAGTGATGACTACAATCTATTTTAGCTCGCAAGTGTCACAACAACACCCAGACGCAAATCACTTGGGATCTTAAGTTTTTGATGATAAGAAGAGCCACAAGACCTGCCAGTGTTGTAGCATAAAGTTTGTCTTTCACGTAGTGAGCAAGCTGCAAAGCCCTACCTTTCTGAGGACAAGCAGGCATCAAGTCTGCTTTTTTTTTTTCATTTTGGGCTAGCTGTTCTTAAGCACAGCCAGCACTCTGCAGCTTTGCCTTTCTGCTATATTGTGTCGTGTGGTTTCTGTGCACTCTTTTTTTCTATGCATTATTTTGGTTAACCCCAGGCGTGATTCGCGACTTCATTGCTGTGTATATGTCACTTATTCCTTCTTCAGCATTGTGCGCTGTGTTTTTGCCATAGATCCTTACTTACCCACGGGCCCGGTGTGTCATACTTCACCAGCTTCTCGGCTTCTGCCAACTCTAGCGATGTGTGCGTTGTCTGTGTTCTCTATGTATTTGTTACAATATTTGTTACAATTTATTTGTAAGGCGAGATGCATTTGTTGTCTACCTTTGTCATATTGTGCTTTTTATATTCTCAGACTCTACCTTGCCTTTGAATAAAACATTGCGGATACTCTGTCTCTCTGACTGATATATACATTGATCACTTGTTCCAAAAGAACAAGTGATCAACAAGTGAACAAAAGAACAAGAACAAGCGCGATGAATAAAATCGTAGTGAATTATCACTACCTGCATCTCTCTTTACTATAACTTAATCAAAATAAAAATAAAAAAATAAAAATTCAAAATTTGCGCCAGTGAAACCAAAACAGGAAGCGCACGCCACTTGCTCTCACCAACCACCAGGTGTGCTAGGGTCGATTGGGCCGCTGGGGTCTACGGGAGTGTCCACTCTTCACCTTTCTTTATTTCTCTATGCTCTCAGCATCTCGACAATGATATGCGTTGTGATCGGCTGTTCTTGTGCGATAACAATAGTTGCCACTGTCGAAGAGCATCTTGGAAGGCCAAGACGGAGGGCTTGTACGCTCTGTAGTGCACGGATGTTAGTCTTGCACGTGTTGGACAGGACAGGAACGCTGTACCGAAGAAGCGCGAAGCTCCCTTCCCTAGGCCCTGCTCAATTGTTTCTTTCGAGTGTTTTGGAATGTACGCAGCGGGAGGGATGTAATTTACAGCTGGCTGTCTTCTGCGCATCGTCAGCGCCACTGGCCAGGAATGCGGTCGTAAGGTCGGGTGATGCAGATGCCTGGTACATGCGCAACTGCGTGCAGTCCGGCGCCCTCGATAGTGCTGGTCGGAACCAGAAGACGTGTCGGCGCTAGTGACGTTTCGTCGCGCCGACGGCAACGTTGCTGTTGCGGGACCGGTACTGAGGTGAAGTCGAGCCGGACAGTGCAGCAGTGTCGACCGGCGGCGGTGTCTTGGTGCTCGGAAATTATGAAGGGACATGTGTTGCGTTTTTTTTTTGTTAGAACTTGTGTAGCTGATCTCTTTGTTTTCGGAATATGGTTTGAATTAAGGTTGGGGGGGATGTGGGGGTGCTGACACCCCCTGTAAAGTTGTTTGCGCCGCTTGGCGCACGTGTCTCGCCCAAAAGCCGCAATTCAAGTTACAACCCCTGGGCGATAGATGGCGTTGTGTTCGTGTTGAGTACCACTATCATCATCACCATGGATGTTACAGTGGTGTAGCGCCGGCGGTGACTCCTGGCGGGAGGCAAGCCTTGGTGGCGGGCGAAAGGAGTCTCTTCTGCGCGTGGCGGTTGCCGCGAACGGTGGTCTCTAGCGTGGGTCCACGGCGCACGGCACCGCGAGCCGCGTGCCGGGGGCCCTTGTGGTAAGTCAAGCGTTGGCGATGCCGCCTTCGTGCATGGATGGGCCCCATGATTTTCCGGCGACGAACTTGCATACATTTTCAATGCCAATAAGCTTTTTCTTCAGGTATGCGACAAGCGGGCTCCAGGTTAGGTGACGATCTACGATGACACCTAAGAATTTATGACTGCTCTTATATGCGATTGCTCTACCATCGATGCACAATGGGTAAAAAGACATCGGTTTGCGTGTAAACGCCACCGCTGCGCATTTTTCTGTGGCGGTAGTCAAACCTCGCTGGCGAAGGTATGCCGATGTCATTGTTGCTGCTTTCTGTATCCTTGCGCGCACTTGAGGCTGTGTCACGCCGGACGCCCAAATGCAGATATCATCAGCTTAGAGAGCTATATAAGCCGTCTGTGGCAGCGTTTTGGTGAGCCCCACCAGAACCACGTTGAAAAGAGTCGGACTCAAAACGCCGCCTTGTGGCACCCCACGACTTGTGAAATGCTTATTCGTAGGCCCATCTTCATTTAGAACGAACATGGATCTCTTTGTGAGGTAGCTTCTTACCCATCGAAAGACACGACCTCCAAGTTCAGCTGCTTCAAGAGCATTGAGAACAGCCTCATGGGTCACGTTGTCATAGGCACCTTTCACGTCTAAGAACAGAGCTACCGACGGCCGCTTCTTAGCTTTCTGTTGCTGAACAGAGGTCACTAAGTCAATGACTCTATAAATTGAGGACCGACCTCGTCGAAAGCCAGCCATAGCATCAGGATAGATGTTGTAACGTTCCAGGTACCATTCGGTGCGTGTAAGCAGCATCCTTTCAAGAAAAAAATACAGCGCCAAATAGACCAGCTGCAGAATCAAAGATGGAAAAGCTTTTGTGAGTCATTAGACCCACGCAAGCCATTGTCTCATGTATGGGGAACTCTACAGGGTCTTCGCTCAGGCGCCGTGCAACGTCATCCCTTCAAGGCTCTCGCACTTCGTCTCAACCGCCGCGAAATTGACGTTGCAGAGAATTTTTGCGCGAACATCACCGGCGGGACAGTCCTATTCTCCGATGTGCTTTTGAGGGATATCCCTGGTCCACGAGATATAAGTATGGATGCTCAATTTTCTATGGAAGAGCTAGAAGCTGCACTAACACTGTGTAGGCGTTCTTCTTCACCAGGGCCCAATGAAATAACGTATACGACTCTGCGTCACTTAGGCCAAGCAGCTAGACGATAACTGCTACATTTATTCAATCGGTCATGGGAAGATGGCATCGTACCTCAAGAATGGAAACGGAGCTGTCTTGTTCCACTTCTAAAAGCAGGGAAGTCCCCTCTAGTGCTGACATCATACCGACCTGTAGCTCTCGCCAGCTGCGTTGGGAAACTCGTGGAGCGCATGATTCTCACGCGCCTGGAATGGTTCCTTGAACGGCACAACATTTACCCTACCTACATGGCGGGATTTCGACGGACGGACGGAAAAACTTTATTTAAAAGGAAACCCTGCAGGGTTACCGGCCCGGGCTCAGGCCACCCCTACGTTTTGTGTGGTGAGGCGTAGCCTTTCCACCGCTGTCCGGGCCCGCTGGATTGCCCACAGTTGGTCGTGCAGATCTGAGCTAGTCAGCGCACTTAGCCCACGCTCCTCGAGAAGGTCCGGTTTTATATTGTCCTCTCGGTATATTACTGTGACCTGTGTGCATTGCCATAGAATATGTGCCATATCTGCGTGTTCGTGCTTACAGAAGGTACAGCTTGTTTACGGGTATTGCCTGGAATTTACTCTGTTCAGGTGTACTGGATTTGAAAAGGTTCTGGTTTGCAATCTTCGCCAATCTGTTTCTTGAGATCTGTCTAGCTGTTTGTGTGGTGGCGGATATTCTTCTCGTTGTCGCTTATAATGTGCCAATATGTCATGATACGTGACCAGTCTGTCTCTATTGTCTTGTATCGCATATTCATTATTGTCATCACCTCCATCGTCCCCATCGCCTCCACCGGAGTCGTCCCCCCTTCTGTGGTGGGTGCGGGGGGCTGGGCCGTCACTGTCCGAGCCGTGGTGGGTTAGTTCTCGCACGGTTCGGTGGGCCTTCTCGTTGAGGTTTTGAGGGATGGTTGTGTCTTCGATGTTTAATTCCCCTATGTGCGCCGGGATCCACTTGAGGTATTTGGGTACAATTTTGCCGTTCCGGAAGTCTTCTGCTCTGCGGTTCAGGATTTTGGCTGCTTCGGTGGAGACCCGTCCCTTTGTGAAATTCCTAATGGCAATAACCTGTCGTGTTTTCGACCATTGACTACAGCCAGTGCAATGGCCATTTCTTCCGCTGCCTTCGACGATCTGGTCCTTACGGAGCCCGCGGTCAAGGTCTTCCCTTTTGTGTCTATGACCGCCATTGCGAAGAAGGAGCCATGTACAACCCTATTACTGGTATGTTTATTTCGGGAATACTGGGCGGCGTCTGCAAAAAGCACACCCTCCCGCATGCCGTGGTTTTTAAGGATCATTTTCGTGCGGCTTTTTCGTCTGTCAACGTTGTGTGCAGGGTGCATATTTTTTGGGATGTTTTCCGTAATTATCGCGGACCGGACGTCCGGGTGAATCTGCGCCTTGGGACCTTTAATTCCGTGGTAATTAATGGAGATCTTGTCCATGATTTCTCTACCCGCCATGGTTACAGACAATCGTTCGAGTTGCGCTATCCTTTGTGCTTCAGCGATCTCGTACAGCGTTTTATGTACTCCGAGTTGTAGCAGCCTTTCATTCTTTGTGTATTGCGGTAGACCCAGCGCAGCTCTGTACGCTTTTCTAATCAGCGCGTCGACTTTGTCTTTCTCGGCTTTGTTCCAGTGGACGAACGCCGCTACGTACGCGACATGGCTGATCGCGAAGGCCTGGACGAGTCGTACAACGTTTATTTCTTTAATGCCCCTTCTTTTATTGGATACTCTTTGTATTAGCCTGACGGCCGCTATGACTTTCTTTTCCAGGCGCGTTATAGTTTCCCCATTGGTTCCCCTGGCTTCGATCCAGAGACCCAGGACTCCGATCTTCTGAACCAAAGGTATCGCCGTGCCATTTCTAGTGGTTATCCTGATTCTTTTGTGTAGGTCTGCTACGTTTCTGCAATGTATGCCTAGTCTTTTGGGGTGGTATAGTAGCAGTTCTGATTTGACCGGTGAGCATTCCAATCCGGTGCCATCCAGACCACCTCTTGAAGTCTATTCTCCATCTCGCCTTCACTGGTGTCTTGCGTAGTCCAAATCGTAATGTCGTCTGCATAAATTGTGTGAATGATGCCTTCGATTCGCTCTAATTTTTCTGATAATCCCATCATGACGAGGTTAAACAGCATCGGTGACACGACCGACCCTTGCGGTGTGCCAGCGCTGCCCATGTCCACTTGGATGCTCTCCTCCTCGTCCAGTCTAACCGTGGCAGTTCTTCCCGTAAGAAAATTTCTGATGTACTTGTACGTGCGCTCGCCTAGGCCGAGTTGCGCAGTTCGTTTTAGAATGGCTGCGTGCCCGACCATGTCGAAGGCCTTCTTTAGATCTAGCCCGATTATTGCCCTCATGCCTCGTCCAATGGGGTCTCTATGACTTGCTCCTTTAGTTGTATCATGGCATCTTGTGTGGAGAGCCATCTTCTGAAGCCGATCATGTTGCTGCGGTATACGTTGTTAGACTCAAGGTAGCCGTTAACCCTGTTCAGGCAAGCATGCTCCATTACTTTACCGACGCGAGAATTCACGGAGATGGGCCGCATGTTCTGGATTTCTAGGGGTTTACCCGGCTTAGGAATGAGGATCACGTCGGATTTCTTCCATTCGTCGGGTATCTTCCCGTTTCTCCAGCACTCGTTGATGAAGTCTGTCAAACGGCTCGTTCCCTGGTCGTCCAGGTTCCGGAGCATCTTGTTGGACACTTTGTCGGGACCTGGAGCTGACTTGGTCTTGATAGTCTGCAGGACTGCCCTGATTTCTTGCTGTGAAAAGTCTCTGTCAAGATCTTCGTTGGGAGAACCCGAGTATTCCAGGTGTTCGACTGCCGGGGGTCTGCCGAGGTAGAGCTTGACGATTTCATCGCCCATCTAATGGATGTTCCCTTTATACCTGTGTGGGATTTCGACGAGGCCGTTAATTAATTGACAACGTCATCGATTTGGTGTCATCAGTAGAACAGCAGAAATTTAGAAAACGACTAGCACTTGCGCTCTTTCTTGATGTGAAAGGTGCATATGACAACGTTTCCCATCAAGCTATACTGGACACACTGCTGTTAATTGAACTGGGAGGGCGAATGTTTCGATGGATCAGAACCTACCTGACAAGAAGATCATTTCTTGTATATACTGAAAATGGCCCGACCTCAGACCACTACACGTGCCGTGGCGTCCCGCAAGGGGGTGTTTTAAGCCCAGTTCTTTTCAATTTTGCCTTGCTTGGCCTGGCGGAAGCTCTTCTAAACAGTCAGTGTTTTAATATACGCTGATGACATCTGTGGGCATCTGCATTGACACGCCTACAAGTTCGAGCAAGGATACAGAGGGCAGCGTCGCAAGCTCGCAAGCATCTGACTATCTTCACACGCAAGGCCTAACAATCTAAACAGAAAAATGTGCACAGGTGGCCTTCACGCGCAAGGCGATGACAAGTTACCCGATAAGCATTAATGGCCAGCCCATCTCTTACAAGCGTAGACATCGTTTTCTAGGTGTCATTGTTGACCGCGACCTCTCCTGGAGCTCTCATGTGACTCGCTTGAAAGCGAAACAGGTATCTATTGTACACGTCCTGAAAGTCATCGTTGGAAAAAGATGGGGTCCGTCATCGGGTTCCATGCTACTGCTTTACCAAGCACTTTTTATTGGTGTACTGCGCTACAGTTCTCCTCTGCTTTCTAAAACTTGCAAGACAAACATTCAAGCACTTCAGAGCGTGCAAGCACAGGCACTACGTGTTTGTCTCGGCCTACCACGAACTACCTAAACCGCTCCCAGACAACACTCGACGACCTGAGGTCGTCCTCATATGGTACAAACGTCCTCGGCAGTTTCAGGACGTCCTCATTTGGTCCTCTAGTCGACACTTGCAGGATTATCCCCAAAATGCCCCTTTGAGACCTTTTTAAGGACGAAGAATTGTCCTGATATCGTCTGCTCGAGGACGTTTTGAGGATATGCATGTTTCGTAGGTGCATGCAGCTTTCGCAATTCGTGTTTGGTTAATTTTCTGGCTGTTAACGAATAAGTCCACGGGATTTCGTATGCCTACTTTCGAGTCATAATAGTAAAGTACTTCTCGATCATTAAAATGAGATAGTTACACGAGGAAGCACTTCAAGCCAACACGAGAAAGACGTGTTCTTTTATTTATTATTTATTTATTTACTTTGTAAGTGATCGTAGGCCAAACTTTCTGCCTGCACGTTTTCGTTGGTCGTGATCTACCGCCGACGTGCATACGGAATTATATCGCACTGACTGAAGACCTCTGAAGGCACAGGGCAAGAAGTCTCATCTAGTGAAAACTGCCAAGTTTCATTCCTGAAAATAAACATGTTTTCTGTGCATTGCTGTTTTTATTGCTATACTTGAAGAAATTGTTACTGAAACCTCACAGGCAGTGCTTTAAAGAGTGTGCATGTTCAGGCACTTTTGATTGATCAGTTGTCATTTCAGCGCTCCAAAAGAAGAATTAGAGCAACTTTTCGTAAGGTCTGATGAGTGCCTAGGTCTTGTATGCTTCGTCCTCAAAAAGTACTAGACTCATCATAATGTGCTCTTTTCTGGATGCCCTGAGGACGATCTGAGGCCGGACAAACGGACTGGTTTAGGACCACTTGAGGTTCATTTGAGGGCTTCCTCAGGTCATACTTTCGTACGGTGTAGGTCATCCTCAGGACAACCTCAGGTTGTCGGAGCGTTGTCTGGGCTGGAACAGTGATATTGGCTCGGGATCATCCGGTTACTACTTACGTCCCAACCGACGTGCTGAGAGCACATATTCGGCACATTTCACAGATGGTATCGAGCCACTTAACATTTCTGCCAGAACAACGGCCGCAGGCGTCTTTCTCTAAGGTCGTCAGCTCCCACCGCGCTTTGCTACCATCCGGTTTTATACCCTTGGCGCGCTCACCGTCCACCTTATGGAGCCTACGACAATCCGACGTGCGCCTTTCCATCGCAGGAATAAGAAATAGAAAAAATCATTTCTGCCTTGGGCTTGAAGCAAGCGACTCTGGACAGTTTACACACTTTCTACGCTAACAGAATCCACGTATAGACGGATAGATCTACCACCCGGACTAGCTCCACCGGCGCCACCGTCATTCCATCGCGACACATCAACATCACTTACAAACTTTGTCACGTGAGCACATCGACTGGTTCGGAAATTGTTGCCCTGCGAGGTGCCATCGATTATATCAAGCAACAAACGGCTAATCGATGGGCAGTATCCTGTGACTCCAAGGCCGCTCTACAATGTCTTTCGTCTGCACTTCGTCGCGGGTCCTACGAACAACTGGTATGGGAGATCAGATAAATGCTGCACTATGCGACCGAACAAGGGCACAACGTTGTGTTCCAGTGGATACCAAGTCATTGCGGTATCTCCGGCAATGACCTCGCCGATGAAGCAGCCAGAAATGCACACGTACAAGCAAACCGTGTGGTCCGTACCTTTATCTAGAATTGACTCGGCTAGATACCTAAGTATGCAGGCGCAGGACATGATACTCCAGAAGTGGCAGTCATCACAATTCGCACATCATCGACTATATTCTCTCGATCCATCTCTACGACTGCGGCTACCCTCTGGTCTTTCTAGGGAGGAAGGTACAGTGTTGTGCCGTCTGCGTCTGGGCGTCGCCTTCACCAATGCCTACTCATTTAAGATAGGGATGGCCGACAGCGCGGAGTGTAACGACTGCGCCGTCGATGAGACTATTGAACACATCTTATGTGACTGCCCGTCATACACAAACGAGAGGCTCCAACTGCGCAGTGTTTTAAATCAACTGGACAGAAGTGATTTCACTATCGAGAAAGTATTGGGACCATGGCACTGCCCATCCAATTTCCGAAAAGCAACGAGAGCACTGTTGCATCTTCTCAAAGACACTGGCCTGTTTCATTGTTTGTGATGGTGAAACTGTTACGCGTTGGCCCTGTCAGTGACCTTTTATCTCCTTCTCTGTAACTTTCCTTCCCCTTCCCCAGTGCAGGGTAGTATACCGGGGCTCAGCCCTGGTTAACCTCCCCGCCTTTCTCCTTGTGTTCTCTCTCTCTCTCTCTCCATGACCTTGGCGACGCAGCTTGCAAGTGACATGGGCCGGTATGACGCCAAATCCAATGAAGACTTTCCAGGCTTCAACAAAGGCACCAGGGGACTGAACTTCCGCTTATCAGGCACCATTCCATCATGCCAAGACTTATTGAAAATGTCCAGGAGACAGCGCTGGGCCTGCGGGCCTAGGTGACGTAGGGCAATATAGGTCACTCCATCCGGACCTGGGGACGATGAGCGTCTGCATGTGTTCAATGCCGCATGAAGTTCTTCCATAGTGAATGCATCCTCCATTTGCTGATCTCGTGTGACTGGAAAGTCCTGCGGCAATAGATCGATCGGTACAGAGATGTCGCCGACGATCTTAGCACAAAATTCACCAGAAACATCAAGCTGTGAGCGACGTTGATGTAGCGCCAGAGCGGCGAATGGTGACGCTGTTGCGGATGTGAGTGAATACCTCGAAGAGTCCTCCCCACGGTAGACAAAGGCTTTCGAGGGTCTAGTGAGTCACAAAACTCTTCCATCGTTGCTCCTGGAGTTTGTGCATTCAACGCTGGATATTTTCTGAATGCGTCTGGATTCTCTGAGGTCACAGATAGATTTTGTGCGTCTGTATCGTCTTTCTGCACGTCGGCAGACCGCTCGAAGTTGTTCCAACTCTTGTTCAAGTGCGGTACATCTCGATTCTTTCGAACATATCTTTGTGGAGATCTCCATCACACAACAAATCACTTCTTGAATGGATTCAGGCGGTTCGTGCATGCACCTGCTCTCCACTGATATCTGATACTCTTTCCAGTCAATATGTCTTGAGTGTCCAGGGGAAGAAGAATTGTACAGACCTGTGACTGTCACGTACGTGGGGATATGGTCGCTGCCGTGGGTTTCAATATCTGTGAACCATTGGACATTCATGATAATGCTATATGACACTAATGTCAAGTCCAGGCAACTGCTATAAGTTATTCCTCGGAGATAAGTAGGGCTGCCATCGTTCAGCACCTGAAGCCCGTGCTCTGATGCGAGATCAACTAGGTTCTTACCTTTTCGATTTGTCCTGATGCTTCCCCACAGTGGATGATGGGCGTTGAAGTCACCCATCAATATCCAAGGTTCTGGAGTCGTTGCAAATATATCAATTAATATCTGTTAATCCAGTCGACTGGACGGCGCTATATATGCGCCTATCAGCGTAAACGACAATTTCTTCTTTTTAACATATAGACACACGTAGTGATTTCCATTGTGAGACTCTACTCTTTGGCGAACATTAGTGAGTTCTTTACGGATGTACACAGCAACTTGACTTCGCTCAATGCATGATGAAGAAACGAACAATTCATAGCCCGACAGTCGAGGTATTTTTTTTTAAAATGTGGTTCACAAATGACGATGATGGGAAACTTATTCGCGAAAGTGAACTGTCTAAACTCAGGCATTCTTGACTGTAGACCTCTGGTGTTCCACTGAATTGTAGAAGCACGCTTGACTTTTTCTCGGAAAGACTGATGTGGTCTATGGTGCGCCATATTGTTACTGAAGTCCGGCAAGAATTGGTTCTAGTGTGTCGAAGTCTTGCAGCACGCATTTAGCGGCAAGGATCTGTAGACAAGAGAGTACAAATAACACGCATGAACGACCTCAATACAGAGAAAACCTGTACCTCTTTGGCGGATAGACTGCCTGCTGGGGGCATATCCGTTGTTGACTGTCGATGTTGTGGTTCTGTAGACACGTGTACCCGCGGTAAAGCGGGCCAGTTAAAGCAAGAGGTTCTCTGTTGCGCCACAGTGTCTTCCGGCACCTCTGGACGTACCCCACCTGGTAACGGGGGCGGGGGAGGTCGCTGTGGTCTTGGCGGTGGTGGTGGTGGCGGTGGTGGTGGTGGCGGTGGCGGTGTAAGTGAAGGCACTTTCGGCACAGGACTGCTCTTTCTTTTCTTCGAGCACCGCCGCCGACAGGAACGTCGTCATTGAACAACCGTTACCGCTTCCTTTCGTGAGGATCCGTCTTTCATCATTTGTCTCGGAATGCTCCTCTCCTTCTTGAGTACTGGACAGTTTTTGGATGATGTCTCATGGTCCCCGTTGCAGTTGCGGCATTTTAGGAGAGTTGCTTGGCAAGCCTCTGCTTTGTGGGGTCCGGCGCAACGTGGGCATGCTTGCTTGTTGCTACACACAGCACTATCATGACCCAGTTTTAGACAGTTGTGGCACTGTAGTGGCCTTGGGATGTAAGGCCGGACAACGTGACGAAAGTGACCAACCTTTACATGTGATGGGATGCAATCACCTCAGAAGGTCACCTTGATGCAACGGGATTTGCCAAGCCGGCATACTTGCAATATGTCCGTTGCCTCAGTAGCTGGCTTTATCAGCACAGGAAAATCTGCGTTCGGTATGGAAATGTCAACGTCATAAATGACGCCCGTCGTCGTGTCACTATCTTGTGGAATGTAGGCACTGAGATTGATGCCTCCAAGCTCCGAGACTGTTCGCAAGGTACGCAGTGCAGCCGGGTGCTCAACGTCTATGGCCAAGATATTCTTCCGTGGGTTGAGTCGAATATCCTTTATCTCATTAGGCACGATAGCCTCGAGACACGCTGATATCACTTGCTTGTTCATGTTCTTCATGTTGATTGACGAGTAGACAGGAACAAAAAGTATGGTATGGCGTTAGGTACTGCACGCTGCCTTCACGGTGGAGACGCTAGCTGGCGAAGACGCGCCGACCATTCTCCTTTTAGCTTTACACTTCACTGCAGGGATGAAATCATCATCGCTGTCTTCACTACTCGCCGTGTACAGTTCAGTGCTGTCACTGGTGCTGTCGTCCTCCCGGCTGTTGCGCTTCCTTGAGGTTGACGTCGAAGGTGACGCCAAGTCCGGATTGCGTACGGTAGGGTCTGGATCCATCGCTGCCCGCAGGAGAGCGATGATCTTTCTGAGGAAGTTTAAAACGCCTCTAGGCTCATTCATTAGATACGCCCACGCAATTGATTTAGTGTTGTGATGTTACTACCGCAACATACAGCGCAGTTGTGCCAGTGCACTGACGTAGCTCTATCGTTAGCAGCAATACATGACACGCATCCCATGTTCATCGTGTTCGCACCAGTATCATACCTCGTCATCCATTCACGTCCTGTAATACCAAATTTGGCATAATTGAAGCTAGCGAAACGGCCGCCAGCGCATCATGAGCGTGGCATGTAGTCGTGTTGTTCTATGACACGCATCTCATCATTATCATGTTTGCACGAATCACATACCTTTGTCATCCATTCACGTACTGTAATACCAAACTTGGTACAAGTGACGCTAGCGGAACTGCCGTGAGCGCATCATGAGCGTGGCATGTAGTTATGTTGTTACATGACACGCATGTCATGATTTTGATGCTTGTGTTCGCCACGCAATCATGCAATACCATGTACAAGTTTTGCAGCATGCCACGCGAATGAAACCACCGCAAGAGCTGCAGGACCATGAAATTTAAATCATGACAAGCATGACATACATGCCATGATTTTCGTGGTATGACTAGTCAAATATGTTTTTATCAAAATGGTTTATTATCTCGAAGCATTGAAACGGTTCAATTGTATTGTCGTGGTGTCCTTTCTTAGGGCGTTATTCTTGAAATACATCTTGTGTGTTGTATCTATGGCTAATTGTGTAATGTTGCGACCCATGCCCGCCTCATCTTACGAAATGCGTTGCACTGATGTAGGCAAAGTTTAAATAGATAAATATTGGCCGCAAAGAAAGAAGAAAAGAAAAATACTTTCCTGTCAACTCCACAGTTTACGAATTTAGGTCGCATGTAGTGAAAAACGATGCTCTTTTTGGTGATGATAATCATTCATTCAACAATAAAAAGCAGGTGAAATGCAATCTGATCAGTATTTTATTTGTTATTGTTGTCATGGACGTATGAAAAAAAAAAAGAAACCGCTAGCACGATAAATGGCACAAAATATCTGCAGGTCATCAAAACTCGGTGTGTATTGATCTTGATATCTTTATTTTGAAACAATTCTCGTGGTTTTAGCGTTTGCCATTATATTTCTAGATTGTTTTGAAACGCTCGTAGTATACCAATAATCACCGAATTTCAAAACAGTTTATTGAAAGCGGCTGCTTTTAATTTTTTTAAAGACCTTTCTCTGACAGAAATCTACCCTTTGTGTACCATTCTGCATTTAAAAAAATTGCAATTTTTCAGTTGCTAACAAGTTATAATGTTTCACATGGAACTAGCTCAGCTAAATAATAATATCTAACAAACGACGGTGCCAAGGAATGTATAAGCGAACTTATTAGTAGGAATTGTAAGGTAAATGCGAAGAAAGACGTTTATCAACTTGCTATCCTGGTTTCTGCAACGAGGGCACACTGATCACTACTTGTGTATGCGCGAGTCCGCCAGTATACGTATTATTTCTGTTCATATGTGATCATTCTACACTCTTAATCAGCTTCTGGTTAAATTATGACTATATCCGGGTCGGCTAATACAACGCCACCTGCTCGCAACACAAGGCACTTTCAATGACAAAGGCACTTGGTTTGTTTAAATCATCGTTAGCACACCCCTTCTTTAACCTACGTTAGCGGCTGACACACTCCATCGAGCTGGTCACACTTCACAGTTGCTATTATGTGCCGGATGACGTAACATATTCGCGGTCTGAGCAGGCGCGCACGCTAGGTGTTGCATAAGGTATTACGCAGCCGATCGGATGTGCCTAAGACCCGAACAGAGGCGGTTGAAAGGAAGGACGACTAGCACAACGACAAAAATATTAAGGGCTCGGCCATCGATCAAAGAAAAACGGCTGTGGCACGGCAGCTTGAATAAACTAGAAAAAAAAAAGTGGGAAGCCGGAAGTACGATCGTTAGAGAAACAGGAGAACAGGGCATGCCTTTCACGAGCCGCTTCTTGCTTGTGGTTCATAAAGAGTGGCAAGCGTACGAAATAAAGCAAATATCAACAAGGACCGAGGGTAACAAGTATCTGGAACGAAACGAAACCACCGGCGCGTTCTCGATTACGCGCGCACGTAGTTTATGCAAATCACCGGGCGTCTCGCTTGATACGTGCGGTTACATATTTATCGGGGCCAACGCACGACGGCGAGATGTTCCGTCTTGCCTACACGTCTGCTCGAAAGGCCGCTTTCATGTGCGGAGGTGTAGCACAAGGTGTCTCGCCACTTCCCTCGGTGGAGATTGTGCAGCTAGGTCATCATGATCATGATCTAATCATTACTTGTTATTGGACTAGTCAGCATGCCGTATCACGGCCGGTTAACCCATTGATTTCTTAGCGCTAATTGCCATAAGCAAGCAAAGGACAAGCTGGGCGCTAACTGACTGTTTATTGAGTTGACAGGCACATAGATAGAAACTTTTTGCCCCGCTGGGCACAGGGGAAAAAAAAAAGCACACTGAGAGCTCATTACAATGCTCGATTGACCCCTCTAAGGTGCACTTGAAGGACGTTTTAGTATGCTGCACAGAGAAAAAGAAGAAGTTGTAATAAATCCACCTATTTGCGCACTAAAGAGTCAATTGTTAGCGCGCTCAACAAGTCCCTTCTAAGTAACTCAACTCAATTTACGTCGACTTGCGCTAAGTGGTCGTACAGTGTTTATGGCCTGCAATGCAGTTTGAACAGACTCGCCCAGCAGAGTGTACTAATGATGACGACCCATCTCGGTAACATTATCTTCACAAATGTACATCACGAAATCCCGTTTCATACAGCACACTCCAACAGGCAGTGTTTCGACTCTTGGAGAACCGATCAGACGAAAAAGCATGCCGGCAGAATGGTATGTATACATGCTCCGCGCACTCTTTGTGAAAGAAAAATTTAACAAAAGAAACCGAGGGGAGGGGGGCGAAGGGTGCGGGGTGTGCAACGCACTTTTCTCAAACTACAACGATGAGAGCAGCTCACCGGCTTCCTCAACGCAGCGGGCAGATCCAGCAAGAGCGCGAGTTCTCCCTTCCAACCACCTGCCAAGCCCCACAATCATCTACCTGTCATTAGCGTTTGTTGGTTCGCTGTTCTTCCAGTTCACCCCTGAAGGTATACGTGAAGCAGAAAGCACTGGAAAAAGGGGGTGGATGGGGGAGGGGGGTACATGATGGGGTATGACAGGTGTGGGGGGGTGAGGGGGGTGTACCGAACAAAGCCTCTTCATAACCGGCTTCGCTCCAGTGCCACGAGATGCGCCCCTCTCGTGGCGAGTGAAACGAACGGTCGCCGTGCCATGCCGCCCGCGAAGTCCCTCAAGGACGCTATTTCGACGTAGACGAGAGAGCCGCGTGGGTCGACGTGGTCCGTAGTGGGGCAACGCACGGAGAGGTGTGTGCGAGCGTATTGTGACTACGTGCACGACCGGAGACGGGAGGTGTGACCGGGCGCCCTGTGACGCGGATTATCGATTCCCCGAGGAGACCGTCGATAGAAGGTGCGTACCGTTTTTTGTCACGGGCTTTTCTGCCGCCGCATTTTGAAGGTCCTGTCGCCTCTCCACCGGTGTATGGTCTGCTCCTTGTCTGTACATCGCGGGAACTGGCTATCACGTTCGTCTGCTATTCGCGCGTGAGGGCGTCTGTTGGCAACAGCTTGCTGGTATCTAGTAGACGCCGTTCTTAGCGTTAATCCAGGGACGATGTTCCATACTCGCTGTGACATATCCCTTCGGATATAACCCCTCCTTGCGGTGGCTGAACCGTGTCGTTGAGCTGCTCTAACATGTGGGCGCTGTTTCGGAGAGAGACCAAAACAGCCTGCCGCGTTTCCATGCTCGTCTACTTGGTTTTAGGTGACGGTAAAAAAAAAAAACTCCATATTGTCAGCTATCATCTGGAGACCACAATCGCAGCTGTTTCCCGATTGTGTCATGGCTTCGACACGTGAAACCACACATTTCGGTTTTTTTTTCATAACGTTTTAACCGACAACCAATTCGTACCACACGTGCTGAGACTCTTTTTCACTGGCATGGTCCTATTTCGGTGATAGCAGTTCTTGGCATCGGAGCGGAGGCTACAGAGTCAAATTGGGTGAGCTCTACCGCCAGTGAAGGTAGTTCCAGAATATCGCTCGTATTTTCTTCGTGAAACATAAAAATTCCTCCATTTTCTACGTAGAGCTATTTGAAACAGGACGCAGCTCACATCTGTAAAATATTCGTATTTCTTTTAATTTATCTGTTGTGACTTCGCATTTTTGCACGCGTAAAAAAGTCTCGCCTTTTAACGTGCAACTCAAACGCTAAGCGGCGTGTGCGTCTACATAAAACGCTGATGGTGCGCCCCCGTCACTTTCCACAGCGTTACGACACGCGCGCTAAAACACACGACCTCGCATAGTGCTACACGTGCAGAAACTCCGCCACGGTCTTCCAGTCATGGCGCTGACGCGGCCAGCAACTGCGGTAGACTCCTCTTGGGGGGGGGGGGGGGGCGTCTCACCGGTTCTCCAGGACCAAATAAAGTTAATTTCACTTCCGCCTCCGTAGCCACCAAGAAAAGTTGTTGCCCAGTATAATAGCCTTGTCGCTTGCATTATAAGAGAACGCTTCGTACCGGTATAGAGTACGCTTATTTAGATATATGGCTTCATAAACGGATGCCATAGCTGTTCCTGCCGGGGTAATGGTGCCAAGACAAGAACTTCTGGGTGCCAAGACAAGAACTTACAGATACACTAGATAGACTGAATGATTGCCCTTTGCCGGGACAAAGGATTCTGGGTCATCGACCAAATGCAACCTCAGCCCAGAAAGCTTTGAAAGCGTTACTACGCTTTTTTTTTACTTTTTTTCGGACAACTGGTCTGAGCAACATACCTTAAGCAGTGTCTTATTTTAGATTTCCCTTTATTTTCTCGTCTATTGCAGTCCCTTTTTTAAAACCACCTCTTTCCTATCATCTTTCACTCCCCTTTTCCACTTCCCCAGCGCAGGTTAGGCAGCAGGTTTAAGAACTGGCTAATCTCCCTGCCCTTCCGGGCTCTGTTCTGCGAATCTATAGGCATCCCTTCAGAGCTTGCAATCCGCTTTATGACAAAGGGCGCATGAACAACTAGTAAATGAAATGAGAGAAGTGCTTCACGAAGTTTTATCGACAGGACATGACGTAATGTTCCAGTGCTTACCGGGACATTGTAGCATTGTTGGTAACGACCTTGCAGATGATGCTGCCCCATCCGCCCACGAGGACGCACAGGCAATTCAAATACCCTTGTCGAAAACCAACGCCGCAAGGGGCCTTCGATACCCCAGTGTTGGGAACCACTACCTACATAGATTGGTCCCACCGAGAAAGCTTTAAGTTCCATCGGACCTCTTTTACCGGGATGCACCTTCACTGTGCCGCCTGTGGTTAGGAGTAGCTTTCACGAAGGCGTACTCTTTTCGCATAGGAATGGCGGATAGCTCTAGATGTGAGTCGTGCGATAGTGACTAGACAATAGAACATCTACTGCGTTCATGTGATCGCTTCGCGAGCAAACGCAACGTGCTACGCGAAAAGTTACAAGAATAGATAACAGACCTTTTTCCGAAAAGAAGGTCCTCGGTTCATGGCTCTACGCGTCGCAGGCCAGCAAAGCAACGAGGGCATTGCTAGGTTTTCTAAAGTCGACCGGACTGAGTGGCTGTTTATAAGCGTGCAATAGACACAGCCACATGTACCCACACGGTGCCCTTCACCTCCCCTCTCTTGGTTCCCTTTTAATCCCCTCACCCCTTCCCCAAGTGCAGGGTAGCAAACTGGACGTGCATCTGGTTGACCTCCCTTCCTTTCATTCCTCCTCCTCCCGGTCCTTCTGCTTATTTCTTCCTTCACAGTTTTTATTTATCAACAAACAGTTGTGTGGCAATGCTGAGACACACTATAGGCTGTCACTAGCTCGTCACAGACAGGTTCTCTGCGCTGGGTACCTGAAGATGGCGGCCACCGTAGTATTTTATCGCATTTGAGAATGCCAGTGCAAGGGATGACAGAGAGTCATTCACCCCTCGCATTATTTTGTGTTATATATCCCTTACTCACATCTGTTTGCCAGCCACGTCAAGGGGCAACGCAAAGATTTGGAACATGATCCGGTACTAATCCGATGCCATTGTTTCTTGCTCCACACGGTCGTGCAAGAGGTTACCATAAAGAGTTAACGCAGCATCTCAGCTAGCTAATACCTAAAGAAGGCAACCACAGCGACGTCAATACAAGTTGTGTACTGCGAAAGGCTTCCCTTTATTGACAGCTCCACGATTTAAGCCGAGCGCTTTAGTCCTTACAGAGCGAACCTAAAACTGTGATTATCACGAACCAGCATGGCCACCGTTCATCCTCCCCTTTATCTTTTGATTAGCCCGCCGAGCACGTGTGCCGCCTTGTCCGCCGTTGAAGCTGACAGGCGAGGAGGGTATGAGTGCAGGAAGAGAAAGAAAGAGATAGAGCGAGGGAGAAAAATTATTGACACGGCGGGATTGAAACTCACGATCAGAAGGCGAGCATTGTAGCCACTCAGATATCCAGGCACGCTAGCTGAGCACAACGTAGCCTTGCACAGTGTAACAAGTAGGACTCGCTCTCTGGATTTAGTGCCGACCGGTTGTGCCCAGTCGGCACGCAATTTGATTGATTGATACGTGGGGTTTAACGTCCCAAAACCACCATTTGATTATGAGAGATGCCGTATTGGAGGGCTCCAGAAATTTCGACCACCTGGGGTTCTTTAACGTGCACCCAAATCTGAGCACACAAGCCTACAACACTTCCGCCTCTATCGGAAATGCAGCCGCCGCAGCATGCAGATTCAATACCGCGACCTGTGGGTCAGCAGCCGGGTACCTTAGCCACAAGACCATGCACCGCGGCGGGGCTCGGCACAAAATTTACGGGGCTCACTTTTCTCTTCTTCTTTTAAAAAAAATCACATAACTGTAACAAGTATGTGAGAAAGACAAGTGATGGAGAGGAGGAAAAGGTGTGCGTAAAGAGCATCACAGAAAGGAATAGAAAAGGCCAAAGAAAGAGAGAGAAATATATAAATAGAAGCAGAGATGGAAGAAAACGCAAAAATGGGGAGGGGGACAAAAAGGATACAAGCTGCCAGAAACAAATAAAGAATAGATACAAGGCGCAGTGACAAGTAAACAGAAACGGGAATCCAGAGAGCAAAAAAGGCTGCCCAGCTCCGCCTTCCTTCAGTCCTTCGCACCACTAATGCGAAGCTGTTTGATATTTATTATTATCATTATCATCTAAGCTATTATTTATTTATTATTTTGCTGCGTAAGAACACTCCACCATTAAGCGGCCACAACACCTATAATAGTCCGATGTAAAGGCAGGCTCAATTTTTTTTCTTACGAGTAATTCTGACGTCAGAGATCTCATTGTAATCGCACTGCAATATGCAACTTCTCGATAAAGGCTCTTGGGGTGCCACCGTAATTTCCTTTAGGTTTGGGTAGAAAAACAGGATAAAATATAGACGAGGACTGAGAAAGAGACGACAGCGCCCTGTCGTCTCTTTCTCAGCCCTTGTCTATATTTTTGCGCTGTTTTTACTTCCTAAGCATGAACCATGTACCTAATAGCCCAACTCCTGCTTCTAGTGCAGTTCATTTCCTCTAGGCCGTCACTTATTAACGTTTTTATCGATGGCATACCTGCGTTGTTTCGAAGGCATTGTCGGAGGGGAGACAAGTGCTCAAAATGTTTGTTTGTTTCCTCTGCTATTTTGAGGTCTAGAACATGCACTTTGTTGCAATGCTCATGCACGTGTGGGACTTTTTTTTCTTTTTATCGGGGTAGGGGATTAGGCTATTCGATTTGCGAGAACACGGCAACTGTAAGAAGAAAAAAAAAAAGAATTCTTACTGTTGGGGAGACGGTTTCGCATGCTGTTATTTGTTTCTTTTTTGTTTTTACTAATGCACGCTATTTATATTTAATTTTTTAACATTCCCATGCTCGCGAGAAAGGTCGCGGACACAGCGCCTCAACTGTCAAAATCGAGGCGATTCGGCCATGTTAGCCACATTTACCCGGGACGCTTTTACAGGACTGAATACCGGTCGTTTAGCCCACGTGAACACCAGCGACGCGCTGACGCCGAAAACTACCAAGAACCAGTGTGTCGTAGAAAAACTGTGCTCTCGGCGGAACCAGCAGGAAGAGAAACGAAACGAACTGATTTATTCAAACTTTCGTAACTCCTACGGGTTCAAAGTTTACAACGAGGCGAAATTACAAAAACAGTCCTCTAACTAGCGCTTACACTGCGCTAGCGACTCGCATACTTTTGCTACACGCTACTTCTTTCGAAGAAATGCGCAACTTTAGAACAAGATCAGAACGAAGAGGATGGAAAGTTAATTATGAAAGATAAGGCAGTCATTTTTTATACGCACTACAAATAAATGGAACCATCTTCCAAATCACGTGGTCCAATGAAGAAACCTTGACCAATCCAAGTCGTCACTTATAGCGCCCGGGATTGAGTGATATATTGGTGCCGTTTCTTTGTTTGATGCCCTTCGCATTTAAGATTGCTATTTCCAGCTCATGTGTCTGTTGAATTTTACATTTTGTACAAGTTCTTGACCGATCGTTTGTGTAATTTTTTTGTAATCATGGAGCTCGTGTCACCTTTGTACGCTCGTACCAAGTGTATCTTTTGTACCACCCCTCATGTAATGCCTCCACTGCGGAGGACCTTGAGGTATTAAAATAAATAAATAAACAAATAAATAAGGAAAATATGCTTACGACACTTCACAGTTAGTGGTGGCAGGTTTCACGCGCGGCAAGTGTACCGGGGAGTTGAAGTACTGCCACCATTAATCTTATTCACAAGAAGGAAAACGTTAGAATCAGGTATTGTTATCGTCTTAACGACGAATTTGTCGGGAAACAGGTCACCACAAACGAAGTGACATATAAGAAAAAAAAAAGATCAAGCGAAGACTATACGTACTAACCATTTTAATGACACCACGGGCATTGGTATACTTATGGTAGAACACGCATAACAGCTTACGTATGGTAACGTCACCGAAAGCGCCATGTTACACGACCAGAATAATGGGACGCAAAGTTAGTGACGCCACTTCAATGCAATCAGTGCATGCAGGCTCTTTCGTTATTCGTCCACGGAGGCAAAACGCGCTCCAGCGGCGTCGTTATCACACTCAAGCTGGTTAACCACCTCACGACCATGCATTTACTGACGTCATCGAAGCCTCCATGTTGGAGCCCCACTACGTCAAGAAGTTGCGTCCATGAGATCACGTGCACGCCATGAAACGCCCTCCCCCGAAGTGTCACATCCAGAGGAGCCTATACAGAACAGGCGTGGCTGTAATAATTCTACATCAATTAAATTACTTGTCAACGTAATAAGTAACATAATGAATTACTTTCGTGGCTTGGTAATTTAGTAATATAATGAATTACTTCGAGCGAGTGACTTGAACAAAATTACTTCTTACTTTACAATTTACTTTATAACAAGATATAGCACGTCGGTCTCTTGGAAAGTAACATGAAATATCGATCAACAAAACAAAGTTTATCTGACTGCCAAACATCAAGCGTGAGTATACGTGAGGGCAATGGGAGTACCAAGTGGCAGTCTCCGAGATTTGAATCTATAAACCAATATATGGTGTGAATAAAGTGCATGTACATGTATGAGTTCAAGAATGAATGGCGTTTGGTAAAGCGATTTCTATGTCGTAATATTGCATCTCAAAAGCAATAGCAAGGTAATGTCATTAGTTTTAGCCAGCTGTAATTTCTAACGTAATGCAATCACACTGAAGACACATCAGAAAAGTAATTATTAATATCAAGTAATATCTTAAGGGTATATAATTGCGTCATATATACTATAAAATCGGCCTTCAAAGAGCAGTCAACTGTCTCGAGTGGGGCAAGGCCTTTAGAGCCTATTTCGCAAACACGCGCGCGCGACCATTGGAAAACGATGATTCGGCTTTGCTGAGGCCAGTTAGTTCGTTTTCTGCAGTAGACAGTGAGGGTCGACCCCCCCTGCCTAGCGCTTCTTAAATATTCAACCTCGTGCCACATGTGGCTTGCATCAAGCAAAAATGAACGCATAAAAATACTGCAAGTTTCTGTTCTTGATTGATATGTGTCCCCCTCCCCCCACCAGGTGGTCAAAATTTCCGGAGCCCTCCACTACGGCGTCTCTCATAATCAAATGGTGGTTTTGGGACGTTAAACCGCACATATCAATCAAATCAATGATATGTGGCCCGGAGTTTAACGTCCCAAAACCACCATATGATTATGAGAGACGCCGTCTCCGGCAGTTTCGACCACCTAGCGTTCTTTACTGTGCACCCAAATATGAGCATCCGGGCCTACAGCATTTTCGCCTCCAAGTTTCCGTTCTTTGACGCATTCTATAGCGCCGCGTGATTGAGCGGCGTATACACTATTCGTGGCACGTACGCGCCGACTTGGCAAAGGGGTGTTTTCGCACGGGCGCCACATTAAATGCAACACTGTTTCAGATATACACTCCCGATGCGCGAAACGCACCTCGGGGTCATGTACGTAACCGGCCTTGACGGAATTCCTTGCGGCCCTGTATGTGACGAATGCGCCAAAATTAGAAACTGTTCTGGAAAGCACATTGCTGGGCTTCGACGAAAACGGGTCTTTGAGCGCGATCGCGTTTTATAATTTTTTTACTGCCATTTTCAAGCCAATAAACAACTGATATCATCTCTAATGGCGCAAAGTGTGGAAACACTTTCTTTGCTTCGATATAGCGCATGCTAATTAACCACGTGAGGTCGCAATGAATCTGAGGCGATAATTCCCCTGCCCCCACACACCTTCATGGCTACGGCGTTTCTAGTTGCTTCGCAACTTTGACCCGCACAGTCCGCAAAATTTAATTTGATCATTTCCTACCTTCTTTATTTCCCCACACTGAGTCGTAATTTTCATTAAACAAACGCAAATGGACCCTTTGTGCATTCGACAAATAGGAATCGGACGGGAAAGCCATATCATCTTAATTCACAGTCGATTGTATTGATTCGCGGGCATCCTGAAAATGTTTGCACCTAGCGTAGTTTTGCAACCCCTCGCCCCGTCACGGTGGTCTGGTGGTCATGGCCCGAAGAACGTGGGATCGAATCCCGGCCGCCGCGGCTGCATTTTCGACGGAGGTAGTATAATGTTCGAGGCCCGCGTACATAGATTTAGAACACGTCAGGTGGTCGAAATTTCCGGACCCCTCCACTACAGTCTCTCATAATCATATCGTGGTTTGAGGACGTAAAACCCCAGATATTATTATTATTATTATTATTATTATTATTATTATTATTATTATTATTATTATTATTATTATTATTATTATTATTATTATTATTATTGCACCACCTCAGGGAACAGAGGCGTTGCAAGCTTTCCATGTCCCACTTTCATCGGCAATCGGCTCACGAATGACCAACCGAGTATGCCATGCGATGACGACACGTCATGCAACGTCATGAATTTCGGCGATCTGTGACGTCATTGCATGATTTTTTTAAGGCACTGTTGTTGACATCGATGGTGGCCTTTCGTGCTTCATGAGGCATGTAACAGAGGCGTAGCCAAGGGGGTAGCACACTAAACCTGTGCCCCCCACTCCCGTCTCTTGATTTTTTTCTTTTTTGCCGTGGTGTACAGAGTACAAAATGACACTCGAGAACACCGCTACGTCCGGCTCCCATTTCCGACCGTCCCCGCTTCCACCGCTTACGCCGAAATAAATTGCCACTGAAACCGCCACGTTTAACCACCGCACTGCAAACGCAATGTTTCTGACGTCCCAGGCTCACTCGCAAGTTCTTTTGTTATGAACGGACGGAGGCCCTGTAAAATTCATGCCGCATCATTATATCGAAAGAGGTCAAGCGCGATTTGATTATGCAGCCTTGACGTCATCAAGGTCGTCATGATGGTAAACCAGTGCGCCGTGGAGCTGTGACTATGACGCCACGTGCAAACACGGTCACTCTCTATCGGCGGGTCCGATCCGAATCGAATTTCACGATCATGATTGGCTCTTTAGAGAAAGATACACACACACACAACACACAACACACACACACACACACACACACACACACACACACACACCACACACACACACACACACACACACACACACACACACATATATATATATATATATATATATATATATATATATATATATATATATATATATATATATATATATATATATATATATATATATTGAAAAGCTGGAGAGCATTGCCTGGCTTTTCACCTGACAGGCTACTTCCGGTATACCAAGTGATGACTATGATATATACACTGATGAACACATAATACATGTACTACACATTATTTATAACGTTTTTGTGGCGTGCAACGCACGGGAGCTATATCTGTCAACTCCAGGTTTGTGTCCCGTTGTAGTTTCAAGGCCATCTTCAGAGAATGCCCCTCTGACGCGTAATATCGTGCGCTCACAGAGGACGTGATTGATGTCTTCTACGACGTTACATTGTGAACACATTGGTGAGTCTGACCATCCGATATTGTTCCCGAAGTGATTGGTACGCAAGCTGCAGAAGGTAGCCAAAACTCCGGTTGAGATATTTGATCCTGATCGGGCTCAGTGGGGATCGTCAGAGCACCGTGTGACACCGATACAAGGCTTCGTGGCACTGTCTCACTGTCTGTACTTTATTGTCGCGGGAATGAATCAAAGGCTTCTTCTTACGTCAGACACAACCTAATGAAGCCAGCCAACGAGAAAGATAAGGAAGGCATGTGACACATTATCTGTAGTTTTTCAACTACTCACAAACACCCGCAATATACGATGTTGCGGATAACTACAATTCAGTTCTACGTTTCAAGTTTTTAAACTTATTTGGCGCTTTCTTTTTACAGCAGAGAAATAAAATGCAAGAGCAAGGAGCAGAGATGCTAACAGCAGCTTGACGGGGTTCCTGTCCCCTTACTTTGATTATAAGTGTACAGCATGTAAAGAAATAGAAAGAAATACATATAATTAGTATATTCATATTATATATATATATATATATATATATATATATATATATATATATATACAACATTGGAAAACATTACCATCTATACACTAATACGAAATATTATCTGTTCACGTACATTTACATGTTTTCATTTATACATGCGATACAGCTTTTAATTGTAGGAGAAAAAGGATATATACAGTCATGTACGCACTTGTAAACTTAACGAGCAAATACATAAAGATGCTTAGCAAGGGTTTAATGTTGAATATTGACTTTGCTACGAAAAGAAGAAAACTATTTATTGAAATAAAGACAAAAAACATCAATGTGAAATCGGCAAATATTGTTCATATAATTTTGCCCTTATCTATAACGAGCTTGATTTTAACGATTTTTTTTTTTTTGTAAGAGTGCTTCACTCTGTTTTTGAGGCTTACCCGAGGCACTTGTTGCTGCAATCGACACGAGTCGTAAATAGTTCTTGAGTATGACAAAACCCCGTGGTTTCGTTTCTGAATTTCTTCTATTCGTGCCACGCGCTTCCACGTGGCTTAGACAACAGCACTAAGGCCACTTCTATACGAGCTCGGCTGCAGGCTCGCGGCGTGTGAGTTCAGTGAACGACCCACATTGCTCTGTGCGTCGTGCTCCGACAGAGCTGTGTAATGATGGATCGGAATGCCGCCAAGACCAGCTCCCACCTCACTGCTGGCTTCTTTTTTATCCTTCTTGCTGTCGGGCTGGAAGCGTGCGCACGCACCGTTTTTCGTGCATGCGTGCAAGTTGCCCCCCGGCGCGGATCCATGGTCAACGCGCGGGCCCACCTGCGCCCCGAGCTATCGCGCTTGCGAGGAATGTTCTTATCGTGGCGCTTAGTCGAACAGGTGACCGAGTATTTTCAACTGATCACGTCGCGCAAAATTAAAAGAAATCTCCGACACACGACAAGAGGAGGGACAAAGAGGAATGCTGCACTCCCAACAAGACTTATTTCGAAGAACGTACACATCTACGTATACACATATAACGTGCATTTTTTGCGACTTACATATTGAGACATTTCTATATGCGTTTGTAGCACTGCTTGTGGGGGGGTTTCTTTGTGTGTGTGTGCGTGTCAGCGACGCCGCCCGCAGTGTGTTTGAAAGCTGCAAAAATTTTAATTTTGTTAATGTTGCGCATTTTTGTCAGCTGTTGTGTTCTGTTGCTGCCTTAGGTACACAAGGGGTTGGAGACGTAAGTCTAGCGGATAGTCGATTTTATCCTCGCCCCCTCTATCAACTATAGGTTGGTGGAAATGAAAAACATTATTATTATTATTATTATTATTATTATTATTATTATTATTATTATTATTATTATTATTATTATTATTATTATGCTCTCGAAATGCAGAAAACACAAAATAAGCCCACAACTGCCATACACGAAAACATTACAATCTCAGGAAAGACAATTATTTTTTGACAAGGCCAGAGAGAGGGAATTCTGACGCAGTTGAGCCCTAATGTACACATCTTCCCTGTCTCGCACCCCGCCGCTGTGGTCTAGTGGCTAAGGTACTCGGCAGCTGACCCGCAGATAGTGAGATCGAATTCCGGCTGCGGCGGCTGCATTTTCGATGGAGGCGAAAATGCTGTAGGCCCGTGTGCTCAGATTTTGGCGCACGTTAAAGAACTACAGGTGGTAGAAATTTTCGGAGCACTCCACTACGGCATCGCAAGCGGGTCATTCCACAAGAGATGTACACGAATTCAAAATATGTCTCATATTTATTGAGTGTTTCAAAACCTATGCATATACCACCAGTAGGCCGAATAGCAATTCTACCTTGTTTATAACTGCATATTATATGAGGCAAAAATAACAATCATGCTGAAAACAGAGGGACTAATTTTATCGCCTGCGGTACTAGAAAGCTCATACTTAATTCTGGAAGCGATGCGTTAAGCCTAGTTCACACTGAAACATCCGCTTTCTACAGCGACCGAAATTCTCCTGCCGCCGAAACGCAGCGTCGTTCGCACTGGACGCGCCCCGCGCCGCCGAATATGCCATCTACTACGGGGCGAACGCGGGATGGATGCACTGTCACCCGGTTGTTGTCGCGGCTTGCAAACGCTACTACGTACGCTATTCGGTGGTGTATACTTCGACGATTCTCGTACGCAAGAAGCAAGAAAAGATAGTACTGCTTACTTTGCTGGCAAGTGGCTGTCTTGTAATGCACGAAGAGCAGAAAAACCACCGACGCCAGCGGCGTTGGTGGGTTCGTTTTGCTCTGCAAGACCGCAACAAGCTCGGTCACGCCAGCAGCAAGCTCGGTCACCTCTTCCACGAAATACGGACGCGAAGTAGGCACAGATTAGGTTAAACTCCCGTTGGTTTCAACATGCAGTTACGTGCACTGCGTTATAACAAGTGAGTAGGGCTTGGCTGCCATTTTGCTAAATTCCTTGACTAGCGCTCCTATTGGTCCGCGGTGACCGAATCGGCGGCGTACGCCGCAAATATCGGTCCGAGAGCGATCGGCGCAGAGAGGGCCCTTTCGGCGGATCTCGCCGCCACCGAACCGTATTCGGAGCACTTTCGGCGGTCGGAATGCTCAGTGTGAACGCGGCCTTAGAGAGTCTCGATCCGTGAAGCGAAAGCGAACGAGCACATCGAGGCACGTATAGACACGAGCGCTATCTGGCAGTAATCTTCGAAAACGAAGGAAGGCGTGCGCGCCCGTCTTGGAGGCGATAAGATGTAGAACGCAAAGTGACGGGCAGGTGCCCCAACCGTGTCATCTTAGCAAAGCAGTGGAAACGCTCACCTTTTTGCGCATCGCGTTGCACTGTTAGCGCAGCGTGATAAACGCTATGGTCCTTAGAATTACTTATGTATGCCTTCGCTAGTATAAAGCCACACATACAGAATATTGACGTGTTGTTGTGGTGCCTCAGATATGCGCAGTGATTGCTTTTCAATTGACAATCGCAGAAGTATGAACGCTGAAACCCGAGGAATATTGGTGGGCACTGCGGAAGGGGTTGGCCGTTTGGGGGTATCTATTGGTTCCGTTTGAAGTATCGTTAAAGCGGAGAAACAGAAGGGAATGTTCTGTTGGGTGTTATTGACGTTTGTGATAATAAATTCTTTCTAAACAAAAGGACAAACGGACCAAAATTTTCGCGTCGAAGTACCTCAAGAAAGACGTCGTCAAGTATCGTCTTTAAAAATACATGTTGTGCACGAAATATATGCACAACAATGAGTGAAGGAACATTGTTTGAAACTGGTAGAGTGAAGAAAACTATTCTAGAAAAACATCTCAATATGGGAGGTTTTATTAAACAGGCTGCAATATAGATGCTACAAAGTTGATTGATAAATATGTAGGGTTTAAGGCCCCAAAACCGCCATATGATTACGATATGCGCCGTAGTTGAGGGCTCCGGAAATTCCGACCTCCTGGGGCTCTTTAACGTGAACCCAAATCTGAGCACACGGGCCTTGTTGTGAAGCCACCTCCGAAATCCCGCCGCTGACCTCCACTGTTGCGAATCTGCCTCCGTGGCTGCCACCGATGCCACCACTGTTGCGAGGGCGGACCGATCCCGCCGAAGCGACCACTGTTGCGAAAGACGGCGACGCCAACACGGCCCCGGAGGCGCCACTGCTTTCAACTCCGCCGGGAAGGTCACCAGCCGTTTGGTAGCGTATGTTTATCAGCTCGCGACTGCTTCTGCGCAGAGCTGATAAGACGAGCGGACGAGACGACGGTGAGTTAAACAAGGTTTATGTACAGCATATTTACAGAGGCGTTACAATTTCGGCACTGGGGCCGACAGAGACTCGAAGAGCCGAGCTCTTCTCTAACACATAGGTCAGCCTTTCGCCTAAGACCGCTGACTCACACACATGTCGGCTCTCCGACACGGGGACGCCTCTCACATAGGACCGCCGATCGCGACGCGCCGCAGGGCTTCTTTTATTTACACCGGGTCCAACCAAAATGTCCAATCAGAAGCGCCGATGGTCGTCAGGGCCGATTCCGCCAATGGGGCCCGCCGCGCCATGCGTCAGACCACCAGACACGCGGCCGCCGGCTCGCTGTCACGTGCGCAGCTGACTCACTGCACATGGGCCAGAGGGGCGCCGCGCGTGTTCACGCCGTCGAGGTGATCGCGCCAGGCGGACTGGCCTTGACCCAGATTGCCTTTTTCAGAGGCACGGACGTTTGACGAGGACTCGCTGCCATAACAGCCTACAGCATTTCCTCCTCCACCGAAAACGCAGCCGCCGCAGCCGGGATTCGATTCCACGACCTGCGGGTCAACAGCCGAGTACCTTAGCCTATGACAATTATCTATTATAATTCTCGAAGCCTTCTTCTTCCCGCGGCATCGTTTCTGCTGTTCAGAACTTCAAGCGACTGCCATTGCCCGAACAGTCGCACTTGCCTTCTGAACTCAGCCCTCAAAATATTGCACACACTTAACATATATCTTTCCAGTCCAACGGGCCGTTTATGTGTTCTCCTCATAGCCCCAGAGCGACGGCTGCGTTGATAGCCCTCAAAACTTAACGTGCGTGGAGACTTTCTTTCTGCATGCGGAAGAAAATTCTTCCTAAGCTAGACTGCTCTTTGGTGGGTTTACCGCACTTGTCGGACATAGCATATGTTCGAACAGACTAGAAGAAGCTTTGTCTCTCACTGCGTGTCAGCCGGCTCTGAATGCCGCAGGCATTAAAGTTGTACCCGACTAAAGCACCTAACCTCGAGAGTTCACAGTGACGACAGTCGGGAAGAAAAAAACGATGCTAAGGAGGAAAGTGATGCAGCCTATTTTGTGGCGGCACGCTGAATATCAATTCCTGACAATATTTTTTCTACGAGCTTCACCGGTGCGGAAGCGCTTGTATATATTCCTTCGCTTTCGATGCGCTCGTCAAGGTGACCAATCACAGCAGTAGAAACCCTATACGCCCCTCCCTTCTCGATTCTTTCCCGGCTTCCACAATTGAAAAAAGAGAGCGAAGCGCCGCGCTAAAGATAGCTGTCGAGTATCGATTTTTCGGTGCTCCGTAACCCCGACGACGCCGTCTAGCAACCCGTCTGCTTATCCTGAGCGGCAGACGTTAGCGCCGTATACTTCCACCGACCTCCTTTTGCATCCGGTGAAACTGCTGGGATAAAACTGAAATTTCGAGACGACTTCCGGCATGGCCAGAGTTCACATGAAGCACGGCAATCAAAAAGCGTACTCCGAACAGTCGACTCGTTTCCCGAACAGCGTCACAAGCTGAATCATCGCGCAAGCATGGTCGACGCATTTCCCGCCTTCGCAGCAGACGACGCGCCGCGCTCCGGGCAGACGTGCTTACAACGCGAAACAGGCGGCGCTGCAAATATGAAAGTAGGACGTTTTCGAATAGGGGCCCCCCAAAAAATAGCGTCGAGACGACAGCACATGCGCAAAATCCAAACCAGATATGGGTTTCGCGTTGGGCACGCTATTTCTCGAATTTAGCGGGAGCCCCAAACTCTGCCCCAAAAGCTCTGCGCCAGACAAACTTGACGGCACCCGCTGAAGTGACGGCACTCGGCCAAGACTAGAGTGACCAAGCGTTTGGTTAGTGTCCAAAGTGCCATACACCCTATCCGAAAACTCTTCGCACCTGCTTAACCCAAAGCGTGCCTAGGCAAAGGCATTGAAGCCCCAAATATTTAGGGAACCTATTCTAAAACTCCCTAATGTCGTCTAGGACGTTTTTTAGAATGCCGTATTGGTGTCGCTCAACGCCTGAATTGTTGGTACAGGGCCGAGTAACAATAAAGCCGTTCACGACGCCGTTGCTATAGCGCCCAGTTCTCGCGTGGCGCTCGGGCGGCCACTGGTTGATTCATACGGCGACGGGATGGCGGCGTTCCAAGCGTCCTTGCGCAACGGCACCCCCAGCAGACCGAACGGCACCGCGCGTTATTACGTAGATTTAGAAGGACGCAAGGGCGGCGACCAAGCCTGAGGCCATTTGGATATCGACGCATCGAAATCAACCGCTGCATTCCGCATTCGTTTCACCGTATAAGCCATTCATATCTCGTAGCAGACGACGCGGTGCCGACAGCAGACGACGCTCCATTCAGAGTCCCATTGATTGGCGCACACACCAGGTACGGTGGCCTCTGATCGAGGCATCGACATTAACTGAATGCCGTATGTTTTGTCGTTTTCTTTTTTTTTTCGTGTACACTACTTAGAGTTGCATGCAGTAGGTTCCTGCAATGGCGAATTAGTTCTAAAGGACCCCGCGAGGTGGTGAAATGATCGCAAAACAAAAATATGATCGTCTATCTGTTTTGAAGCACGTAGTACACAGGAAATGCATGCTGGTTTCTGGGAAACATAGCTTTTTGCGAAGTGCAGGAAAGTTCGTCATTCCGCGGGTTTTTTCGTGAACTAAAAAGCTTTCATTGTGGTGTACTTGTATAGATTTATTGTGCATGTATAGCTCCGTTCAACGAAGCGGTTTGATGTCCTTTTTCTCTGTCACTCTCATATAATTTCTTGAGGGGTGAGCGTGGCTCTGGTATCCCCCCGACATACAAACAGGCATTTCTCTTCAATGAGAAGGGGGAGATGGGGCTGTCTCTGCGCCGGTAATTATATCCTGTTTACATGAGCGGTTAACGAGAGTAGCATATCTTCTTTTATTTATTCACTGAGTTGTAGCCAACTCACGATGTATTCTGCTTATCATGGCCGTTTCATGCATGACAAATGACGACTATGGCTCCGCCGCGGTGGTCTAGTGGCTAAAGTACTCGGCTGCTGACCCGCAGGTCGCAGGTTCAAATCCCGGCTGCGGCGGCTGCATTTCCGAAGGAGGCGGAAATGTTTTAGGCCCGTGTGCTCAGATTTGGGTGCACGTTAAAGAACCCCAGGTGGTCGAAATTTCCGGAGCCCTCCACTACGGCGTCTCTCATAATCATATGGTGGTTTTGGGACGTTAAACCACACATAGCAATCAATCAAATGACGATTATGGGACACGTTGTACATATAAATCGTTTCAGCGTTCGATGCACTCTTCTTTGGCGTTACTGTGGTTGCTCTGGATACCATATGTCGGAGTGCATATCTATAGATATGCTATACGTCTCTGCGCCGACTTATGCGCATACATTGCTGCTCCATATGGTGACGTATGAACACCGTTGTTCTTGAAACATACGCAGTGTTCAAAGAACAACGTTGAGTGAACATTTGTTGCTTTTAATTAGTCGCTACGTATGTTGTGGGCAGATGAGACACATTATGCGGTCACTGTTTTGTCATCACGTTTCGAGCCGCGTACATTAAGTTAATCCGTTCCAGAGGTGTGTATTCCAAGTGTGCAGGTAATATTTTGTCTGAGAATGGCCCAAACAGACGATATGGAAAGCTCACTGACTGATTGTTTAGTGAAAAGTTAATACCTTGAGACGTATGACTTGACAGGGTGACGTATATAGATATTTGGTGGTTCATAAACAGAGCAGGAGTAAACGGGCACGGTGAAAAAAAAAAGACAAGCGCAAACTGTACCACGGTAATTCTAAATAATAAAACATCATACTTTGGGATACCCTTTTTGCAGATGGCAAGCACTGTAGGTGTGAGAGGCTCAACGCCATCCCCCCCCCCCCTTTTTTTTCTATGGGCGAAGCTCCTTACGCGATGGGTCGTATGTCCCGTGTCGTCGTAGTAGCCAGTTGCATTGCATTGGATGTCAATAAAAACGGTGACACAGGATATCCACAGAGTGAATAACGATGAGTGGGCGAAGGGTCCATCCGTCTGTCCATGCTTCAATGCGTCCATCCGTGCATGCGTGCGTCCATCCGTCCGTCCGCTTCGCCCCACACGTCATTATTCACCTTGTAGATATGCTGTGATTTTTAATAGCTAATAGCCAACCACACTTGCGATTAGGGGATCTTTTAAGAGTTGAACGCGATAGTAATGTCCTGTCCCTAAAGCGTATGTCTTTTTCTACTGTGAAAAACGGGCCGCATAGGCGTTCTAATTTCACAAAGCACAAAAAAACACAGTAAACACATTACCTACAGTCCGGCTAGTTTTGAGAAGCACGGATACACTGAAATCTGAGTCTAAACAAGAAAATCCAGACAAGTGACCAACATTACTTATCACATGAAGAAATGAACTCTCATTAGCCGTCTGTCAGGGTGGTGTATAATAAAGAAGAAAAAACAAAATGGTGTAGTGGTTACCGTGACAATCTAGCAATCGACAGTGCATCTAGATGTTGAAGTTTTCGAGTCCCACTCAGTCACGTTTTTTTTTATTTACTTTTTAGTCATAGTATTTGTATTTAGCTATCTTTACAATCTGCGCGCACGGAGATCCGTCAAAAACAATTAAAAAGCCAAATTCCGGCTGAAGTTCTATTTTTTTTTTCGTGAGGTGTACTGTTACTCTCTTCGATGGGGTCATGCTACTCTGCTTCAGGCAGCGTTATGTTACTCTGTTGAGGGGGAGGTCTTTGACCGGTTCGGGGGGAATCACTGTACTCTGCCTCAGCAAGAGGTGATTTACTCTGGAAAAAAGAGAATTAAATATGGGACAAGAAAGTACTCTCCCAAAAAGAGTGCCCAGCACTCTCTTAGTTTTTAGAGCGTGGGGCAAGGCCTTGATGACCTCCCCTAAGATGGTTTGTATATGGTTAAGGAGAATCGTCCACGATGAGGTTGTTTCGCCCAGATTCGCGACGCAGGCCTGCAAGTGTTTAAGAGTGGAGTGACAGGATAAATGGGCCTTTACGAGCACTGGAAGGCGAATGACGTCAGCACAATGCGCGAGAATACGGACTGGCACCAAACAGACGCAGATTGAGCACGCGTCTCGCTGCGGTGAAAAAAAAATTGAAAAAGAAAACACGCACGCATTCCGCATGTGCGCCATTCCACAGGGAGCGGGGAAAAAAAGAGACATGGCATAGTCAGTCCAATGACCGACAGCTTTCGCTGAGCCCAGTAGAACTTACAAGGTGTCCTTCAATTTTATTTTGCCTTTTCCCTCATTCGCCTTTGGTTATGACCATCTGTATGTATCATAATCATGAGCGGCAGCCTATCATATATCCACGATAACGTCCCTAGATTTAGCCCTGTTTTTCGAACAGGGCAAAACGTACAGGGACTGTAATCTACGAGTGACAAAATTGTTGCTCCAATTGCTCCAATATTGCTACACGCTGATCGAAAGTGTGATATTTGTTTATAAAAGCTCCGAACCTGCTCCGAAACGACACTTAAAAAATGAAGACCAAGAACTTTAATAGTCTGAACAGTTCGCAAACCCCAAGAGAACCGAAAACAATTTCTCTGAGATCATCTTGGTATGCTTGTCTGCAGTTTATCTGACCTGATCTCACTCATGCGACAAAAACTCAGTAGCGGATCAAGAGAAGGGGGGGGGGGTAGAGGCGATCGCCTTTCCTTTCCCTCAAAGCCTGTGTCAGCACACCACCCCGCTTTTTGCAGCGCTTGTCGTCCACCTTCTATGACCAATTAGGACAAATGAGTGGGACCACTATGACCACAAATTAACAGAATTCATGCTATGACGGAGTTTTCGTGCTACTAAATACATGGCAATGAATGCTACGAAAAAAAAATTGCCCGCAGCTTCCCTCGGGGGAACACTGAGGAGGATGCGGAGCATATAATTGGTTAAAGGGGTGTTAAAGTGCGACTTACTTGGGTCGATGGCTAAATTGGTTAACGTGGTTGTGAAATGGGGTGTTAAATTGCGACTTACTTGGGTCGCTGGCTAAATTGGTTAACGTGGTTGTAGGAGGGGTGTTAAATGAGTGAACACGTACGACACGTATGCGAAAGGGCGGTGTTTATTTATTGCGACGAACTTTGAGCGGTTCCGCCAACACCTTGGCCGGCGCTGGTCGAAGGGACGTCGATCATTGCGACCTCGGACGTCGACGCGCCGTACAAACCAACCGACGAGCGGCAACTGAGCGAGCGAGCACCGACCTTGAGTATATATACAGCGCGACGGCGCATGCACTGTCAGCTGTCTAATGTTCGAGAAGGGGGAGAAGCGCAACGGCGCATGCGCGCGCGTCAGCTGCCGATGTTCTCGAAGCGCGACGGCGCATGCGCGCGCGTCAGCTGCCGATGTTCTCGAAGCGTGACGGCGCATGCGCGCTACATTATACAGCTAGCGAATGTTCGTGAAGAGGAGAAGCGCACGCGGTGTGTAGAGGAGGAAGGGTGCACAGATGGTGGAGGAGTGAAGCGCGCGCGGTGTGTAGAGGAGGAAGGGATGCACAGATGGTGGAAGAAGGAGGAGGAAGCTTGCGGACGGCGTCGCACTACAAGCCTCGAGTATTAGATGCTCCGCATCTAATAAAGCTGTTATTGAACAAAAGAAAGGGCGTAATTAGGCAACCATTGTTTGCTGGACGTTCTTAAAGTGGACGGAGTCAGTAATGCAGTCAAGGTGTTCCATTAATCTTACAAGTTCTTGGGAAACATGATTGGGCATAAGTTGGTGTGTTGTAATGGGGAATTGTTACTTTTATAATTGATTATGTCGAAGAAAAAGGCAGCGGTGCTGGTTGAGTGACATATGGCTAAACAACGATATTACTGCTCCAAAATAGCCTCTCTTTTTTTTTCCTCCTCTGAAAACGTCGCTCCAGAGTGACATTCTTTTTCAGCTCCAAACAGAAAAAAAAACACTTCCATCACTCATTCACCGCCGTTATCAAGGACATGCCCATTGACCACCAGCCCACGCTGACCCCACCAAACCATCTGACGTCTGCAAGCTTCTCATCTTTCAGCACCGCCACGGTGGTCTAGTGCTCATGGCGTTCGACTTCTAACCTGAACGTCGGGGGATCGAATACCGGCTAAGTCGGCTTCTATGGAGGCGAAAATGTTGGAGGCCTATAGATTTAGGTACACGTTAAAGAAAAAAACCCAGGTGGTGAAGTTTGCGGAGCCCTCCACTACTGGCGTCTCTCATAACCATCTTGTTTTGGAACGTTGCAATGACATGACTACATGGCGAACATAAGTAACAGACCCTGACGTGGTAATCATGACATGCATGTCATGTAAGTCATGACTACACACCACGCTCATGGCGTGCTCGAAGGTCGTTTCACTAGCTCCACATATACCAAATTTGGCTATCACGTGACTTGAATAGATGACGAAAGAAAACGACACATCCAAACATGATAATCAGTGACACGGAAGTCGTGTACGGTATCATTTATCTCCACCTCGTGACGTTGTGCTGATCTTAAAGTGACATATCAACCTTTCTCATTCTTGCTTCGCATATCATCGATTCCCACTGTATGTGGGATCCTGGCATTTTTTTTTTTTCATTTTTCTCGATTTTTCAGTCACAGACAAGATGATCATTTTTCGCTCACAACCAATGACGCCTACACAGACGCCGGGAGTCCTGCGAAAGGAGCTCTTTAACGCAACGCGGCGTAACGTTACCAACTGAAAGTTCGTCGGCTCTTCTTAAAATATTACGGTCGGCTGTGCATTAGTCAGGAGTGTCTATAGACACGGACATGTGTCTGCAGGGGAACAATCAACCCGGTGGTAACACACGTAAATTATGTTTGAAGTCACGTAAGTGGGCGAACGGGATTAGGCCTCTATCGCTCAAAGCTTGGCGCAGATGTGCAAGAGCGAAGAGGAAACATGGCATAACCATGTACGGCAGAGCATAACAAAAAGTGGAAAACGTTCGCGCCAGGGCGAGGAGGAGAGTGGGAAAGGGTGAAGAGCAGATTTGTTTAGTATAGTACACAAGGTTGTGGGAAAGGGAAGTGGGAGTCAGGAGAAGGTTAAATGGTAAAACATATAAGATATTCATGTTTAGAGGTACAGCTAGTGGTGGGAAAGAAAAGAGAGGGTGAGAAGGAGTGATTTGAAAAAAAAAAACGATAGAAAGCCTATACCAGCTCGATTGTTTCTTCGGTCTTTGTCCCCCCCCCTCCCCCCCCTAAAGAATTGCCCTGGTTATTTTTAGGTTGTAATTGACTATAGTTAACCTTCCTGCATTCTCTCTCTCAGATATGACATGACAGAATTAAGAGGTTCGAGAACCTTCAACTTAATTCGCTGCGTTAGAAAGTTAATCAACTCTGGTTATCAGTAAATGAGGCTTCGTAAGCGGTTACAACTCTGCTTTCTTTATCGCGTCAATGTCCGACGGCGAACGCCGGCAGCTGTCCTTCGATATTCGGGGTGATGTGTCATAACGCGTGAAGAAACGAGGAGACATGGCGCATTTCGAGGGCGGCGAACTTGGGACCGTTATCGTCGATGCGGTTGCCCCTCCCGCGTCACGAATAAACGAGGCTGTAATGGCGATAAGAAGTTCGAAGCGTGCAAACGCAAAGCACATTTCGCCGAGCGATTTGATCTCGGGTGCCTACCACATCAGTTTTACGCGGGAATAGACACCTGGAACGAAAGTACGCCGCTATATATATATGGTATGCAAGGTTGTATTTTGTTACTCAGGACATCCGATCGTGGAGGGAATCGTCGTGCCGCACTTAGTGTTATAATAGCCCTGTAGCCAGACAATATAAGTGTCCGGCGCCGGCTATAGTTTGGTCGAGACACTTAAGTTCGCGTTGAAGACGCTTTTCGCAGCTTATTGGAAATCGCGAGTTCGATCTGTAAGGGAGTACACAGTGGACGAGACAGTGCCGCAGAATCGGAGAGGAGCAACGCAACTAATAGCGCAGCTAAATACAGCTTACCGCTGAAATACTACAACCGACACACAGGTGAGTCCTGTGACACGTACGTCACGAATACCGCGGTTTTTTTTTTTTCTGTTTACGTCATTTGCGTTCTAGTTTATAGGTTCTCATGACGTATACAAGCCAAGCATTACAGGCTTGTAATCGGGAATTTTTTTTTATATTTGGGGTTGGGGGGGGGGGGACACTGATGAAGGCCTTGACTGTTCCACAAAAACACATAATTTCATGATTTATTTTTTGGTGAAGTGCCCCTCCGCACAACGAAACTTGGGGGGAGGGTATTTTTCTAGCTTCGGGCTTGGCCGAATAGGTTCATCGCAGGCAAGGTGTAGTGCAAGGCTCCATAAAAGTCTGCCCGTCTGGCGTTCGTTTCATTTCTAGGGTCTTACGCTCGAAATTATGATGTGGTTACGCTCGCAAGCCACAGTAGGGGACACCGTATTGATTTTTACCACCTAGTGTCCTCCTTCAACGTGTACTTAAATCAACGCACACTGGCGTCCTTGCATTTCGCCCGAATTGAAATTCAGCTGTCGTAGGCTGGAATCGAACATGTGCCCTCTGTCTTAGCTGTACCACTGTTAATTACGAGCTTTATTTCCAACGCAAAAGATTGGGTATTTCACCAGGCAATCAGCCACCGAGAGTAGCTTGACAGGACCTGGGAACCGTATAGTAATGGGTATACAGTCGCAGATCTCGCTAGAATACCACGGCAATTTTTAAGCGCTGTACTCAAGATACCCCATCCCAGGTAGTCATCAATGTATTCAGATATATTGGCAATACATCGGAAAATAATTATCCTCTCTAGAACTTCAAAGACACTTCACAGTACAATGATCACTCAGTATTTGAAATGCTTGAAAGCGAAATCCTAAGCATTCGCAAGAGAGTGCAGAGCCTAGCAACCTGGTTGCAACCGATGCGGTGCCCTCGCCCAACATAAACAGCTTGTAATGCGGCCTTGATTGAGCGCGTTTAGACTAGGTGCGAGTTGAACTACGTACCCGTCAAATGATGGGCCCGGTGATATGGCACTTTGGGCGACTCGTGGGCTCGCGCTGCAAACGAAACTGGATCCTCTACAAACGCAGACAAGATTGTAGAAGCTGTTAGATTGTTTGAAATAAGAGCGCAGTATACGTAGACGCGGACAGGACAGCCAGGGACAAGCGCTTACTACCAACCGGAAGTTTATGCGGAAAGCTGCGGAGTATATACCCACAGATGAAACAGTTTCGTGGCACAAACGATAAGGCCAAATCGCAAACCAGCATGGCAAAACCGATAAAATATCTGCGTATGTCTGCGTAATATCTGCGTAAGGCATAGTGGGCGTTCGTAAGGTGGGGCTGACATGATGACGAGGGAAGAGAGAATGCGATGAGAGAATGTGTGGCGAATCTTTGTAACTCCACTCGTACTGGACGGATTTTTAAAATTTTTGCAACGTTGAATTTGTGAATCAGTACGCTTTTCCAGTGAATTAATTTCATGGTTACTAAAAATATTGATTGATTTGTGAGGTTTAACGTCACAAAACCACGATATGATTATGAGCGACGCCATAGTGGAGGGCTCCGGAAATTTCGACCCTCTGGGGTTCTTTAACGTGCGCCCGAATCTGAGCACACGGGCCTACAACATTTCCGCCTCCATCGGAAATGCAGCCGCCGCAGCCGGGATTCGATCCCGCGACCGGCGGGTCAGCAGCCGAGTACCTTAGCCACTAGACCACCACGGCAGGGCATGGTTACTCAAAAAAAAAAAAAATCGCAGCATATCCACGGAGTGAATAATGATTGGTGGGGCGAAGCGTTCGTCAGTCCGTTCGTGCTTTCGTCCGCCCATTCGTTCTTGCTTCCATCCATCCGTGCGTCCGTGCATCCATGTGACTGTCGGTGCATCCGTCCTTTCGTGCGTCTCTTCATGCGTCCGTCCGTACGTCCGTTCTTCCGTCCGTCCATGCATCTGTTCGTGCGGCCGTCCTACTGTATGTCCGTCCGTCCGTTAGTGCGTCTGCCCCTCTGTCTGTGCGTCCATCAGTCCGTCCGTCTATCTGTATGTCCATCCGTTCATCCGTCTATCTAGTGAGCGCTCCAGACACCGTCCATCTCGCATCTTTTCATCATGTATTCATCATATACAAGTGCCACCATCCAGCGGACATTCTAAGAACCGCTCTTTCGTGTATGTGCCACCAGTGGCTACATGCACCATCGGAGGATGGACAGACCCACAACCTAAGGAGCTTCGCCCTTAAAAGTGTTTCAGGGCCCCTTTAAACCAAAGAAATAATTCTTCCGTTCACGTTTTTACGCATATAACTCTCGAAACGCGATAACAATGCGAGCGAGGAAAATCGAAGGCAACCGAAAGCTGCCGTACTATTTGCGAAGCAACGCGAATGTACGTTCTGCCACAAGACGTGCACAAGAACTGCGCGCCTTGCGTCCACGTCCCACTACTAGCAAGCCCATGAGCACATACATCCACCCTTATTGGAGGAACGAGCTGGCGGGTGCCGGAGCGTGGAAACAAGCGTTACAGCAAGGTTGTCCCATGAGAGAACGTGATGGTCATTACGTGATGAAGTGGTGAGAAGGAAGCACAGCGTTTTGTGGTGGTGGTGGTGGTGGGGGGGGGGGATTACTGACGTCACGACCGTGCACGCCACGCGAATACCCGGAGATTTGTGGTACACAACAATGACGAAATGTTCTTGGAAACCCAATCGCACCACCACGCCTGCGTGGTTTAATTGTTTACGCTTTTACCGGCCCTTCAGGCGCTAATTATAATACACTGTCGACAATTTTTTTTTCAAGTTACTCGCTCCATAATTTCAAAGCAGTCGTGATTACATTTCAACAAGGAGAATGAGATAATGCAAGCTGGTTCGTATGGGTTAGAGCAATTATTTGTAGTCAGCGTATTATTCAATATTTCATTATCCTGTCGTCAGTCATGTTCATTTTTGGCATTAAAAGAATGAAGTTACAGGCTCCAAATATGTGCACAATTAAATTTCGGTTGCATTCATTTCGAGAAACGAAATTTACTATTTCTGACGTTTTGCCCTGGAACTCTGCACGTCGGGCGACCCGTTGGACCTCGTAGTAAGTGACCGAATGCAGTCATACGCTGCAAAACGAGGTTAAGCCAAATACATATCGACTCTGTTGAGAAGACCTACCCCCGTGCATGATTAAGCCTACTGGAGCACCACGCGCTGTACAGTAAATAGACGGGTACGTTCCCCCACATACATTGTACCTCGGTAGTGGTGCTTTCCTGATTGTACATGCACCTTTTGTAGTCGTGAAGCTCGATGTTTTTGTCATGTACTTTATCCTTGGTTGGAAGTCAATAAACTTCTCCTTGCTGTAGAAGGTTTAATCTGTCTAATGCGCCATGTATCTCGCCCACGTTTGGCCGCAGGATGGCAGAACTATAGCACAAGCGAGTTGCGTGCACAGGCGTAGCACACCACGGAGTCACACGCGACTTTGCTCACCGGTGTCTCAGTTGGTTGACATGTTTTTCGTTTTATTCTGCTATAGAAGGCTTGCCCTAAGTTTTGCTGACCGATTAGGAATCGTATACCTGACTTAAACGAACGTTAAGAAGCAAAGCGATTGTTCTCGGGAATTTAATAATACCGAAAGCAACACGCTTATAGGTAAGCGAGAAAACGCGCAAAAAGGAAATACAGGTGGTGACGTTGTCTTGGGACTTCAAGTTCCTTCAGGACCATTCCGTTCCGAAGCAACGTTCCTGTTGCCGCCTATGGCTCGGAGTGTAATTCCCGAACAGCTCTGCGTACCAAATCGGAATGGCAGACAGTGCTGCGTGCGATCTTGTTCACTGCGGCAACGAGGAAAGCACCTCGCACGTCCCGCGTCATCGTCCGCACTATACGGCTCCCAGAGACATCAGCTGTCAGCAACGTTAGCACGCCTCTATTATTACCCGCTTTCCAAACAATCAATTTTCGAGTCCTGAACGTTCGAGCTTCCGACCACAAAGAGACGAAGGCACTTCTGAAGTTTCTGCGGTCAGACGGCCTCGCTAAATATGGCACTGTAGTACTTGAGTGCATGTACGTGTAGTTTCTTTCCTATTTTTTTAATATTCTTTATCGCTGCTTGCTTTTTTTTCCTTCCTTACCCCTCAACCTTCTTCCCCTGTGCTGGGTTTCCAACAGAAGATCCTCTTTCTAGTTAACCTCTCTGCCGTTCACATGACCCTTATCTCCTTCTCTTCTCGCCTGTTAGGATTACAAACACTGTTTGTATTAGCTATACAGACGTGTCCAGTCTGCAGCATGTGTGTTCGCGAGGCACCCCTTGCGATCACTATGCGTTCAAACTTGACCGTGGGTCAAGAGCGCTAAACTTCAAAATCGGGGCCCGGATTGCGTTCATTCTACAGACCGAACACCGACGCGTTTTTTCGAAAGCAGACGTCACAGAACGAAACCACATATGAGAGACGGGAGAGGCCTTCCACAAAATCATCAAAGGACAAAGTTAAGTGACATTTGCTTGCCCGCCTTTCGCCACCACTTCAACATTTTTTTATCCAGACCTTCCCGGGAATAAATTGCATGATTGCGGCGCTCTAGCTCTAGACTGGATGCTTCCATAATACTAGCGAACACGCACAAAGATTACACTTGAAGACACGGGACAAGCGCTAGACACCAACCGTTTTTAACCCACATCAACAGTTGAAGTCTAGCGGTCGTGCTGTGTCTTTGTTGGTGGTATATTGCGCAAAAAAACAAAACGAAGAAAACGTAGAAAAAGGAAGAGAGCACAGACTGCAACTGTCTATGCTCTCTCTCTTTGAGCAAAATGTCATCCACAATAGAATACCAACTCGCCCAACGCTCGGTTCTCGTAGCGTATACGTGCGTGTTATCTAGTATTATGGTAGTACTTAGTCAGTACAAACTAATAATAATATGGAGAGTTTTACATCCCAAGAATCCCGATATCAGTATGAGAGACGCCGTAGCGGAGGGCTCCGGAAATTCTGTCCATCTGGTGTTCTTTGACGTGCACTGACATGGCGCGGTGCACGGGCCTGTACCACTTCGCCTCCGTAGAAATGCGAAAGCCGCGACCGTAATCGAACCCGCGACCATCTATCTGGTCAGCAGCCGTGCACCCTAGCCACCGTTCCACCGTTTGTGAAAACAAACTTTCACAAACGGCGTAGGTACCACTTTGCACGTGTACCCGTCACGTCATCGATCAGGAGACCTTGTTTACGATGAAGTCGATCGCAACACTTCCCCGCTTCCGTCTCCAAGGTCCTGGAAAGCAGCGGCCGATCACGCTCTTTGCGTCCTCGAAGTTCGAGGTAACCTGTACACGCCGTTCCGAGAGAAAGAACGCCGGATCGTCTGCGCAGGAAAGCGGAGCCGCGTCGAACGAAAGTGAAAAGATCGCGTCTGGTCAACTTGTTCCAGGAGAGAGAGGAAGGGAACCACGCCACCACGCGTTACGTCTACTACAGTAGCTCAACCCGCGCGTTTTTTCCCCCCCGTCAAACGTGGCTGACGTAGGCGGCGGCTCGCACGTGGAGCACGAGGTGCACCGGCGCACCGCAGGGGCTCGTCTCTGACGTCATCGACGCCGTGTAGCTGCGGAAAGGGCGCACAGCTGCTACCATCCGCCGTCGTCGAAGCAGGAGCGACGCCGACCTCGCATTTGTCGTTCGTGTACTACGTTCGCGTCGTCCAGAGAATACATTGTGTGTGCGCGGCGGTCGGTGAAATACAGCTTTGTTCTTTCATTGCGTCATCTGCTGCCGGCACTACAACCGCTGAAAGCTCGCTCGCCGGCTGTCGTGCCTGCTAGAACAGCGAACCTGCAACACGTGAGTTACATTTCACTCTGCCAGTCAAGTAGCGTGGTAATCAGCTTCCGGCCCGTTGCAAGCGGTGTTGTGTCACAGCGAAGTCCTTTATGCAGCGGTGATGTTTAAGCCATGAATGAGGCCGGTGTCGTAGACAGCCAACTCGGCGGGTAGTGATACAGATAACGGGTACGCACACGGCAGCTCCTATAGCATTGCTTAGCCATGCACAGTATAATATAGCGCGCGGGGGGGAGGGGGTTGAGAAGTAGGGAGAGGTGTAATGGTGAGGCGGTAAACGATTACATAACCATGTGCAGTATCGCACAGCAAGCGTCGGGAAAAAGAACTGAGCGAAAGAGGAAAGAGTGCAGTAGAAAATTAAACAAAAAAGGAAAGAAAGAAAATGTACAGAGATAGCAATAAAAAGTAGATAGAAAGAAAAAAAAAGATGTGAAGAAATGTGCGTTCTCTACGACGTGGCGCTTGCCGACCAACTCTGCGGTTTACTCATACTTCAGAGACTTATAAGTCACTTTAGTGTATTATTATTATTCTTTATTATTATTATTATTATTATTATTATTATTATTATTATTATTATTATTACTGTCCATGCCCCCCCCCCCTACTTTCACTAATATCGTGGGATGCCTTTAACTACCGTATTCTCGGCTGTAAAATGGCTGTACGTTAGCTTTCCTGAACGACTGTTTTGGCTGTATAAAATGTGGGCAATGCTTCAACCGCGGAATGAAAAGGCTAGCGAAAATGCTGGGAAAGAGAGGACGTGGTGGGGGCACTATACAGGTTAGACGTACAGAGAGATGAGAGAAGAGGTCTTTAGTGCGAGCCGGTTGGCTCGCGATCTTGAGCAGTTTTTTCTTTTTCTCCGCGAAGCGTACGAGGACGAAAGACCGAGAAACACGCAGCATTTCAAGCACGTGGCGCTCGTTTGTACACGACTGTTTCTCGGTCTTTCATCCTCGGCTGTCTCGCGATGAAAAAAAAAATTTGCTCGAGCGAAGAGGCTGTAGAGTCATCGATAAGGTAGGACGTCCACCAGCAGCGCGTGCACGAACTTCATAACAGAAGCCGTGAATAATAATTTAAAATAAGCGCGGTTTTCCGTCGTGCGCACACTTCAAGCACAAGCATCGGAGTACCGCCTATAGCCGTACACGGGAGGTCAACTTGGGGCAGCAAGTCCGCGCGCACGACCGCGCATAGTTTCACCCCAGTCTTCTACCTACCCCCCCCCCTCCTTGCAACTCATGCCTCTGCGATCGATCAATTAATCAATCAAGGGTGAACTAGTGTGCATAGTATAAAATGTACGTATTTTAATTACCGTTGCGCCAACGCCTACATGTCAGCAATACCCACGTGCGCGCTATTTGTAAGAGCCTCCCTAAACGTCCACCTCTGCTGCCGGCCTGGAAGTCGCGGGTTCGATGTCGGCTGCGGCGATCGTATTTGAGCGGAAGCGAAATGTTGCAGTAGTTGAAGAACCTCGGGTGGTCGAAATTTCCAGAGCCCTTCACTACGGCGTCTCTCATAATCATATGGTGGTTTTGGGACGTATGCTCCAGATAACATTATTAAGAGCCTCCCTCAAAGGTCATTCCCGCAGTACTTCGAACCACGTGGCATACATCGTTAATCGATGAGGCATGCAGGATATCCAACATTCGTCAGCAACATATTTCGTAAAAAAACAAAGGCGGGGCTGAACTTCCTTCAATGAAGGTGTACTGACGCCACGGACATCTGTCACGGCCACGGACAACTGTCGGCCATCGCAGGTGTTCCCGTCGCGGCCTCCCCCATCCGATCGGCTTCTCTTTCAACGCACGATTGTTGGCCTTCTGGAAAGTCCTCGCTCTATGATAAAAAAAAAGTATAAGCAATAAGGTGACTAGTGGATGTGTAAAGACTGTACGTCCAAGATCAACGACCAACGTTGACACGTCAGAAAAGTCAGAATGTCTCTAATGCATTCACCTAAGAGGCTGGAAGATGAATGGCAAGCTCTTTTTTTATCAGCAGAATGTATCGATCTCACTTTCTCAAGGAGGTTTATTTTTTTTTAAAACGTCCTTGGTATGGATGGCTTCTACGCGAGTGGGACGCCATCTCGCATCGAGAAGAGAAACCTAAAAGATAAACAAACGTAACTTTTGCGCTTTCTTTGAGCTTATTTAGTGTTCAAAGCTATGAAAATTTGAACATTCCTCGCATTGAGCGTCTGGAAAAACGCCTGCTTGTGTGCAAACGACCACTTCGGTGAGATACAGCCATCCGAGCAGTTCGCTGAGCTTGTTTGTACAGCAAAGTAGCCTGCATCGTTTTTGTCTGCGATGGTCTTTTCGAATTGGAATGGTACTTAAGATGGCCGCCGTCCAGTTAGCTGTCTATTTAGCCATCTACAGCGAGTGTTGGAACACATCGCGAGCAATAGTCTTCACGACGTCATCTGCGAGGCGCTTTGTACCAATATTGGATATCCTATTGACACCGACGTCTCGCACCAGGAATCTGAAACTCACGTCAGCTTTAGGGCCCCAGTCATGTAAATTTACCCCTGCAAGAGAGCAACTGAGATCACAGTGAATAAAGATAGAGAGAGGAGGGTGGTGGTGTAACTTGTACAGAATGTCAGGTAACGTCGCCATTAGAGCGATCTTTTCAATATGTCATATATGAGTCATTTCTACGGGGGAGTTGACCACGATATCGATCTCGACATTCAAGAGGAGTAAAATCTGAACGCCGATTCTGAATTTTGTTTCTCGGTTGTGTATGAATACACAGAGGTCGCGGGGTATGCCTCCAATAAGGTTAGTCATGCCTGTGCAGCTCATGCACGTGCATAAAAAAGAAAAACAAACAAACGAGGATGGTGATATGCGGGCCGCGCGTTCGTGAATCAGGTATTAGACGGCTTTTTTTTTTACCGCTTTTTGTGACGCATCTGAGATTTGCGCCATGATAATTTCGACGTTTATGGGCCAGTATACGGGTCCGTTGTACACATTCAAGACGATCGCAAAGGAGTCATTTTTATATAGGTGCCGCACGACATGTAGATCCCCTCCGTTATATATGTTAGCACTCGGATACGTTAGATGGCGTTTTTTGTTTTTTTTTTTCAGATTGAGAATACGAAGTGCGTAAAGAATCCCAAATTATTGCTGTCACAAAATTTAGAAAAGTGTTGCTTCTCAGTTTCAATATCAGACCAAGATTACTTTTCCGTCACTGACCCACAGGTCACGCGATCGAATCCCGGCTGCGGCGGCTGCATTTCCGATGGAGGCGGAAATGCTGTAGGCCCGTGTTCTCAGATTTGGGTGCACGTTAAGGAACCCCAGGTGGTCGAAATTTCCGGAGCGCTACACTATACGGCGTCTCTCATAATCATATGGTGATTTTGGGACGTCAAACCCCACATATAATAATTCATTTTCCGTCAGCTACGAAGCGTTCTTTCTGGAACAAATCCGCATAAATTTTCCTATGGTAGATTCGCACAAAGAACGCGCAAATGACAAATGATAGAAGTTGATGAGCACAATTTGTTCAACTTCTCCCTTTCGTACTTTGCTTTCTTGCACATATGGGCTGCCCGACTTTCAAGATAATCCAACCCAACAGGCGCATTTGAGCTATATTCTAGAGGCGATTTTTTTTCCTTGATTTCTTTTTTCAGTTCTAAAACTTGATTCTGATTTCAGCGACATCGTTTCGTCACTCAAACTCTTTTTTACTCTTTCTAATTTGTTTTGCGAGAGCCCGTGGCGGCGTTCTGAAATGTTCTATATATATTTCATTTTCCATTACTGGCCACTGTTGTGTTTTTTTTTTTGCTGCTGCGGCATTTGGCCAATACCGTGCAGTGCCTGTAACAAACTCAGCAGCAGTGAAGTCGCAGTAATTAGATCGCTTCTTGCCTCCGGGGCTTACGCAATGAATCGCTTTTGCGGCCGGGTAATTTGGCTGATGCAGCCAATTAATAGCGAGTCATTAAAAAATAAGAAAACATTACTCACTACGTTCACAATTTAGGGCAAAGTATATACAACGTCCGCGTTTCTCACGACACACAAAAAATTGACCAGGAAAATTAAAAAAAAATAATAAAGACACAACACATTGACTGCTAGACATCAGGCATAGAAACGAGGCAGACGGCGCAACACACACACACACACACACACACACACACGCACACACACACACACACACAAATACCAGATTTCAATGCATATACGTGATGTGAATACACTGCAGTGTGCATGTGTTGGTTCGCGAATGACAAACTTTTGTTGATGGAATATCAAAAATATGCCACTCTTTTTTAAAAGTAATAATAAAGTGATGTCACTATATACTCTGGGCCAGTTATAATTCGCCATGTAGTTTAATTACGCTGACAAAGTTGAAGAAGTATATTTACTAGTGTGACTCTTGCTTTTCGTTGGCAATGTTCCCATATTTCTTCTTTCCATTGTATATGTAGTTACTTAGTTTGGCTTCAACCCTGGTTTGCGACCCCCGCAAAAAAAAAGAGAGAAAAACTTCGATGAAGTGTCCTATGGCTCACCATGCATTCTATATGAATTTATTGGACGACCACAGTATGTGCAACATATATGCACTCCTATAGTTTTTCACTGCATTGTATTAAATCCCACCTGCTTGGTACAACGTGGCGACAGCTCATTGTAAATAAGAAAAGAAGAAACAAAAAGAAAAAAAAGAGACAAGGTTGTTGAAATTTGACCTTACTCAGCGGTGTATTGCAACTATTGTTGGCTTCCTGGAATGTACTGCAGATATCGGAATGTGTTGACGCAGTAGATGCGCTGCGTGTTCAAAAAGCAGGAACAAAATTAAAGAGAAACACGAAATAAGCATATAAATGAAACAATAAAAGAATCAACGTTTCAGTTTTCAACCATACGATGTCTCCTCCACAAGTAAATGTCACGCCTGGAGCTGCATCTTTCATGTACCTCTGTGTGCGCGCGCTGAATGAGGGAAGGTCGAGGGGGCACGTGGTTTGCCTGGCCGTGAGCATTGTACGCTTAAGTGCGCGTGAGAAAATGAAGGGAAGGAGAGAGAGAACAAGACAAAGTGCTTGATTATACTTCACAGCAGTCGAACAATGAGTCTAAAGCGTGACGAAGAAATTCGCGCTAAGCCTTTCGGGAAGGCCTGGAAACAGTTAAGAGTTCAAGTTGAAGGACGAAAAAACTAACGCCCACTCCATGTTGATATATATACTCTGATTATAGTTAACAAAATGACTCATAAAAAGTAATAAAACTGTACTGCAGATTACGGCTGCCTGAAATTAGTGTCGTGACATTATACTTGTAACAAGTGATGGAATTACTCTGAAATTATTTCAAGAGGGGTTCACAATTCATGCACAATTCATGTACGCTATATTCACCGATTATACGCATTGAAATCTCGGAGTTACAGCAGAGAATGCTTTAAACAAACTGTTCATTCAGCGGGCTGTCCATTTCAGCGGCCGTTAATTGGCCGGAAGAAAGAGTGCGAGGAGCATACCCCCTGTTTCGGGTTCTTTTTCCACTATTAGGCCGTTACGGAGCTTCCAAATCTCAGGACATAAACAAAAGGAATAGAATGCGCTTCAGTGCAACGAACGCCCACCCCAGATATCCGCTTTTAGCCGCGCGAATCTCGGATGCCACGCATTAACGCTAATTCTGTGATTGATTTAGCCCTCGAAGTAGGTTAAACGTGGCCTCTCCTATAACGCACCAGCGCTATTACGTCGTCACGTTTTGCAGCAACTGATTGCCATCTGATGACGTTAGGCCGAGGTGGACTCGTCACATGAACCGTCCCAGAACAGCCCCCTCCCCCCCTTGTCTGAAGCTAAATGAGCGAGCTGTTAGCGTTAACTACTTCGCATAAAAACAATTTGTTGTTATCGCACTCATGCTTCACCTTGGGGTGAAACTGAAACATTTAAATGCGGTGCGCTTTAACGGCTCGGGACTGTCACCTCCTCTGGTCCCTTGGCGTGATGAAACAGAGTACCAAAATCGGTCGAAAGGTAGCGCTACGGGCCAAGTCAATATCAAATTAGGTCGAAAGATCGCATAGACCAGGTCAATATCAAAATAAGTCGAAAAAAGGTACCTAAGCCTTGCAATTAATGAAGGTTTCCTTTCCTGCCATGGAGTAGGCGCACTATCCCGTGAACTCAAGTGTCGCCAAAGGCAAATGCTAATTCGTCTGTCCGGGACAGCGAACACAGCAGCGAAACACCAGTGTCGCTATTTAGACGCAGATCTACGAAAGGGAAAAGCGGTGGTGAAACGCCAGCGAAGGCTAGGCCTCTGAAGACTTTGACGCAAGCCGAGCTCCAACAAAGACTAACGAAATCGCTGATTCGACTCGGGGTGTTCTGTGACTCAGATCAAACGCAAGTCGAGCGTCAACAGATTCAGAATGCGTTGGACAGCTCTCCGCAGTTTGCGCACTGTTCATGGCGTGGAACAGGCGCAAATTTTTATCTTCTGCACTTCATGTCTGCGCCAACAGACAGGCGTGTGCAGCAGAGAGGGGGCAAGGGGGGCGTCTGCCTCTCGTTGGGACATAAAGTGGGGGGGGGGGGAGCGCAATGCCGGTACCACACATTGACTTAATAGGAAGGAGGGCGTCGCGATGAACTTTCGCCCCCACGGAAACCCTCCTCACACCTATGCCAATAGGCATCAACCCCCAAACAAGCCTGATATTTCTACGTATTAATTTAGGTAATATATTGTAGCTGATGACAATGATAATGAAATATTGAGACAAGGATAGCTGAGGAGCATTGTACAGAACTTATTCACGGCGCATCCTGCCGCACCTCCCACTGGCTTTCTATGCGGTTATCGGAAGTTTCACTGACACCAGACAAGCGGAAGTCGCAACTCTCGCGTATCCTGTTTTTACATAATGCCTTTTCGCTTGTAGCTCACACTTCTTGCTAGTCAGTTTCATCATTTCTGTGAATCATAGAACGTGCTGAGTTTACAGCGTACGGCCATTCTTTAGCTTAATTCATTCAGTATTGAAATATCTGCAATATATTCACAGTCTCATCTTTTTTTTTTTCAGCTTACATTGTGAGTTGTTCCGCGAGCAACAGTCTGTACTGCTTTTGCCAGACGTGCATGAAAATCTGAATTTCACTCGAGCGCCTAGCCTTTCTTACTATTACTTTTCATTTATGTTTTTGCCCAAAATAAATTTATATCCCTTTCACAAATTGCTCAATGTGAGCCGGGGGATCGTACCAGCTGTGCAGCTGTGTTCAAGTCATCACTTAAGGTGCGGCCAGACCTCGCTATCTATGCCAACGTTTATAAACTTGCTCTAGAAACGTTGATCAAACATACTCTGCGATATTCACTTTAAGAGAGCGCGCGGCTACGCGAAGTCTCTCTCTCTCTTCATAGGGAGAGGGCGAGACGCCACGCCAGAAAGCCATGCGCTGCAATGCCTAAGTTTGGTCAGGTCAGGTGTCTAGAGAAAAAAAAGCGCCCCCACCCCCCTACCCCTGTAGCTCACGTCTATTTGGTAGTTCATATAATATTAAAACTTGTTTAGGGGTTAGTCGGTAACTCATCATATTGTTAGTAAAAAAGTGCAGCTTAGGAACCCTTAGAGAACCCCATTCACACTGTGTGAATATGTGAGTGTTTCTAGGTGTCGCACATGTCCCGTTAATTAGGGAGGCGATCGCCGGGCTAATTCCAAGGGCCGAAGTATCGGCCCCCCGAACCGCACCACGAAAGCGTGGACAATTTAGAAGTGGTCCTTTTTGGCGCGCCAGCGGACGCCGGCTGTGGCCCAAAGAACAAGTCGGAGCTGAGAGTTGATAAACAAACAAATTATATTCTCAATAATGGCAGATCGAAAACAATACACAAAAATGCACACTCCACAATAGTTGCATACAATATGTCCCCAATCAAACCAATCAATCAACGTACTACACAATACAATCGGCCACACTTGAAACAACGGACACGGACAACAATACGCACTACAATGCAGTCGCATGCATTGAACAACCAAGACACTTAAAGACTAAAGCGATAGAAAACCTATTCAGTCCAAAGTTCTTGGAACCAAAGTCTAGATGATACTCTTCCGAGAATCACTCACTCAAAGTTCAGCATTGTTGTCGTTCCGCAGCCCTCGAAGTTTCTCTTCCAGGAAACCTCCCGTCTTCAATTGGCCACTCTTCCAACTTCAACTTCTTCGCCAGAACACGTCGGCTTCACACACGCAGCTGTTGCCCCGCGTCTCCGCTCGATAGCGGTAAACACACACTCTTGCCGGTAGCTCGAGTCGTCACCCCTCAGGTGGAAATCCTCTTCACCTCCGGCCTCGTCCCTTCGGACCAAAAACTTCGCCGACTACACGGCGGAATCCCTACGCGCTCTGGCGCTCACTTCCGTCTCCTCCTGATCTCTCGTCTCGGCAGCTCGATTAAATACCTTCCGCGCCACCTTCCAGAAATTTCTCGTCATTTCGTCGGCGCGATACGCAGCGAAGGCTGAGGAGAGGCGAGACGGTTCGACTGCCCTCTGCGTCGGATGACTCAGCTCGGCGTGACCACGCCTCCTTCGTTCTAGAAAAATCGCGGGCTTGCTCGGCCGCCGTTGTGGGGTGAGGAGGTTCGTCGAGGAAGCCACGCTTCTGCGGGGAGAGCGCGCGCCCGGGGAGCCTTGGCCGTTTGTTTTCTTTTTCTTTCCCTTTTTTGTTTCTTTTGACTTCGCGGCGTTTCTTCCGCGCGTTACCGCAAGAATTTGCGGCGCGCTCTTTTTGTAGCGCTCGTTCTGTGACACTGCCCCCCACTTTAAGAATATTATCTCATAATATTCAAAACCACACAAACGAGCGCGAACAGTCACCACACATTCTCACAGACTGTAACACAATCCGTCGCTCATGACACTTCACATTCACAATATATCACTCAATACGATTGGATATTGTAATTCAATTACACAACACGTGAAAACACAACCACAAGCGCATGAGTACAACACTCCACCACACATTCCCAACAATACAAATGTACAAAGTTCTCTCATTACAACAATGGTACAATACTATACATCACATCACAGCACAACACTTCGACACTTGTGACACAGGATAACACAACATTAACACAACGTATGGCACTCAGCACTGCCCAACACATTCTGATTCCACCTCAGCACCTATCCTGTGTGTTTCGAGCTGCGCTTGCGTCCTTTCTTGCGGTGCTCGCTCGATCTCTTCTTGTTTTTCCTCGTTCTTTTTCGGCGAGCCCTTTCTAACGACGATATCTGAGGCGTCGTTTCAGCCATCGTTGTCTCTTCCGACACCGTTAACGCGTCATTACATCTGACGGGTCTTGTCTGTTTATTTACCCGCTTGATCATGCCTCTACATTTTGCCCGGCTGGCCAACTCCGTCTCCTTTACACTGTCAGTCGGTTGAGGTCGTGCCGACGTAAGTCCAGTTGCTCGGCCCGTGAACTTATTCGACACGATCGTCTTCTCCTTCGCTGTCTCTTGCGCCGCAGCTTCCCCTTGGGCTCTAGTGAGATCCGTCACGGGATGCTCCTCCACTGTAACTCGCGGCCGCTGTGTTGGCGAGGGCTCTATCTTCGGGTCTTCTCCCAAACATTCTGGATCACTTGGCCCTCGCGCCCCGTCGATGTTTCCGATGACAAGGTCATACAGTGGGGTCGTCATGCATAAAGCAGTAAGCTTCCCGCTGAAGTACGGGGTTTCAACCTCAATTTCTGCTTCGGGAAGCATCCGAACCGTACGGTGCATTTTTCGCGCTGCTAAAACCCAAGTATGCCATACCAACTAGCCCAGTCAACCGGTCTATTACGTACGGTCAATTAGGCAAACCGGTTTCGTTCTGCCTGTCAACTCACTTTCCCGTACCAAATTTCTCCGCACGATAACCGTGGAGCTACCGGTATCTCTTAGAACCGTAATCTTCTTGCCCGCAACCTTTCCAGGCAGCGTTGGCATTCCTTTCGTAACACCGGTTGGCTGTTTTGACATTACAGCACCCACAATAGGAATTTTCTCCCCATTCTTCAACTCTACGAATCCATCAGTGACGGCATTATTATCAGATTTCGGTGCCGCTTGCACACAGGATACCTGGTGAGTTTGACTCACTCCGTTCCGACATGCATCTGCTTTGTGCCCAGTCTGACCACACTTGAAACATTTTACTACCGTAGGGCTCGTAAAGATCGTTCGACAGTTTTTCGCGCGATGACCCACTCGGTTGCACAGAAAACATCGCTGAATGCTCTCTGGTGCACGCTTCTTTTCTTCGGGAGCCAATTTCTTCGAATCATCGGGACAATCCTTCTTGACCCTGGCCAAATTAGTGCCACCTTGCGCTTCCAAGAATTGATCAGCCAATTCAAGCATGTCTTCAAGTGAGTCAGCCTTCCTCTCTTTTAAGTACAGTGACAGGCTTGGGTGGCAACTAGTAAGAAATTGTTCTCTAATTAGCAGCTCTCTAAGCTCATCGTACTCCTGCGCTGTCCCTGAAAGTTCAATCCATCTGTCGAAATAATGGCAAAGTCGGGCGGCATACTGCGTAGCCGTCTCACCATCAGCTGGTTTTCCTGTCCGAAATCTGTCCCGGAATCCTTCTACAGTAAATCTAAATCGCTTCAGCAAAGCAGTTTTCACCCTTGCATAGTTGGCTGCATCGGTCGGCGTCAGCCTACCGTACACACTGAGCGCTTCACCACTCAAGCAAGTACTCAAAGCAGTTGCCCATTGATGTTCCGGCCAATTCTGGCTCTTCGCAATCGTCTCAAATCGGTGAAGGTACGCGTCAAGGTCGTCCTTCCTTTCATCAAACGCTACGAGCAGCTTGCTTGGGTTCAAGCGGAAGCCATGGTCTTCCCGTTCGCTGCTTTCAACTCTAGCTTGGGCGGGAGTTTCGTTTCGCTGTTGCAAACGGAGCCGCTCGAGTTCAATTTCGTGCTGCCGCTGCCGTTCCCTTTCAGCCATCTCCGCTTCTCTTTCTTCTTTCAGCTGGCGCTCCCTCGCTTCTCTTTCTTCTCTCGCCCTTTCGGCTGCCAACTTCTCTCTTTCCAGCTCGGCTGCTTTTTCTTCTTTGGCTCTTTCTTTTTCTTCTTTTTCCTTCTGGGTGACCCACTTCCGTAGTTCGGCGCCAGAAAGACCCATCTTTTCACCAAGAGCAACTAACTTTTCGAGATCCATTGTGTCTCGCAACTCGCAACTAAAACCTTGCCGCGTGCAAAAAGTATCTGCCTAAATCAGTCTATCGGAACACTCCCCTGCACTCGTTAACGAGAATACTGAACAACACACAAAATCGTTCCGATAGCACTATCAACAACTCGAGGCTCTTTCTCACTACTTTGGACACACTGTGCACCAAAAGGTCCTGTCGCGGACGCCAGATTAATTGTCGCACATGTCCCGTTAATTAGGGAAGCGATCGCCGGGCTAATTCCAAGGGCCGAAGTATCGGCCCCCCGAACCGCACCACGAAAGCGTGGACAATTTAGAAGTGGTCCTTTTTGGCGCGCCAGCGGACGCCGGCTGTGGCCCAAAGAACAAGTCGGAGCTGAGAGTTGATAAACAAACAAATTATATTCTCAATAATGGCAGATCGAAAACAATACACAAAAATGCACACTCCACAATAGTTGCATACAATATGTCCCTAATCAAACCAATCAATCAACGTACTACACAATACAATCGGCCACACTTGAAACAACGGACACGGACAACAATACGCACTACAATGCAGTCGCATGCATTGAACAACCAAGACACTTAAAGACTAAAGCAATAGAAAACCTATTCAGTCCAAAGTTCTTGGAACCAAAGTCTAGATGATACTCTTCCGAGAATCACTCACTCAAAGTTCAGCGTTGTTGTCGTTCCGCAGCCCTCGAAGTTTCTCTTCCAGGAAACCTCCCGTCTTCAATTGGCCACTCTTCCAACTTCAACTTCTTCGCCGGAACACGTCGGCTTCACACACGCAGCTGTTGCCCCGCGTCTCCGCTCGATAGCGGTAAACACACACTCTTGCCGGTAGCTCGAGTCGTCACCCCTCAGGTGGAAATCCTCTTCACCTCCGGCCTCGTCCCTTCGGACCAAAAACTTCGCCGACTACACGGCGGAATCCCTACGCGCTCTGGCGCTCACTTCCGTCTCCTCCTGATCTCTCGTCTCGGCCGCTCGATTAAATACCTTCCGCGCCACCTTCCAAAAATTTCTCGTCATTTCGTCGGCGCGATACGCAGCGAAGGCTGAGGAGAGGCGAGACGGTTCGACTGCCCTCTGCGTCGGATGACTCAGCTCGGCGTGACCACGCCTCCTTCGTTCTAGAAAAATCGCGGGCTTGCTCGGCCGCCGTTGTGGGGTGAGGAGGTTCGTCGAGGAAGCCACGCTTCTGCGGGGAGAGCGCGCGCCCGGGGAGCCTTGGCCGTTTGTTTTTTTTTTCTTTCCCTTTTTTGTTTCTTTTGACTTCGCGGCGTTTCTTCCGCGCGTTACCGCAAGAATTTGCGGCGCGCTCTTTTTTTAGCGCTCGTTCTGTGACACTAGGGGTTCGTAAGTTGCGCTAAAGTACTTAGAATATGCTGTGTATATCAAAGTTTAGTTTATTGGAAACAGAAAAGAAGCTTTGTGGCTATTCACGGGATTATTTTCTTCGGTTTTCGTCTTATATCATTTCCTAACGGAGGTACGCAGTCTCACGACATTACTTGACGCTTCAAGTTCTGTTCGACAACCGGCCTACACCTAAAGCCTGGGACACTAAAAAGGACAACGATTTTTGGCGTATTAGCACAGCACAATTTCGCAACCCCGAAAACCCCACCTTTACCGCAACACGACGCTTCGTAAGCGTAAAAACGCGCGATAAGAAAATGCGAGTGAAGACGCCACCTCGCCCTTTCCGCACAAACACCGTTACGTCATGAATTTTGAAGGCGTCCTACGTAGCTCCTAATCACTAAAAATGAAGTACATTATCATCTGCGAGTGCTATAAGGCTATAGAGGTTTCAGAAAATTTTATCGAGCCAATGTAGCGAAAATTAAAAAAAATTAAAGAAATTTTTCATGTAACACTCAGTCACACGTGGAGCCGTCCGCGCGAAATTTGAAAATGAAACTTCGACCTTGATTTTCTCCACGATTAATGAACTTATAATAGCGGAACTTATGAAATCAATGTTATTAAAGTGCAGTTTATCAATCTAAACCAAGTCATTGTTGCTCGTTAGTGTCCCTTTAAACAATGCACGCGGGAACAAACGCCCGGTGATTTACAACTCACGACCAGGGCATGCGCATCGAGAGGTTGTAGCGACGGGGGGCATGGGGACTTCCCTTTCCTTAATCCACATTATTGCTCTGTGCTCTGATCGTAAAAAAAAAGTACTCAGCGGGAGAGGGTGGGTAAGCGGGGTTGCACTACTGTGACATCCCCTCACCCATTGGAAAGGGCTTTTCAGTCCATTGCCGCTTTGATAATTTTCAGAGAGCGGCCGCTGACAAACTTTGACAACGCATCTCTTTCTTTGTTTTTCGCTCGGCAGGTCATGCTGACTGGAACGATGCAGAATACCATTCGCCGGGTGCTGAGGCCCTCGCTGGCCGCTGCCGGCCGGTGCACGTCGGCGCGCAACGCTTCACAGGGAGCGTCGGACAGCGACCCGCCGAGGGTGCTCATCACAGGTGAGGACGCAATCTGCCTTCAAAGCGACACCAAAGAAAGCAACTTGGCCGCGCGTATGCGTGCTCCGCTGCAAATTGTCGTCGAAAGACGACAGCCTTCTGTCTGGAGGCGCCGCGTGAGGTATGGACGCCATCTGGCAGTGGAAACAGGCGCTTGTGCAGAACCTAGGGCCACTGGCAGGTGGCAGCACCATGTCGTCGGCACAACGTGTTTTCGTGTATACACGATTTTATTTTCGGTCCATAATTACCGCCATCTTGGACTGATAAGCGATTGTTTTGCCAGTTTTATATGTCCTAATATGAAGTGATCATGAAATGTTGATTGTACAGACCCAAGCGCTTTCGTACGTGCTAGTTCCCCGTATCACTGTTTATTTGATGCGGATACAAAAGTGCAACGTTATCAGCCTAAGATGGCTGCGCTTGAGCGCACCCGGAAAATGGTGCATACCGTTGCATTTTCAGCGAAGCGACACCCGCTTATTCGTGCATGGCGTCGCATCTTCTGAGCAGCGTAAGAGACACAACGTTTTTTTAAATTACGTAACTACGTATTTTATAGTAAGTGAACACACCACCTAACGCTTACGTGTTTATGTTGCACCTCAGCTATGCGTAATACTTGCTTTGTGATCGACAATGTTCGCAAGTATATCAACGCAGCCACCAGATCAAGATGGCCGGGCGTTAAGTAAGTGCTCAAACTTTTTCCGGGTGGCTTAATCGTGTGACAGACAGACAGCAGACACACAGACAGACAGGCCGGAATTTCTGCGTTCAAGTATCCCACGAAAGCCTATCGTCTTTGGAACGACGGATCTGTTTAGATTTGTAAACTCTCTGTGAGAACTTTGAGAACTCTACTGTCGTTAGTTTCACCATCATGGATTTATTAATATGGAGGGGTAAATCAAAATAAAAATTTTAAATTTCCCACGTAAATCACCGCATCTTACAGTAGGGATGCAGGGAAGCTATGCGTTTCGACTTAGTTACGTTCGCTTTTGAAGAGAGGCGAGGGTGGAGCGGCGAAGAGCTTCTGCGGGGCGGCCGCGTTCCTGCCACCTGTACCCCCGCCCGCTCTGGCGACGCCCCTGCCTTTGTCACGGCATTCTCGGACCTCAATGCATTGTGTTGATCGCTGTGTTATAAACATTTTAGCCAGTCCAATCTAGTGCTAGTCGAGCAGGCTGCTAGGCCTTTCGAGACATCCCGCTGCTATTGGTTTCAGCATTCGAAGCAAATCACTAAACGACAATATGCACGCATTTGCAAACTACAGCACTGTTATCACCTATCTTGGAAGACAAACACCTAGAGTCTGGTGCAACTTCAGAAGTACAGCGGATTTTCCTCCTCAAAGGCGGATGTACACAAGCAATGGTCGCGTGCTACAGAGTGACGTCACGAGCCGGATGGCCGTTGACCCCGCCTGCAGAGAACGTTGCCGAGAGCAAGAACGAGACTATTTCTTTGGTCGCTGAGGTGATCGGCTGCCGCGCTGCGGTCGTCTGGGCGGGGCGGCCCCTGACTTATTAAGCTGTGTAAGACTATAGATTTGTTTTTTTTTTTTGCGCCCATGGTGTTCGGTCGCCACATCGATATATGGTTTAATGCACAATCGTAGCAACTGTTCCAGTAGTCCGAATAATGCACGGCGTACCATATTCAAAGACACGAACGTTGTTTGTAGACGCCATATGCATTTTGCCGGGTTTCTAACGCCATACTTTTAACTTTGTTGATGCAGGCAGCTTGGGACAGCTGGGAACAGGACTGGCTCGACTGCTAAGGTAAGATAATTGCCGTCCGTACCTGTTCACAAAAGAGCAGTCTGAAATCCAACTGTTTACCGTATTTTGGCGCGTATGACCAGCACCGAAAATATCAGTGATGAAGTGGGGGTGCGGGAAATGCGCGGGGTTTTTCCTAGAGTGCTCCTTTCACAGGCAATGCGTGTTCTGCCGTGAAGCCTGCTTACCGGTGTAGCGAAGGCTACGGAAGCGGTTTCCGTGAATTCGTGTTGCTCTGCAAGTAGTACGGCAGCTTGTTGCCGCTTTTGGTTTTGCTTCCTTGCATCGTTAAAGCGTTGAGAAATATTTGGGCAGAGACAATTCAAGTGTTCATTGTAAACGCCACTGTAAGTGTGCTTTTAGGCGTTTGCGGCCGCACAGTGACCCTCCACCACACTTCACATGCCCCTACACATCATGGACGCCATGTTTGTCTTGGAAAAGGGCTTGCCGAAAAGGTAGTGCTGTGTAAGAAATAGAAAAATGAAGGCACTTCTGCAAAGTGAACAATACCTATATCTTACCTACGACTTTCCGCTACCGTATGAGTTCTTTAATAAATGAAGCAGTATTTCTTTCAGCAAGGTAAGTGAGGTATTTCTAAACTTAAGTACTACTTTTGGCTTGGGAGTAGGCATCCATTTTGGTTCTGTTACTTTCACGCAGAATCGAATCCAGCCACTCGTTTTAGGGGGAGGGGGGTCGCTATAAGTAACACTAAAGAGGGGGGCGTGGTCATTACTTTTTCGCTTTCACGAGTGCAAAAACTCTGTCATAGCATGGATGTTGCTATAGTGTGCGGCCAAAGTGGTCCCATTCATTTGTCCTGATTGGTGACAGCAGGTGTACGGCAAGCACTTCTAAAGAGAGGGGGAGGGGTGCCGACAGGCGTTGAGGGAGGGGGCGATCGCCCCCTACCACCCCCGCCCCCTCTGAATCCGGCACTACTTCTACAGTGCTGTCAAGAAAAGTTGTCTCTGAGTGAGAGCTCTTTTTACCTCGCTGATATCGCTATAGATATCCACCTCTCGACCCGTTGGCCAAGCCTAACTCGATCTGTTCTGTCATCTTGAGCAGCATCTGGTGGCAGTCCTTCAACGCACAGCAAAAGCTTAAGATCATTGCCGTCGCCGAGGAGTTCTAGAATCGCGAAACAGGAAGACGGCACGATATGGACGAATCCTGCGTGCTCCAGTGCAGAAAGAAGAAAGCCTAAAAGCCGCACACCATGACCGTATACAGGTCCTTTCGCGGCCCCAAGACCGGCGCCTACCCTGAGCCATAGGTGCAGCTAGTAAAGTTAATCGAAGATGTGAGAAGCAGGGGTCACGCCGTATCGACCGAGATGGCCCAAGTGGAAGCGCGGCGACTTTCGAGGGAGCTAGGTCTAACTCATGAGTTCCGTGCGAGCCGCGCATGGCTGCACCGCTCTATGAAGCGACAAAGGCTCTCTACTGCTTGAGCGTTTGTGCAGATTTTCTGTATTCGCGATGTTCATAGACTGTCGCGCGGCCTGTTTTCACTGCGGCAACTTAGTGCTTTTTTTTCTGACCAGCAGACAACTTGGGGACGAGAGGACCTCGTTCGGCTGCAAAGGGAGATCGCCGAACTTCCTTTGCGAAATGCTCCGTTTACCTTCGTTTGCGTAAGGGTGACCGTGTGACATGGACCGCATCTCTCTTGTCTTAAGGACGAGGGTGCCCGTGTGACAGCGGTATTAAATAGCTACGCAGTTAAATCCGTTATCATTAGTTACCAGTTCAAGGTATGAGCTTTTCCAGAGAAAACAAGCGCGTGAGGGGAGGAGAGTAAGTTGGACAGGCTGATGCGCTGGAGGAATTTGCTATGCTAGCGTGTCTGCCCCAAACACAGGGCCGGGTTAATCGTTGAAACACAGCCCTCGTCCGGCAGTGGGCGTACTGAGGTAGATGGCGATGGTGAGAGCGGTTGTAGATGCGTAGAACATAATCGAGAAAACTAGGCTTTGGTTTACCTTCTTCAAATTTTTCGATATAACGTTCAGTGCTTGATTACGAAAGCAGTTTCGTTGGCTATGTAAACATTAAAATACTCTCACTGTTTACATGTCCATCAAGTGAATGTGAGGGGAAACGTATTCCACTGCTGTGTGTTGAAAAAATGAGGTAAAGTGCAATCAATAGGCGAGTAGCTTTGCCGGCAGCGGCGATGCAAATATGTACTGTCAAACTGGGACGTAACCTCCTTGGCTTTAGCAAGGACAAGACAACACGGCCTTCAAATGTGAGGCCCACGGGACGGCTCTATGCTCTCCCATAGTAGAGTGCGAAGTACTTCAAATCGTTAAACACTATTTTTAAACGTATGACGGTCTCATCAGCGTCGTTTTTTTGATGACGCAGCCTCAACAAATGTGAGCTCGCGGGATGGCTTTATGCTCTCCTATAGTAGATTACCGCACAGACAGACGCACGGACGGACTGACAGACGCTTCGCGCCTCTCATCATCATGCATTCCGTGGATATGCTGCGAGTTTTTTTTTTGTGTTTGCGCATAACGTCCTCGAGAGCAGACTTTTCCCTATTGGAAAAATTGCCATGGTGGATACTGGAAAACATGGTGGGCGTAGTGGAAATAATAGTGGGCATGGTGGAAATAATAGTGGGCATGGTGGAAATTATGATGGCTATGGTGGGACGTAGTGGAAAATATGGTGGTTATGCCGGGACATACTGGGTGGTATGGTGTACAGATGATGGGTAAAGTGGAAATGATGGTGGAAAGCAGAGGCTAGATAGTGGGCAATAATGGGACACTCTGCCCACCATTGCGATAATGCTGGGAAGCCCTAAGCATATGGTGGGTGGTGCTTATTATGGTGGGCTACATGGTGTACCAAGCTGAGAAACTCTTCCCACCATTGCGATAATGCTGGGAAGCACTAAGCAGATGATGGGTGCTGCTTGTTATGGTGGGCCACATGGTGTACCAAGCTGAGAAGCTCTGCCCACCATCACGATAATGCTGGGAAGCAGTAAGCAGATGATGGGTGGGCTTATAATGGCGGGCAAATTATATAGTGTACCAAGCTGGGATCTGTACACTACATGTTCTACCATCATGATTTCCACCAAAGGTTAGGCCTACTGACCGAGCCCGTACAATTGTGTTATCCGTGCTTCCGGGTTTCAGAATACACGATTACGACGATTAAGTATGACAATACAGCGCAGCCATATGGCATCAATTAACCTAAATGAAGCATTTTTCATTGTGTATACTGTTCGCTCAAGAAGCAACAAACATCGATGCGACGCGATTAAAGCACTCCCAGAGAACGTAATTTAGTGTCTTCTCACCGACAGCCGCCGGTCGCACTCGCCGGCACTTCTCTAGCTTTTGTACGAGAACTCAGACGTGGCAATTCGTGTGCTTGGTGAACCATTATGATAGCGTAATGTTTCCGGTACACTGCATTCGTTTTGGCCAAGCCGTTATGTAGTTGTTGCTTTAGCGAAAGAGCAACAGCATTGCGCTGGCGCGACCGCCCTCTACATTGCGCGAAAAGCATCCCAATACTCAATCAAATAAATTAGGCGGGCGTATCTATGAAATGAGCCTAGAAGCGTCATAAAACGTGAGCAGATGTCGCCCTTTAGAACGAGCGCGAAACGGATAATAAACTTGGCAGACCCCGCCGGTAAACTGTTGCTGCTCCCCAGTCCACTTGGTTTTTTTTTTTCCTTTAAGTTGTGAATTGTAAAAAAAAATAGCACTAGTGCCAATAACATAGTGGCAATCGTTACAGGGCGCAGTTGCTTGTGTTTAATAAATGTTCAATTTTTAGTAGCAGGTGTAGATCTTGTCTATGTTGTGTACACGACAAACATAACTTAAGTTGAACCTTAAGTTTGTACGCCAACTAAGTATTTAACACGCAACCACCGTCATGTTGGTGTGGCGCAGTGGTTAGCGTCTTGGAATGGAAATCCGCAGGTTGCACGTTCGATCCTCCGTGGCGCCTTGTTTTTTTTTTTACGGGACGGGTGTTTTTTATACCGTTTTTATAGAATTCTTTTTTATTTTTTGTGGCAGCTCGTCACGGTGATTCTGACGTCATTTTGCGCTCAAGTGTTGCCGGCACTGCAGCACCCACCATACCCACCATGCGCCATGGTGGGTGTTTCCCACCATTCACCCACTACATTAATCCACTATAATGGTGGGTGGTGGTTTCCACCATGCCCACCATTCGTTTTTTTCCGATAGGGTTATGTTCTCCTTGACGGATTAAGTCTGCCCTCGGGACGGCTTTGTGCTCTCCCGTAGTGGAGTACCAAGTACACTAAAAATCGTTAACGACTTCTAAACACACATATATACGGCCTCATCTAGTGTGAGGCCCAAGGGACGTCTTTCAGCTCTCCCATAGTAGAGTACCGAGTACCCTAAATCGTTAACCACTTTTATTGCGATAGCAACTATATGGACAGTCTCGGCTGAACTTTACCGTTGCCAAAGCTGCCGTCATGCACCGTATATGTATACGTATCTATATATAAGAAAACTCAAAAAAGAAAAAAATCCGCCCACGCTCGGCACCCAGCTCGTCGAGATGCGCGAACGCGCGCTTATCTCTAACGCGTACTTTGGCCAACGCATGGGGGCGGGGGGGGGGGGGGCATTAGGTGTTTGCGCTTATCCTTCGGTTAGGAGAATCGTGTGCTTTGACCTTTCACCGAAATGACTGTGTTAGCTGCCTGGGCCACGAAGGTCAACTTTGCTAGCTGGGCAGGCCCCGTTTGCGAAAAGAGCGCGCTTATCAGTCGCAGCGAAGTAACAACTGGGGCACTCGTTAGTTCGCACTCATATCTGCACCTGCGATTACGTTTCGTGCGTCGTTTTTGTTCAAACAGCGCACTAAGCATCGAGTTGTAAAAGTTGTTAATTAGCTCTCGTCCTGTGTGTGCTGTTTTCGTGCGTCGTTTCTGCGTGTGCAGCACACTGCACGTTTCGATCTGGTAGCCGTTATCAACGTCACATTCCAAGCTATTGCTATCGCATTCATTGCTTCGCCCTTGCGGCGAAACTGTGACTTTTTTTTTCTGTATGTCTACCATCGGGACGGCTTTATGCTCTCCCGTAGTAGAGTGCCATGTAATCTAAGAGTCTAAATCGTTAACCACATTTAGGGGCAAAGCTCCTCTTAGTCTAACCTTGTCCTGCGTCAGGCCTAACTGGCTAACTAACACAGAGACAGACAGACGGACGGACGCTTCGCCCCACTCATCAACATTCACAACGTGGATACGCTGTGATTTTTTCTAAACACACATTGCCGTCTCGTTAGCCGTTATGGCTTCTTGAAACTGGGACAGCCTATTGTTCTCTCATAGTAGAGTACACCCTACCCTAAATCATCGAACATTTGATCTAAACATCTTGTGATGCACTTCCTGTAGTGGGAACGGCTTAGGCCCAAACAACGAAACGTTCCTTTCCTTTGACCGCGTCCTCTCCTTACGTGAGGCTTCCTTACAACCAAGTACCGACGGAGGAAGCAAGCGTACTCTGAAAGCTCCCTTAACCCGTCCTCGCGGAAGGAATGGTTGCCGCGCTCCTGCGTTCGAGATTATCGAATATAAGCTTTGCTCACAAACGTTTATTCTGTAAAAAAAAGTTGGGCCATCACATCACTTCCAAATTGAAGTGTTAATATAGAGACGCGTGTACGCTTTCTTCCAACTACGATTACTGAATGTGAAAAGCCACCGTAGTCGAGCGCAAAACGTGGTGCATTCTAGCAACACTGCGCGCCGTCGTGCCTGGCACCGTGCACGCACGCTCGCCGCTCGCGTCTCCCCGCAGAGGTGGGGTGGGAGGGTTGCCTCGAAAATGAAGACATCACGTGGGCTAGCTGTGAGGCGAAGCGCTCGTTCAGGGCAAGGAGCGGACCTGAGGGCGCACGAAGGTAGCCCCAAAGCAACCTTAAGCTGAGGAAGCGCCAAGGAAGCCTTCACCGAGGGCTCCTCAGTGAGGAAGCTTTCAGAGTGACATAAGGCGGCCTCACAAAAGTGAAGGCTTCCTCACTGAGGAAAGGAACGTTTCGTTGTTTGGCCCTTACTGCTCTCTCATAGTTGAGTAATCGTTAAACACTTTTTCTCAACTCACGTAAAGGACTGCTTCCGTTCTCTTATGGTAGAGTGCTTAATTTAATACCCCAAGCTTCCCCAATATTTCGTAAGCAGAGCATTGCAGTCTGCTAAGTATGAAACACTCGGAGTGTTTGCGACATTCACCATCTGTTCCGGTCAGAGTTGCGTATGTTAGCGATTCACTCGCACGCGCGTAGAAGGAATAGCAGTGCGCGTGCGCAAAACAATCTTGTGAGCAGTGGAACCATAGTGAACTGGAAGTGGAACGCACGTTGGTGAAGTGAATTTCCGCTCAAAAATGCGTCCATTTGGTTTCGCCGTCGTTTTGTAGCCAAGCTGACCGCACAGCAGGGCTCACTCTTCCCAAACGCATAATTTGTGCGGCTATTATTCCCCTCACTGTCTGGAACGCTACATTTGCGTGGGGAAGAGTGTGAGCGACACTCAGCTACAAGCCGTTCCTGTAAGTCTATGGGGCGAAGCATTCTAGGGTTGTCCGTTGTACCCACTATGCGCCGTGACAATGACGCTCGTGATGAGAAATAAGCGAGCTATATCACATAAAAAGTACCCGATGGCGAACCATCGAACATTCTCTTTCTGCCATGGATGAAAACGAACGTAAGGCTCGATAAGCGCGATGGCTCAACGGCGATGACAAGCTACTCTGAGGGCGACGGCGCGAAAAGCGTCGGTAAAACGGCAAGAACGCCAAGCGCACTCAAAGTCGAGGGCGCAAAAACTAGTCCAGTGACTCTGCGAAAAACGGCTGCTCAACGGCAACGCCGACTGGCTTGTGCGATATATGACAACAACCAGCGGAGCGTGCATAGACCTCGTCTCTGTCTACTCCATGCTACATACGATAGAAGAACCACTGGCCCTACATTTCGCGGACCACAGAGCAGTAATAATGAAGACAAAACGAAATTCACAACTGAACAGAGCATACCAATTATGACCAATAGATATTGTATATAACTGTACGCAGCTTTGTCTCACATTTACATGCGTGAGTGGGCACTGTCACGGGTGATTTATGATAACACCAGGTGACCCCACTGCTTCGCCCACTCATTATCATTCACTTCGTGCATATAAAGTGATATTTTAACACGAAAGTGTTTTATGCCGAGGTCCACCACGGCTCTGTGACGTGTAGACGTCACGGATATGACGTTGTAAAATATTTACTAACAGACTGCACAGGAAAAAGGACAAAAAGAACGCCAGGCCTGCGCCTAAGCATACGGCTTACGCGACAGCAATAAGGCTTAGAAACCTCTGTTTGCATGAATCCAACTACTACTCTTTGGATAAATTTCGAGATTTCGCACATCTAAGATGCTGCTGGAATGGACAGTGGTGCGCAACACGGCAATTAGAAGTTACCTAAACAAGATTGCGTTGCAGAATTCCGCAACTAAATTATTATTTGCATAAAGTTGGTCTAAAGGCGGCACCTTTATGTCAGATTTGCGAGGAAATGGGAACGATAGATCATTTCTTTTTGTTCTGTCGACGATATTCTTATCACCGGAAAAGATACCTGGTAGCTCCACTTGAAAAGTTAGGATTAGAATAAAATGTGGCAGTAATTTTACCGTTTGGCAGCATTAAATTTGGTTATAGCCACAGGGACGTCTGCTCTGCGGTATTTGACTACCTAATTGAAACAAAGCGATTGCCATGTTAAACTGCCTATATATATAATTATATATATATATATATATATATATATATATATATATTACCGAAGCATAGTGGCGCCAGCTCTGTGCCAGCGTGAAAGAAACCGTTGACGTCCGTGTGTGGCTCGTGCTTGCCGGGTTCCTGCCTGTACCAGCTCGTTGCGGCTAACGTTTCTCGGATAATAACCTGTGTTTTTACGCAACCTTGCTCGTTGCATTTGGTGGAAACGTGCTGGGTAACGTCCTGGAGCTCCGCAGCCGTAAGCTACCATCTCGGTCCGCGATGACCGAGCGCGTCGATCCCCCACAAGGCTCTTCCACGCTGCCACCTGTCATGTGTTCTGGTTACTTCGTCTGCGTGACCCACCAGTATACAACGGCACTGAAGATCAAGATGTCGAGGACTGGCTGGCAGAGTACGAGCATGCCAGCGCGATTAACAAGTGGGATGACCCTGCGAAGCTGACTCACGTCATCTTCTACTTGACGGATTCGGCCAACTTATGGTTCGCCAACACTAAGGCGACATCCCCACCTGGTCGGTATTCAAAGAGGCCGTCACCTCGTTTTTCGGTCGTCCAGCCATGCGTAAGCTTCGTGCTGAACTGGGCCTGCGGGGACGATTTCAGCGAAATGGTGAGAGCTTCACTAGCTACATTGAGGATGTGATCAGCCTCTGTAGGCGAGTTGATGCGAGGATGATGGAGGCTGACAGAATAAAGAATATATTGAAAGGCATTGATGACGACGCTTTTCATATGCTTGTGGCCAAAGACCCACAGACCGTCACGGCCGTGATTCAGCTATGTCAAAGTTTCGATGAGCTGCGCAAGCAACGAATTTCTACACGTCGCGCTAATACGCAAACAGCTGATATTTCGGCTTTGGAGTGCAAAAGCAGTGGCCCCGACTACAGCGTGTTAATGCCTCAAAATCGACAGTACATCCGGGAGGAAGTTGCTCGACAGCTCTCTTGTCGCCACCATCAACGAGACCCCCACAACACTGGACCACTCACTTCGCCGTGCTATTGAGACGAAAGTTGCCGAGGCTCTCCCTTTGCCCGCGTCCCCAATATCAGTGACTGCACCGCTGACTTATGCAAAAGCCGTCCGCCGACCTCCTGCCCAACCGCCGCTCCCTTCATACAGTCCAGCCACCAACTACTACAGGTCACCAGTTTCGGTTTATCCGGTAAATCGGCCCTTTCCACCACGTCGAGCACCTGTAAACTCTTGGCGTACTCCGGATAACCAGCCCGTCTGCTACAACTGTGGTATTCCAGGACATGTCGCGCGCTACTGTCGTCGCCATGGATTCTATTTTAATGATGTTCAGCATTCCGGCAACATACCTCGGCAATCAGAATCGCATGTGACACCTGATTCACATGACCCCTGCTCACGTCGATCAGACTTCAGCCGACGTCGATCTCCTTCACCTCGTCTTCGGTCTCCTTCCCCCATGCTTCGCCGTTCCAACCACCCCCAGTAGGAAAACTAACAGTCGCAGTTCCTGAGACAAGAGCTGCGCCACCAACGAAACTTCCAAGGCCTCATCTTTCGCCCCCTAACGAGATTGCCGTGTTTGTGAACGGTTTCGCCACAACTGCTCTTGTCGACACAGGTGCCGCTATTTGTATAATCAGTGAAGTGTTATGCCGCAAACTGAACAAGGTCACGGCTCCACTGGTTGAAATTTCTTTACGCACAGCGAGTTCGCAACACGTCCAACCTTCTACCACATGCACTGCTCGTGCTGTGATTCAAGGAGCGCTTTACATCGTTGAATTTGTCGTCCTTCCGCATTCGTCTCATGAAATCATCCTGGGATGAAACTTTCTTTCCGCTAATCACGCGGTTGTAGACTGCGATCGTGCTCAACTAGTTTTGTTTCCATTCAGCACGACATTCATAGATCTCCCTCGCTCACCCAAAAAGGTGATCGTCGCCGCTGACGTCGTCATTTGTGCTTTTTCGGTCGCCACAGTATCTCTTTTGTGCAACTCCGTTTCCGATTTAACTGCCCTCTTTATGCCGTCACAAGAATTCGCTCGTCGCCGGAACCTTGTTGTCCCGTTTGCCGTCTTAACACTTGCCGATGGCTCCAGTGCCGTGTACGTGTGCAATCCGTTCCCTTGTCCCGCTACCTTATTGCATGGCGAATGTATTGGGAGTCTTGACACTTATGATGCCATTTCCTTTCGATGCCTGTTCTGATACGACACCGATGTCCGTGGATGCTGTCACAGCTGCCACCGCGCCCTCACTACCTGACGAAGACGTTCTGTTGCGCAGCGTAGACACCGGCCTTACGCAAGACCAGCGCAATCAGCTCATTCAACTACTTGACCGTTTCCGCGCCTCCTTCGACCACGGACAACCTCCCTTGAGACGCACGTCAGTTGTCGCTCACCATATCGACACCGGTCATCATACTCCACTTCGTCAGCGCCCCTACCGCGTCTCGCAGACTGAGCGTGACGTCATCACTCAACACGTCGACGAGATGCTGCAACGTGGTGTTATTCAGCACTCACACAGTCCTTGGGCTTCGCCAGTGGTCCTCGTGCGAAAAAAGAATGGCTCCATCAGGTTTTGCGTGAATTATCGTCGACTAAACAACATCACACGCAAGGATGTTTATCCCCTGCCACGCATTGATGACGCCTTGGATTGCCTTCAAGGTGCGGAGTTTTTCTCTTCACTGGATCTGCGCTCTGGAGATTGGCAAGTGCCAAAATGGCTGAACCCGACCGTCCAAAAGCGGCATTTGTGACCCCTGACGGCTTATATGAATTTAATGTAATGCCCTTCGGTCTTTGCAATGCGCCTACGACTTTTGAAAGAATGATGGACAGTGTCCTCAGGGGACTTAAATAACACATCTGTCTTTGCTATAGACGACATAGTTGTATTCTCGGCGAATTTCGAAACTCATCTTTCCCGTCTGGAACAAGTTCTCCAGTGCCTTACGGCAGCCGGGTTGCAACTAAACTACAAGAAATGTCGTTTTGGCGCCCGCAAACTCACAATTCTCGCCCACGTCGTTTCAAAAGAAGGAATATCGCCAGACCCTGCCAAACTGCGTGCCGTTGCCGAGTACCCCAAGCCTACTACCCTAAAGGAGCTTCGTAGTTTCGTAGGCGTTTGTTCCTATTTTCGGCGTTTCATTCGCAATTTCGCCTCTATAAATGTCCCTCTGACTCAGCTTCTCTCCCGTAGCGCGGACCTCTCTGGCTGGAATTCCCACTGCGATGACGCATTCACGGCGCTGCACCGGCTACTCACGTCTCCGCCAGTTCTCCGCCACCTCGATCCCAATGCACCCACTGAAATTCACAAGGATGCAAGCGGTGTCGGCCTCGGTGCCATTCTCGCTCAACGCAAGGATGGCTGCGACGAGTACGTTGTCGCTTAAGCCAGCCGTACCCTAACGAAGGCAGAGTCCAACTATTCCGTCACGGAAAAGGAGTGCTTGGCTATCATTTGGGCTATAGGAAAATTTCGCACTTACCTTTACAGACGCCAGTTTGATGTCGCAGATCACTATGCCTTATGCTGGTTAGCGTCCATGAAAGATCCTACTGGCCGCCTCGCTCGTTGGGCTTTACGCCTTCAGGAATACGATATCCGTGTTGTTTATCGCTCAGGACGCAGACATTCAGACGCCGATGCACTATCCCGTTCTCCACTGCCTCCTGACCTTGCCTGCTTATCAACTGCCATTTGCGATTCGTCATCGTTGAGCATCACTGACATGCCATCCGAACAGCGCAAGGATTCTTGGATCAATTATTTGCTCGACGTCCTCTCTCACAGTTCGTCACAAACGACTTCACGCTCCGTCTTTCGTCAAGCAAGACACTTTGCTGTCCGTGAATGCTTGTTGTATCGCCGCAATAACGTGACGGACGGCCGTAGGTGGCTCCTTGTCATCCCTCGTTATTTGCGTTCGGACATCTGCACTGCCTTTCACGATGACCCCCAGTGTGGCCACGCTGGAGTATTTAAGACTTACTCTCGCCTTCGTCTAAGATACTACTGGCGCGGCATGTATCGGCACGTTCGCCAGTACGTTCGGTCATGCACCACGTGTCAACGACGCAAGACGCCTTCTCACAGTGCTGCTGGCCCTTTGCAACCCTTAACCTGCCCAGCGAGACCATTCGACCGCGTCGGAATCGATATTTATGGTCCTCTACCCAACTTTCTTCGAGGCAACCGGTGGATTATCGTCGCCGTGGATCATTTGACACGCTACGCTGAAACATCTGCGCTGCCTGCTACCACTGCGAAAGACGTTGCGTCCTTTCTTCTTCACCATGTCATTTTGCGACACGGTGCACCTCGTGAATTACTGAGTAACCGTGGACGCGTGTTTCTCTCGAACGCCGTCGACGAGCTACTCAAGGCATGTCGCACGGTCCATCGGAAATCCTCGGCATACCATCCTCAAACCAATGGCATGACGGAACGCTTTAACCGTGCCCTTGGAGATGTGCTTGCCATGTACGCCTCTGACGACCACACTAATTGGGACCAAGTGCTCCCTTTTGTCACGTACGCATACAACTCTGCGCCACAAACAACCACTGGCTTTTCTCCTTTCTTCCTCCTGTACGGACGTGAGCCATCATGCTCCATGGACACCATTCTCCCTTACAGGCCTGATGTTTCCGAAGCGACGCCTGTTTCCGAAGCAGCTGCTTATGCCGAAGAGTGTCGTCAACTCGCTCGCTCATTTACCGCACAAGACCAATGGCGCCAGAAAACTGACCACGATTCCTCTGCGTCTACTGTAGACTATAACCCAGGAATGCTGGTTTGGCTCTGGGTCCCGTCTACGCCTCCCGGTCTTTCCCCGAAGCTTTCATTGAAATACCATGGCCCCTACCGTGTGGTGCGGCAAACATCTCCTGTCAAATATGAAGTCGAGCCCATTGATCCACCTTCGGGTCAACGCTGCCGTGGGCGTGAAACAGTACACGTATCACGCCTCAAAGCGTGCTATGACCCCCTTGTCGTGTCCTTTCCCTAGGTCGCCTGGTTGGCTCCTTTCTGCACGGGGAGTAATTGTACCGAAGCATAGTGGCGCCAGCTCTGTGCCAGCGTGAAAGAAGACGTTGACGTCCGTGTGTGGCTCGTGCTTGCCGGGTTCCTGCCTGTACCAGCTTGTTGCGGCGAACGTTTCTCGAATAATAACCTGTGTTTTTACGCAACTTTGCTCGTTGCAATATATATATATATATATATATATATATATATATATATATATAGATATATATATATATATATATATATATATATAATTTGTTTTAGACCACTACCTCTGCCTCAAATCGCATCTGATAGCCTGCATCGATCCCTGTTCAGATATACTACTTTTTCGAATAATTTTTTTTCAGTCCAAAATTACTTTGTGTTTGAAAAACCATAAGCCTTTCACTTAAGATCCTGTCGCCCGGTTCTTGGCCGATCCCTCTTTGTGGGTGTGCGCCAGAATAACAAGGACCATCATCAAGGCGCAGCATAGTCACTGCGAAAGCTAGGACAGCGGCATTTTAGAGCCATTTCCAAACACTCATTGGGTAACTACTGCAAGCGCACATGCTTGATACCAACTATGCCATTAATAATAAAAGTTTTTTGGTAGTAGGCCGGCATTCGCTCGGCTATTTTTTAGTCATTCTGAGAAGTGTGGTGCCCGCTAGACACTTGCAAGAAATTTAGTGCAAATTGTTCATGCAGTGACTGACGACGATGAGGAATTACGCTTTAAGTGGGTATGAATCACAGTAAATAGGTGATGCAAGATCAAGCTTTTGTTCTGGTTTGGAGCACTGGACGACTCACTCGTTGCACTATTCGCATTGTGTGACGACTGGTTGTTCTTTCGCTGTTTCAAAACGCTGTTTCAAAAGTCGTATTAACGCGATTGCTCTCGCGACATAAAGCCTGCCTAGGGCAAGTTTGCCAACAATTCCCTAGCACCGGCGTGGCTCAGGGGTAGAATACTAAGCTAAGGACCCGAGTTCGAGCCCCACTTTGTCAATGGCGCTACGTTTATTTTTTCTAATTTCGTGCGATGTGGTTACGGACACCGGCGGCGCGTGACCTGAGTTGTGATCTCATAACAGCCTACGCTGTAAAACGAGAAGTTTCTACAGCGTGCCAAGAAAAGAACTGTCAAAAGCTTTAGATAGAATAGACAGTCGCCAATTGTCGGAAGAAAGGGTGTTAGGACACTGGCCGAGACCGTCCTCTGCACGCAAGGCACTGAGAGCGTTGTTGCGCTTTCTGCGGGCAAGTGGTCTTAGAGACAGACTGCAAACAGCGTCGTGGATCGTCTGATGACCTTCTCTCTCTTTTTTTTTACAACGTCTCTTTTCTCTCATCCTTTATCCCCCTTACCTCCATCCCCAGTACAGGGTAGCCAGCCGGTCTGAGAACTGGCTAACCTCCCTGTCCTTCCTCATTTATTCCTCCTCCTCCTTCTACAGCGGGCCGTCGAACCAGCAATCTCGCGCACGACGCTAACCACTAAACCACAGAGCGATATTTTTCCAATATGTTAATAGCAAGTCATGTATATATATATATATATATATATATATATATATATATATATATATATATATATATATATATATATATATATATATAATCTTTTTACCCACTTTTCTTTCTTGACATTTAAATTACAATTGGGTCTAATAACTTCCCCTATACATTCCTTGGCATTATTGTCTGTTACATCTCATTATTATTGTGTGAAAACACTAAAAAACGAGCGCTTAAGTATATATAATGCCGCGTGCATAGCTGCATTTAGCGGCGAGATAGCAACGACAACGAAGAAGGCGGTTTTGCTCGAGAGGCGCAGCGCAGGCAAGTGAAGAAGACGACAATCCTAGCGGCCTTCTCTGAGAGCGTCTCTATAAGTTCCACTGTCCGTGTTTTTAAATAAACCCCCTGTAATTTACAACCCGCGACACTGGTGGAGGTGCGGGGTACTACCACCTCATGGTCAGCACCCCTGTGAGAAGCCCCGAGTCCAGCCCTACGAGACAGCCACGCGTGGAGACGCCGGTGCACCGCTCAAGCCGTCGCCTTCAAGGTCTTCAACCGGAATTTGGCCTTTTAAAGGGAGCAACACTTTCGACAGCCACCCCTACTCAAGAAATGGCAAGGAGTCCTGCACAGGTGACGGTTCAGAATATGCGCATTCCTGAACCATTTCACGGCCGGCCGAACGAAGATGCGCAAGACTGGCTTGAGCAGTTTGAACGGGTAGCTAAATCGAACTACTGGAGCCTCGAGGGGAAGCTCTTCCACGTATACTTCGCCCTTGAAGACGGCGCGAAGACGTGGTTTATAAACCACCAGGAGGCAACATTGACGACATGGGAGGAGTTTTGTCGTCGGTTTCTTGACACTTTCGGTAACGCGGACCGACGCGAAAACGCACAACGCCTTCTTGAAGGACGCACCCAACAGCTGCATGAAAGCGTCGCCATGTTTGCTGAGGATATGGTGCGTCTGTGCCACCGCGCGGACCCCAACATGCCCGAGGCTCGAAAGCTAAGCTATCTCATAAGGGGCGTCAAAGAGCAGCTTATTTGGTGGTCTTGTGCGCAATCCACCGACAACAGTGGACGAGTTCACCAGGAAGGCCACCGCAATAGAGCGTGCGCTGCAGCAACGGTACCGACAGTCTGATCGCCCGGCCACCGGCGCAGCTGCAGGCGCCGCCGCACTTACCGCAAACGACGAGTTTTCTCTACGCCACCTGATTAGACAGATCGTGCGTGAGGAGATCGCGAAGGAGAACGCAAAGTACACATTGCAGTCACAGGCACCCCCGCAGCAGGAGTCCACGGTAGCCTCCGTCGCTAAAGTCGTTCGCCATGAACTTCGACAAGCGTTTGCCTCTCCGCAGCAGTATTCCGCTCCACCGCACCGTACGAACTCGTGCACCTATGCAGACGCTGTGCGTCGTCCATTGGCTCCAGAAGTATCCTACCAGCCGAACGGATACAGCTATGCAGACGCTGTTCGTCGACCCACGCCCATGCCAGCACCGCAGTACATCGAGCCGTATCCTGTGGCAGCCTGGGCTCAGCAGGATTCTGTCAGGCGACCCTATATGCGGAAGATCGACATATGGCGCACTGCGGATCGCCGACCACTCTGCTACAACTGTGGAGAGCCAGGGCACATTTACCGTTTTTGCCCACATCGCCGAGCTGAATACCGCGGTAGTGCACCTGCAGCTACGCGCCGACAGTTTGACGAAAGCCACGCCCACATCGACGACGACCAGGCTGGCAGGCGGGAAGGCTCTTCTACCTTCCGGACGCGCTCACCATCCCCGGCTCGCTTTGGTTCACCAAGCCGCCGTAGTTTTGCCGACGCCGTCAGAGGTCGGTCTCCCAGCCTACGGCGGGGAAACTGAAAGCAGCGATCTCTGGGGGGAAGGTTGCAAGCCGTCGAATTGCCGAAAATCCCCCACTGCTGCCGAAACACGTGAGAGATGACGATAAAGACTCCGCCGAGAAAACTGTGACTGCCGACCTTGCTGTGACGATTGACGGCGTTGAAGTGACGGCCTTAGTCGATACGGGTGCAGACTTCTCCATAATGAGTGAACGATTGGCAGACGAACTTAAGAAAGTCAGGATGGAATGGACGGGCCCATTTATCCGAAATGCTGGAGGCCAGATAATGACTCCCACCGGAAAATGTACAGCAAGACTCACAATTGAGAATGCAGCTTTTGTAGCCACATTTCTGATCCTACCGGAGTGCTGCAAACCTATGATACTGGGAATGGACTTCTTAAGAGAGTACGGTGCTGTGGTTAACATACGCGATGGTGTGAGCACATTCGTCGCTGACAAGTCTGTGACCCAAGATCCAGACCAAGAACCTAGGGTGTTACGTGTGGTTGACGACGACGTCTGCGTGCCACCACTGTCTTGTAGTCTTGTTTCTGTGCGTTGTGACGTGGACTGTAATGAAGACGCCATAGCCGAACGCATCACTGCCCTTCTTTTTCGCCAAGGCATCGCCATCGCTCGCGGCATCGTCAGCTTAGTGGATGGGCGCGCAGAGGTGCTTCTGACCAACTTCACGAATGAGCGCCGGCACATCGGTAAAGGCACGGCTGTGGCGTACCTCGAAGAGCTCGACTACTCTCACGACTGTCTTCTAATGCAAGGGGAAGCCACAGCTCAATCACCTCCACATACACCACCAGTTAATATCGGTCCGAGTCTAACACCGACTGAAAGATGCCGTCTTATGGAGCTGCTCGACCAGTTCAAGGACTGCTTCTCATCGACATCACAAGTGGGTCGAACGCCTCTGACTAAGCATCGCATCATTACGGAAGACACAGCAAGACCGATCCGACAGAACCCATATCGCATTGCTCAGAAAGAACGTGAGGTAATCCAGCAGCAAGCCAAGAAGATGCTAGAGGATGATGTAATCCAACCATCGAAGAGTCCTTGGGCATCGCCAGTGGTTCTCGTGAAAAAGAAAGATGGCAGCTTGCGTTTCTGCATCGATTATCGTAAGCTGAACCATGTTACAAAAAGAGACGTTTATCCATTACCACGGATTGATGACTCTTTGGACAGGCTACGGCATGCGCGCTACTTCTCGTCAATGGACCTTAAAAGTGGATACTGGCAAATAGAAGTAGATGAGCGCGACCGAGAAAAGACCGCATTCGTGACGCCAGACGGGCTTTATGAATTCAAAGTCCTCCCTTTCGGTCTATGCTCAGCCCCAGCCACGTTTCAGAGACTAATGGATACCATTATGTCCGGCCTGAAATGGAAAACATGCCTTGTGTACCTCGACGACGTGATCGTTTTTTCGGCCACGTTTGAAGAGCATCTAAAGCGGCTACTGTCAGTTCTTCAAGCCATACGGTCCGCTGGACTCACGCTCAAACCGGAAAAATGCCACTTCGGCTTCGAAGAACTCCAGTTCCTGGGACACGTGATCAGTCGCGAAGGTGTGAAGCCTGACCCAGATAAAACGGCAGCCGTCGCAAAGTTCGCAAGGCCTGATGATAAGAAAGCGGTCAGGCGTTTTCTGGGTCTCTGCGCCTACTACCGGCGATTTATAGCAGGCTTTGCACACATCGCCTCTCCACTCACCCGCCTTACAAGGGAAGACATTGCATTTGTATGGGGTGAAGAGCAAGAAGCTTCGTTCAACAAGCTGCGACAGCGTCTACAAACTCCACCTGTCCTTGCTCACTTCGACGAGAATGCACCAACAGCCATCCATACAGACGCCAGCAATGTGGGCCTAGGTGCTGTTCTTGTCCAATGCCAAGATGGTATGGAGAGAGTGGTCGCCTACGCTAGCAGAACGTTGACACGCGCCGAGTCTAACTACTCAACAACGAAGAAGGAGTGTCTGGCCGTCGTCTGGGCAGTTGCGAAGTTCCGCCCGTACTTATATGGCCGCGCCTTCCAAGTCGTAAGCGACCATCATTCTCTTTGTTGGTTGACCAACATGAAAGACCCATCTGGACGTTTAGCACGATGGAGCTTACGGCTCCAAGAGTACGACATGGCCGTAGTTTATAAGTCCGGAAGGCAACACTTAGACGCCGACTGTTTGTCAAGGTCTCCGATTGAATCACCGGCTGTAGAGGATGATGATTTCCCAGGTTTTTTAGGAGTTGTCGATGCAGCTATCATTTCTCGGCAACAACAAGATGATCGGGAGCTCAACTCGCTTATAGAATTCTTGAACGGACGGGCCGCCAATGCACCAAGAGTGTTTTCGAAGAACTTATCGTCATTCTGTTTACGGGACGGAATTCTGTACAAAAAGAACTTTTCATCTACAGGTAGAAGCTATCTGCTGGTAGTTCCTGGAGCTCTCCGCAGCGAAATATTACAAGCCTGCCATGACGAAGCCACTGCGGGCCACCTCGGTTTCACAAGAACACTGACACGCATCAAAGAAAAATATTACTGGCCAAGAATCGCAGCAGAGGTTAAAAATTACGTACGAACATGCATTGATTGTCAGCGGCGCAAGGTACCACCTGTCAAACCCGCTGGGCTATTACGTCCTGTGCCCGTGCCAGAAACGCCGTTTTCTCAAATCGGAATGCATCTGCTGGGCCCATTCCCAACATCGGACAGCGGCAACAAATGGGTTATAGTAGCGACGGACTACCTCACCCGATACGCGGAGACGAAGGCAATCGCGAGTGGCACTGCAGCTGAAGCGGCCCAGTTCTTCATTGAGAACATTGTCCTGAGACATGGTGCTCCAGCTGTCGTCATAACAGACAAAGGCACCGTGTTTACAGCCGAGCTTTTGCGCACTGTGCTTACGCTCAGTGGCACAGCGCATAGAAAGACGACTGCTTACCACCCACAAACAAATGGGCTCACAGAACGACTTAACAGGACAATCGCTGACATGCTTTGCATGTACGTGCAGTGTCGCGGGTTGTAAATTACAGGGGGTTTATTTAAAAACACGGACAGTGGAGCTTATAGAGACGCTCTCAGAGAAGGCCGCTAGGATTGTCATCTTCTTCACTTGCCTGCGCTGCGCCTCTCGAGCAAAACCGCCTTCTTCGTTGTCGTTGCTATATCGCCGCTAAATGCAGCTATGCACGCGGCATTATATATATATATATATATATATATATATATATATATATATATATATATGTGTGTGTGTGTATATATATGTGTGTGTATATATACACGTATATATATATATGTATATATATATAATTATCCTTGTTGACAACGCTCTCGTTGTGCCATATCCTATACCTTCACGAAGACTAACTGGCCCATTGAATTATTACTCCTACTATATATATATTGTGACGACGCGAGATTGCCGAGCACACAAAGCGCCTCAAACAAATACGATTTATCGATCGCAGGAAACAGACTGCAACGACTTCTTCGTCTTTTGCCCTCGGCCAAGGACACTCACCCTGCTTCGTTGTCCTCACCACTGGCACATACGCGCGGCATTATTACCCTTTAAAAAAAACATCGTCCCGATGTTAAACGTTTGAGAAGCAAGGCCAAACCGAAACTGCACAGTTAGTCACTGAAAGTAAGGCTTCATCCGAAGCACGTGGACAATGTCTGGTGAATGTCTGCGCCGCTTTGAACACTGCACGCCGTCCGGAACAACCTCGTAGTTGACGTCACTGATGCGTCGCAGAACCTTGTAGGGTCCGAAATATCTTCGCAACAGCTTTTCGGAGAGCCCACGCTGACGGATAGGTGTCCAGATCCATACTTTGTCGTCCACGTTGTATATGACGGGTCTGTGCCGGAGGTTGTAATACTCGGCATCGTCATCTTGCTGTTTAGTGATTCGCAACCTGGCAAGTTGTCTGGCTTCTTCTGCTAGCTGGGTAAACTCTTCGGCGTTTGTCTCATTGCCATCATTTTCATGAGGGAGCATTGCGTCTAACGTTGTCGTAACCTCGCGTCCGTAAAGGAGACTACAGGGTGTCTTCCGAGTGGTCTCCTGACGAGCCGTGCTGTACGCGAACGTGACGTAGGGCGAAATGATGTCCCAGTTCTTGTGCTCTACATCTACGTACAAGCTTATCATGTCAGCCAGGGTCTTGTTGAGGCGTTCGGTGAGCCCGTTGGTCTGGGGATGATACGCCGTTGTCTTCCTGTGAGCTGTACCACTTAGTCGGAAAATGGTGTCCAAAAGCTCGGCCATGAACGCAGTACCTCTGTCGGTGATGACTATTGCGGGAGCACCGTATCTTAAGACGATGGCTTCGATAAAAAATTGCGCCGCTTCAGCTGTCGTTGCCCGTGGCAGAGCGCCTGTCTCCGCGTATCGGGTCAGGTAATCCGTGGCGACGATTATCCACCTGTTTCCAGTGGCAGACTTAGGGAAGAAGCCCAGGAAATCCATGCCAATTTGTGCAAACGGTGTCGCCGGCACTCGGACAGGCTGCAGCAGGCCAGCTGGTTTGATTAATGGTGGCTTGCGGCGCTGGCAATCTAGACATGCCTGCACGTAAGTTTTGACAACTTCGGCAAGTCTTGGCCAGTAATAGTTCTGCCTTATCCTCGCCAATGTTCTTGCGTAACCCAAGTGACCAGCGGTAGGTTCGTCGTGACAGTCTTGCAGTACCTCACGGCGAAGCGAAGAAGGAACGACGAGCAAGTAGCTGCTGCCGGTGGGTGAAAAGTTCCTCTTATAAAAAACGTCATTTCGCAAGCAGTACGACGGCAGCCCTCGCGCAAATAACTTCGGAACGCTATTCGCTCGCCCTTGTAGGTAATCTATAAGTGGTAGCAGCTCAGCATCGCCACGCTGCTGTTGAGAAAAGGCGGCAGTGTCCACAATTCCGAGAAAGGCCGTGTAGTCATCGTAATTGTCCGGGGATGCCGTCTCAACAGGAGACCGAGAAAGACAGTCGGCATCGGTGTGTCTTTTTTCCGTCTTGTAGGCAACAGTGAAGTCAAATTCTTGGAACCGAAGACTCCATCGTGCAAGGCAGCCAGAAGGATCTTTCAAGTTGACTAACCAACAGAGAGAGTGGTTATCACTGATAACGGTGAATGGGCGGCCGTACAAATAAGGACGAAACTTCAGAACTGCCCATACCATTGCAAGACATTCTTTTTTCGTCGTAGTGTAATTAGCTTCAGCTCGAGACAGCGTCCTGCTGGCGTAGGCGATCACGTTTTCGTTGTTGTCCTTCGCCTGTACGAGCACTGCTCCAAGAACACATTACTAGCGTCTGTATGAAGTATTGTTGGCGCGTCTTCATCGAAGTGGGCCAACATACACGGGGGGTGTTTGCATGCGCTGACGAAACTCGTGAAATGCCTGCTGTTGGTCTTCGCCCCATCTGAAGGGGGTATCTTCCCGAGTAAGCTGTGCCTATTGTTTTGCGATGCGTGAAAAATTAGCAATTAACCGCCGGTAATAGGCACAGAGTCCTAAAAAACGTCGCACTCATTTTTGTCTGATGGCGTCGGGAAATTTGTCCGGGTCGCATCGGATCCTTTGGCTGCTCACGACGTGACCGAGGAATTGAAGTTTGTGGAAACCGAAGTGGCACTTTTCTGGTTTTAGAGTAAGAACGGCCAAGCGTATTGCTTCAAAAACTGCTTCGAGCCTTTGTAAGAGTTCCTCGAAAGTTGCCGAAAAGACAATCACGTCGTCGAGGTTCATCAAGCAGGTTTGCCTTTTAAGTCCCGCCAGAACCGTGTCGATGAGACGCTGGAAAGTTGCTGGCTCCGAACACAAGCCGAAAGGAAGAACCTGAAATTCATAAAGTCCACCGGGCGTAACAAAGGCGGTCTTCTCACGATCTCTCTCATCCACGTCAATTTGCCAGTAGCCGCTTTTTAAGTCCATAGACGAAAAGTAGCGTGCGTTTCGTAGTCTATCCAGTGAATCATCAATACGCGGCAGAGGGTAGACGTCCTCCTTTGTGATCTGATTAGGCTTGCGGTACTCGACGCAGAAACGCAAGCTACCGTCCTTCTTTTTGACGAGTACTACAGCTGATGCCCAAGGACTGTTAGATGGCCGGATAACACCATCTTCTAGCATCGTTTTCACCTGTTTTTGAAGTGCCTCAGGCTCCTTTGGGGTGACTCGATAAGGATTTTGCCGGATGGGTCTGGCGTCGGAATCCGTGATGATGCGGTGTTTCGTCAGTTCCGTTTGACCAACTCTTGATGTGGATGAGAAGCAGCCGTGGAACTTGTTGATCAGCGTGAGAACGCGGTCTCGCTCAATGTAAGATAACATTGGACCAACGTCGACAAGTGTCGATGTAGTGATAGTAGACGCTGCTGCTTCCTCCACTAAATGACAATCTTCTGTTTGCGAGAGTTCTTCTAAATAGGCAATAGCCGTGCCTTTAACTATGTGTCGGCGTTCTCTGCTCAAATTTTCAAATAGTAGTTCAGTGCATCCGTCAATAACAGTGATGACAGCCCTGGCAACAGAGATGCCACTAGTAAATGCGAGCTCCTTGATGTGTTCAGCGATGCCAGTACCGTTTTGTAACTTGTCACAGTGCACGGATACGAGGAAACAGCTTCGTGGCGGCAGTATGACGTCGTCATCGGCAATACGGAATTGAGGTGGCTGGTGTTCCTCAACTGTAGCAGTCTCCGAGCTTACAGTGAACGTTACGCTTCTGTCACGGATGCCAATCACAGCCCCGTATTCGTGCAAGAAGTCCATTACCAATATGAGCTGTTTACAGCACTCGTGAAGAATGACGAGGGTGGCGACAAAGGTGGAACCAGCGATGAAGAGTTGGGCCGTGCACTTTCCAACCGGTGTCATCAACTGACCTCCTGCAGTTCTTATATTGGGTTCCTGCCATGGCATCTTGACCTTCCTTAGTCTGTCAGCTAGCTGCAGGCTTATTATAGAAAAGTAAGAGCCGGTGTCCGCAAGAGCCGTCACTTGGTGGCCGTCAATGTGAACGACGAGGTCAGCGTTGATAACATCGGTTACGTCGGCAGTTGTTCCATTGGTCGGATTAGTCGTTGCTGTCGTCTTCTTCGGCATCGGTGGCTTCGAGCTGTTATATGTCTACAATGGGGGCTGTTCGGAAGTTCGATTAATGGCGACCTTACCCCCCCGAGGTCGCTGCGTCTAGTTTCCCCGTCGCGGGCTAGGGGACCTGCCCCTGGTGACGTCGGCAAAACTGCGACGATTAGGTGAAGTGCCCCGCGCAGGAGATAGAGAACGTGACCCGGGCCTCATTGGATTCTGCGGCGGTGTGTTCATAGGAGTGTCATTGTTCGTGCGTCGATCGTCGTACGTAGCGTAATCATGGTAGCGAGGAAATAACGAGTACTGAGCGTCGCGATAACGGCCAACTCTGCAAACGTGCCCGGCTTCGCCACAATGAAAGCATACCGGTCAACGGTCAGCGGTACGCCACAAATCGATTTTCCGACGCTGGTAGGTAAATGGGGACTCACTATTGAACCACGTTGTGGGCTTCACATTTTGACTAAATGGCATTCGTCTTGTCGGCGAGATTGGTGCGGTTGGGAAAGTCGTCCGCGGTGGCAGAACCTGTGTTTGCAGGGTTGGTGGTGGTCCAGTCATTGCAGTCTGCTGTGCTGAAAGGCGCAACGACGGGGCGTCGGACTGCATCAGCATAAGTAAAATGTCGTTGTACACCATTATAGAAGGATGAAGAGAGAGCCTGGCGGACCTCATCCCGGACAACATCAGCGACAAAAGACAATGCCGGCGTCGGTTCAGTTGCTGGAATGAAACCAAGCTGCCGAAGCTCCTCTCACAAAATATTCCAGATGACTTCCCGCAGAGGCCTGTCGTTGTCGCAGAGGCTCGCCGCACTCGCAACAGGGCTACTCGCTCGAACGTTGAGCGGGTTCCGCTGGCAGTACCGTTGCTGTAGGGCCCGTTAAATAGCTGTGGCTTCTTTCGTGAACTCAGCTACTGTTGTTGGCGGATTTCTCACAAGCCCAGCAAACAGTTGCTCCTTCACGCCTCGCATTAGATACCGCAGCTTCCTGTCTTCCGGCATCTCGGGATCCGCCCTGCCGAAAAGACGGGCCATGTCCTCGGCGAACATAGCAACGCTCTCGTTTGGTTTTTGAATTCGAGCTTCCAAGAGACGTTGCGCATTCTCCTTTCTGTCAAGACTACTAAAGGTGTCGATCAGCTGGTTGCGGAAGTCGTCCCACGTAGCCATGCTTCTTTCCCTGTTGATGTACCACGTCTGGGCGTTGTCTTTCAGGTAGAAGTACACATTCGCGAGCTTGTCTTCTGGGGTGGCCCACTGGTTGTACTTCGCGCAGCGTTCTAACTGGTCCAGCCAGTCTTGTGCATCTTCATAGGTCTCACCATGAAAGCAGTCAGGAATCATGGGATTCTGAAGTGTCACGTGCGATGTAGCTGCAGTGGCCATGGTGGTTGAAGAAGGCAAGCGATTGCTGGCAGTTTTCTGGAAAGGGATTGAGCTCGGGAGCTAGGCCTCGCAGACGGCGGCTGGAACGGTGGACTGGTGTGTCGACGGGTGGTATAGTGATTCCGGGCTCGAATGTCGGGTCCGCGAAGGGGTGCCAAACATGAACACGTACCCAGCACCTCCACCAGTTTGACGACGCGAGATTGACGAGCACACAAAGCGCCTCAAACAAATACGATTTATCGATCGCAGGAAACAGACTGCAACGACTTCTTCGTCTTTTTCCCTCGACCAAGGACACTTGCGCTGCTTCGTTGTCCTCACCACTGGCACATACGCGCGGCAATATATATATATATATATATATATATATATATATATATATATATATATAGAATACAGACTTTCGTTGGTTTAATTTTGCCACTGTATAGTTTCACTAACGTTTCGTCTGGTCCACCAGACGAAACGTTAGTGAAATTATACAGTGCCAAACCAACGAAAGTCTTTATACCCTATTTCTTATTCTATCGGGGTCCGCGTGATTTTTCCACACACACACACACACACACACACACAAACTGAAATGTAAATAAGAAGAAAAGTGGGTGAAAAGAAAAAGATAACTTGCCGTGGGCAGGATATATATATATATATATATATATATATATATATATATATATATATATATATATACTATATGCCGCTGTCGGTCCTCTGAGCTCGGCAACTTCAGTGCGTTTTCGTCATCAGCAGCGAGATGGCACGACAAGCGCGCGCGCGGGCTCTTGTCCTGCCACGCCACCCCGTGCGTCGCTGAGCGCGCGCCTGCAATGCCGTGGTCAACATGTTCTCTAGCGTGGTGGTCTCTGGCGCTTTGTACCTCGGGCTTCCACCACGAGTTTGCTTTTTTGCTTTAAGGTTACGGTAAGAGAGCACGAACGTAACTTCTCTCCCTACCGCGTTTACGAGAGCAGCGCGCATCTCATACACGAAGAAGTAAGAATTGTGAGCGTTGTTCGCGCTCGCCCTGTGTTTATCTGTGCGTTCATTTCATGCGTCTTTCTTTCCGTTTGAGCAGCGTGGTTTAAAAGGCCCGTAAGCCACCCATATTTCGAAACTCGGTTGCGGGGAAATCGTGCACGAGCTAGTGTACGACGAACACGGAGCCGTGCGAATTGTTTGAAACGATGCCGTAATAGCGGAGTTAGACGCGTTTGATTATCGGAACCGCGACGATCCCTCCTTTCGCTCTATTGCGTAACCCTCCGCTGGTACCGTCTCTCAAGCCGCCTTGCCCACTCGCCGAGCGGCCCCTCCCAATCTCGCGTGGCATACGTCACCGCTAACACCGTCTACTTCCGGTTTCCGCGACACCGTCAGTTGCGTTGTTGCTGCGTGCGTGTTCGCGAACCCCGGCTGCCGTGCCTATACGAATCGTGCCAGCACGGACCCTGCGTAGCGCGCACGCCTTCAAAGGATCACCAACACTATAGACCCGTACGGGGACACGCCGGGGCAGACAATTTCAGCAGCCGATTCGTAAGCGGGCGCACGCAGGCAACCCGACGAACCACAAGCAGCGTGGACAGCTCCTTGCAGACTCACCGGAAGTCGTACGCTCTTGCTCGACCAATCGCAGCATACTTGGATCGGCGCGTCACGCGGAGGCCCGAAAGGAGGAGGGATTGTTTCGTAGAATTTGTGGCGCGCCGGCGACTCGTAGCACTGCCACGTGTAGAATCGTTGGTAGCGACGGCATTCTGCACACAATGCGTGTGTTTACTTGAAACGTTTGCAAAAAATATTGGAGCCGTTTTTTTTTATGGTATGCATGGCAGAAGTGTATTGAACAAGTTCGGCAATGATATTATACCAAGATCGTCAAATAGAGGCTTTGTGTGGGCACCGTATGAATCACTTGAGATGCTTCACATAGCCTTTTTCTTCAGGCGATAATTTCGGAAAAGTTTGAGTCAGTTGCTGTGCTCCATACCAGATATCCACATGTTAATCTAGACGAGAAAGGAGAATTGTATGAAAGCAATTTGATGTGCTTTGGCAGGGAGCAACGGAGGCGAGTTAGAATACCCACGATTCGAGAAAGTTTCTAGTGGACGACATTGATGTGTGCGTTCGCTTGCATATGAACACCTAAGCTAGGTTTTTATTACTGATACTATATCACGGAAAGACCGAGGTGTAGCATGATATTTAAATTAATTGGCCTGTATTTAGGGCGATAGAGAACTGTTTTTGTATTTGAGACACTTATAGTTGGGGAGTTGATCTGACTCCAAGTATTCAATATGGTTAGCACCTCATTTGCTTTTTTCGCAAGCAGGTGTGTCAAAAATAATCTCGTGTCGTCTGCATAAATTGAAAATAACGAATTGATCTTTATATTGACAAGATCATTCGTATATAGATTGAAGAGCAGGGGGACAAAAATGCTCCCCTGAAGAATACCAAGTATAGTAAACGTTTGAACCATGAATGTGAGTTAATATGCGCGCTTTGCTGGCGGCACTGTAGGTACTGCTTGATGACAGAGAGGAAACAACCTCTGAAACTGCATTCTTTATTTTTTTTTCTTTTAAAGTGTCACTTTAAAAGTGTGACTCGGGAGTGTGACTCACTTATCCAGACTTGAGACCTCGTTTGCGCGTGTACGCGACGGTTAAGTTATTTAGAGACACTTTATAGCACCCAGTCGCAGTTTCGGTTTCAAATAGCTCCCCGCTAGGCAGAAGTATATTTCCTGTATATTAGCAGAGTTGTTCATATATATCTATAGGTCGGCCATTGTGTTCAATGGCTGTGAGGTGAAGCTATTCGTTGCGCGCGCCGGAGACATATATCGCGCGGGTGAAGTGCCGCAGACTTATTCGCACGCGCTGAGCAAGATTGCACTTTTGAAGTGAAACTGCATATACATCGCTAGAGGTTCTAACGGATGACATCCACGAGCAAAACAACGCGATGAATTGCAGCGGTTGGCAGATTCCACTATCACAGCTTTCAGATGCGTGCTACGATCGAACAGCTCGAAAGTTCGCTTTTCTGCGCAGTAATTTGCGACGAAAAGCGGTGCGATTACTTTCAGCATGCACACGACCTTTGCTCCTCTGGCCGGAAGGCACAGTAGTCTTAAAGGGCCTCTGAAGGAAATTAACGCACGTATGGTGGACAATCGGAATGCATCATGGCCGCGGCGATAGCTGATCGGCGGCCGTAATCAAAATGACGTTGCGCGTGCGGTTATGCTGGCGAGCACTGACAAACTCATTAACCATCATTCACAACTGCTTCACAGTTCGAAAAAGGGGCACGGAAAATTAGCCTCAAACTTATTTCAAATGTGACCACGCATTTTGGGCAATACACATTCTACCAATCGAGGCGAAAGCCTTATGCATCTTTTGGAACACAATATAAGACAGCCTTTGCCAACATGAGTGCTGACAATACTCGGTTTGCGTCCTATAATACACCAAATATCAATTCAAGCATGCCTAACTGCATTGCCATGATGCCTAATGAATTGATAAAACAAAGGACGTAAATTCAATCTAATCAACAATAATATATATATATATATATATATATATATAAAACGATGCGTGTCGGCCTAATTAGTGCATAAGATAAACCAAAGTTATTTAAGGGCGTCAAGCATGAAGTAAGTAAACTGAGACTCTAACCAACATCACAGCCAGTCTTCATGGGAATGAATGCTGGCTTTCGCCGTGAAGTCATCTTATAATAAGAAACCCTGTGCATGGAAAATTTTAATTAATGCTGCGGAACAGAGACGCAAGAGTTTTTCAGTGAAATTTTATTATTTGTACAATGGTATAAACAGTATGGATGGCAAATAGCTGCCGGCAGTCGGTGCACGTCAAGTCATAAGTTGCGCACAACTGTCAACACGACAAGCTTTTGAACACTTGGAGCCGATAAACAAAGCACACACGCGCACGCAAGCTGAAACCTTCGACGATCGCTAATGGTGGTCACGATGGCACTGACAAAAACTAGTCGGCGCAGGCACAGAATGCACGAGCACTGCGCCGTCGTGCACGTAAAGTTGGCTTCACCGCGCGTATTTGAACATTTGACGTCACTTTGCCCCACGTGATGAGTGAGTGAATGAACTTTATTTGATCCCGCAAAGCGGTCAAAACGCGCACCTGCCTAATCCCACGACGGAACATAAGGCCCGTTTACATTAGGCCCGTGTACATGGACGCGACGGGGGCGGGCTGAGTTGAGTGGCGGGTTCAGCTTACCTCGACGCGCCCGAGTTTATATTGTCGCGGTACAACGCGAATAAAACACAGATACACCTTCGGACGACGAAAGCAGCGTGTCCTCAACAGCTCAGTCACAAGATCGTATTCTTCAGCCTCGAGAGAAGCTAGAGGCCCACTATTTCGTGCCCACTAAATGCCCCATCATCGTTATCGTCCACATGTAGACACGCGTCATTTGCCTCTCTCCCAAAGAGCATCGCCCCGATGCGCAGTCTGTAATGCAGTTTTTTTTTCTAAATTAAAGTATCATGCAATCACTCGCTGACGTAGGGTTTCATGCGGACTACGTGAACGAGTTCAGGATGGTGCTGGCGACGCCTTGTGCTATACGAACAGTCGGGAACAACTTCGTAAGTGACATCGCTCAGTCGTCGCACAACTAGGTACGGTCCAAAGTATCTTCTTAAATGTTTTTCGGAAAGTCCTCGTTTTCGTATGGGCGTCCAAACCCATACTTTGTCGCCAGTTTGATAGACGACTGTTCTGCGGTGAGCATTGTAGCGGCCTGCATCGTAGTCTTGCTGCTGGCTGATCCGTAAACGTGCAAGTTGCCTAGCTTCTTCTGCGCGTTCCGTAAACGTGTCGGCGTCCGGGACGATGTCGTCGCCTTCGTGCGGTAACATTGCATCTAACATGGTTCGTACTTCCCGTCCATGAACGAGGCTGAAAGGTGTCATGCGGGTCGTTTCTTGCTTGGCCGTGTTGTATGCAAACGTTATGTAAGGCAAGATTGTATCCTAATTTTTGTGTTCGACGTCAACGTACATCGAAAGCATGTCTTCAATGGTTTTGTTTAGACGCTCTGTCAGCCCGTTCGTTTGTGGGTGGTATGCGGTGGTCTTACGATGCGTTGTTCCACTCAGCATCAAAACATGGTCCAAAAGAGCTGCTGTAAATGCGGTTCCTCTGTCTGTGATTACGACGGTCGGTGCACCATGCCTCAGTACAATATTCTCGATAAAAAAATCTTGCCACCTCCGCTGCTGTACCTTTATGGATAGCCTTTGTCTCGGCATAACGGGTCAAATAATCCGTCGCGACGATAACCCATCGGTTGCCTGCAGTAAAAGTAGGGAGTGGGCCCAAAATGTCCATGCCGATCTGGTGGAATGGAGTCATTGGGACCTGTACGGGTTGCAGGAGGCCAGCTGGTTTAGTTGGCGGTGAATTCCGTCGCTGGCAGTCGAGACAGGTACGAACGTGGTTCTTCACGGCTGTGGTTAGTCTTGGCCAGTAATACCTTTGCTGTACCCTGGCCAACGTCCTTGTGTAACCCAAGTGGCCAGAGGTAACCTCGTTGTGGCATGCTTTCAGTACTTCGGTGCGAATGGCTGCTGGGATGACGAGCAGATAGGCAGATCCCGTTGACGAAAAATTTCTTTTATAGAGTACTCCGCCACGTAAACAAAATGATGACAACGCTCTTGCGAAAACTCTTGGCGCCTTCCGAGATCTGCCATCCAAGTAGGTAATTAAGCCAAGCAACTCAGTGTCGTCTCGTTGTTGCTACGCAATGGGGGTCGTGTCGAGGACACCAAGAAATGATGTTTCCTCCTCCTCGGGTAGGGTTGCCGACGCAATGGGTGAACGGGACAAACAGTCGGCGTCCATATGTCGCTTCCCTGACTGATGTACGACTGTCATGTCGAATTCCTGCAGCCTGAGACTCCAACGCGCTAATCGGCCGGTAGGGTCTTTAAGATTAGTTAACCAACACAGTGAGTGGTGGTCGCTAATTACTTTGAAGGGGCGGCCATATAAATACGGACGAAATTTTGTAACCGCCCATACCACGGCGAGACACTCCTTCTCAGTCGTGGAGTAATTAGCCTCAGCACGTGTTAACGTTCTGCTTGCGTAAGCGATTACCCTTTCTGCGCCATCTTGCTGCTGCACAAGCACAGCTCCCAGACCGACATTGCTAGCATCGGTGTGAAGCACCGTAGGGGCTCTCTCGTCGAAGTGGGCAAGGACTGGGGGTGTTTGTAGTCGCTGGCGAAGATCGTTAAAAGCAGCTTCCTCTTCGTTATTCCACTCAAAGGTGACGTCTTCTCTTGTTAGGCGAGTTAGTGGTGATGCTAGTAGTAGTAGTAGTAGTAGTAGTAGTATTTTTATTTACAGTAAGCCAGATACAGAGCTCACTGCAGGGGCAAAGGGCTAAAGGCGAACAGCCTGACAAAGGCCCTCGTCCCTCCGCAGTCCGTGACAGTGCAAGCTTAAACAATATATATATTCAATACATTAGTTTCAAGCAACCTGAAATTGTAAACACAAAATTCAAACATAAATAGCATAAGAAGTTTACATAACACATTTAAAGAATTAGAGGTCACTCTCGTTATAATTCACAACTAAACAATATCAATGAAACAACTCAAAAACAGACATAAGATGCATGTGGATACAATGAATTCCGCGGTATACACTCGTATAATTGACATATAAGTTTATGAACAATTTAAGCATTTGTAGAGGCATGAGACTCCAATACGTAGTTTCGAGAGTGTAGACCGGTGGTTATGAATAAGTTCTTTATTTGTTTCTTGAAAGTCGCACTACTAGCCCTAAAGTTCAATTGATCTGCAAGGGTATTTAAAACCTGAGGCACCTGGTAAGCAATACTTTGTTTTCCATACTTGGTTCTTGTTCTAGGAGCTCGCTTCTTTTGTTCTTGCATACTGTAGTGTGGTCTTTCGGTGCAACTTTCTTCATATAGCTCAGTCTTTTGTATTAACTGAAGTAATTTAAAATGATATAATTGATCAATTCTGAGTATCGAATGTTTAATGAATAGTGGAGCAGTGCGCAAGTCTTGTAGATTCCCCCTGTAATTTTCAAAGCAGCGCAATATTTTCTTTTGTATAGTTATTAACTTATGGTAATTCCCTTGTGATGTCGTTCCCCAGACTAACATCCCATAACTTACTTTAGAATGGAAGAGTGCATAGTACATACTTATTTTTAACCTCAATGGGATTAAGTGCATTGTTCTAAAAAAACAACCAACTATTCGCGCTAATGCGGTGATCAGATGATTTACATGTGTATTCCAGTTTAATTCCTCCTGAAACCATACACCAAGAAACTTTTGTTCCCTAACATGTGCGATGCAATTTCCTTCGAATTTTATAGCTATGTTACTAATAGGTTTATTTACAGGTCGGAATATCATATAGGTTTTTTTTTTGCATTCAAGCGCAGTCCATTTTGCCTTAACCAATTTGAAAGATTGCTTAGATAATTATTTACACTGACCTCAAGTGATATTAGATTGTCTGATGAAAAGAAAACATTCGTATCGTCAGCGTACATTATAAGTTCAGGAGAATGAGGTATATCGACAATATCATTTATATAGACAAGGAACAATAATGGCCCCAGTATAGACCCTTGGGGGACTCCTTGGTTCAACTTTATCTTTGCAGAAATAAAGTTATTCAGTTTTACATATTGATAACGATCTTCTAGGTAACTTTTAAACAGTTGTAGTGCAACTCCACGCACCCCATAGCTTGATAATTTATGAATCAATGATTTGAATTGTATGGAGTCAAATGCCTTTTGAAGATCGAGGAAGAGCCCAAGAGTATATTTTTTGTTTTCCATATTTTCGATTATCTTATCTTTGATATACAGTAGAGCTTGTTCTGTTGATTTATTTTTTTGAAAACCATACTGACTTTTTGTTATTATTTGGTGCTTATCAAAAAAGGATGCAAGTCTATCATAAATAACCCCTTCAAATATTTTCGATATTGTTGGAAGCACGGATATAGGTCGATAGTTCGCTAAAGTATTGATATCACCACCTTTATGTACTGCAGTGACTTTTGCTACTTTTAGCTGCTCTGGAAATACACCGTTAGTGAGGGTGAGGTTGATAATATAGGCCAAGACATTAGATATCAATGGTGACACCATTTTTAACTCAACAGAACCTATCTCATCAATCCCTGATGCAACATTGTTTTTAAGTTTTCTAATTAATCTTTCTACTTCAACCGGATCTGTGGGTGCGAGAAAAATAGAATACGGCAAAGGAGATTTATCAGGAGTTGGAGCATTATCTCGCTTTTCATCCGTTAAAATAAAGGAACCCGCATTTATGAAATGTTCATTCATGACATTGGCCAACCTTTCACCACTTAAAATCTGACCATTAATTGTTAGGTCCTGTGTCCTATTACAACCCTTTTTTCTGTTCGTAAGCCCATTTATGACCTCCCATAGCTTCCTCTGGATGCTTTCAAATAATTTTTCATAGTAGTTCTGTTTAGCCTTCCGTATTTCTGAATTTAAAACGTTTCTGTATTTCTTGTACTCAGCTAAGACGTCTGTGTTCCGCGAACGGATGAAATCATGATACAATTTATTCTTTATTTTTATGCGCCGGTAAAGATCACGATTTATCCAAGGCTTCCTGCATTTCTTATTTCTGCCACGTGAGCGCTTCTGAAGTGGAAATGCCGCATCATAGCTAGTACTCAATAACGTCATGAATGTGTTATAAGCATCATCAGGATTTTCTTGTCTATAAACAGTGGTCCAATCTATGTTCTGAACTAGCTTAAAAAAATGTTCCCGAGTTTTGTTGTTTTTCATTCGGTGGAAAGATGTCTCTGTTTTCTGACCAATTTGAGAAGTAACTCGTGCCAGAAAGAAGATGGGCATATGATCACTTATGTCATACGCAAATACCCCGGATTTTATATTCTGTGAACTTAAATTTGAGGCGCATATATCAAGGAGCGTAGCACTTGTTGATGTAATCCTAGTAGGTGAACGTATATGCGTGCGAAGTCCGCGATAAATCGTCGATAATACGCGCAGAGGCCGAGAAAGCGTCTGACAGCCTTTTTATCGGTCGGCGTAGGGAACTGTTCTACGGCTGCGATTTTTTCAGGATCGGGACGAATACCAGCATGACTGACGACATGACCAAGAAATCGCAGCTCTTCGCAGCAAAAGTGGCTCTTCTCAGGCTTCAACGTCAGGCCCGCGGACTGTATGGCTCGTAAGACCACCTCAAGTCTTTCAAGGTGCTCGTCACACGTCGCGGAAAACACTATGACGTCGTCCAGATATACTAAGCATGTTTTCCACTTCAACCCAGAAAGCACGGTATCCATGAGTCTTTGAAAGGTAGCAGGGGCTGAGCACAAACCGAATGGCAAGACCTTAAATTCATATAACCCATCTGGTGTCACAAAAGCGGTCTTCTCGCGGTCTCTCGGGTCCACCTCGATTTGCCAATATCCACTCCGCAAATTCATTGAAGAGAAGTATCGAGCATGTCGAAGTCTGTCGAGAGAGTCGTCTATACGCGGTAGTGAATATACGTCTTTCTTGGTCACCTGATTTAGCTTCCGGTAATCCACACAGAAGCGCAGGCTGCCGTCCTTTTTCTTAACGAGGACTACAGGCGACGCCCAGGGGCTCTGTGAAGGCTGAATGACGTCATCTTCAAGCATTCTGTCTACCTGCTGTTGTATCGCTTCACGTTCTTTTGGAGCCACGCGATAAGGATTCTGGTGAATAGGTCTCGCCGTTTCCTCGGTAATTATTCAATGCCTGGTTAGAGGCGTGCGGCCAACTCTTGATGTTGTCGAAAAGCAGTCTTGAAATTTGGCCAGTAACTCAAGGAGTCTGCGTCGGTCGTCTTTTGGCAAAGTAATGCTAACGACCCGAACAGGCGCTGAATCAAGATTTAGCGACTCGTCGACTACCGCCAAGCAGCCTTCGGCATCTATGACATCGTCGAAGTAAGCGACAGCCGTGCCTTTAGGAAGATGCCGGCGCTCAGCACTAAAATTGGTCAGCAGCAAGTCCGTGCGTCCAGCAGCAACTCTGACGATACCTCGTGCGACGGAAATACCGTGGGTGAAGAGCAGCGAGCTTATTCGGTCCGCAACTCCTTCGGCGTCAAACTGAGCAGCGGCGGCCACAGAAACAAGCGTGCATGACCTCGGAGGGAGAACCACATCGTCATCAGTAAGACGCAGTTGGTTTGGTCGCGCCTCTGGGGAATTGGGTAAGCTCGAACTGTTGCAAAACGTAATCAAGCTCTCTGGTATGTCGATGACGGCACCATATTCCCGTAAAAAGTCCATGCCGAGAATTACGTCTCTGCAGCATGCGGCGATAACGACGAACGACGCCGTGAAAGGAGAACCTCCGATGTCAATTCTTGCGGTACATCTTCCCGAGGGCATCAATAACTGGCCTCCTGCTGTTCTTATATGAGGGCCTGTCCACGGCGTCTTCACTTTTCTGAGGCTGTCGGCGAGGTCCTGACTGATAATGGAGAAGTCGGCACCAGTGTCGACTAAAGCTGTCACTTTCTGGCCGTCGAGAAGAACACTAAGGTCAGCAGTCACAATTTCATCGTTTTCACGGCTTATCGGCTGTATGGCGTCGTGCTGTGGGGGCTTCTTGTCGTTATCTTTATGGCCTGCAACCTTGCCCCCGGAGGTCGCCGCTCTCAGTTTCCCCGGCGCGGGCTAGGTGACCTTCTTGTATTAAGGTTCGCATAGGTGCGGTGGTGCGACAAAGGCGAACGCGCGGGGGACGGAGAGCGGGACTGACGTCTCGGCCCAGGAGGCTGAGCAGGCATTGCCTTCTCTGCAGTGGTAGAGCCGTCCTCAAAGTGATAACGGGCTCCATAAAAAGAGGTGTCGTCATGGCGCGGAGTGTATTCGTCGTTGGTACGTCGACCGTCAAACCAAGGTCGTTGAGGACGGAATGAATCACCTCGATGCCAGCAATGACGGGCAATATGTCCTGCACCTCCGCAGTGAAAGCATAGTGGACGCCTGTCCACGGTGCGCCATGCATCTGTTTTCCGGGTCGGTGGACGCATCGATGCCCATGGGGTGGCTGTGGATGGCTGGTTGTATGGCTGTAGCGTAGGTGGTTGATGCAGTGTCTGCTCTTGCGGCGGATACGAAGGGGCCATCGGCACCTGGTGGTACAGCGTCGGCATAGCGGGTGGTGGACGTCAGAGAGCGGCAGCGTAGCTCATAGGACGCTGCTGAGCATCAGGACTAGCCGTAGACAACGCTTGGTGGATTTCATCGCGTACGACTTCAGCGATCGATGCGATGGGATTTTCAGCAACAGGATTCCGCAACTTCTGCAGTTCCTCGCGAACTATCTCCCTAATCAAGTCTCGCAAGCAGCTCTGACTCTCAGACGTCATGGCGATAGCATTGATTGGGACATTGCAGGACATGCGGTCATATTGCCTGCAGCGTTGATGAAGGGCCCGCTCGATAGCCGTAGCCTCCTTAATGAAGTCAACCACGGTAGTCGGAGGGTTGCGCAGTAGCCCGGCAAAAAGCTGCTCCTTGACACCGCGCATGAGGTAACTCAACTTTTTATCGTCCGTCATGTGCGGGTTAGCTCGTTGAAAGAGACGAGTCATGTCCTCGGCAAACATTGCAACGGTTTCGTTGGGTTTTTGAACCCGTAGCTCCAATAACTGCTGCGCGCGGTCCCTTCTATCGATATTGGCGAAGGTATCGACGAACTTCTCTCGAAAGTCGGGCCAAGCTGACAGATTGCCTTCTCTATTCTCATACCAAGTACGAGCACCGTCGTCAAGGTAGAAATAGGCGCGTGAAAGCTTTTCCTGTTCCGACCAATGATTTACCTTGGCAACACGCTCATAGTGGTCAAGCCAGTCGTGAACGTCTTCATGGGCACCGCCACTAAAGCGATCGGGAACGAGGGGTTGAAAGAGGGTCACCTGAGATGGGTGCGTCGGATAGCTGCCTTGGGGCACCTGTTGCGAGCTTGCGTTGGCTATTGGTTGAGCTGTGCGGTGCCTAGCAGGTTCCGGCGAGTGAGTCAGCTCTGGCGCGAGGCCTCGCAACCGTCGACTGGAGCGATGCACCGGTGTTTCTACAGGTGACAGTGCGTTTGGACTCGATGAGCGGCTCCCAGCGGGCGTGTGGAGCATCAGACAGGGTTGCGGCCCAGCACCTCCACCAGTGTCGCGGTACAACGCGAATAAAACACAGATACACCTTGGGACGACGAAAGCAGCGTGTCCTCAACAGCTCAGTCTTTGTTTTGTTTTGTTTCCCTGGGAGGTTGGCTCATACCCACTCAGGGGGATTGGCCAAAAAAGTGTAGTGATCATTTCTGTGATTTTCTGTGATCATTTTAGCTATGTGTAATGAATTGGTATTATAATAAGACTAATGTAAAAATAAAAACAACATAAAAAGAGCAAACAAAAAAAAATCAAGTTAAGCAATTTTGAGATTTGAGGTGTTATGTTTACCACTTAGCTGCGTTTACTTCACTCTGCCCTTGGGAGTAATAAATAATTTTTTTTTTGATTGAGGATCACAAAGGTATACGCTTGGTTGCCTGAATATAATCGCAAACGTCATTGAAAGCATCCCTGTGGCAATGTCCCAAAGCTGAGGCGCCAAAGCTTAGCCTTACATTGACGGCGGAAACAGCTCAGTCACAAGATCGTCTTCTTCAGCCTCGAGAGAAGCTAGAGGCCCACTACCTCGTGCCCACTAAATGCCCCATCATCGTTATCGTCCACATGTAGACACGCGTCAATATGAACTCGCACGGACGAGTTGAGGTGAGCGGTGATCGCAGCGACGCTTTGCGTCGAGGCGAGCCGAAAGCCCGTCTTTCGGTACCGGTTTCCGCTCGTCCAAGCCTGCGCTCTCGCCGCTGTGGCCTGCGGTTGTTTACGCAGTTGTCGCTCCGCCACCGCGATGGCTGTCTTGGTATTTTTTCTCAGTTTGCACCAGCTGTACTTTATGGTTGTGTTGGTGTCTTGGCTAACACTGCACAACGCGATGGCAGCAGTGGTTCTGTTGCGGCACAGCGCTCGCCGCAGGCGTATCCGCAGCCTGACGCACCGTCCCCTGTTCACCCCTGGCTGGTCTCTCCAGGAATTCGCCGTGATTCATGGCTTGTAACGCCTTTCATTTGTGTACCTGATGCTGTGGAAAATCCTTTGAAGCCCTACACGCGAGTCATTTTTTGCAATAGTTGTGGCTTGTCGCTAATACGAATTAAGCGGCGCCCTGAACCTCGTTAAAAATTTTAAATTGAAAACAATAAGCAGTTTTTAAATGAAAATGACTAAAGACCCTCATCAATTGTTGGAACAAAGTGTACAGTTCCACCACAATTAAGTGCACCGTGTTCCTCTTGCCTCATACGCTCACCCTGTTTGGCTAATCTGATTTCTGTGGCTTTTGGACTGGATGGTGAGATCCTTACACGATGAATTTTTAATCTGAGGGCTTGTAATTTCAATTGGAATGCAATATACAATTTTGAGTAAAATTTCTATCGGCTTGCGTAAGCGTTTTTTCAAATTCTTCCAACAGGTCCTTATTTGCTCCCACGTCCACGTCAGGCCCTGTTCCTTCAAACATCTTTCCAGGTCCATGAATATGTCCTTATTTTTTTGCCGCTTGCTATCGAGCAAATCACTCAGTTTTTTCTCATTGACTAAAGCTAGCAACGTCGTTATTTCATCATGTGTCCACATGGTGCGTGGAGCCCGCGAGGATGTCATCGTGCCTAGCGCGCGCGTACCGGCCGACAGAGAAAGAGCAACGTCGGAGTGATGGGGACAGGGGAAGCGGAGACCGCGACGGGCGGGAGAGGTCACGAGCCGTCAACTCAGCGCGACCGGTTATACATGCCCTTTCTGAGCGCGGCGAGTTCGGTGAACCTACCCCCTGTCTCCGGGTCGACGGGACTCGCCGCGACGACTCTCCGCCCCGACGCGTCCGCTTATACATGGGGAGGGTGAGTCCAGAAAACCTGTTTATTTTGACTCAACGCGCCCTCGTCGGGTCAATGTGGGCCTATTGAATGTGGGCCTATCACTTTACTACACTATTCATTTTGGGAACCAATTTTTTAAAGAAAATTTTAATTTCTTAAATATGGTGGCTGTTAGGTAGCGACGAAACTTCGAAAAAGTGAAATATTATACGCAGCACGGTAAAACGATTCTAGTCGGTAGGAAAAGAACCGCATTTCCTTGTTAAAACGCATTCACCACTAGTGTATGTTAATGTGCTTTGCGGGGAAGCAATGCAGTGTTCTTGACCAAAGTCAGAATTTTTTACAGCTTTTCAACTTTTCCAGAGACAACGCAGCTGCATAGCTTGCTTGCATTGTTGACGGTAAGTGGGGGAAAAACACGAGTCGCAAAGACAGTAGTTTGGAAGCGCTGGCACATGAACTTTGAAAAATTTGCAATATTGTTCATGTTCAGGCACTTATCGGTCTGCGTGGCGCTCCATATAAAAAATATACACTTTGGATCATTTCAAAGGGTGCAGAAACGATATTTATTTCTGTAAGTTTAATACGAATCTTTGTTTTACGCAAGAAAATATTATTTATATTCGGTACGGCGAATTCCTGGAGAGACCAGCCAGGGGTGAACAGGGGACGGTGCGTCAGGCTGCGGATACGCCTGCGGCGAGCGCTGTGCCGCAACAGAACCACTGCTGCCATCGCGTTGTGCAGTTTTAGCCAAGACACCAACACAACCATAAAGTACAGCTGGTGCAAACTGAGAAAAAATACCAAGACAGCCATCGCGGTGGCGGAGCGACAACTGCGTAAACAACCGCAGGCCACAGCGGCGAGAGGCGAGAGCGCAGGCTTGGAGGAGTGGAAACCGGTACCGAAAGACGGTACGAAAGGCTCGCCTCGACGCAAAGCGTCGCTGCGATCACCGCTCACCTCACCTCAACTCGTCCGCGCGAGTTCATATAAACTCGCGCGCGTCGAGGTAAGCTGAACCCGCCACTCAACTCAGCCCGCCCCCGTCGCGTCCATGTACACGGGGCTATATAAAGTAACTCCAGGCAGGAGCAGTTTCTATAGGTAAACAACTGGCGACGTGACCACCGAAAACTACTGACGTTTGCACTGCGCGGGCGGGCGTCCAAACACAAACTCGTGACCTAGGTTTGTCAGCTGACACCGTGTTGCCGTCAGCGTCGCGAGGTGCTGCGCATCTCGCTCAGTCGCGCCGCATGCACTTCAATATTGATTTAAACGTGTTCTAGGCTACGGACCTTTTCAATGAAGGCTCCCCGGGCGCCGCCATAGTCCTCTCTGGGTTGTTCTTAAAATGCGTGACCCCCCAAAAATGCATTGCCGAGGCTGTGACGTCGGCTTTTGCACTCCGGTGCAACCAACGTTGGTGCAACAGCCCAGAAAGAAGGAAATTCTACTCTCCAAAAAAAAAAAAAAAGAAAAAGTATATATTTGCCATTGATAATTCGTAGGCATTGTGTGTCTCCACATGAATCTATCTCTCAATTCTCTCCTTTCTTATGTATTAAGATGATGTTAGCGTTCTTCTAAGACTCTGGTACCCTTCCCGTCAGGAGGCACCTCGTAAACAGGGGTGCTAGTTTTTCTAACGCAATCTGTCCTCCATCTTTCAGCAGATCTGATGTTACCTGATCCTCACCAGCAGCTTTGCCTCTTTGCATGCTCTTCAAAGCTTTTCTGACTTCTTCTATCATTACTGGTGGGGTGTCGTCTGGGTTACGGCTAGTTCTTATAGTATTAAGGTCGTGGTTGTCTCGGCTACTGTACAGATCTCTGTAAAACTCCTCCGCTATTTTAACTATCCTATCCATATTGGTAGTTATTTTGCCTTCTTTGTCCCTTAGTGCATACATCCTACTTTTGCCTATCCCAAGTTTCCTCTTCACTGCTTTGAAGCTTCCTCCATTTTTCAGAGCGTGTTCAATTCTCTCCATGTTATACCTTCTTACATCACATACTTTACGTCTATTAATCAACTTCGAAAGCTCTGCCAGTTCTATTTCGTCTGTTGTACTTGACACTTTCATGGTTTGACCCTTCTTAATTAGGTTCTTCGTTTCCTGGGAAAGCTTGCCAGTGTCCTGTCTAACTACCCTGCCTCCAACTTCCACTGCACACTCCATAATGATACTCGTCAGATTATCATTCATTGTATCTATGCTAAGGTTGGTTTCCTCATTAAGAGTGTGTCACATGTGCTTTCTGTATCAGTCGTTTGGGTAACTTCAATTTCATACGTAATAATTCGAATTCTGGGACAACCGCATTCACTGCACAGGTATGTTTTCGAAGCATATACATGTCCGACACAATCTGGACCACGAATTCTGATTGTAGATAATTGTTTCTGCAGGAAGAAGTACGGCAAAGAAAACGTCATCATGTCCGACATAGTGCGGCCACCCAAGAGCATCCTTGCAGAAGGTGAGCCACACTGTACTCATTCATCGTTTACCTGAACCCCCTTTAATGGTCGAGGTCAATCCGGTGTGCGGCGTGACCACCCTTACAGCGCATGCGCGTCCCTCTCCTCTCTTACGCTCCCCCTCTCCCACCTCTTAACGACGCTGCAGGCAGTGTCTACTAGCCAATGCTCCCTCTCCCCTCTCTCTCCTCTAGGCATTTCTCTCAGTGGCGTTTATACTCCCATTGCACAAGCGTATTTCTTGATCGAAAAAAAAAAAAAAAAACGACTGCTAGCCTTGTGCAACCATATATAGGCACTGGATCTTGACCTCCAAAAGTAGTGCTCACAGGAGATTTCTCCTGAGCGTTCAACTAATTGCAGCGTGAGCATTAATTAAATGTGGACTGAGCGTTTTTGTGTAGAATTTGAGCCTACTGTCTCTCATTGCCCATTAGCAGCGATTAGCATGTTCTAGTAAGAAACACCGGTTCATCACTGCATGCTTTGCACCTCCCCAATTTTCTCTCCGGCACAACGCTGCGATGAGCGCCAGCGTCAATGCCGCTGCCAGTGTAAGCGTCATCGCCCAGTGCTTCACAACACATGGTTCCCTTTAGCGGGACATGGTGTAATTTTTTTTTTCGACCATTCTGCCTGAATAATTTTTTGAAGTAGTTATAAAATTAGTTGATTATTGAAATTTACTGCCTCAGAAAACGATCGCCACACTTTTTCGAATAGGTCACAAACGAGAGGAATTAGAGCATATTGTACCAACTTGCTGAACTTCCTACCTCAGCAATACATCAATGGTATACAGTAGAACCCCTTCATAAGAGACACTGATAAAAGAGACATGTGAACATAAAAGAAACCATAGTGCCGACAGTAAAATACGGATTGGTAAGAAATGCATACGAGCTGCCCTGCTTATAACGGACATCTTATATAAAAAAGAAGAACTGCTGCCCGGGGCATGCATCTTATAAATGGGTTCAACTGTACCTGGCAGCACCAAAGCTGCCTTTTCTGCGTGTGCTAAGCACAAGCTTAGGAGTTGATACAGTTCGATAAAATCGCTAGACAATGCCAGGCATCGAGCATGAAGCACCGATGGTAGCACAGACATTTCCGTTTAAGAAAATCACAGCATGTCCACGGAGTGAATGATGACGAGTGGCGCGAAATGTCCATCCGTACATGCATGTATCTGTCCGTCTGTCTCTGTCTGTGTGTGGATATGCTGTGCTGGCTACGCCGGAGGGATGCGGGGCTGCCCTACATTATAAGGAGCTTCGCCTCTAAAATACGCTTGACAATATTTTGTATCTATGCTGCACACTTTATGACCACAATAAGCTTTGGAGACGCTAACATTCACACAAGCATTGTGAAGTTTGCGAAAGTTGCCACGTGTTACTTTTGTGCTAGTGATACTATTGCGGAACGATGTGCACGCAGCTAAACGTTGCAAATGAAATTTCACATTTTAGACCTCCCCATTTTCCTATTGCACACACATTCCACTGATCGCGTAGGTACACTGTGTACACTTTACAGCATTTGATGATGATGATGACGATGGCCCATATGTTTGGCTCACACCCACTCTTAGCTTCTTTTCTTCGTCCTCGGTCCAAGGCCGTATCTTCAGCGAAAGATTTACAGTTTGCTCTCGGCTGCTCAATACTTTCACTTCAGCTGATTGTCTACGACATTCCATGAAAACTGCACGTACGGATACAATTCTCAGACGAGTATTTCAGTTCTCAAGCTGTGTCCCGCACCCTAGTTTGCTACAATCCACCATTTGAATTTATATATAGCACCCCATATACCATAACAAGAATACTGCAGGAATGGGAATATGGAAGCTTGCAATGAAAACAGTCCTCAAACAGGGGTTGCGTTTTCGAGCCGATGTTTCGACAAGTGTACATGTCTTTTTCAAGGCTAGCTTTAGCCTTGAAGAAGACAAGCAAACAACTCCTGTTCACGAATTTTTTTCATGTACCATAACGGTCATACTTAAGTCGATCAACGGTACTTTTTGATGCCCATTTATGAATTAGTTGTTCCGAGTTTTTTTGCATCAGAATGATGCTAAACTGAAAGAAAAAACGTTGAATTGGAAAGTGCCAACTATTCTTATTTCATAGATACACGCATTGACTTGGCTGCAAGATGAAGTGAAAATCAAAAGCACGTGACTATAGACGAACGTTTAATAAGCCGCAGTTTTTGCAGTCTTCTGAATCTTGCTGAAAGTGAAAATTGCTGAAACTCTGTACTGAACTCTCCTTTCTTTCTGCTTCCTTTGGGGTAGCGAACCTAGGCTGTGTCTAGCTGATCTCCCTTTGTCCTTTTCCGATATCCTAAAGAAGCGTGACTGGCTTAGGATTTTCGTCACGAGATCCAGCATTTTTAGTGTTAACAAAAACTATCAGCACAACATGCCACGCACTGTTTACCGTACCTACTCGCAGGCCCGTACGTCTACGCTGACATCCTGGACTTCAAGAACCTCCAGGAGCTCGTTGTGAACGAGCGGATTGACTGGCTGATCCACTTTAGCGCTCTCCTCTCGGCCATCGGCGAGCGAAACGTACCGCTGGCCATGCGCGTCAACGTCGAAGGTGTGCACAACGTGATGGAACTGAGCAAGCAGTACCGACTACGCCTCTTTGTGCCCAGCACCATCGGAGCGTTCGGTCCTGACTCGCCACGTAGTCCGACTCCAGATCTGTGCGTCCAGCGGCCGAGGACCATATACGGCGTGTCCAAGGTCCATGCAGAACTTTTAGGAGAGGTATGACAATGACCTTAGTAAGATGGAACTTTGAACGAGTTAGGTGCTTCATTGTGGCCACAGCGCGTCTGTGTCAGTCACAGTGTAGCCACAGTGAAGACATTAGTTCACTGGCAATGACATATTAGGAAGTTAATAATGAAACACTGCACAAATGCATGGAGCACAGTGAAAAAAAAAAAAAAGCTAGCGACACAACATTTGTGTCACCAGTTCCTTTCCTTTGTTCCTTGTGTTATAGGATTTCACACTCTGCTCTATTTACAACCTCAAACGACTTCCAGCCCAACTTTCACTCCTAACAACAGGAAAGAAGGAAACAGAAAAAAGTTGTGATTGAACGTGGTTAAACTGAACTTGTCAAGCGATCGGCAACTGTGCCTGTCTCCTCTTCCCTTGCTTTCTATAGACCTTTTGTTACACAGGAGCACAAAATCTGACGTCACAATCTTAGCAGTGCATTTTTTGGGGTCACGCATGTTAATAACAGCCGTCGAGAAAGGACTATGAAGGCTTCCTATGTGCAGCCATAGCTCTTTCAGGGCTGCACAAATTGGCGTGACTCCCCGAAAATGCACTGTCGAGATTGGGAGTTCAGACTTTGTACTCCCGCTCGGCATTTTTTTTCCTATTCGCTTCTTTCTTTTTCTTTTTATGTCTTGCTCTGTTTCTTCTACGTCTTTGTGCCTGTTTTTATCTCTTTCTCTCCCTATCCCTTTCTGTCTTCCAGTATTTTTTCTTCTTTTTCCACCAATACTTTCTATTCCTGTCTTTCTATCTTTCTGTACAAATTATCTCGCTCATCCGAGTGAATGCAACCCACGCAGAACAAATTTGCATGGCGGGAGATCGCACGTTGGGCTCGGAGCGAAGCAGAACATGAGAAAGAGAACGAAAACAGCGCTCGCCGGCTGATGATGATGATAGTTTCTTGTAAACGCGGTACGGGTTTTTGACAGGTTTAGGCAGCTGTGCTAATAAAAATCTATCAATCTTCTTTTTGATTCCGGTATTTCCGGCCGCTTCCTACATACAAAAAGTATAAATAACATGCAACCACAAACGCGTCGAATCAACGTATGGATATAGAGGGCTTTCTTTGCGAGAATACAAGTGTTGAATTTCCGGCATGCTTATACATAGAAGCTGTATTGCACGCCCCACTAAATATGTGGCCATGGTCTGACATGCAGTATTATCACCACAAGTTCGGCCTCGACTTTCGGTGTCTCCGGTTTCCAGGTGTCATCTCGTACGACAGTGAGCCCGGAGGTGGGACCACAGGTATGTGGTTTCTACATCGTCTCTGGCTTCCCTTCTGTTCACTTATGTGTTGCACTTGTGAATCAAAACTTGTGAACCTAGCTTTGGGAACACTTTGAGAATCGCCTTGTGGTGGACATTAATATTCGAACCTGTGCATCATCAATAATGCCGACCATCGTCCCACTGTATCTTACACCATATGAAAGTGCTATTCTTTTGTCGATGCTTCGACAGTGGCACAAGCAGCTCCGCAACCACGTTATTTCTGCAATTAACTGGTAGTGAACAGTGGATAATAAGACATAAATGAAATAGGCCAAAGTGAACCCATACTTCATATCTGGAGTCTCAAACTCAATTCCATCATCGACCGGGCCACAGTCACAAATTCATGACATATTCGACAGGTCGTTTCGGAGCGCTCTAAAATGCTCTCCTGATAGAGAGAGACTGATAAAAGAAAAAAGACGCAACCTCTTTCCTGCTCACGAGGGAGCTCCGAAACGACCAGTCAAAGATGGCATTAGTCCCACAGAGAGCCGAGAATACCGTGGCCGAGACAGCAAAAAGGGTGGAGAGGGGGCTTTTGCTGTGTATTAATAGGAAAGGGGGTGCACAGAGTTTGAAGAGAATGTAAGCTAAGTTTGACATTCCAAAGAATGCCTTTCGCTTATCTCATATATTAATCATTTCTGAAAGAAATTCGGCGAAATGACTTGGAAATCTATGGGTACCGATCTCTCTAAGACGACTGAAATTATAATTCAATTGTAGCATTTTTGCTTTGCGTTTAGCTTTCAACACAAGGTGACTGCATGTGTTGTACTGTGTAGCTTACTCGAGCAACTTGTGAGTAATCCTGATAGTCGAGGAAATAATGCGAGCACTATTTAGCAATGTCAGAAACAGCCACAAAGTCATAAAAAAAATGTAGTACGACAACTGTTCCGTGCGGGCCATGGGCCGCTGGCGATATGTCGGGGGGCAGCCCGCGGACCGCGTGTTTCAGACCCTTGCTTTACAAAAATAAGGCAATCGAAGCTTTCAAAAACCCTTGTGATGTCTACATCATAACCCCCAAGACGTGCCATTCAAACACACAACAAATATGGCCACTGTGTATTTCTACTTCGAAAAGTGTAACTTGGAACAGCAAGGTCTGAAAACTAAGGTGTGAATCTCGCTGCCTTGGTGTTAGTCACTTCCAGAGGCGTCTGTTGCGGGAGAGGATGGCTTGCCATGCTCCATGTGGGCCTTGGTCTTTATTTGGCTGCCAGGAGCTGCCGTGACACTTGCACTCTTGGTGCTGCAGGAGCGAGCGAGGAAGCCATGCTTTCCAGCCGTCATGGGGCATGCTTTGTCTTGGTTGTTTTCTGCCTGCTCTCGCGGTTGTGATACTGCAGGGGCACAATTCGTTGGTAGAGCTGGACTAATATTGCCGTTTGATGTGTTTTCATACCTGCCAATATGGAGACCTAAAAATATTCAGGAGACTCGTGCAGTATACGCAAGGGGAAGGAAAGGGAAACATTATTTATTGTTTTTAAGGGCCTTAGCAATGCAAGAGACAGCTCTGAAAGATCGATAGCGGTCATGCTAGCAATCGTAGTTGTACGGCAAACACACGCGCATCCAAGGAACAAAATGCACCATCCCCTTAACTGCCAATTCCCACGCTTAGTGCGCTTTGCCACATGACACCAATGTAGAGCGGAAAAGATCACTTAAAGGAACACCAATAAGCAAAATGATTTTTCCCATATCAGTGAAGTGCAATTTCTAAATCCCGAAAATGCCACTCTTACCGCGAGATGATGCTTGGTGAGCAAAAAAACGTGCCAAAAGAAAATGCGAAAAGAAAGTGGGTGGCGATGCCACCTTAAATTCTCACCCTAAACAGCATGACAGGAGAAATTTTGAACGCATCTACTAGACCTTACATAGCTTCTAATCGATAAAAATTAAGCACATTGTCATCTGTGCATATCAGGGACCTAGCAGGCAAAGTAACAAAAAAATTAATTACACCAATGTGGCAAAAATACGAAAAATACATTTTCAAACTTTCGGCGTCACAAGCGAAGACTTCGGCACAAAATTTAAAAATGAAACGTAGACCTGGATTTTCTGCGCTAATAATGAACTAGTAATAGTAAAATATATGGTATTGGAGTTTCGTCAATCAAAACCAAGTTATTGTTTCTCTTTAGTGTCCCTTTAACAAGCGTCTCACACGTCAGAGACTAAAGCCAGAAAATTTTAGAACCACTGTCCATTATTTTCTTTCGCTGGGAAAGTTGGGGCTATTTTTCGAGATATTTATGGCCATGCCTGTACAACTGCAAGGATTGCTCGACATTCGGGAGTCTCCTAAGTAAGTCGGGGCAGTAAGCAGGCGTGTACCTTCATACACCTTCCATACTAAGCGTTGAAAATAGCTGCCGCCTACAGACATGATTAGCACTCTCAGTTTAGCAAAAGCCCTTATTTGGTGCCTCTTTTGACCGCTGTGTTCACTGTGATGCAGACTACGCAGTGCAAGTGTTCCACGACGCACTAAAGTACGGGAAGTTCACATGCTACCTCAAGCCCGACACACGTCTCCCGATGATCTACATCACGGACTGCTTGCGTGCTCTCATGGAGATGATGGAGGCGCCCTCCGAGAGCCTCAAGCTTCGCACTTACAATGTGACCGCCATGGACTTCACACCCGAGGAGCTGTTCAAGGAAGTTCTCAAGCTAGTGCCCGACCTCAAGGTTGACTATAAGCCGGACGGACGGCAAGAAATCGGTGAGTCGGGTACAGAATGCTTTACTGGCAGCGTTCTTACAAATGCAGAAACACTGTTTTAGAATTGGGCATAAATTAAGCACGTGCGTGCTGCTGAAAATCTTCGTGTTTCGCACTTGTGCTTCTAATTGGATATTTGGCAAGTAATTTTAGATAAAAACAGCCATGTAGACACACACAATAGCGCTGACACATATGGACAAATGTATGATTGATGAACAGTACTATTCACTATGTCTTGGGCTCTCTTGCTCATAAAAATTACAAGGTGTATGCAGCTTATTTACTGACATAACTGCCAGAGCGCACCACGAAACATCTTTAAAGTATCGCGTACGGAAATTATAGTCATTCACCAAGAAAGAAAACAAACAGTTTTTGACCTTTTGCAACCCTTGCTAAAAATGCAGCGGACCTACCACCATTGTTCAGTTACACATGCGGTACGTGTTGTAATGAACAACCATAAATATGCCACATATTTCGGTCTATGCTGTTAATGGTATATGATGTTTGTTTCACGGATATTCGGGTAGCAGTCTCAATAGGCCCCACATCGCTCACAGATACTCCACATTGCTCCAAACTAGTTCATCCAGCCCACACCTATGGCCGTCCATTATGTTGTATATACTTGACGGGACTACAGTGCTACGTCTATTTCATTGTGAACAAGGAAACGGAAGGGGATCCCATATGTTGAAAAATGTTGCCTTTTGACTTGGTCAGCGACTGCAATTTTCGTTATTTGAAACAAGCTACCTGACCAGAGGAGCTTTCGTCGGATCCTTGACTACCATTTCTAGCCTTGTTTGGAGGGTAGTCAAAAAGAGGAACAAGATTTAATATGGCTTGCCATGGAAACTGCACATGTAAACCTTTACAACAAGTTTAGTGTCTCGCATGCTAACTGTGCAACAGCTGCACCATCTGAAAAATTCAATTAAATAGTAAAGAAACTTGTCATATTGGAATGCAACATAACTAATTCTGTCAACAACAAGCACTTCAGGTGTATTTTTACTTAGTTTCACTATTCGAACCAGTATCGGTATGAAGGGAACTTGAATGTCCCCAGGACAGCTCTTGAGGCGTACTAAGGCTAATTTCGTTTCATTCAAGAGAGTGCTCTTGCATGATACGAAATTGGCAAAGCAACGAATTTTTACAGCTGCATCATAAAACCCAACTGCGCACTGCGGGATTATACTGTTTCGCTATCACTGTGGCCTGCTTGCGCTTACTGTAACACCAGAGTCCTTAAAGGGAGACGCGGGTCAAAAAACTTGAGTTTTTTTTTAAATAACCGATTTTTTTATTTTCGCCTGTTTTGATAAGATTAGTACCTCTACTGTTATAAAAAAAAATAGTACAGGTCGAGACTTCACTGGAAATGCTTTAAAACTTCACCTAAAGAACACAAGGTGCCTATTAAAAGGTCGAAAGTGTGCCGTCTTCGAGCACCTTGCCGCCGATTAGGCGCCCCTGCTAGCCATTGTTGATCGCTTGAGTCGAAGAGTCAATCACTCTTCTACGCATTTTTCGAGCGCCGCGACTGGCTTATCACATGGTACGAATCGGGGACCGCCATTGGCCACTGCGCGCCTGTGTGTGCTGTGAAACCTATTTGCGGGGTCCATGTCTTGTCGAGCAGCGCAGCTGAACAATGCTTTTCTCGTGTAATTATCTCCGGTATGAATGAAAAAACGCATTGCTCGAAAGTGAAAGCCGTTGTGCGGCGCACTCTGTAGGAATAAGCTACGAGCAGCTGGTCCGATTTGTGGTAGTTGTTGGCTTGTAAAAGCCAATGCATCAAAGTCATTCACACCCGTCAGCCGGAAAGTTCGTGATGCGGCAATGGATGACGTCAGCGCCAATCTTGAGAGGTCGAAAGAGCTCGCAGTGAGAGAGCTTAGCAGGGACGACATTGCCATTAGGTACGACGGTATGTGGCACAAACATGACCGCAAAATGGCATGACACTGGACTTAGTTTGGATTTCGCAGTCCTGTCGAACTTCTTCCTAGCTTGCAGTTGGCACAAGGCTCTGCAAGATGGAGCGCAAGTTTGGCAAGCGTTTCATGGCCTTGTCTGTGAGCGAAATGTCTGTGAGGAGTCGGCTCGAAAATGCCGAGAGGGACAAACTCGAGGTGCCGGCGTATTTTAGTCACAGTGGCCACTACAAGAAGGATTGTTCTTTTTTGTGTGCAAGTTTCATCTGATTTAATAATATCTTTCATAAATAAAAACTCAATTTTAACTTAAAAACTCGTTTTCCTCAAAACACAAATTTTGCCATTTTTTACAATGTGCCCCTCCTTTTTCGGACACTTCTAGTGCTCGGATCTGCATGAAATTTTGCCCAAATTTTTTCCAAAGTATGGCAAATGCAATTATCTAGTTTAAAGTTAAATATTTTATTGTATAATGAAAAGTTGTATGTATAACTTTACTAGAGTAGGTGAAATATGGACTTTTTACATCTATTATTTTTCAGGCGTATCACATATTTTGTATGTGCTTCCTAATTAGTTATTTACACTCTACACTCTATTTGAAGCATTATGAACTATGAATGGTAAAAAATTACAGAATTTTAGGGATGAAAAGAGGAGGGGCAAAAGGGTTAGGGTTTTCACTTTGTCATGTTGCAGAGCTATAAGTGTGTAACTTGCAAAAAAACTAATTATATATTTGAAATCAGCATAACAAGTTCCATAAACAGCTCAAGTTTCATTACTCTAGGGTGAATATTAAAGAAAAAGTGTCTTCGAGTAGCATCTCCCCTTAAGGACTCTAGTAACGCTTGTTTGATTTCTTTACGTGAGTCTAAAGCAAAACATTAAATCGGCTTAGATCGTACTGAAATCTCTATGCATAATGTCACAGATTTCAAGGAGTATTTTTGTATCTTCACGACATTGGCAGAACGAAATTCGCTGAAACTTGGTATGCTAAGTCTCTGGACCGCTCAGAGGACAGTCTGCTTCATTTTTACTTATCAGCTACTATGCAGGCACTAGCACACATCTTCAAAATCTATGAATTGGAGCTATTTATACAGGAACATTGATGTGGTGTCGCCACTCGCATTTTTTTTTTCTTGCACGTTTTCTCGCTTACTGTGACTATTCTCGCGGTAATTTCGATATTCTGAAGGAGTAGTTTACCAGTACGAGAATTTTTTTTTTAGTGTCTTAAGTGCAGCTTGAGCAGCATGAAATGACCAAGCAATTACGTACTCAGTCACCTTTCACTTTCCGCATTCAAGAATAACAGGTGCTTCCCAAAAACTATTTCTAGGCATGTATATTACAACAGCTGACCTAACTTTTAGATGCTCGCTACAGATCTTAGATTCTGCATCCAAGTGCCTCCTCCTTCTATTTACTAATACCGTAAAGTATATGGAGCATCTATTCATAAAACGCTGGTCTAAATGGACACCAGTGCAGCTGTAGAGGCTAAACAATAACAAGAGCGCGAAAAATCAAACTGTGCTTATTTTCTCTTTTTGCAGCCGACTCTTGGCCACAAGTGTTCGACGACAGCAATGCACGTCGTGACTGGGGCTGGAAGCCAACCTACGACCTGGCTCAGATGTGCAAAGTTATGGTTGACAATCTTCGACCCGTCTATAAACGCTGACCCGGGATACCAGTTTAGAAAAAATATTCATCTCGTTTCACGTTCCCGAAACAGGTAACCTTTCTCAAGCATAGTTTGGGTACAATAGAAGACAACATGACTATAGCTAAGACATTTTCCTTTGGTTGTTCTTGTTTACTGCTAGCTTTTTATTGTAGTTTGCAATGTACTCCATGGACAGCAATGTCACTTAAAATGTGTCGATAGGCCGGTGGGAAGCATCTTAGCACCGATACCCGGAAATAAAAAACTGAACACTAAGGCATTCAAGGGGTCCCTAATTCACTTTTTCATCATCGTCGAAAAACGGGCCGATCGGTAGTCGAGGCTCCCGAGAACATCTAAGCCAAAGATAGCATAGCACGCGGCACGAAATTTACAATTAATTCTCAAGGCCTGCTAGAAATTGTTGCCCTTCCTTTTTGCAAATAATGTCGTTTACCTAAATGATTGCACCATATACCCAAGTTTATAGCAGTAAGTCAATTTGTAAGCTTGTGTGAATATTCGAATGCTTCAAATATTCAAACGAATAGTTGATTATTTGAATTCGCTTCGGTTAAAATTTAAGTTGGCAAATATTTTCTCAGTATTCGCAATGAACGAATAGTTGTATATTATGCTAGCCTAACAGAGGCTGTTGAGCGTAGGGCTCCGACGCCATCTACTAGCACAAGTGCGAAGGTGGAGGAGTTATTGTATTGTGGCGCATCGATGAAGATGGTAGAGTTGTGATTCGCAGCGGTATGGTTGAGAATCGATTAGTCCGCATGTAACCGCCTGTAAAGGTGGTTTCACTAAAATGTAGGTGTGCTAAGCCGTGAAAACACCTACTCAGGGGAAATTCGCCTTGCCGTGAAGCCCCCTTCAAATTTAAGAGGGCTTCGCAACACTATGATCATGGTCAGAAAACGCTGCCGATCGGTAGTCGAGGCTACCGAGAACACGCGAGGCTAATATTATAACGCAGCACGCGGCCTGCAATTCACAATAAACTTTCAAAGCTAAAAATTGCTTTCTTCCCACGGCAAATTACACTACAAGCTCAAAAATCACTTGTCACAGCCAAGAAGGAACACGGCTCTGGTCACAGCCATTGGTTGATTTGAGCATGGTGCGCTCGTCGCTACTGGGGCCGCCACAAGAGGCCGCCGCTTGTCCACGAGTACATGCGCGATCGCACTGAAAAGTCGCGAATTCGAAGAAAAAAAAAAACAGCTACTCAAAGTCACCAGGTGCGTGTGACGTATTTTCTTTCCCCGTGCCATTATTCTTTGCTTAGCTTACAGCTTTTTCGTCTGGACGATAAGAGAGAATGCAATTACAGCATGCAACAAATTTTTGGAACTACGCTCATACTAGACTGATTCTAGAAGCTTTGCGGCAGGTAAATTTGTGAGGCAACAAGCATGTTTACTGGCTCCATGGCTACTTGAAAAAGTGTTGCAGGGCCTCTTTAAGAAAACATGTTATCCTCAAATCAATTCATTTTATTAAGCTTGTTATGATGGCTTATATGCTCCAAGTATAATAAATTTTAAAACATTAAGTATCTCACAGGTTATCACTTGCATCCTACCGAAGCTACTACTCAAAGTTGTTTTGACTTCCTTTGACGAAAAAAAAAAAAGGCATTTGCATACAGCCCTATTTCAATTCAAAAGAAATATTGTGCAGTTTAGTTAGGTCATGATAAATATTCCCCTTTTTTTATGTCATACATACCATTCGAATTCGATTTGAAATTATTCCAGCAAAATCACTATTCGCTTCGAATCTAAAATTCACTATTCGCACAAGCCTACTGATTTGAATATCGTGAACAGTGCAGTTACCGTGGCCACTGTGGGAGGCTGCCACGTGCCTGCACGCGTGCTCGCGATCACACTGAAACTGATCCGTGCGTTTGAAGGGGAAAAAAAAATGCAATCGACGGTACGACACGCGCACAATGTAACTTCTTCCAACCTTGACGTTCCACCTGCTTAGCTTCCAGCGTACTTGCCGGGCACGAGAAATAGAATGCAGTTACAGTGTGCGGTAAGTCTCTGTAACTCCACTCGTACTAGACGGATTCCAATAGTCTTTCACTGCAGTCGATTCGTCAGGCAATAAACTCCTTTATTAAACCATTGAATAGGTTGATAGGAAAAGTGTTGCATGGGCCATTTTAAAGAAAGTGCCAGACAAAGAGACTCTTAAACATAACACGGTCACCAAATAATTTGTAGTTTACAGCAAAAACTATAGAAGTACAGATTCTATTATGCATGTACGCGCATGAAGAGTGGTCTGTAAAAGAACATTTCAGCTGCAAAACAGGCCGCCGAAGTAGCTGGCTGTAAGTCCAGCCAACCGCCGGCGACGGCTATATTGTCATGGCGCCTATGACGTAACGTGCAGCAAGGAGTGGTTCTGTCGTCTTCTACCTTAGTTTCAGCTACTGCGAATTGGTCAATATCACTGCTAAGTGTAAGAAAGCTCGAATATCTCGATTTCACACGCAGCTGACGGAACAGTACTGCTCGCCACAATCCACACGCTCGCACAGCCAACTGCTCATTAAGTCAGGGGCTCACAAGTTCACTAGTGTTGCCAGATTCTAAGGCCACTTGCGTGTTTGTAGAAACATTTAAGAAGAAATTAAGCGGTCGACCAAATGCGCTAGAATTTTGCCAGCTTATTTGTGAATGCTCAATGATTAACCCACATACGAGGTATTACGATTGAAAATTGGATGTCATGGCCCGTTTAACTGTGCTTCGAACAACAGCTTCAGACTAAGTCTTTGCATTTCTTTTAATGAAGTGCGTTAACTATGAAGCCGATCACTTCCACTTTCAATTGCTTGTGTTAGTTTCACTGAAATCATGATGGCCATTTCTCCAATTCTAATGCCTAATTCCTTTTGCTACGTTTGCTTGAATTACAGCACAAGCCAAGAACAAGAAAAAGGGAGTTCACATATTCTGGGTGTGCGCTGTTTCTGATGCGACCTTCGTACGTCATCCGTCCAGCCCCGTCGACAGATCTGAACTGCACTCATGACTGGCCGCAAATTAGAACTTTCATTCAGTACAGCGCTTTCATGTAAGCAGCTTGAATAGCTGCATGTTGTCTTAAATGCCCTCTTCATCACCATTTTGAAGTTCCGACCAGATCTGTCACAGACTTTAGTTACTGGGGGGCAAATTGTGTCCGCGAAGCGATTGCGTCGGGAGCTTTGGCCCATGCACTTGGGATGAAGAAATTGTGAATCTGTACTATCGTTAGACCTCTCAGTTGTGCCTGTGAGTAAACGAGCATTACAAAACGAAAAGCCTCTATGATGGCTGCTTGACATGACGCTATCGCAACGTTTATGCATTGTAACAAGGCCATCGAAGTATGCATGTTCTTGTGCTAATTGTTTGAGTGTATACTGATCACGTTGCATGAGCACTTTTAGAAATGGCTAGAGTGCCCGAACCATGTTTTGTCATTTCATTAAAACACAAATGACAAAAGAAAAGTAGTGTTTTCATAGCACAATCTGCCTAACTCATAGCGATTCCCTCTCATGTCTTTTATCAGCCATAGATGCCCCTTGTTTAACCATTGTGTATGCAGCAGTAATCATCAGGGTTCATGCGGGTCCTTGAAATCCTTGAAAACCCTTGAATCTGAAAAGTTTGTTTTCAAGGCCTTGAAAGCATTCGAACTTTTGCAAATCCTTGAACTTTCCTTTTTTAAAATAAACATTGTGGCACATATCACGGTGTATTATTTGTGATGCCACAAATGTAGCAGGTGGCATATGTAATGAGCCCACCATAAAAGAATCGAGAGCTATCAGTAGCTTCGGCACGGAACCGATACCGGACATTCATGGAAACTCGGAAAAGGCAGGAGCAGAGGGATGATAAACAGAAAAACAATTGTTGCATTGATGAGAAGGTCGAAATGCTTACAAAAAAGAAAAAAAACTTGAACCTGCTGCAAAGGAATTAAAAGCTACAGCTGAACCATATGCAGAAGAGGCAGAGACAATTAGCAACCTGACATGCATCATCAAATCAAACAGTCTTAGGAAGACTGCCAAGACCAAGCAGCAGGAGATAGTGGATACCAATATGAAAATTCGGAAAAAGCAACAAGGCGTTGAGCGATAACATACTTTAGCCACGAAATAACACAAACATGCCTGTTGTCCTTGTGTTTCTTTATTCTTTGTAAGGCATTGCGAGATAACCGTTTCTTAGTTTTTCCTACTTGAATAAAACTCAAAAGTGATTACCTATGCAGCTTTCAGAAACTGATTAGTTGTCTAGAAAGGAAATGTCATCGAAGTCATGTTTTTTATGTCTGCTCAAGAAATGTTACTCTTTTTCGATGAATTCAAGTTATTTCAAGCCTTTATCCTTCCATTTTATTGGGTTTCTAACAGACAATGTGGTCCTTGAATGTTTGCTCAGATAGCCTTGTAAGTCCTTGAAAACCTTTGAATTTTTGTCATGTAAATGCGCATGAACATTGAATCGTTTAAATTGCATTTCCTCCTAGCATTGGCATGTCATGTGTGCTCACATCCACTGATTACAGTTGTACGATATTTTGCGATTAAGCTAGAAAATTTTTGGCAAACATTGAACCTAGAGGAGTTGCTTTAATCTGATAAGAAGGCACCAACAGGCCTCATGTTTCACTCGCAACATTTCACCCAAAAAGAGGGCTTTCACTTAAATGCAGTTTGAGGTCGCAAAAGTGTGCTGAAAAGCAAGTTACCTTCTGTAAGAAGTGGTGCAGATTTGTTTCGAAGTGTGTGTGCCTTAAGCTCTTTCATAGTTTGGCTTCTGTTCAGTAGTTGGGGTGTCAACAATGCTTGCCTACTCTCAGGCAACCCTGGGATGAACCAGTGCTGCCGACAAATGCTTCTTTGCAGACGCTGCAGTGTGCATTTTCTAAATTGGGCATGCCCTTACTGTCGTGAATTGAAAGATGTCCACCTAACCGCAGTAGTGCATCTGGCAACTAATACGCAGCAATGCTGTCTATGAGCACTACTGCTGCAATGTTTATAGCTATATGCATACGCTGCCAGTGTTTATGGCTTTAGGCACGAGTTACACAAGGAGACTCCTGGATATCTTTTTTGCAAATAAGAAAAAGCCTTACTGAAGCTTTCAAGGAACATTAAAAGAGCACACAAGTGCAATGTTGGAAACAGTCTGAACATTGAACAACACAAACTTGCTACAGGTTGAGATAACATACACATAATTCATTTTCTATGTACAGCCGTGGTCACGTCTGTGTAGAGCACGCAAGCAGCCGGTTTTCGCTCTGTGGCGCAAAACCTAGAGGCAGTATCGTGCTCTAATGTGGTCAGTCTCTCAACTAGGACACGAATGCTCCTGATACACCACCTCAGAGCCTGAAACTGTCTCAAGGTGTCACGCCGCTGGAGCAAAAACTGGCTGCTCACAAGGCTCTACACAGACGTGGCTGCGGCTGTACACCTGAGCATTTCTTCTCTTATATACAAAGAAATTAATCACATCTCTTAGCACTAGTGTTTAGAAGAGGTTTAGGCTTGGCTGTGCTTACACTAACACTGCATGTCCTTAGTTTTATGCCGACTCAAAACGTTTATCACCTTGGTTATTACATGTAAGCAGCATTTTAGCGGCTACATTTCTGAGACGGTTCTTTCCTTTGAATTTATTGTCTTTCCTAGCATTTCAATGTTCCATACAGTCAGTACGGGCCATAAAATTTGCCTCGCAGCAAATAGCTAGTGTAAATGGGAAAAAGATACCTAGTGGCTGCAAGGCCTGGCAGTACATCATTAAATAATGTGCTTGGTGAGAACAAGAAAAAAATCTACTCTTATCAAAAGTAATTAGTCTTGAACTTCGAGAAACTATTCAGCACATAAATGCCTGTATTAACAAAATTACTGGGCTTTACACTAAAACAGAAATGTAGTAACACCTTTTAAGCAATTATTAGACTTAACTGTATAAAAAAAGTTTCGCAAGGTTAACATGGCAGCAGAAAGCACAAGACCAGGTTGATTGGCGGATCATGGGAGAGGCCTTTGACCTGCAGTGGGTGAAGTCAGGCTGACGACGATGACTAACATGCAGTGTACATTTTAATTCCTAATGCTGCAAACCACTGAAAAAGCTGTTCGGAAGGGTTACCTGTTACATGCCTCGGCACAGCAGTGTTCCAGCATTTGTAATCACTACTCCATTGACATACCTATTGGTCGTGAAATATTTCACCTTTTTGTGCGATGCAGTTCGGAGAGAAATCTGGCACTTGCTGGGCACCAACAGACGGTGCCCTGAAGCCGCATGCATGAGTGCAAAAAATGCAAAAACAGATTGTACTATCATACACAGATCATTGTGCATCAGTCTTGCAAGAGATCCATCAACAGCCACTATCTTTACTTGTACTTAAGTGACTTAGCGTCGAGAAAAGAGGTATGGAGCTCCCTTTGTCGAGTTTTTATACTGTTCCTGTTGAACTGCACACTCTACATCTCGTTATTCTAAATCAAGTCCCCCTGCTAAAGGACATAGTTAAATAAGGTTGGCAATGAAGAGCTTTAAAAACAGCAAGAGGTATTTATATTTCTGAAGCAGGACGCTTTACTCCCGATTATTGCATGAACTATAAAGTAATAATTGTGCAGACACAGCCTAACCATCAAGTAAACAATGGTGCACACACGCATTAGTCATTGCGAGCATGCTCATGGGCAAGTACTTTTGTTTGGAAAGTATTTGCACTGGATGTCACTGAGCTGTCTTTCATGTCAAACTCAAATACAGCAAAACCATCTTTCTATGCATTTGAAATGTATGCAAATGTAATACTATAAGCAAGAGGTGCACTGCATGTATCGTGCTAACAAAATGTTAAATGGGCCGCAAAATAAAATGTGAACCTATGCGAGATTGATAAGATCACACTTTTGTTGTATTGCATGGCGGGATATATTTACGCTTATGTGATGCAGGTTTTCTCTTGACTACTCACCTGCTAATGCATAAACATACCTGCCAAGTCTCTCAGATATTCCTGGGAGATTTCCCGATGTTCAACCAGTTCTTACGTTTGTACGGTTGTCTGGAAAATCTCCCGGAAATCGAAATTTCGGCGCGTGATTTGGCCGAATCGATAAAAATGCTGCCCAATCCGATCCAAGCTTTTTTGCGAACCCATCGCTTTTTTTGTAAACGAATTTAGGAAACGTGCATCTAATCGTGCAGTAGAATTTCAATGATGCGATACCGGCTGATACAAATTTGTGAAATTCTGCAGCCAAATTATACTACGTCTATTGGGCCAAAATTCGGATGTTCTGAGCCCTTCTCTTCGTTGCAGCGGGTCGTGTGAAAATTAGCACCGAAAGAGTCGAACCAAGGCTGATGAGACCATGAACGCTTCGCAAGGACGCGTGGGCTGGCGCACGCACTGTCAGAACTGTGGTTATCATTTTTTACTATCACTGTGGACGAAACTGAGGTCGCTCTTGACATGATCATGTGTGGCGACAACGTAACTGACAGAACTCCGAAAGTACACGTGCATCCAGCGCTCGACCACTCAAAGCGACGTCGCTTTCCATAGACGCTGCGGACAAAATCGCGGCAGATGCGATCATAGCAAAAACGACATAGTTTGAAGGCACGAGCTCAGTCAGCGCACGCGGATTGAAAACGAAACTACCGTTTTCTCCAACAGCCAGGCGTGACTCTACGGTCGTGGCGACGCAATTACTAGCCGAGAGCACGTGGTTAGCGCAGTGGTAGAGGCGATAAAGATGTCAAAAAAGCTAAAAGCGTTATGAAGTTCCTTTACAAAGAATATAGTTATGTTCCTAACTATCTGCGAACTTTGGTATTCGGTTTTCAGTTGGCCTTGAGCAAAGCTTCAACCTACGCTTTCCCTGCAGCCGGCTGCGCCGTCACAATCATTCATGTGTCCCAGGTAGGCATACGAGAGTTATTTTGACAGAAATAGATTTCGCTAGTCGTTTTGATGACTCTAAATCTTAAGAGGTACACGTATTTTTGCCCCCCTTCGAGACTTGCACTTTATACTGTAATTAGAAAAACCCCACTCTCGGGTGTTCGGCTACTCTAAGCCATTATAGGACTTCACGCAAAGCTGATGTTTACTGCCCCCCCCCCCCCATTGCGGAAATTTCCCGCATTCAGAATCTTTGAACTTGGCAGGTATGCATAAATTTGCAAAGAATTTGATCTGAATTGCAAATGTAAATGAACCAACCTAAATCGAGTTATATTCTGTTAATATTAGCAACTAAGCTTCAGCAAAGACAGTATGATACTCTTTAATGCAAGATCTTTAAATTGGATTTCACTGTACCTGTTGTATGAACCAACAACAACAAAAACATTCCACTATGTCTTGTTCCTTATTTTATATTTTGTCTTGAAAAAAAAAAAGAGAGTGTTATTAAAAGAATATTTATTAAAACTTTCTAAAACCTCCTCTTTTTTTTCTAATTCTTCACTTGCTTGTGATGATGCACCAAATAAACACTGTCAAGAGCCGTGGGGAACTGTCTCGCTGCTATGGCTCCATCACTGACACCTCTTGGCCTATAGCATAGGAGACAGCTCCTGAAATCGCTTGGATGCAAAGGACTTATCACTGGGTACATATTGACTACAGTGTTTAATTGGCAGCTTTGATTGAAGTGCACGGATGTTTGGAACAAGAATCCTGTTCTCAGGGGTGGAACAGGGTACATGGGTTCGGGAGCAGTCCTGGGAGCAGGCTAAAGTACTTTTTAATGCGATAGCGTTAGAAAGCTCGTTTCGCAGAAATTCCGGCGTCATCATGAACAAGAATCATCTTGTGCGTGACCGAAAAATCGTGAAAGATGCAAATAAAATAAATAACAATTCGAGTCCGAGTGAGGATCGAACTAGTGTCGTTTGTGTGGCAAGCGGGTGTTCTATCACACAGCCATGCGTCTGCTTGCGAATACAGTTAAAATAACTTGCTCTGCTTGGAAATGCACCAAAAGTAACTTTCATGCTTTACAAACACACATGTCCTGTATACATGCTTCACAATAGAACATCAAATATTGCAGTAATGCGTAGTACAAGTGCACTTTGCCATCGGGCGTCGGAACATGTGATTATCATAATGACTTCATGGTTTAAAGCTGGTCACCCACTACAAAAGGTACACAAATTACTGTGCCTATTCCCTTAAGGTTACGTAATGGGTGCATAGCAACTTCGAAAAGATTTCATGCACTAAGTGTTTGAAGTACACGATAGAGACATGATATCACTATGCGCGTTCAACTCCTAAAGGAAGAACTTAAGGATCCCCTAATTTTGTAGTAGGCTTACCATCATCATTTTTTGCTTTTGAGAACACTGCCATCAAGTTGTAAATAAACTCACAGTAATGATATACAAAGTAATGATGGCACTTGGATCCGATATCTCGTAACTATACAAAATGCTGGTGTAAGAGAATACTGCCACAACAGAGAAAGATGCTCTTTTTGCAAAGTCTCTTTGCTTTGAGAGCACAGCAATTAATTAGAAGTGTTTACGAGGCATACGCACTGATGCCTGCCGGGCTAGGGTGTGTGCCAGTGATTGCGACTGAACCCTTACAATCAGCTGCTGCTCGAGCAATCACTGCCTTGACAAAACCGAAACTATAACTATTTCGAATTAAACTGAAAACACAATGTTTCGCCAACGTTTTCGGGCACGGGACATGATGACCGTCACACCTCGTGGCTAAATTCGTGCTGATAAGCAAGTTTGGCGCAACAGAGGTTGTTGGCGCAAATGATTCAGCTCTTCCACCACAGTGTTCTAATCACTTGTCAGCATAGACTAACAGCCTAATGAAACAGAACATCAAGACACCAGATTAAAAGAATTTTCTAGAATTTGGAGTAAAGGACGAGAAATTTCCCACATGATCCACAAATAAAATCACCGGGCAGCCACAGCTAAATGACGTTTCAAGGCTTCACCAATTCCAGCACGTCTTGGATCACTCATTCTTTGTGTTTGACGTACACTCACATCTTATGGCTCGAAAAAAAGAGAGCTGTGAAGTTAAAAACAGAATATTTATTAAAAATTGCTGAAACTTCTTATTCGCCCAGTCATTCTTCGCTTGCTTGCTATGGATGTACAAAATAAATAGTCAAATGCAGCAGTGCACTGGTTTGCTGCTATGACTCCATCATTGATTCCTCTTGAGCTAAAGCATGGAAAGAAAATACCTGGAATCATTTGTACGCAAGAGATGCAATAGAGCTAATCAGAAGCATTTCCTATGGCCATGGATCAGTAACCCATCACTGACAAGATTAACTTTCATGCAACTTTGATATAAGAAGCATCAAATTAGACACACCAAAACAGGCATGACGTTGCATGAGCACATAACGAACATGAACAGAAGGTTGCAACGTGAATCTTGTGACATGCATGTCGTGTAAGCCATGGTTCACATGAAACTACCTATGCACACCAAAACTCTATGTACACCAAAATTGGCAAGCTGTGATCTATTTGTGTAAGGGATATTAATGACATATCATAACACCAAAATCATGCAATGACTGTCATGACACAATATTAATGCTACAGAGACCACTTCATTAAAATAGTATTCGATATGTTTCAAGAAATGAGCTAGGAAATCATCAAAACTAAGAGAAATGAAATTTTTGCTAGCTGACTTTATAATTACTTTTTTCTGGTTGGAGACATCTTCAAATGACTAGACAGCAATTACAACAGTAACTAAATTAAATTATACTTTCTAACTTTTGATTAGTGAAAACAGGCATTCGGGTCAAATGAAAGAATGGTTGTCTATCTTGAAAAGAGGCCAATGCAGCTTTGACATTTTAGAAAGCAGCTTCTGGTGATTAAAGTTGGGCAATGATATTCCATTAACTTCACCTGGCGAAACTGAAGCTACGATGAGCGAAACTAGCAGAGGACCAGAATGACGCCAAAGTTCGCGACAGTGATTGCACTTGTGTTAGTTTTGCTCTTGCTAACGCATGTGCACCATCTGTTGCTCTAATCGCAAGCCAAACCAGCACCATGATGAAATAAAGTTCACCGATAGTCAGTACAACAACGATGACTCATTCTAGGCATTTTGGAAGAGTATGGCAATTGCGCTTTTCTGAGTTCCAGTATCGATCTCGGCGTCAGCAAAGTTCGTCAGATTTCATCGCTTGGGAGTAATTGCCAGTAGCTGCCTTTGTGAAATCTGAAAGCGGCAACAGGTTCTTAGAAGGAAGGGCTGAAAATTTCCCATTAATAATCACCTTTCCAGCTGCATTTCGACCATGGCCAAGTACTTGAGAGAATTTGATAATGAATTTTCCTAATCTAAGACACTTACAATAAAGAAAATATTCCATTTGCATTTGAAATCACACATATTCATGTATCCTTAGTAAATGCGTTTTGACTATTCAGTGCGACTGCCACAACTACATCCACTGCCACGTTCATCAGCAAGCCTCTGTGACTCGTTTCATTATATGTTGCTGTGAGTAGTCTGCTTGTACAGAGTAACCGTCTGCCTCGGTGGATCAGTGGCTACGATGCTCGGCTGCTGACCCGAAGATTGCGGGTTCAATTCCGGCCATGGCGGCCGCATTTTGATAGAGGCGAAATTGTAGAGGCCTCTGTACTAAGCGATTGTGGGCGCATATTAAAAAGCACCAGATGATCAAACTTTTCGAAGCCTTCCACTATGGCGTCTTTCATAATCACATCATAATTTTGGGATGTAAAACCCCACATATTATATTATTATACCGTAATTACTCGCGTAATGAACCCACTCACATAATGAACTCATCCCCCACTTCATGAAAACAAAAGAAACTTTTTTGTAATGTATCTGTTCATTTTATTTCGATATGATAGGCGGTGCCACTGATGATAGAAACTATGTTAAATCAAGCCATTATTTCACAAAATAACAATGCTATAAAAGTCAAAACATAGATTTGCAACCATGCCAAACAATTGCGAGCAGCATGAGCGCGGATGTCAATCAAAACTTGAAAGTTGCGCCTTTTACGGCAAAGCGCCATCTGTCGAATGCAGGAGAAAACTCTTTGCTGATAGCGTCACACAAGCACAGTGGCACAAAAACAAAAGCGCATGGCCTTCAAACTGGCGTGCGCACAGCGTAGAAACATGCCCCGTGCTCGCTATCTCGAAAGCTATGCAAAGCACAACCGCAGTCACCGCGCTGACGGGGCGTTGTGCACCCGCAACGCTGCGTTTTAAAGACGATAGTCTTTCTTGGGAACCTTCTACGCAAAAATTTTGGTCTGTCTGTCTGTACATTTCTGTTTGTCCACCCTTAACGGTAACCTAAAAGGCGTCAAACGATTCCCCAAACGGCCGATCCAATCCGCAGCACCCACCAATATTGCCAATATTGCTTAAGGTTCAGCTCAAGGTTCAGCGATTGTTAATTAAACAGCAATTATTGTGCATATCTGAAACGCCATAACACGTCAATATTATTTATGTGTATTTTTTACAAGAAAAGGCATACATAAGTAATTTTAAGGATGGTAACCTTATAACGCTGCGCTGACCATGCAACGCTCGCATGAAATGGCAAGCATTTCCAACGCTTTGCTAATACGAGACGGTGGTGGCACCTACCCGTCACCTTGTGTTCTACACCTTATCACCTCAGAGACGGGCACGCAATGCGCGCGGGGTTTTCCAGGATAACTGCCAGATAGCGCTCATGTCTCACACGTGATAGAGTTACTCTAAACGCAAATGCTACCTTTTAAGGTAGCATATAGAAAAACTAATGTGTGAGACATGAGTGCTATCAGTTCAGTTCAGACTGGCACGGTGCTTGGACATGTTTTTTTAGTGCTCCCGATCGACTGCGCAGATGTTTCGAGCTTGCCTTTATAAATAATAAGGCAGCAGTTAAAACCTTTGTAGCACTTATTACATTGTACGGCTTTTTCGGGGGTCAGTCACCAGGTATTTACTAGTATGTGTGTGTGGGTGTTCAGGCAATGTGAGACAATGTGAGGCAATGTGAGGCAAAGTGCTGCACTAGCGGAGGTGAACAAAGGAGCGGTTGACGGAGAGGACAGTAGGGCACCGGCAACCAGAACGGCAGAGAAGAAAAAGCAAGCAAGTTTGGAAAAAACAGGTTCAGCCGGTTCAATGGTCACAAGACCCAGCTTCAGCGAAGTAGTGGTGGGGCTGGGAGTGGACAAAGCAGTCTGCGTTACAGGTGCAAGGACGCTCCAGCTCAAAAGCCATAGCATGTGATAATCACCGGGGAGTCGAATTTAAATCGATGCGCAGAAGCAATCAAAGAGAGCGCAAAAGGTGACAAGAGGGTTGCTGTAGAGACGTTCCCAGGACGCAAGCTAGAAGCAGTCATGAGGCAAGCGAGCGCAAACTTCAAAACTACAGCTGATGGACGAAACCTCATGATAATTTCAGGCGGTTTAAACGATGTCTTAAATGAAGATGGACTAGCGACCAAACTGGTGAAAGGGGTCGACGACATACACGCCACTTCTTCTCAGGTACAGGTAGTGCACGATACCGGAGGTACCGGTGCGTGACGACAACTTGCAAAGAGCGGTTGGCAACGCAAACCAAGAAATATGACAGATGAGTCGAGAGAAAGGCTTTAAGGTGGTGGAAATAAACAGAGAGGTGCATACGGTGGGGTGTTTTCAACGAGACAGAATTCACTTCGATGGGCAGCTAGGTCATAAGGTGTGTTGACCAGACGTAGCCACGAGGGCCGAGCCAATTCAGACGTAGGGTAAAATAACATGCAGGATGGCAAGAACAGGCTGAAGTGGGAGGAGATAGAAGAACAGCTAAGGGAGGAGAGGCCGATGGTATACGGTTTTGTAGAAACACATCTTAGGAACATGGAACAACCTCCTAACGATCCGGACTACGCGCGGGAATATTGTAATAGAACAGAAGGCAGCAGAAAGGAGGTGGTATTGGGGCATACATTCATAAATGTACAGACTGGCAAAGGGTCAAGCATGAGTGCAAGGAATATTTATGGCTAAATGGGAAAGTGGCAGGGCAAATAACACTCCTTGGTTTGGTGTACTTGTGAACGGGAGCAAATGCCAGAGAGGAAAACCAGGATATGATAGAGTGTATATCAAAGGACATTCAGGAATTAAGAGAGTGCGAGATAATTATACTAAGAGATATGTATGCGCACATAAAAGATATAGAAGAGTATACCGACCCAAAAGGCAAAATGATCATGGATATGTGTGAAAGACATGATTTGATCATTTGCAACAGTACCGAGAAGTGTGAAGGGCAAATAACATGGGAGTTAGGAAGGCTGCAGTCGACTATAGATTCCGCACTGATGTCACATAGGATGTATGATAGGCTCAGGGGAATGCACATAGATGAATGTGGCTCCAGAAGTCTGGGTAGTTATCACAAACGTATCAAGCTATGTTTTGGAAGAGCAGTGAAAATGGGAAGGAGACAAGATGAGCAACTACAGGAAAATTTTTATTCAGAAAGGCAAATAGAAATAGCTACTAAACAAATTGAGAAAGAAATCACTGAGGATAATAAAACAGTGTGGACATACAAGAATATAATTAGACTGTTTGAGCTAGATCTTGCTAAGGCACGTGACAAGTCACCACAGAAAAGAAGACACAAACCCAAAAGTTGGTGGGATGAGGAAGTTAAGAGTGCGATAGCAAAACGTCAGGAAGCCTCTAGGGAACGCAGACATGCCAAGCAGCGGGGCAAACCAACAGATGATGTTTAAAGAAACTGGGACATCTTTCTAAGCTGTAGAAGGGAAGCATCCCTTCTGACCAATGAAAATATTAGAAGATAGGGGGCTCAGTGACTGGCAGAAGTACATAAAAAGAATAGAAAGGCAGCTGCGAAATTTTGGAACCATTAAAACGCTCTAAGAAATGATACGAGCCTAGAGCAGAGGTTTATAACTACAGCTCAAGGTGCTAGGCTAGAAGGGGAAGAAGCTATTGAATATATAAGAACAAGGGTGACAGAAGCATTTAAACAAAGAAGTGCCTTATGCACCACAATAGACAAGGATGAATCAAGTGGAACAATGGCTCCATTTTCACGAGAGTGGGATAGGGCTGAAAAGAGGGTTCCTAGTAGTACATCAACAGGCCCAGATGGCATTACAATTATGCTGATAAAGACATTGGGTTCGAAGTCTAAGCAGACTTTGAGAGAGGCAGACAGCAAAACAATAATTGATGGTAAAGTCCCCGATGGAAAGAAACTTAGCAGGATGAGCATGATCTATAAAGGAAAGAGGGACAAAGCTGACATAAACAACCACCGTCCTATAACAGTGACATCAGTGGTCTACAGGCTGGCGATGCAGATTATAAAGGAAAGACTGCAGGCATGGATGGAGAATGAGGGGGTGCTGGGGGAACTGCAGAATGGGTTTCGGAAACACAGGAAGTTGGAAGAGAATCTGTTCTCACAGACGCAGCGCATCGAAATAGCAGAAAAGGAACACAGGCCCCAGTGGCTAGCATTTTTGGATATCAAGGGAGCGTACGATAGCGTGGTTCAAGAGGAATTGTAGGGAATACTGGACACACTAGGCGTGGAAGATGTAGTCACTAATCTTTTAAAAGATATCTATAAAGGTAACAAGGTAGTTATAAAGTGGGAAAAACAGGTATCCAAGCCTACAGAGCTAAAACGGGGGCTTAGGCAGGGGTGTCCTCTGTCACCGTTGTTATTCATGATGTACCTGCAAAGAATAGAGGCCAAATTAGAGGGAAGTGGACTGGGCTTCAACCTCTATTTCGTCAAACAAGGAAAACTCATTGAACAGGCACTACCAGCATTGATGTACGCAGATGATATAGTGCTAATGGCCGACAACAAGGAATATTTGCAGAGATTGATGGACATCTGCGGTAATTCAGTAAGAAAAAATCAGCAGTCATGATTTTGAATGATAATGAAGGTAGTGGGTTTAGAATACAGGAGGTCACGCTAGAGTTAACAGATAAATACAAATATCTGGGCGTATGGATAAGCAATGGGACCGAGTACCTAAGGGAACACAAAATATACTTGATGACTAAAGGTAACAGGAATGCAGCAGTGATGAAAAATAGGGCACTGTGGAATTACAATATGTATGATGTTGCGAGAGGAATATGGAAAGAGGCCATGACGTTCGGCAATGCGGTCTTGTGCATGAGATCAGAAGTTGAAGCAAGATTAGAAATTAAGCAACGTGCAATAGGTAGGCTTGCCTTAGGAGCTCACGGGAATACACCAAATCAGGGAATACAAGGTGATATGGGATGGACATCATTTGAGGGCAGGGAAGCTAGCAGCAAGATAAAATTTCAGCAGCGATAGAGAGAAATGGGGGAGGAGCGTTGGGCTAGGAAGGTTTTCAGCTACTTGTACATGAAGAATGTCAATACAAAATGGAGGAAGCGAACCAGAAGATTGACGGGTAAATACTTAGAAAACAGCAGGGGGCCAAACCAAAAAGAATTATCAGTTAAGAAGAAGGTGAAGGAAGCTGAGGCCAATATGTGGAGAATTGGCATGATTAAGAAGTCCGAACTAGAGGTCTATCGAACTTTTAAGCAGGAAATTTTCAAGGAAAAGATCTATGATAATACTTGGGAAAAGATCTATGATAATACTTCCCTACTGTTTTGAGGCCAGGACGGGAGTATTGCGAACGAAGATATATCGGGCCAAATACGAAGGGGTAGACACGGTATGCAGTGCGCGTGGAGAGGAGGAGGAAACTGCCTAACACTTGATAATGTTCTGTAAAGGGCTTCACGCTATAGTTCAGGATGATGGTGCAGAGTTCTTCAAAGCACTGGAGTTTAAGGACAGGGAGGGCAAAATAGACTTTAAGCGGGTAGAATTAACTAGAAGGAGGTTATCGGATGGGTGGCTAAAGCCAAGGCACGAGTGAAAAATAAACCCTTCACTGCAAAGTACCAGTCCTCAACCACACTATTTAAAGAAAAAAAAAGAAATCTAGTTTTTGGTTCGCTAAGTGTTACGGCTCGGTGGCATTAGCCACCGCTCGATCTAAAGGGTACAGCCATATCAATCCATCTATCCATGACATGACTTGATGCGCTCATTCGCCTCCGTTGCACGCTCGAGGCACTCTAACGCAGCGCCTCCAGAATACTACTATTCACTGATTTTCTTGCGCAGAACACCAAATAAACGTTTTGTTCACTCTCTCCAGACGCAAGACTATCGTCTTTTGATGACATTTGCAGTGTAACATGCAGATACGGGGCCAATTTTTTGTTGTCATGTTGGTTGTTGTGAACTTAGTTGGGACACCTGTGGCGCAGGGCCCGTTCGGCTGGTACACTAGCTGCACGACTGGTTACAAACAGCATGCAGTGGAGCATTGGAATTGAGCAGCTGGAAGACACTTTGGCGTCAATCCGTGCCCTTTCGTTACAGGAGGAAAAAAAAAAAGCTTTGGACTACAAAAAGATTTGTTGCGCATTTCAAGGGCCCAAACAAGCAAAGCCGTCACGTAAAATTTTCGCTATTGTAACTCCTGTGATTTTTTTTTTCTCCCGCGTAATGAACCCTCCCCCCCAAACTGAAATGAATTTTTCTAAAAAAAAAAGAGGTTTACATGAGTAAATACATTATATATGCACAGTCGAACCGTTATTATACGTCCCCTAATCTTGCAACGACCCACATTTTACAATGAATCGGCTTGGTCTCGGCAAAACCTCCATAGTAAAAAAAAAAAAAGCAGTTAAAAAACCACGTATATACGATGCAATTTCACACCGAACCCACGTCATGAGACTCCCTGGCACCGTCTGAGGAAAAAAAAAAAAGACCCATTTTTGGTTACTCTGATTGAATGCAAAAGCTTTGTGGTTCGAAAAATAAAAATGTGCCTGAGTGTAATCAGCTTTTTTTTCACATGAACATTAATGTAGTACCGCTATGGCGATGATTAGGAAAAAAAAGAGAGAGTGAGGCAGGTATAATTTGCCTTGTAAGAGTAGAAAAACTTACTCTCCTGGCAGCGCTTATTCTACTGTTGTGTCAGCAGCCTTGTGTGTTGTATAGGCAACCCTGGTGCATGAGCACACACTGTTGGCAGCTGTGACTGTGTCTCCTCCTGGCTCTGGGTGAGCATAACTGCCCTGCAGTTGCTTGGCGTACATACTATATACCATGTAACAGTTGCCAAGTGGTAATTACGCATCTCACTCGATGTTCCGCGAGTGGGAAAGAAACCTATGTGACAGTTTTTTTGCTTGAAAATCACTTCTCGATATGCTTTGGTCGCATGCATGTTCCAAGGCTGCTACTCCGACAAGTTCGATCAACACGATTTTGACCAAGTTAGTTGAAAAAGCTCGTCTTTCAGGTCTGGATATTTGCCTGTTTCCGATCTGTGGAAACATTTCCTGGACAACGTGCAGCTGAAAACCTCCTTTCTTTGTTAGTGCTGCACACAAATTTAGGCCTTGAGCTTGCAAAAAATGACGTGATGCAGCTATGTTCAGCACGAAATATAACCTTACCTTCATGTAAGCCTTCATAATTAAGATGCCACATTTGCACTTCGCTACAAACAAATACAACACAGACAAGTCACAGTGACAAACGTGATCACCCTATGCAAACTCGCACGAAAGTTTGCCCAGTCACTACAAGGCGATAGCAATGACACTGTATCTGACTGTACTGATGGCAGGCTGTTGCCAAACGTGGTTTCGATTTTACTTTTATGCCAGGCGATTTCCTGACTCGTCTAGTAGGAAAGAACTTGTATAATAAATTCAGCCTTTTTTTTTTTTTTGCGAGAATAAAGATTTGCCTACATTTTTTCAATTAAATGCATTGGTGTCATTTTTAAAAATAATGTGATGCAGATTCCTTGGAGAAGGGCAGATTCATGCTGTAGTGTTTTCCCAGTGGTCTTTACTCATTTTTTGAGCAAGCATTAGCGTCATTGCCTATATTCCATCGCTATTTTTATTATAGGATGCTAGGATTTAGACAGATTCACATGGCCCTCTCAAAGTCGTATAATCAGGGTTCTACAATATACTGACTGTTACGAAAGCACATGCAAGTGTTGGTGAGGAAAGCGCTGCCTCACATACGGCGCAGTGCTGCAGGTGGCTACGCATTAAGCTGTATGACCTTTGAATGAAACCAGTCCCATCTTTCTCACACTGCCAGCTTACCTTTTTTCTCGGCACTGGTCAACATTTCCTCCAGGCAGTCATCCATGTTGTCATCAAAGTCCTCCAAACTTCTCTCACTCTTCTGGGAGTACACCACCGCTTTCTGCGTCTCAACATTTCTCAAGGAACCTGCAGGAAGAAATAAGAAATGAGAACCTTTAGTCCATGCTTTGAAGGTTGCTGGCTTGCAAAATTTTGAAGACACCCGATACTCATCACCGATGTGACTGTTACGCAAGTGTGGTGTGGTGTGCTGGATGATTCAGAGCAGTCAAAGATGAAGATAACCCGCAGCGCGAGATTTCCGTGACAGTGCCAGGCATCGAAGCATTAAAAGACAATGAAGATGAGAGCCCATCACTGAGAACTGCTATGTCCGTGAAAGTGAGTGAGAAAAATAAAAGCGAGAGAGCAGACAAATCGATGAAGAAAAGAAGGTGGCCAATTTGAAAGGATATGGCGTGCACACAAACACGGACACTAGAAGAAAGACGCAAATGATGCAGGCACTGGTTTGACTCCTTCCCGTGTCCGTGTTTGCAGACACCATGTGATGACTGTGTGTAGAATTGTCCATGAAGAAGGGGTGAACGAATTCCACTCGTTCTTGTTTGTTGACTGTGCAGTGTCTGTTGTCACCCAAGCTACAAATACCAAAATGGTCAACACTGTCTTTGGTGGTCTCGACAAAAAGCCGGTAGACGAACAGCTACGTGAAATACCAACCATGGCCCAGACTTGAAAATATCTCCACCAGCTGCCGAACAAAGCACGGGCCATGACCAGGAAGTTTAGCGATGCTTGGGCAAATTAAAGATAGTTGAAATTGGAATTCCTCACACCCTAGTTTATTCAAAACTCAACATAAAGAACATGAATAAAACAAAATATTGAGTATAATTAAGTAAATTAAAAATACAGTTAAACCTGCTTATAACAAACCTCCATATAACGAATTCCTCGATATAACAAAGTCTATCTATTCCCCACCATTGTTCCTTAGATTGATTGATAAGTGGGGTTGAATGTTCCAAAACCACCATATGATTATGAGAGACGCCATAGAGGAGGGCTCCGGAAATTTCGACCACCTGGGGTTCTTTAACGTGCACGCAAATCTGAGCAGACGGGCCTTTAACATTTCCGCCTCCATCGGATATTCAGCCACCGCAGTAGCTCCATAGAAGCACATGTATTTGTGACCTCAATGTAACAAAGTAACAACGGGAGACAACCTTGTTATAATGAACTTTCCCCACGGACAATCTAGGAATTCTGCTCCGCATTTCGTTACGAGCATGCATCTTCCACGACTGTCCCGCTGACGACGAAACGCGAAGTGGCGGGCACGGCGCACCAGGTGAGAGCAAGTGCTCGTTATTGCGTGTGGGTGAATGCGAGGCGGGCAGGCGGGCGGGCCTGCACCTTACAACCACCACTAACAGCACCACCAACACCACCCTGGCAGGCATTGCTGCCATTCCCGCCGCCGCGGGTGCATGCGCGAGTGTGCCCCCCCCCCCCCCTACTCCAAACTAAAATAGTAAAGAAAGAAAGAAAAAAAAACTACTCTTGCGACTTGGCAGTGTCACGCTTTAGTTAGCGGTCACATATGTGGGGCCGTGCTGTATATGGAGGGCGCTTTAGCGAATATTTTTCCGCGGTGTCTGTGCCACTGGCTCTTCGCTTTCAACGCCTTGCGTGCGTGCATAGTTTCACTGCGCGTTCATGGTGTGGCCCCTGACGATGTTCAGTTTTGCTTTTTTTTTATTACCATAGCGTTTACGCGGAGAACCCTGGCTGGTTTATTGCCGTCGCCGCCGCAGCCGTCATTCACGGTACATGTACATCCAATATGAAAACTCAAGAAAGAAAAAAAAAAGGATGCCCGTGCACGGCACCCAGCTTGTCATGATGCGGCGACATGCGCTTATCTCCCACGCATACTTTGCCCGCAAATAGAGGGGAGCGGGGGAGGGTAGAAGCCTGTGTGTGCGTGCGCTTATCCTTCGGTGGCGAAAATAGCATCTTCGACTTTGACCGAAACGATTGCTTTTAGTCGCCGGGCGCACAGATTACTTTGCTCGCTGGATAGGTGCCGTTTGCGAAAAGAGTGCGCTTTTAAAAAACGGCAAAGTAACAACTGGGGCACTCATATCTGTACCTGTGATTACATTTCGTGCCTCGTTTTTGTTTAAACAGCGCTTTAAGTGTCGAGCAGTAAACGTTGTTAGCTTGCTCTCGTACTGCGAATCGTTTTCAGCGTCAATTGCACGTCGCATTGCACGTTTCAATCTGCTTGCCCTTGTTAGCGTTAAATTCAAAGTTGTTGCTATTGCAGTCATTAATTGCTTTGCCTTTGCGACAAAACTGACTTTTCTTAATTTCAGACAACCGCGTCATCGTCACCGTGGGGATGTCAGATGAGGCGTTCATGGAAACACTCAGAGACCACGGTGACGACGGCTCTTCGGAAATGGACTCGCCATGCCGCGAGTTCGCAGGCTGGTAGATTTCACAAATTAGCTGATTTGTTCTGGCAACACGACGGCGCGTTGAATGCAATACGATGAACACGATAGCAAAGAATTGTAATGGTATATGAAGTAAGGCTGCAGCCAACTCTTTTGGATCACTTATCGCGGAACTCCTATAAAGCGATGGTGTGAGCAAATACGGCTGCTCCAGGGAGAAGTGCTTTTTTCCCACAGTCCCCTCACGTCGAAACTGCACTGATACTCGCCGAGATACCAAGTGTGCCAGCGGCTGTGACCGCCCTTAAAATCCAAGTTCATTAATGCTACTTGATCGATTCCCCTGCCCCCCTGCCCTGCCTGTGTTGTATCATGCTTAAGGCCCCTAGCTTTCCGCGATCCCGCAATTCTGCAAAAAATCACGGAATTTACGTTTTTCCGCGAAAATATAAAATACAGGTCGATTCCGCGAAAAATCACGGAATTATGTTTTTTTCTTCGCGCGAATGCGAAAAGTCATTAGTTTGTTTGCAATACCAGCTAACAGGTTTTCGGGCGCGCAATAAAGAATCGACAACGCTGTAGCGTGTGAAATAACTTGTTTTTGGTATGAGCTTTGATTGAAGGCGATTTGAAGGCCGTTCCGGTTTCGTACTCGATGGAAACGCGGAGGCAATCTCTTCGTACTCTTTTTTTTCCACAAAAGAAAAAAATGTTAGCATTAGATGTCGGCGAATCAATGTGCTCGTATACTTTATTAGTTAATAGAAAAATGATTCATGTTGCTTTATCGTCTTTTAGTAAAAAGAAAAATTTAAGCCGCCACTGATAACAAGGCTTAACAGTAGCCGTAAGTAGCCGTAGTCACCTATCGATCCAACGTACTCGCTTTTGCAACTCGACGTGTGTCGTGTGCCTTGTTTTCGTTTGCTTTGGTCGTTCTAGCCACCCTAGCTCTGGTTGAAGATCGATGAGTGAATAGACATGGCGCCTTCAAGGTCACATTTAAGTAAAAAGACTGCCAGAGAACGCGCTCGCGAATACAAGCACGGCGAGTTTTATGAAGATGGAGGTGTGCTTTTTTGCCGGGCTTGCGCAAGAGAAGTTGACAGTCGCCGTAGATCAACTATTGACGAGCACATCGAAAGCAATCGTCATTGCAAGAATGTCGGAACAAGGAACTCCTCTAAGCGAAAAAGCGGCGAATAACCATCGGAAGATGGAGCCGGAGGTTCAGGAGCGCCGAGGAAGCAAAGTACACTGAAAACGCTGGAATCTGCAATCACGGCTAGTGAAGTGAAGAACGATGTTGTGCTCAAGTTCTTGGATGCATTGATATCCGCAAATATTATCCTTGAGAAGGTGGACAATCCGAAACTGAGAACGCTTCTGCAGACACACGTTCGGAATGGCAGATCGGTGCCTGGATCTGATGCGCTCTGCCGACGACTTCCAGAATTGTTCGAGAAGCACGAGGCAAATTTGATAACTATGTTTCAAGGCAACACAGTTTCTGTAATTATAGACGAAACCACCGACAACCGATCAATATCGGTTGTGAATGTGTTATTCGTTCAGTCGGCCAGAACGGCGAATGCTGCACTAGAACCTGTACTCGTGGAAGTGAAATTCGTGGATGAAGTGAACTCATCCGTCATTGGACGCATCGTGACAAGAACACTCACAAGGTGTGGAGTTGAATTTGAGGATGTATCGGGCTTTCTTAGCGATAACACCACTTACATGGTGAAGCCCTTTAAGGAGTGCATAAAGCCCCTTTGTGAAGGTGCTGTTCACATTACGTGTGTAGCCCATACAGTGAACATTGTTGGCAGCACACTGCAGGCATCTTCTCCCTTAGTGAACAAGTTTGTCGCTTGTATGAAGAAGGCCTTCCGCCTGTCGAGTAGAAAAAGAGCTTTTTACAAATTGCATCTGCAAGAGTGCGGAGTTCAGTGTGCCAAAGCACCGCCAGCACCTGTCTAAATCGGGTGGAATTTACGGATTGAGGCTGTGGAACAACATTCTGCCTACTTCGAGCACTATCCTTCATTGCTTCAGCAAGTCCACCAGAAGTATGGTGAAGCAGCCTGTGTAAATTCTCTTCTGAAACTGCTTAGTGAAGACTTGACTGAGCTCAGGTACAGCACGCGGTGCATTGCGGTTTGGGAAAAAAGAGGGGATTTAGCGGACCTGGTGTCCGCTAAATCCCCCCATCATCGTTTTTGTCCACATGTAGACACGGGTCATTTGCCTCTCTCTCAAAGGGCATCGACCCGATGCGAAGTCAATAATGCAGTTTTTTTTTTTTTTTAAGAAAAGTCTCATGCAATCACTTGCTGACGTAAGGCTTCATGCGCACTACGTGAACAAGTTCAGGATGGTGCTGGCGATGCTTGGTACTACACGAATTGTCGGGAACGACTTCGTAAGTGACGTGACTCAGTTGTCGCAGCACTCGGTATGGCCCAAAGTATCTTCTTAAGAGCTTTTCTGATAGTCCTCGTTTCCGTACGGGTGTCCAAACCCATACTTTGTCGCCAGTTTGATAGACAACTGCTCTGCGGTGAGCATTGTAGCGGCCTGCATCGTACTCTTGCTGCTGGCGGATCTGTGAACGTGCCAGTTGTCTAGCTTCTTCCGCGCGTTCTGTAAACGTGTTGGCGTCTGGGTCGATGTTGTCACTTCCGTGCGGTAGCATCGCATTTAACATAGCCTCGTCCATGAACGAGGCTAAACGGGGTCAGGCGGCTTGCTTGGCCCTATTGCACGCAAACGTTATGTATGGCAAGATTTCATCCCAATTTTTGTGTTCAATGTCTACGTACATTGAAAGCATGTCTTCAATGGTTTTGTTCAGACGCTCCGTCAGCCCGTTTGTTTGTGGGTGGTAGACGGTGGTCTTACGATGCGTTGTTCCGCTCAGAATCAGGACGTGATCCAAAAGAGCTGTCGTAAATGCGGTTCCTCTGTCTGTGATCACGACGGTTGGTGCACCATGCCTCAGTACAATATTTTCAATGAAAAATCTTGCCACCTCCGCTGCTGTATCTCTCTGGATAGCCTTCGTCTCGGCATAATGGGTGAAATAGTCCGTCGCGCAATAACCCATCGGTTGCCTGCAGTAGAAGTAGGGAGTGGGCCCAAAATGTCCATGCCGATCTGGGGGAATGGAGTTATTGAGACCTGTACGGGTTGCAGGAGGCCAACTGGTTTAGTTGGCGGTGACTTGCGTCGCTGGCAGTCGAGACAGGTACGAACGTGGTGCATCACGGCTGTGGTTAGTCTTGACCAGTAATACCTTTGCTGTACTCTGGCCAACGTTCTCATGTAACCCAAATGACCAGAGGTCACCTCGTTGTGGCATGCTTTGAGTACTTCGGCGCGAAGGGCTGCTGGTATGATGAGCAGATAGGCGGATCCTGTCGACGAAAAGTTTCTTTTGTAGAGTACTCCGCCCCGTAAACAAAACGATGACAACACTCTTGCGAAAACTCTTGGCGCCTTCTGAGATCTGCCTTCCAAGTAGTTAATTAAGCCAAGCAAATCAGTGTCGTCACGTTGTTGCTGCGCAATGGCGGTCGTGTCGAGGACACCGAGAAACGCCATTTCCTTCTCCTCAGGTAGGGTTGCCGACTCAATGGGTGAATGGGATACAGTCCTCGACCGTTTATTCGGACTCGACGGGAACTGCCGAAAAGTCCGAATAACCGGGAGTCCGAAAAAACGGATTCACTAAAAAAAAAGCACTTTTATTGGCCCGATCGCCCGAAAAAACTGTCTATGCGCGTCTGCACACACGCACGCTTACGCGCGACCACGTCGGCCTGTACCTCTGCGAGTGTCTGGCCGTCGCTGTAGACAGACAACAGCATCGATATGGCCTGCGCTAAGTCCGCATTTGATGGCTGTGGTGCGGGCGGCGCGTCATCGTCGGAGTCACTGTCCGCCAGCGCCGGCTCGCAGACCTGACGGACGATCTCGTCATCGTCCAACTGTGCGCAAGGCAAAACGGCACTGTCGAAGTTGGCGAACTCTTCAAACGTACCCGCCCCCCCATCGACCCCGCTAGCACGAAGGTCGTCCAAAATGTCCGCTGCTGCGGTAGGCGGACTCTCAACCGCGGGGTTCTGGCCTGTGGCACTGTCCTCCTCAATCCCAGTAATAAATCCTGCGTGGCGGAAGCAGTTGTGGATCGTTTCCTGAGTCACTGACTTCCAGGCATCGGACAACATGCTGATGGCCGTCAGAACATCCACGACGTAGTTTTTGTTACTGTCGACGCATAACAGCACACGATTCAGGAGGCGCGACCGGTAATGAACTTTCAAGTTTTTGATCACGCCTTGGTCCATGGGCTGCAACACGCTTGTCGTGTTAGGCGGCAAAAACTCCACTGTCATAGCCTTCAAGTTGTCGATATGCCCATGGGCACCGCAGTTGTCGACGAACATCAGCACCTTGCGATTTTGCTGTTCGTACCGGCAGTCGAGCTTGCGAAGGTACTGTTCGAAGAGGTTTTGCGTAATCCACGCCTTCGAATTTGCTTCATACCACACAGGGAGTGATTTGACGCCTTTAAAACATATTGGATTTTTTTATTTCCCTATCACGAGGAGCGGAAGTTTCTCCGTCCCCGTCATGTTGCCTCCTACAACAACTGTCAGTCGCTCCTTGCTATGCTTCCCCCCATGACAGGGTTCGCCAGACAAAGCTAGCGTCTTGTCGGGCAGCATCTTATAGAAAAGTCCAGTCTCGTCACAATTAAAGACGTTTTCTGGTGGATACTGGCGCAGCAGTGCGCACAGCTTGTCGGCGCGGTAGTTGGTCACGAGCGTTTGGTCGACGGAACCACTCTCGCCGCACATTCGCTTGAAGGCCAGGTCGTACCTTTTCTTAATGTTGCGCAACCAGCCGTCACAGAACTTGCAGCCGGTAATACCCATGCGCAGGGCGAGCGTTTCTGCTTTCTGTCTCAGCAGATCGCCAGACACGGGTATTTTCCTAGCCACCGTGGCACTCAACCACATGTTCAGCGCTTCTTCAAGCTGCGGGTGGCTGCCGTCCCAAAAATTTTTCTGCGTACCCGCAGACGCTTTCTCAGCTGCCTCCAGGATCTTAGCCTTCTGCTTGAGGTAGTCCGAGACGGTTTGCTTGGAAATGGAAAATTCCCGAGCAACTTCAGACTGAGGTCGGCCGCCTTCTACCTGGCGAATTATCTCCGCTTTCTTCGCCATCGTGAGCGTCTTGTAGCTCCCACGATGGCCGCGTTTCTTCACTCCTGACGGCGCAGCAACAGGTGGCGTCGGAGCCATTTCAGCACGCCACGGAACACACAAGAGAGCGAGAACACAGAGAACAAGACGAACCAGGCCTACCCGCAGAAGCAACCGACTGACACCACTGACACGCTGACACAAACGCCAAACCACGCCAAACGCCACAGCGAACAGACTCCGTAAGTGGCTAGGCTTGGCCGCTCGACTGGCTAAAACCGAAAAAAACGTGTCGCCAAACATAGCCTTCGAGATCGGCAATGGCGATTTCTGCGTGCATTTTGACACTGGCCCGACGTCCATCCATAGCTAGTGCAGCATATCAGTGCTGGCAACCTAGCAAACGTATTGTTAACGTCCCTGTCAGCGTGTCATGGCGTACGGCGACGCATCCGGTCAGTCAAATGGAGTCCGAATAATCGAACGGCGCACAGCGGGGCGTCCGAATTTTCGGTCGTGAGTTTACATTAGGTTCAATGGGGCGAGTGGCGGTGCCACGAAGATGTCCGAATAAACGGGCATGTCCGAATTTTCGGCGTCCGAATAAACGGTCGGCGACTGTAGTCAGCGTCCATATGTCGCTTGCCTGACTTGTGCACGACCGTCATGTCAAACTCTTGCAGTTTTAGGCTCCAACGCGCTAATCGGCTTGTGGGATCTTTTAGATTAGTAAACCAGCAAAGAGAGTGATGGTCATTAATAACTTTGAAGTGCCGGCCATACAAGTACGGGCGAAATTTCATTACTGCCCATACTACGGCGAGGCATTCTTTCTCTGTTGTTGAATAGTTAGCCTCTGCGCGTGTTAGCGTTCGGCTTGCATAGGCGATCTCTCTTTCTGTGTCCTCTTGCCGTTGCACAAGCACAGCCCCAAGACCTACATTGCTAGCGTCTGTGTGAAGCATCCTTGGGGCTTCTTCGTCGAAGTGGGTAAGCACCGGGGTCGTTTGAAGACGTTGATGCAGGTCATTAAACGCAGCCTCCCGTTCTTCTTTCCACTCAAAGGCAACATCGTCTCTTGTGAGATGAGTTAGTGGCGACGCGATGCGGGCGAAGTCTGTGATAAATCGGCGATAATAGGCACAAAGGCCCAGGAAGTGCCTGACAGCCTTCTTATTGGAGGGTACTGAGAACTGTGCAACGGCGGCAATTTTTCCAGGATCGGGCCGGACGCCTGCGTTGCTGACGACGTGACCGAGAAACTTAAGTTCGTGAAAACAGAAATGACACTTTTCTGGTTTCAATGTTAGGCCCGCGAACCGTATGGCACGTAAAACAACTTCCAGCCTTTTGAGGAGCTCGTCAAAAGTGGTCGAAAACACTATAACGTCGTCCAGATAGACTAGGCACGTCTTCCACTTCAATCCCGAAAGTACCGTGTCCATAAGCCTTTGAAAAGTCGCGGGGGTGGAGCACAAACCGAAAGGCAAGACGTTAAAATCGTATAAACCATCTGGCGTCACAAAAACGGTTTTCTCTCGGTCTCTTGGGTCTACTTCGATTCCAGTATCCACTCCTCAAGTCCATGATAGAAAAGTAGCGAGCGTGCCGAAGGCTGTCAAGGGAGTCATCAATACATGGGAGCGGGTACACATCTTTCTTGGTCACCCAATTCAGCTTCCTGTAGTCCACGCAAAAACGCAGTGTGCCGTCCTTTTTCTTTACTAGCACTACAGGCGATGCCCAGGGGCTCTGTGATGGTTGAATGACGTCATCTGCAAGCATTTTCGCGACTTGTTGTATGGCTTCGCGTTCCTTTGAAGCTACACATAAGGGTTCTGGTGGATAGGTCTCACCGTGTCCTCGGTGATTATTCGGTGCTTTGTCAAAGGTGTTCGACCAACTCGTGATGTCGTTGAAAAGCAGTCGCGGAATTCGGCTAGCAGCTGAAGAAGTCTCTGTCGCTCTGTCCTTTGACAGAGTGGTGCCAACGTCGAGAACGGGTTCTGGTTCTTGATTAGGCGCTTCGTCCAATACCGACAAACATAAACTGCCTCGGACAATATGTGCTTCAGCAGCACACGCGCACTTTTACCCGCTCAAGAAAGTTACGATGCGCGGGGGCATCCGATCAATTTGGACTTGTTACGGAACATGGCGGCGACGGGAAAAACCTGCCAAGTATATCTATGTAATTGCTATGGCAATAATAACACAGTTTTTTTACGTGTAAAATGTCTTTTGGGTTAGCTCGCCTTCAGTACCCCTTGTTGGGACTCCGGGTCCTGCCGGTCTCGTTTTCGGTAGCTGGCCCCGTCGCAGGATCCATCGTCCAACAATTCAGCGAGAAGAAGCGCCCGAACGAACAACAGAGATTTATTTACATGAGGAGAAGTGGTCAACTGACCCAAAGAGAGAAGAGTGCGTGCGATACAAAACGTCTTCGGCATTTTATAGCGCCACGTTGTTGACACTGGGCGCCTTGTCCGCATCGTCAGCCAATACGGTGTCGCCGGCACCTCGGCCACGAGGGAGGGGAAAACACCTCTCACAACACAAGGAGTGGCACAACCCAACACCATATATGGTCCCGGCGCCCCAAAATGTTACCAAATATGGTCACGAACGCACAGCAGACCCCGTAGCTCTCCCGGCGAGGAGGAACCCGAATGGGGAGGTGGGGGTGGCCGCCACCGCCGGTCAAGAACCGGTTCTCCCCCAAACACTTCCTGCTTGGCTCCCCAGGGCCGATCGTAACACCCTCTTGTTTAATTTGTGCGTTTACTTTCCGAATTTTCATACCGAACCTGCATTTAACGAAATCCTTTTTATAAAGAATTTTCCGAGACTTCATCAATTTCGTTATATCCAGGTTTAAATGTAGCCGCAATAAGTACAGTATTAGGAATATGTCTTCATAACGAATTTTCAGATATAATGAACTTAGACTGCTGTAAGATGCAACTTTGTTATTATGAGATTTGACTGTATGTGAGACAGGCGATGCTGACTGCAGTTTTCGCACCTCAATAAAGGTTGGCTTAGCCCCGCCGCAGTGGTCTAGTGGCTAAGGTACCTGGCTGCTGACCCACAGGTCGCGGGATCGAATCCCGGCTGATTGGGTAGCCAAGAACACAGGGAGAGTCCGAATTACCAGACTTTCCGAATCAATGATGCTTTATGGTAATCCATAATGAAGTCAAGAATTCAGTGAAAAAACAGTGGACGCTAACCGAATTTTGAGTCTTTCGCTGAGCCTTCCTTAAACTGTCGGCTGAGCATGTAGTACTCGTTCGGGTGGCAGATGACTTGCGCAACGTCTGGCGACTTTTGGGTGACTCGGAATGTAGAGGTGCATGCCAGCTGGTAGTGGCCCTTCTCCACATAGCCCATGACCTGCAATGTGGAGTAGACCGTTTTCGTGCATTAACACACCAGATGGTGCAAGGCTCAAAGTATCAGCTGAGCGCAATACTTTGAAATAGTTTCGCCATAGTTGCGAAAGGAGCGCAAAATTTTACAACACAAAACAAGATGAAGAATGGACAACAGAAATCTAGATCATCCGTCCATCTTCTGTCCTTCCAAAATCTTGCATGGTTCCCCATTCTTTTGCAACCACAAGCCCAAGCCCTAGCCATAGCAAAGTTTCACCATGTGACTGCCTTTCTGGTACACACAGTGCGACTAATCTCATGACTACAGGCCGGATTTTTAGGCACTAAAAAGTGTTTTTGGGGCCAAAGACAGTAAGGTAAAACACCGTTTTATGCCTTAACAATCATAGACATAGGCACAATAAAGTTCAATGATAATTGAAATAATTTAAAACAAAGACGTCGGTGATTTTTATCTGCGACAACAAGCACTAAAATGGTATTGTTTAAGGTAGCACAAAGGCACCAACAGTTGGACATAGGCATGCGTTTCCCATGCGATTCGCAAATTATGGATTTTAATTTTATTGTCCAGCATTTTGAGTCACGTCCACCGTCTAATCACCACTGTGCTAGGTTTCTTTCGTTCCGTCGTGGCTGGGAAAGGCAGCGCAGGAGCACTGATTCCCCAGAAGAGAGGGATGCCAGGTCTAATCACGTAATTTCTCCACCGTCGGTGAACACCTTAGAGGACCCCTCACTAGGTATGGGTATTTGGAGCTGACAAGCGTAATGGATGCACTGGGCACTCACGATCATGCCTGTTAAAATTTGGAGTGCTACGTGTCGCGGAAAAACGCAAAATTTCTACTGAATGCCATTTGCCCTTATCGCAGGCGTGTGCCCCAAGATGGAGGGAGTGACGTACAGCAAGAAATGTTCCTGCTTATACGTCGCTTCTTTACATTGACATTGGTGCTCTGACGTCACTCACCATACACTCTTCACCAGATCTTGGTTAAATACTGGCTATATCTAAAGAAAGAGATAAAAAATGTCCCGTTTCCTGATTATATCCTGCATTTTAAACAGTACCTTATTAAGAGCATTGCACATCAGAACTATTCTACTTGGCATGTGTAATTTGTGTGTTCTGTTGTGTAGCATAAATTAGGAGTACTTTGGTTTGAGCTAGCTGCTTCATATCATTTTGAAAGAGAAGCGCAAAGACAAAGGGAAAAGAAAGACAGTGTTCTTTCTCTCTATGTCTTTCTTTTCCCTGAATCCTTGTGCTGCCTTTTCAAAATGAGTATTATGAATAAAAGCTGAGAAAACTTTTACAATACGCAAACCAAATGCCAGCTTGTTAATATTTTTATTTTTGTTTTCTATGGCCACGAGATGCTACACACTAATCGGTCCTCGTTTCATGTCCGCCTCGGTGTACCAGTGGCTATAGGATGCTCCGCTGATGACCCGAATCTCGCGGGCTCTATTTTGACCGCGGCGGTTGCATCTAGATGGACAAAAAGCTAGATGCCCACAAACTGCGCTATGTCAGTACAGGTTAAAGAACACCAGAGGGTCAAAATTTCCGGACACCTTCAGTACGGCATCCCTCGATAATCTTGTGTTTTTTTTTGTCACGTAATACCACACATACCGTATTTACTCGATTCTACCGCGCCCTCGATTGTAACGCGCACCCGATTACCACCGCAAAAAAAAAAAAAAAAGTAAGACATCGATTGCAACGCGCACCCATTTTTCTTGCTGGCCCGCACGATCACACCACTCGAAAAAACGACTCCTTTTAGGAGCGTCTTCCATTTGAGGTACGGGCGAAGCTTGTGCCCATCTGACGTGTAATAGAGCATTGCCGTCACTGTAGTTTTACCGTGGACCGATGTCAGCACGCGAACTTGCTTTGCCCCCTTCTTCTCGACGGTTGTGGTGCCAGGCATGTCGAAGTAAAGAGGCGACTGATCGGCATTCCCGATTTGCCCAAGCAGGTAGACGTTGTTGCGCCGCAAGTTAAGGATGAACCTCTGAAAATTGTGAAGCTTTTCATCGTACTCCTCCGCAAAACTTTTCGCATATGCATGTTCCCCTTCGGAAAGAACAGCCTTTTCTCTTCATAAAGTTAGTTAGCCAGCACCTGCTCGCTTTAAACAGGCTCTGCATTAGACCTTTTTCTAAGACTAATTGCATAGCCCGCACTTGGAGCAGTTCTGTAGTGACGGGCCGCTGTGCCACTCACAGCTCAAGCACATACTCGCCGAGCAGCTCTTTAATTTGCGGAAACGAACCCTGCTGTGGTCCACAGAAGCCTTTGCGTGAAGCTTTGCTGTCGACAATCTTCTGCTTTTGTTTCGCCGCTCCCGCACACACGTTTCGGGAACTCCGAATGACCGCGATGCGGCCCGATTTTCGTCTGTTGCGGCACACGCGATGACTTTTGTTTTAAAAGCGGCATCGTGGTGCACTCGAGTTTTTGGAGTCGGCCCTTCCACGCCGTCGATGCTAATGCATTACTAGATGATGAACTCCTCAGCACACGTACGAAGTGCCACACATGGGAAACACATAGGCAGGAATGGCCGACGCGCCATGCCGACGCACGTAGGGGCGGCCATTTTGGAATTGCCGATGGCAATAGATTGACAGTAATTTTTTTTTTCGTACTCGATTCTAACGCGCATGCGATTTATGAACACACTTAACCGGAAAAAAGGTGCGCGTTAGATTCGAGTAATTACGGTACTACCACTATACTTAAAGTATTATATACTACTGCTGCTACTACCCTATTTCTCTTAATTTCCTCTTCTCGTCATTCCTGCATCGTGCCTTCGCCAACTCTGACAGCACTTTGCTTGTGTTTAGTGCGTTGCCTCTGACCGCAGTTTCAGCAGAGCAACGTCGTGTGTCGCGGTTACGATACAGGATGCATCCCAGCCTCTCCAAAAGTACGCTCACTGACAGATCCATCCCACAGAAATGGGTAATACACAACAGAGAACGCCAAAGCGACACAACATCGATGGCGTACGTGCACGAGTAGGCTGGGGCACGTCATGTGCCCGTGACCTTGCTTGCACATGACGTTCTTGGTGCATTTGCATCATGTGATCCTCCAGCCCCGATACAAAAGATAGCAGGGAAGAGATTAGGCTCGCGATTGCTACATGAGGCAAAAGCCAAGAGATTCAAGCTTGACTCTTCGCATCATGGTTTTGTGGCTAGTTTTGTGGCAACTTGATTGTGGCATCATGGTTTTGTGGCAACTTGATTGCAAAACACAAAGCCCCTGGCCTTGAGAGTCTTGGGGGAAAAGCCGCTTGACGGGAGACCTGATCTCCAAGCTCACCAATTATTATGGGTGGGCTCTGAAGACACACAGTGGTGATGTTGATACTATGCACACAGCAGTGATGGCCACTTATCATCACATCACATCCAATGATGATGTGGCAAACCACACTCTGTGCCCACTTGGTCCAAATTCCTGGTGCAAACAAAATAAGGCAAAGGCCAAGGGGGAGCCCATTCTTAAACATCGTCGAAAGCTGCCTCCACATGTCTGCCAAGCCTTACTTCCCATTTATGAGCACTTGTCAGACAGAAAGCTGTTGCAACGATGCCAGCGAAGGGAAAACCGAAAATAACAACGAATGCCTGCATTCAATGATCTGGGCACTAACACCAAAGGAGTGACATTCTTCGCTATTCACAGTGGAGGCAGCTGTAGCAGAAGCAGTGCTCAAGTTCAATGCAGGCAATAAAAAGGCATCAGAAAACATTATGAAAGAGCTGAGTCTAAACCCCAGCTGGCAAAGCCGCAGCCACATGGATGAAAAGGATTGACGGTGCACGGCAGCATCAGTCAAGAAGCGACAAGCAACGGAGAGCATGCACCAGTCCCTGAAAAAGCGCCACACAGGGACTCATAGTCAAAAGGACTACATGCTCGGTGAAACTGAGCATTTTCAAGTGCAGTTATGTAAATGAATGAGTTTTATTTCTTTTTCTCAGTCTTCCGAAATAATGCTTTTTGGTGGCTTTGCTAGTTTGTCGGGTTGATGTCTTGCAATCTAGAACAGCTAGAGCAATAATGTTTTTGATAATGTAAAGCCCAATCTGTGTATTACAAAGTGCTGAGAGCAGAATTCCCATTTGCTGCCCATATAAATTTAGAAGGTATTGAATTTCTTTGTTTGTGATAGCCATGACATGACTCCTCAACTTTCATCATCTGCAGAATCACTAGTTTTTCTTTAATTTGAAATCTGCTTGCAGCACTGCACTTATTGCTAATTGCACTGTCTAGCTATGCAATGATATTTACTTTTTAATAAGCACTTTCTTTTCTATTGTCTCCAAAAACAATAGGGTGGCAGCATTGTGTATCTTCTAAATTAATGGACTTAACATGAAAATTTTCGTATTTTTGAAATCAGCAGGAAAAACTACAGAAGCATGTATATTTTCATCATGTTTGGTCTACAAATACATAAAATATCTCCACACACCATGTCCCCCCTAAAAAAGTAAATCACACATAAAACAAAATCACAATTTTTATGCAAAGGCACTGCAGCAGATGGGTTATAATGTCAAATAAAACACGCCTTCATTGACACAGCACACTTGTTCACTTTTTAGAACATTTAATTCAGTCATGAAACTAACAAAGAATGAATTGGTATATAAATTAGATCTGATACCACATTCTAAAATTTTAAAACAATTACCATTGCGCAAAGAGGACTGTTTAGGTACAATCATTTTCTAATGTGAGTTTTACCATGAAATGCTAGACATAGGAGCTTTAACTGCAGGTTAATTCGACGCGATGATAGCTTTTTCCTCCCTAGTTTATTTTTCATGTTTTGGTGCAGCTGTCATTTTTTGAGTAATACCTTAGGACAAACTTTGCAGCCCGGTCCTGTTTTTTTTATCATGTTTGTCACTTAGAGACATGTGCCAAGGGATCTTTTACGGCACAAGCGTATTCAGTCATAGGGTAAATGTATGCTAGATACACCGTTGATTGTCAACATGCCGGCACCTACCTCAGGCTCCGCTCGATAAATTATAATGATTTGGCGGCCTTCGCTACCACTGATCAACATGAGCATTCCAGGAGTGGTCCTCCATGGTGTTTTCATTCATTCTCCACCTACCTACGGCTGCACAGAAAAACCTGCTGTTCATCAGTGTCTTCAGGACACTGGACAACTGTCTGTAGAAGACGGCCTTGGCCATAGACGCCTTTTTTTTTCCCACCTTTAATTTTCTCTCCACATTCCTCTGCAGAAGCTGGCTCCACTTAGGGCTGAAGATATAGCGTTTTGCACTCCTCAGGCTCCTCATCTAATTGCACGCGTATGGTGACCAGATAGTGCCATTTCAATGCGGTTACCGGTTCTTTTGCGGAAGTTGCTAGAACTAGAGGGCTTCATTGAACCTCATAGTGTTTAGACATATCAATGTTGCCTTTTTTTAGATAAATAATGGTTTCAAACCGCGCTCGAAAACAAAATTTAGGCTTAAATAGCGCTCATATAGGTGCTTATTCGGAAAAGAGGCATTTATAGGCACTTATAGGCATTTAGGCATGAACATCTAAAATAGGCATTTATAGGCACTATAAAAACACCACTAAAGCCCTTTTTAACTTCTAATTCATGCTCATATATTAAAATGACATGATAGGAACGCAAGGAACAAAATAGGCATTTGTCTATAATCCGGTCTCTGCTCATGACACATGACACTGAGGGAAAAAAGAAATTTCAATATATATTCAGGGCATTCATGTGCAAAAAAAATAGAATGTGATTGTGAGGATCGCTATGATAAGAGACTCCGAGTAATTTTTACAACCCAGTGTTCTTCAACATACCCCTGGATCCAAGTACACATTTTTCTTTTCTGCCTTTCGTAATTATTACAATGTTGCTGCCACCCACACTTAGCAAGGCAACACAACTCCTAAGCCACCCTGCAGGTCAAACTGCAACTCGATTCAGTCTTTGCACAATGCACTTTGTGGGAGAGCATTCAACATCAAGAAGTCTGCAATTTCTGGAGAGAAGGCACGAATGCCTTTTACAAATGATGTCGACTATATAACCAGATGATCACAGAGCACTATGAATAATGAGAAGCACCCTAATGCTGAATGATACCTTGGCTATTTTCAGTTGAGTAAATTACACCACAAACATTTAGAAAAAAAAATCTGTGGACATTAGAACAAACTGAAATACTTGCTCATTCGGATGCACAGTGCGCCGCTACATTAGGCCAAGTATATGACGCCCACTGAAGATGATTTGGAGCAAATCGAACAAAAACGTGGCGTTTATAAAAGTGAATAGGCCAATTCAAAAAGTGTGTTGGCCGCCTAGTTGGTACAGCATCGAAATTGAATTAAAAGCTACGCATGGAGCAGAATACAAGTACAGTAGACTCGTTAAATAGAACCGGAAAAGGCCAAGAAATACGTTCCATTTAACAGAAGTTGAGCCACTGAGAGATGAACAGGGGTGCAGAAAACTACCGTATATACTCGTGTAAGGGCCGCCCTCGTGTAAGGGCCGCACCCCAACTTTGAAAGCGGATATTTCGAAAAAAAAAAAAAACAAAAGTTCAAAATGTCCCGCCAGAAAAGTGTAGTTAGTTCATTTACAGCCAGATGGCGCTGCACGCTTTTCCGCTTTTATTCTACTTCCGCCGACGCGCCGACCACGCTGTTGACAGCGCGCCGCCATATTTGCCTTGTGCGGCCTCTTTGTTGGCATCGTTCCTAGCATCGTGTCGATACGTTGGCAGCGCGACTTCAGATCGGTGTCGTCGGTGTCACTTTGTTGGTTGTAGTGAACCCTGCAGAAGCCAGCGCACGTGACGGACGATGGGCCGGCATCTGAGATCATTCACTGCAGCATTTAAGCTGCAAGTGATTGACTATGCCGAGGAGCACGGGAAGCGGGAAGCTGGACGAAAGTACGACGTCGATGAGAAGCGCGTGCGTTACTGGATGAATCAGAAAGATGCCCTCGCCGCTACTAACAGGAGCCGAAAGGCGTTTCGCGGGAAAAAGTGCAAGTACCCGCAACTCGAAAGCGAGCTCGTCAACTACGTCGTCGACACACGAAGGGACGGCTACGCCGTATCGACTGACATGATACGCGTCAAAGCCCTCAGCATCGCTCGCCACATGGAAATACCCCCGGCACAATTCAAGGCAAGTCGGGGCTGGGCTACGCGGTTTATGAACCGTAACCAGCTTTCTATTCGGCGCCGAACGACGATTTGCCAAAAACTGCCGCGCGAGTACGAAGACCACGTCATTAAGTTTCATCGCTTCGTGAATGCTCTCAGGAGGGAGCATGAATACGACCTGTCCCAAATTGGGAATGCGGACCAGACACCTGTGTGGTTCGATGCACCGGAAAGCACCACAGTGGATTTAAAAGGTGCGAAAAGTGTGTCTGTGCGCACGACTGGTGCAGAACGCCAAAGGTGCACTGTGATGTTGTGCATCACGGCAGACGGCAGGAGGCTTCCGCCGTACGTCGTATTTAAAAGGAAGACTCTCCCAAAAGAGAAGTTCCCTCAGGGAATCGTCGTACGTGCGCAAGAGAAGGGCTGGATGTCCGAGGAACTGGTCGTTGACTGGATTAAGACCGTCTGGGCAAACAGACCTGGAGGGCTGTTACAACGGAAAGCCCTCCTTGTTTTGGACAGCTTTAGGGGCCACTTGACCGACCGCGTCAAGAACCGAGTTGCCGCAACTCGTACGGACTTGGCCGTCATTCCCGGTGGCCTGACGAGTGTGCTGCAGCCGCTCGACGTATGCGTCAACAGACCATTCAAAGTGGAATTTCGCCGATGTTACTCTGAATGGATGGCTGGAGGCGTCCACGAGAAGACCCCTACAGGACGGCTGAAGCGGGCGTCGCTCCAACAGGTGTGTGAATGGATTTTGAATGCGTGGCGTGCCATGTCAGTAGAAGTAGTTGCTAAAAGCTTCAAGGTAACGGGAATTTCGAACTCCATGAACGGCACCGAAGATGACCGTCTCTGGGAAGACGCGGACGCCGAGGCGAGCTCCTCCGAGAACGAGGACAGCGAAATGGAATCCGAATAAAAACATTTCTGGCATGTCATTTGTGACTCTTGCACTCTGCTACTGTTGCATAAACAGTACAGACCTTTGGCCTGTACTGCCTGTACTAAATCGGCCTGATTCGTGTAAGGGCCGCACCTAGCAAAATTTTCGAAAAAAAAGTGCGGCCCTTACACGAGTATATACGGTATAGTAGACTCCTTTTAAACGAAACCTGAAGGGAGCAGGAAAATGTGTTTCCATTAAGAGGAGTTTTGTTTACTGAGAGATAAACAAGGGTACAACATATTCGTGGCAGTTGTTTCATTTAAGCAGCAATTCCATTTAACCAATTGCTGTTTACAGAGAGTCAACTCTAAAAGTAGACAGGACCTGTTCAGAGCAACAACTCCTAGTCTCCGCTAGCCTTGTTTACGTCTTCTACTCGTGTTCTGTTCCCTTTATATTGTTACGTGAGTAACGAGACAAAGTATTGCGAATATATTCGAAAAATATATTTGCAAGAGCGGTTGCAGCACTGGCCAGTCTGGCTCCGAGCTCGAGCAGCCAGCGAGCCTCATCTTCTTCGTCGGGCGCACACGCGCATTCGCACTATGGTTTGTGGCAGCCTACAGGTAGCATAACCCCCGTCGGCAAAGGCGCCGTCTCGGCGCATCTAGATGTCAAGATCATTGGGCGAGTGGTACTGCTTCAGGCGTGCGACGTGTACGATGTCGCTGGCCCTAGGGGTGGATGAAGACGGCGAGGCAGCAGGAGTGATTTCATAAGTGACGGGAGTCACCTCACGAAGCACTCTGTAGGGCCCTGTGTACCGAGAGAGCAGCTTGTCAGACAGGCCAACGTGCCTGGTCGGAGACCACAGCAGAACCAACGAACCGGGCGAAAAGTGCACATCGCGGTGTCGTTGGTCGTACCGACGCCGTTGGTTTGCTTGGGAGGTCAGAAGGCGAGCACGAGCGGTTTCGCGTGCGTGGGCGGCCCGGCTGATGGCGTCCAGAGCATATTGTGAAGTTGGAGCTGCTGGTAACGGAATCGTCGTATCGAGGGGTAATGTGGGTTCGCGGCCGAACAGCAAGAAAAAAGGGGAGTAACCAGCCGTGTCGTGGCGCGAAGAATTGTAGGCAAATGTCACGTATGGTAAAGCGATGTCCCAGTCAGAGTGATCTGAGGAAACGTACTTTGCAAGCATGTCAGTTAGGGTTCGGTTCAGGCGTTCTGTGAGGCCATTTGTTTGCGGATGGTACGACGTAGTGAGCTTGTGGCGTGTTGCACAAGAGCGTAGGATGTCCGCTATGACTTTCGATAGAAATGTGCGGCCTCGGTCCGTGAGCAGCTGGCGTGGAGCACCATGTTGCAAGATCACGTCGTGTAGAAGAAAATCGGCGACGTCAGTGGCGCAACTTGTTGGAAGGGCGCGTGTGATTGCGTAGCGTGTGGCGTAGTCTGTGGCCACAGCTATCCACCTGTTGCCAGCAGAAGACAGAGGAAAAGGGCCGAGTAAGTCCAAGCCGACGCGAAAGAAAGGTTCAGTAGAAATATCGAGTGGTTGAAGGCGCCCAGCCGGAAGCGTCGATGGTGTTTTGCGGCGCTGACATTCCTCACACGCCGCGACGTATCTTCTGACGGACCGTGCCAGACCTGGCCAATAGAAGCGACGGCGAATCCGGTCGTATGTGCGGGACACACCCAGGTGACCGGCAGTAGGAACGTCATGAAGTTCGTGGAGTACAGCCAAGCGGAGGTGTTTGGGTATGGCAAGCAGCAGAGATGGGCCGTCTGGATGGAAGTTATGCCGGTATAATGTGCCATTCTGGAGTACGAACGAGCGATAGGATCGGTTCGATGGGGAGGAGTCGAGGCGCTCAATGATAGCTCGTAGGGTTGCATCACGGCGTTGCTCGTCGGCTATGTGGTTCAGTTGAGAAACGGAGCACACGCAGGCGTCGTTGTCAGGTATGGTGGCCGATGGGTCAACTGGATAGCGAGAAAGGCAATCGGCGTCCTGGTGCAGGCGTCCAGACTTGTATATCACAGAAAAGGTGTATTCTTGCAGTCGCAGAGCCCAGCGACCAAGTCGACCTGTAGGATCTCTTAAGGATGAAAGCCAGCAGAGCGCGTGGTGGTCGGTGACGACGGAAAAAGTGAGTGCCATATAAATATGGACGGAATTTTGAGACCGCCCAGACAAGAGCAAGGCATTCTCGCTCTGTGATCGAATAGGTACGCTCTGCAGGTGTAAGGAGGCGGCTAGCATACGCGATAACGCGGTCGTGTCCCTGTTGGCATTGGGCGAGAACGGCTCCGATACCGTGACCACTGGCATCAGTTCGGACCTCAGTTCGGGCAGATGGGTCAAAGTGGGCGAGGATAGGGGGCGTCGTCAAAAGTGTTATGAGGTGAGAGAAGGCGGCAGCTTGAGTGGACCCCCACGAAAATGGAACGCCTTTCTTCAAAAGATCGGTAAGTGGTTGGGCGATTGCCGCAAAATCTTTCACGAACCGCCTAAAGTAGGAGCAAAGTCCCACAAAGCTCCGGACATCTTTGGCGGATTGGGGTACTGGGAAACTCGTGACGGCACGAATTTTCTCAGGGTCCGGTCTCACACCAGAAGCATCGACAAGGTGGCCCAGCACGGTAATCTGTCGGCGGCCGAAGTGACACTTCGAGGAGTTCAACTGGAGGCCAGCTTTGCGGAAGACGTCGAGAATGGCCGACAGACGCTCAAGGTGGGTCTCAAACGTAGGTGCAAATACGAGGACGTCGTCTAGGTAACACAGGCATGTTGACCATTTGAACCCGTGTAGCAGAGAGTCCATCATACGTTCGAACGTGGCGGGGGCATTGCATAGACCGAAGGGCATAACCTTGAATTGGTATAGGCCATCTGGAGTGATGAAGGCGGTCTTTTCTTGGTCTTTCTCGTCTACGGCAACCTGCCAATAACCAGAACGAAGGTCGATAGATGAAAAGTAGCGTGCGCCGTGGAGACAATCGAGGGCGTCATCAATACGTGGTAAAGGATACACGTCCTTTTTGGTGATTCGATTTAGATGCCGGTAATCGATGCAAAAACGCCATGTGTTGTCCTTCTTTTTAACCAGGACGACGGGTGACGCCCATGGGCTTGATGAGGGCTCAATAATGCGTTTAGTTAACATCTTATTCACTTCAGCTTGAATAATCTGGCGCTCCGACGCGGACACGCGATACGGTCGACGGTGAATGGGAGCAGCATCACCGGTGTTGATGCGGTGCTTTACAAGAGAAGTTTGGCCGAGTGGGCGGTCGTCAAGGTCGAAGATGTCACGGTAGGAAGCTAGAAGGCGTGCGAGAGCGGCTGATTGCGCTGGGGGAAGGTCAGGGTCGATCATGGGACGTATTGACATGTCGAGGCATGTGGCATCGAGTGGGCGACAAGGAAAATTGGGGCATGCGTCGGCTGCGAAAGTGGTGACGTGATCATCGGCTAAGGACCGCAACGTGGCAATTAGGATGCCTTCAGGGAGGACTTGCTTTGTGAAGCCGAAATTTATGACGGGTAGACGGGTCCGGTTGGAGGCTACAGTTACGATGCAGTGAGGGACGGTGACGTCACGTGCCAGTAGGACATCAGGAATCGGCGTGACGATGTAATTCCCATCCAATACGGGTGAGGTCGTGGCGAATTCGGTGAATGTGAGGGCTTTAGGCGGTAAGCGGAGGAAGTCTGTGGCAGAAAGGCCGTGTTGAGGTTCAGGGTGAATATCCGGCTGAAGAGGAAGGTCTAAGCAAAGAGTACCAGCGGAACAGTCGATCAGAGCAGAATGGGTCGACAGGAAGTCCATCCCTAAGATGAGGTCATGAGGACAGTTCTGGAGCACCGTGAATAGAACAGGGATGTAACGGTCGGCGATGCGTATGCGAGCCGTACACATGCCAATGACAGGAACAGTGCCGCCATCGGCCACACGTACAGCTTCGGTAGCAGGGGGCGTGAGTACTTTTCTTAAGCGGCGGCAAAGATGAACGCTGATTATGGACACATGAGCGCCAGTGTCGACTAGTGCCGACAGAGAAATACCGTCCACGTGTACATCGACAAGATTTTTGTTCGTATGAAGCGTCAATGGAGGGTTTGGTTCAGACAGGGATGATGCAGCACTACCTCCAGGGGCTGCACTGTCTAGTTTTCCGTCGGGTACGATGAAAAGTTAGGCGGCGAGTGATGGCGGCGTGGCTGGGGCGACGGGGAACGACGGCGTTGAGGGGACGGAGAACGAGCAGGAAGGCGGCTGTTAGACGTGTCGAAAGCAGGGGCGGTACGGCTGGACGGATACCGGCGAAGATCTTCATATGGGCTATAAGGTGCGAAAAACTGGCTCCTATGTGGCGGCGTCCAGGAGGCACGGCAGTAGCGGGAGACATGTCCAACGCGGTGGCACCGGAAGCAGATCGGTTTGTCGTCAGGAGTTCGCCATTCCGCCGGGTTGCGAGATCGTGGAGCAACAAATGGGTCACGTCGAGGTGCATTAATGGGAATTGGTCTGGAGGAGGGGCAAGAGATGGGGCAAGCATCAGGGAACCCGCGGTTGGCGAATTCTTGTCGTACGACCGCCTGAATAACGGAGATCGCGGGGGTTGTCGGTATCGTATGTTCGAAAGAAGTGGGCTGAAGCGGCGCTGGACTTGCTGCTTCAAGTTCCCGTCGAACGATACGCGTTACACTCTGCTCAAAGGGCGGTGTGACGGTAGAATCGGAGCAGGTGGACGTAGCCGCCGTGTTTGGCAACCGAGAAAAAGGAGGGCGCACCCGACGGCTTTTTGCTGTTTCGAAACGGCGGCATTCTTGAATTACACGGTCGATGGTCGAGACGTTAGTGTACACCAGCAAATTGAAGGCGTCGTCCGCGATCCCCTTCAAAACGTGTCCAACCTTTTCAGCCTCAGACATCGCCTCGTCCACTTTTCGGCAAAGAGCGAGAACTTCTTGGATGTATGACACATACGATTCAGTTGGCGACTGGACACGGGTAGCCAGCTCCTGTCGTGCAGCTGCGTGGCGACCGGTCGGGTCCCCAAAGATGTCACGTAGCTTCTCCTTGAACGTGTCCCAGCTGGTGAGTTCGGACTCATTTGTCTCGTACCAGACACGCGGGGTTCCGTCCAAGTAGAAGAGAACATTAGCGAGCATCATGGTAGGGTCCCAACGGTGAGTTTGACTGACCCGTTCATAAAGGCGAAGCCATTTGTCGACGTCGAGGCCAGGTTGCGCAGAAAATGTCCCGGGATCACGTGGTGTTTGGACGGCGACAAAGGTTGTCGGAGAAGCCGCAGATGGTGAAGCGGACGCGTTGTCACTGGAAGCCATGGCGGGAAGCTGGAGGATGCGGCCACTGCGGAGCTGCGTGGTGAGGACGGGGATCGTTCCACCTCCACCAAATATGTTACGTGAGTAACGAGACAAAGTATTGCGAATATATTCGAAAAATATATTTGCAAGAGCGGTTGCAGCACTGGCCAGTCTGGCTCCGAGCTCGAGCAGCCAGCGAGCCTCATCTTCTTCGTCGGGCGCACACGCGCATTCGCACTATGGTTTGTGGCAGCCTACAGGTAGCAATATTTCAGCCCGGTTTCAATAAATAGGCACAGCTGGACACTTCCTTACCTCTTTCAGGTCAGCGTCCTTGACTCCTTCATTTTTAAGCCTGTCCTGAAGCTGTGTGCGATCACAGTGCTTGAAAGGGCAGCCTGAAAGTATGACACAACAGACCATTTTTCTCAACAGAACAGAAAAGCGTGTTAGGATTGAGGTCAACTTTTTAATTAAGTGCATTAAGCGGGGCAACACGGCTATGAGGATGGTAAATTTGGCCAGAATTATGCCTAACGATAAATACGAACATGATGTTCTGATCCCGATTTCTGATTTTGATTAAATTTACTCTAGGGTCAGGTTATAAACCTAGAAAAATAATTTCAAAGTTAGTTTCGTGAAAAAAAAAATTCGTTTGCCAATAAAAAAAAAACATGCGAATTTTCGCCCAAAAAAGAAAAACTCTTCAATTTTGAAATTTCTGAACCAAGAAGAAAGACAGTGCATTTCCTTGACACAATACTTCTTCCCATCGAAAAACATGTGAAATGCAATCTTGCAAGCATATTGTGTCCCGCAGTGGAATTGTAAAAAAAAATCACAGGCATGTTAAATGGCACAAAATACCTGTATATTTGAATTTTCTCTTCAAATAATTTTTATGGCCTACACGCTCACTATTTTCAAAATTGCGCTGAAACACATGTGGTTTACTAAAGCTCATTAAATTCAAAAATAGACTTTTAGAAAAAAAATATCTCTCTGACTAAAGTCAAGGACATTACCATTGTGTTCAATAAAACATTATCTCATTTGAGTTGCTAGCCAGTCATAATGCGTAAAATGAGACCAATCCAGCCTAGCGAAACTGCAATCACTTATATGCTGGAAATATGATAGAATATTGAAAGTAAATGTACCTGATAAATTTTTAAAGAAACTGTCAAAGGAAAGCAAACGTGCTCAAACAACTTGATGTAGTAAGTATTGCCTTGCAATTGGCCACTTAAAAGATCTGAACAGACAATTCCTAGCGGAAGGCACTCACAAAATAACAGTGCGGCTTCAATTAGGCACAAGCTCTACTTGCACATAACGAAGTTCACAAGGCAAGTGAGATAATTATACAACACTGTGAAAACTGAAAGGTGTTAATCACCAAAAAGCTTTATTTCAAGCAACGTTAGGAGTGCCACATGCTGGAAAAAAGTATTAAGGCAGTGCATTCAGTTCACCCATGGTTCGTAGAGAAAAGTAGCATCCGAAAAGATTAGCACCAGCAAAGTATGGTGTCAGATTATGATCGTAGTTATGCCTGGTCTGCCGGGAAGATGTGGTAGAAATGTACTAACATGAATTGATACCAAACTGCCAAGTAAGATGCAAGAACAGAAACTATTGCCTATTGATAGGCAGTTTTAAGAGTGGACTGTCATTAGTAGCCATCAGTGATGACAGCGAACCAAGACTGCAATACGCGTTATATATTATATACGCGTTAAACTACTCTCATTTGGATCATTTCAAGCTTAAAATAACCTTTTCAGAATGCAAGTCCCCGACCATGCTTACACAGTTTAGATGGGATCAAATAAAATTGTACGCAAGAATTTTGATCTGCAATGGCGCATTGTTGAGTTTTGCCCAAGAAACCCCAGTTTCCTGGCAGCAAAAGGCATTGGCAATATGGCTAACTCATGACAGGCGAGTGGTAATCCAGACTTTGAAGAATTTAAATGATCAACCTCAATTAAGGATTATAAAAACAAAATTAAAAATGAGTGATGTTTACACTAGCTTTGTAAAGCTTTAAGAAACAGTGAAGCTGGTTGATATTAGGGGCTTAATGTGGCTCTCTTGGCTGATGCTAAGTCTTTCCTTGGCGAAGACGATGGACAGCCTGTCAAGAACCACGCAAAAATGCCCAAACTTCAGCACCAAACCTAACGTGCAAAGCTCGCTGTGGCGCCCCCAGTAGAAGCACAGGCCTTTCGTCACTTGTACTAAGCATTGCGGCGAGCAAACTCAGACTGGCGGCTGTGCAGACCATTTACGTCGACGGGCATGGCTGATAAGCAACAGCAAGAGTTTATTATGGACACCCAACATTTTACCTCTGGTTTAAGAGCTTCACTCTTAAAAACAGCACAATGGCGGTGACAGAAGGACTAAAGAATAAGAAATGGAGAGTGTGCCTATCTATTTCTAACCCATTCTTTCAGTCTGTTGACAGCTGTCGTGCTGATTTTAATTTTTTTTTTTTTACAACCAAGCACATAATACAAAATAGTTCCGTCTATCATCGAGGCAGAACATTAAACGCAGCAGCCTTTCAACCTCAACGGTGGAGCATCCAACCGTTCACCAATGACCGTACGCACCTAGGCTGCTTTCAAATTCTTACGGTCGGTGACATTTTCATTGAACTACATTACCGAGAACATAAGCAAGGCTATATTTTTACTTGTGGAGGCCATCAGCTGCCGCAATTCGGTCATCTAGGTAGGGCCTTTCTTGGCTTCTTAAAGGGGCCCTCCAACACTATTGAAGCACCTATTTTTTTATTTGTGGTTTGCATAGACCGATAGCTGGAGGTAATTTTAGCATAGCTCTAAGCGCTGATATCAAATTATTTAGTATTTCAATCACATAATAAATTTACTACATCGCTGCCGACCGCATCACCACGTGGTGGCACTCGCCAGAACTTCACGGACAGAAATGACACCGGAAGGTTGCCGCCATATGATTAGATAAATGTAACGTTAGAAGTGATCGGGGTGTAGATTTAAAGCTGGGGTACTAATCTGTTTCATTTTTCGTCTCTGTGATTTTTTTTCACCAAACCCTAAACATACGTGGCCACAACGAAAAAAGATCACTGTGACTACAAAGCATGACAGAAACGCTGGCTGCCACTTTGCCACTGGATTTTTGGCTTGCGCCAGTCAAATGTCCATACGAAAGACCTCTCTTGTGAGCTGTCTCTTTTTCACACGTGTGCTGTTGACGGGGTGCAGTGCACCATTGTTGTTCGTCGGGCAGGTCACCGAACAACGCGCGAGAGGTCAACAGTACTTAACTGTCCTGGTCGTTCCACAAGTTCCTTTCTCAGAATAATAGGAGGCATTGACTCAAAACGTTGTAAAAAACAGCAGAAAATACCTGGCTTCTACACACCTCTCGCTCCTGTTCTGGCAAGCCAGGCGTGGGCACCACGTTTGTTTGTGACAACAAGATCAACATTACTTTAAAAAAAAAAAAAGCAACAATGGGGTGCGAGCTTCCCTTACGTAGGAGTTTCCAGCTTATTTCATTGAGACAGCCTCCGACGTCAAGGACGAGTGAAATGTGGTCAAGTGGCCTTGCAAAAATCGAGTTGAGGGTCGGCATTTTTTTTCTCGTATTTTGAATTTTCCCAGTCAAATAAGATTAGACTGCGTGCAGTTGTCACTGCCATTTTCGCTCTATTAGTCTGTCTGTACTTTAGTCTACACAACCCACAAATAAACATGGGGTAGAGTAGTGTTGCAGAGCCCCTTTAGGTTCTACACGACTAATCTTACACATTGCAGATAATACGGTTAATGACGAATGACTACCCCAGTATTGCAACTACAAGAAGAAAACAGGAAGTGGAAACACACCGTGACATTCACCGGGGCCCTGGCGGGACCCCAGAGATGATGCGGTTGCAACTGTAAGGTGTGTAGTTGGCACGCTTGCCTTCTGTGCCATAGTTGTGTCTGATGTTGTAGCTGTACTTCTTGTCAAACTGCGCAGGAAGGCAAACAGGGACAACACATACGGCTGCTTGTTCAGCAATATCACAATGTAGTAAGACTTGCAAAGTTAATTTTCAAACTAAACAGTCATTAGTACCTACAGTGCAGACCATTTATAACGTAGCCGCTTGTAGTGCGAAACCAGTTACAGCAGTTATTTGACTCCTGCTTTCACTCCTGTGGAACTCCATGTACACACATATCGCTTATTGTGCAGGTCCCTCAAGATAAAGGTTATAATGCGGCTGCCAGGATGTCTCCAGGGCAAACACGGCAGCTAGTGTGCTTCTCGAAGGTGTGCTGGGAGCATCGCGGGGGAGTGAACGAGGAGGTTATTACATATAGGAGGAGGGGATGCAGAGTGAGTGAACGGATGGTGGAGGGAGGAAAAGAAAAAAATTGGGGGACCCTTAAGCTTCACCTTTAAGAGTTGAATGCGGAAGCGAAATTCGGCCCCTAGTGCGTCCTTCAACCGCTAAGTGCACACTTACTAGTATGTTTTGTTACATACACACACACGCACAGAATAGATTGTACAAGCGCACTCGCGCACGAATGATTAAAACAGGTTTTTAGGGGAAAAGCTCCTTAAAGCGGCACTCGTTCGTCTCTCATGGTAGTGCGTAACATGTCTTACGCTTTGACCTGAAAGGTGGTGCCGGTGGGAGATTTCTCCTGTGCGATGTTGAACAATAAAAAATTCGCAGCGTGTGCGTTAACTAAGAGCCGCATTCTCCTGTCTCTCATTCACCATTAGCAGCCATTGGCATGTACATTGAGCACTATCCGACAAGAAAGGGTTGCTACGTTATACTCACCGGGCGTAACCTCGTTAGTTTTAGAAAGGTTTAGCGAGCGTTGGGCCGCAGTGCCATGAATACAGTGAACTAGTGTATACCATGAACTCGAGGTGGTTAAAGGTGGGAAGTAGACACGAAGCACAAGCTGTAAGAAAGTGTGCGTGTGCCACCTCTCGTGTAGTCCTTGGAATGTCTGCTGGATGGCGGTGCTTATATATGCAAAATATATGATGAAAAGATGCGGGATGGTGGTACTTGGAGTGTTGACTAGATGGACGAACGGACACACAGACAGATTCATGGGCGGACGCACGGATGGCTGCAGGGGCGAACGCAGGTACGGACGCACGGATGGCCTTGAGCACTTTTTTTCTTCGAATGCGCGGCTTTTTCAGTGTGATCCCGTGTGCACGCGTGGACATGTAGGAGCCTCCCGTGGCGATCTCTGTAATTTGCTTTTTCACTCACAGATGCACAAACGATCTTTCGCTCACAACCAACGGGGCCGACGCTGACAACAGGATTTCTGTGACACGAGCTCTCTAATGCTATCTTGTTAAAAAGACCCCGGCAGCACTGCACTGGCTCACAGAGTGAAGGAGGAAGGTGGTTGCCTAGACGACAGATAAGTCTTTGCAACTGCGCCATTCTGGCTCCACCTATTTAACAGCATGTGTGATTGCGTCCTCATCAAGTGCGCTTTGAGTTTCCAGTCGGGCAAAGCATCGCCGTTAGTGCGTTTGCTACCTTATCCATAAATTTAAAAGCTTTATGGCTTTGCGGAGTGAACCTTCACCTGTGCCACCAGCGAACAGACTTACACAAGCTTGACGGGCTTCTGCCGCCGATCTTCCTACCGTGAACCAGCCAAGAATAACATCGTTCTATAGTTTCTGTAGATATAATTACTAAACAGTGAGAATTCTTTTAACTCGAGAATGGTAACTTAAAAAGTAAATGTGTAACAAGAAAATATATTTAGTTAACCACATGGACATTGCAGTCCGACATGAAAATACAAATAACGTTAGCCTCTTCAGGCAATACGTTTCAACAGGTCAAATTTTGATTGACCAACACCAATGAACCAACAACCATTTTTCATGCTGCCTATATTTCTTTGGTGCGAAGGAAGTATTACATGTCAGTGAGTTTGATGCCAGAATGGTAAAAAGGGAAACTGCGCGAAACATTCGTAACCAGAGTTTTTCTATCTGCAGCAGATATGAAATCGTATGCTCACATGCTGCAAACAGTGACCGCGCTGGCGGCTCGTGTTGGAGCGAGGTGGTTTACTGTGCATGCGCCACAGCTCCATTTGGTCTGCTGGCGGTTCCGACAGCAGCGCGATTTTTGATTGTGCTACTCCTTTAGGTTGTAAGCAGCACACAATTGGGTGGGGCTGAATAATAATAAACATACTCTAATTTTGAGGACTGGCACACACGACAGCGCCAGACTATGCGATTACGTTAAGAAAAGTGATATACTCCATATTCCATAATCCCAGCTTTACGCGTCTTCTGATAGGCTGCGCAACAAAACCGTTTATGATATTTTCAAGTATAAATTAAAAATATAAATACTAGTCACAACACGAAAATACTTCTGAAACAAGTCACTGTATTTCATCCTCTCTTCATTTCTACTACGATCTAATCGCATGTTCTAGCTAGTTGTCGGTGCTTTTAATAGTCAATTTTTGAAATTTTTATGACACGCACACACACACATTGTACACTTCTAATAGAAACAAAGCACTCACGTTCTCAACGCCCACATGCTTGGAGAACTCCTCTCTCCAGAAACGCAAGGCATCCTGAAGGCCGAGACCAATGCCTTTGAGGAACAGACCATACTGCATACGGGCTGCGTGCCGAAGGTGGTGGTTCGTTCGCAGTGCGGAGTGCATCGCTTTCATGCACATCGGGAAGGACTCCTTGCACAGCTGTGAGAAAGAAATGAAATGGGATAAATGCACTTTCTGGGCTTCAGTGTGACGCAGCATTTGATATACGTGCACACCAGTCCCATACTTTCACATGGTAAATTCAAGGAGATTTCTGAACAGTTCGATATAGCCAATAATCCGAGTGTGATACATCCAGAAACGAATGTACATGTACCACAAAGAATTCTCAACTTTAGCATACAAAAGACAGCTCTTTTCCCCACAGTGTGGAAAGGGTTACGAAGGTAGAACGAAGATCCACTTGAAGTATTTTACAGGTCATCATCAGCCTACAATGTGTGACTGCTGAATGAAGGTATCTCGAAGCCATCTACAATTAACACAGTCTTGCACAAGCCTGCCACATTTACCAGATGAGAGCTTCACAATCTTATCGAGCCATCAATTTCAGGGCGTTCCTACATTGTTTAACCCTTCCTTTTTTAATTTACCTCTTCTATCACTGTTGTAGATCACCGGTTATCAGTTTTTTCAATTACATGGCCTGTCTACCCCTTTTTGTTCTCCATCTTATAAGAAATAACAACATGGACTACCCCAGTTATTACTCAATCCACGCTGCTGTCTTCCTGCGACTAAATGTTCTGCATAAAATTGTTTTTATCTACATCACTTCCTTACGTGTTCCTCAAATCCTTCGGTTTCTTCCCAGTTAACTTTTAAGTTTCTGCTCCAGACATCAGAATCAGCAGTATCTGATGACTGCACACTTTTCAAGGATAGCGCTGAGCTGCAAGTTATGATGTGCTAATGATTGCCGCACCAATTCCAATCTATTTTCATTCTTTCTGTAGTTAAGCGGAGACGACAACATTGAAACAAACAAATATACAAGCAAATATGGTATAAACAGGATAACTTGCACTTGCTTGTAGAAAAAAAGCTCGAAGAAAATTTCATCTCAATTTATCACAGAGAAACCTTCCCAGTTTACTAAAATGTTGACTGAAGTTTAACACCTTTATTTAACTTTTTTTATTTTATATATTTCATACTACAAACTTGCTTTAGAAGCCATAGGCAGAGGTAGATTGCACACTCAAAAAAAATGTTAGACAAATTGTGAAACCAATTTGAAACAAATCCGTGAAACAAATCTGAAATCTGTGCTGAACAGTATTTAGAGCATGTGGAACGTAGGAAACAATAAGATACAGTAAATTCACAAGATACCGCAGGTGAAAACACTGGCAAGATCACAAAGAAAAATAATGTAACTTTCGAACATGCAAGAATAGCAAAAAAGAAAAAATATGACAAGAATGTGTAATACAGCAAAAAAAAAAGGAGGGTGTGGTGAGAAATATGTCCTGGAGGGTTTGTGTCATGCTTTGAGTAGAAGATCATTGTGCGGGGTCGATTTATAAGTTCACGTGCACGGTTATTGCCTAGATGGTGATACAGTCGAATCTCGATAATTTGAACTCGAAGGGGCCCCAAAATTTGTTCAAATTAAAAGAAGTTCGAATAAATGAAAGCTAAATAAACCGAGGGCTCTCCATGAAGTGACGCATGTGCTTTGAGCTAACACACGAGGGGGAAGTTCAAGAACACTTACATTTAATCACAAATCACAGAACATCCATTACTAATTGAAGTAATCGGTGATGCACGTCTGCACACGTTTGCCTTGCAGTGAGTCAATAATTAATTTCGCACGCAGCTTGCAAAGCATTTCTACTTCGGCTCCAGCATTCTCTTGGCAAGAGAAGTTGCGCGCGAAAATGTCCAGCGCCGACACTTTCTAATGACCACGACGACTGCTGTGTAGCAGAGCCTCCCTCTCTCCACTACGCAGCCGCAGCATGGCCAGCCCGTGGCGAGAAAGGAGGAGCGTCTCCACGCGAAAAGAAGCAGACCGGTGTTTCAGAGAAAACCAACACTCCACGGCAGCTTTCTCTTTTTTTTTTTTTTTGCTCCCTTCGCACGCGTCGTTGAAAGGAGAAGGATTACGTGGCAAGGAAGGAAAAGGGGGATGCGTGGCACCGGCGCGTGAGAGACCCCGACCTACCCTCAAGGCGCAGAGCTGTACTCCCGCATGGGGCAGGGGCTGCAGAAGATAGTGCCTTTTTCCTTTCCTTCAACCACACAGTCTTTCAACCCAGTGACGGCTTTCTTTTTTTCCCCTCTCTCTCTTCGCGTGCGGTGTTGGAAGGAGAAGGGTCTTTACGTGGCAAAGACAGAAAAGGGAGAGTGTGACACAGGCGCGTCGCAGATCGGCATTTGAGAGAAAGCAAACATTCCACTGCAGCCTTTTCTTTCCTTTTTATTTCCTTCATGGGCAGCGTTGAGGTGTCGCAGGCACCGCAGCGGGATCGGGCGGGGTGCTGAGAGCCTTTTAGGAGCGCGATATACTTGAATTAACCGCCGGAAGTGCTTGGGCGTTCGAATTGCTGGGCGTTTTCGCCCATTGGAATGCACATAGCTTTGATTAGACCTCATCGTGAGTTCGAATTAACCGGAAGTTCGAATTAAGCGTGTTCGAAATAATGAGATTCGACTGTAGTAGTGAAACAATGAAGTGTGCCTATGCGCGGGTTCGTGCGCGGACCTCGAGGCAAGCTCCCGAGCGACGGGGACCACACTGCTTACAGCAGAGAAAAGAGTGGAAGATCGAAGATCGGGCTATGCCCTGACTGCTCGTTTTGACTTTCCGTGCCTGGGCCTCATCTCGAGTCAAAGTGTTCAGGTGCATTCTGGAATGGACATCGCCCACCTAAACCTGGGTTGGTCTGGAGTGACGTTCTCCAGGGCTGGCTGCCGTTCTGTTCACAGAGCGAGCTGCTGTTCCAGGTGTGTTGGCGGCAGCTGTCAATACGGTGTTCTAGGCGGGTCCAGGCGTCGCCTGCTGTACGAGGATGCCCTAGGCCGTAATCTTCTAGGCCGGGCAACGCCTCGGAACGGACTCAGCAAGCACCACGTGCACCGCCTCATGACGACGAAAGAGCCCGGTCGATTGCGACATTCCTTCTCCAAAAGTGTGACCTGAGTGGAATTAACTTCCCTCGCACATAAGACTGCGAATGCGCATACATATGTGTGAGTTTATACAGTGTATTCCCATGTCTGTTTTCATGTAAATAAAAGTTCCTTTGTCCTCGAGCGTTCTCTGTCCTCGCCTGGGTAACCTGCACCCACAGTTGCCCACAGAGGGTATCTTTATCACTGCTTTCATTTTAATATTGTACGCTATATTGAAATCCATAGATGGTATGGGAAACAGCTCGGGTCATAGATTAGCGAGACCACGCACAAATGATGATATGGTTTTAAACCTAGTTGTCACAAGCAAAAGGGTGCGTGGCCTGGTTTTGCAAGGACTACCGTAATTACTTGAATCTAACGCGCACCTTTTTTCCGGTTAAGCGAGTTCATAAATCGCATGCGCTTTAGAATCGAGTACGAACAAAAAATTACGGTCAATCTATTGCCAACGGCAAATCCAAAATGGCCGCCCCCTACGTGCGTCGGCCATTTCTGCCTATGTATTTCCCATGTGCGGCACTTCGTACGTGTGCTGAGGAGTTCGTCATCTAGTAGTGCATTATAATCGACGGCGTGGAAGGGCGGACTCCTAAAACTCGAGTGCACCACGATGCCGCTTTTAAAAGAAAAGTCATCGCGTGTGCAGAAACGGACGGAAATCGGGCCGCATCGCGGTCGTTCGGAGTTCCCAAAACGTGCGTGCGGGACCGGCGGAAACAAAAGCAGAAGATTGTCGACAGCAAAGCTTCACGCAAAGGCTTCTGCGGACCACAGCAGGGTCGGTTTCCGCAAATTTAAGAGCTGCTCGGCGAGTATGTGCTTGAGCAGCGAGCGGCACAACGGCCCGTGACGACAGAACTGCTCCAAGTGCGGGCTATGCAATTAGTCTTAGAAAAAGGTCTAATGCGGAGCCAGTTTAAAGCGAGCAGGTGCTGGCTAACTAACTTTATGAAAAGGAAAGGCTTTTTCCTCCGTAGGGGAACATGCATATGCGAAAAGTTTTGCGGAGGAGTGCGATGAAAAGCTTCACAGTTTTCAGAAGTTCGTCCTAAACTTGCGGCGCAACAACAAATACCTGCTTGGGCAAATCGGGAATGCCGATCAGACGCCTCTTTACTTCGACATGCCTGGCACCACAACCGTCGAGAAGAAGGGGGTGAAGCAAGTTCGGGTGCTGACGTCGGTCCACGGTAAAACTACAGTGACGGCAATGCTCTGTTACACGTCAGATGGCACAAGCTTCGCCCGTACCTCATATTTAAATGGAAGACGCTCCTGAAAGGAGTAGTTTTTTTTAGTGGTGTGATCGTGCGGGCCAGCTAGAAAAATGGGTGCGCGTTGCAATTGATGTCTTACGTTGTTTTTTTTTCGCGGTGAAAATCGGGTGCACGTTACAATCGAGGGCGCGGTAGAATCGAGTAAATACGGTATGTGCACAGTGTTTTACGAAAGTTGAGCGCCTTCTTGGTGTCGTTCGTGTTGCTGAATGACAGCGGCAGCTGCTGTAGCTATGATCTTGGTATGCCAAGTGCTTAGCAAGTTTCCTTTTTAAAGCTAATCTGATCTCCTTATGCTCCAGATGCTGTCACAAGGGTGAACAAGAACTCATTAGTCTGCTACCAGTTGCATGCACTCCTTGCTCCATTCCTAGCACAACGAGGAGGAGCAAGGTAGAGACCAGCTGACGAATTCAGTGCCACAAAAAAAAATAGCGAAAGGAGCAAGGGCCGCTGCTCTTCATATGTCAAACACATGCAACTCCATTGCTCACAACAGACCTGTGCAAAACTGCAACACTGCAGCTAAATTTCAACCTCTGCCGGCTCACACTCCACTGGCTCTGTACTGCAACATGGTGAATGGTCTAGGCAGGTATGTCGTAGAAGAGCTTTTGACCAGAAATTCTACCTGTACCAGTTATTGAATCTGGGATCAATGACTTTCTGAGGCAGTTGGTCTGCCAGTTGAAAAAAAAACTAGCATATTTGCAATTAGCAAAGCAGGGGACAAATTAATCGGGAACTTGGGGTGTTTGACTGCTAATATTTTTCTTTGCCCATCAGAACTCTGCAGAACTGATTGATGCCAGTCTTTTGGCCCTCACTACTCACGTTAAGTGACGTTCACATGCCACTAATAATGTGGCAAGTCTTGCTCTCATGTTCATTGAGCTTCATTGGAATAGCATGCTTCCTTATTGACATTACCCATATAATCATACAAAGAGAATGAAGATTATTCATCTTCACATTTACACTTTTCTTTATTTGACTTGTTCCTGAACACTCACAAAAGGCATCACTTTGTTTCTCGTTCGACACAAGACTTACTCATTTGTTAGAAATAAACAATGTTGCGCAGTACTCACCTGGTCGATCATATCTGGGGTGACTGAATCTGTGGGGCGCGAAGCGTCGAATCCACTGCCTGCATCAAAGTTGGCCAGGGCACGCAGTATGGGTAAAATGCGCTCATCCTCTTCGAGGCGGTGGAAGGTCCTTGCAGTCTGTGCCAGCATGTGGGACAGGTGCGCCCGATATTGCGACTCAACCAGCGTTATGAGGTACTCGCTCGGAACGTATGCCTCGCCTTGACGCAGGTACACCGTTCGGTCCGCCACGAGAGGAAGCACATCCAGAAAGGAAACCTGTGCGGCAAAGCAAGAGACCGAGACGGAAGATACTATATAATGCCGAGCAAGCACTCCCTCCAAAGCAAACCCCCCCCCCCCCCCCCCGCTTTCCTCACATGTGGCCACTAATTTTTTTATTTTTTTTTTCAAGACGAGCATCACTTGTGTGAAAAGAACCAAACCACAGGAATGAGTGCACTGAAACATATCTAATGTTTATGAAATTCTGTTAAATAAATTAATGAGGCATTTCATTAGAAATAGGATTGGGCATTTTTTTTTTCTTTTGAGCAGCTTTCCGGCCGCCAACTTGAATTTTGGTCCGGGACTGAGCAAGCGCCGTCTTTCCAAATCTGGTCGGATTGTCTTTCGTTGTTTGGGATGGGGGGGTCAGCTTGCTGGGCATATTACGGTACAAGCGATTTGGATTTATGGCCAGGTAAAACTTGATAGTAGTGTACAACTTTACAAGTCTGCCACATTTCCTCCTCAAAGGCAAAAACATGCAAGCCTGCACCGATGGGCGTACACTCCTGGCTGATGTCCGAGGAGCTGGATGTCCTGTACCCATGTCTTTGGGGAACACTGCCAAGTGCATGAACAGGACTATTTTTTTTATGGCGGAGGCGACTGGCTGCCACACTTTGTAGTCATCTGAGCAGGGTTTTCCTAGACTCATTAACTTATACCCGACTGCAGAAGGCAATGACATGTCCACCATCAAGGCAGACACACACAAGCTTGCACTAATGCATGTACACTCTAAAATGACACCACGAGCTCAATGACTACCAATCCTTCCGATAGACGACGCACACATTTGTTTAACCATAAGGACAACTGGCTGTCCCGCTTCAGTCAACTCGGCAGGGCCTTTCTCACCTTCTTACGTTGCACCCATCTACAGTCTCACTATTGAGCATCTGCAAATAGTATACCCCTTTTGCTCTATCTTCATGTGCCAAGGTGACACAGTATTATACTGCTAAGCAAAAGGTCAGAAGTTCGATACTTTGTCCCAACTATCATATTTTGATAAGAATGAAGAACAAGAACACCCATTTGCTTAGATTTAGGTGCCCATTAAAGAACCCCTAGCCGTGACAATTAATGCGGTGTCACACCAGCGCAGACCGTCTCGCAATATTGTGCTTTTGGCACTGAGAACTGCAGACAGAAATTGCAACTGGACTATTTGGTATTAACTGAACGCTTTCATATTACCAGAGAACATTCACGACACCAGAGAAAGACACATGTCAATAAAAGAAGTCTAGCAGTCGTCCTGTCTCTCTATACGCCTTGTACGGAGTCGCTAGTAATATGGAAGGAACCAGGCAGAAATTTTTTCTCTCTGTGCAAGATGATTATCTTGCAGTGTCCTTCGCTCCTGGGCTCCCACGCTCACTGCAAACCATTGTTCCTTAATAAGCCATTCCCACTAAAAGTTATAGGGCAGTACGCTGCAAATTTTTTTCCCTTTCCCTTTTGAATGCAAATAAATTTCTTATTCAGGCTGTGTCAGACATCCGGCGTTGTCCGAAGCGGTGTCCACACGCTGGCAGGTGTTATCTCTCTGCTCTCACTCCCTCTTTCTTGGCAACAGCTGTGGGCACACGTGCTTATCCCCACCCCTGGCAACCGGAGCATGTGGTGCAATAGTGCTCTGCTCCCAGCACCCCACTCTCCCGTCCACTCGCGCCTCACTTTTGACCGTTTACTGGCTGGGCGCCTCTCAAGAACATCCGGGAAATGTGTGCTCGAGACACCACTGTGAAACTCCAACGCAAAGCTGAGAATGCTGGCGCACCACTCTCCCGTCCGCTCACTCCTCTCCCTCGACGATTCACTGGCTGGGCACTTCTCAAGGCGATGGCAGAAGTCGGTGAAGGCGAATGTCTGACAGCAATGGTGCCCTCTTTTGGCGCAAGTAATGCCTTCGCATTTCCTTACGACTGCCTTCGGGGAGGTGGAGGCATTTCATTATTCTATTTCACTGTTTACGTATAACTTCATGAGTAAGCAACATCAAGAGCTGCATATCTTGTCCTTGCTTAACTAGTTCTAATATGTTCTTAACTTGTTTTTCAATGTTTTTATGAATGTAGCTTTTAGAGTACAAGGCGAGGATAGAGCACTCCTGTGTCTTGTGAGCTAAAGGAACAGCACGCATACAAACGAGATACAGGTGCACTTGTTTGTTTCACACATCTTTGCTTTTGTCTCGAACACTTAAAGCTATGTTTACGTTTTACCAGCATGCCCAAACATTTCACTCCTGTTTCACAACTTGAAGGCATTCCCTCCCCCAACTAGGCCGCGTGTGGCACTGCATTTCATCTTTGACCACAGAAGTTGCATTTTGGTGAGGTTAGAAACACAATGCCCTTGAAAGAAGAATTTGAGGGTCAGTAAAAAGTCCAGAGGTCCAACAATTGTTATGAAGAGAAATGTGAGCACTTTTGCTATGCAAACATGCTACCGCAAAAACTTTCCGAATGCGTGCCATAATAAGGAAGTCACAGGGGTTAGAATGTCAATTTCAGCGGGTTTGAAATTTTCGTGCAGCCTCGACACCCTTCTCTGCCATCAGAAGGGAAAAGGCGTGGCCGGTCGTCATGACTCCGCCCACTTCGGAAACGCGACATGATGTCAGCGATAAGTCACCGGCGCGCAGTCAACAACCGAGCAGGGCATCCCTGACATGAGGACATGTCATAGCAGTGCAGGGAGAAAACACAGGTTGAGAAGCACCCCTCCCCTAGTGATGAAGTAGCAAGACACCTTTTTATCTCGAAGGCTTTTATCTACGAAATGGCACAGGGCAGTAGAAGAAAATGAAAATGTGGACTGCGGCCGACTACATCACCGCAAGGCTGCGGCACCGTTGCAGAAAGCAAAGGACCAATTAATGAACTCAGTGGTATGTAAAGTTATACATATTACTGAGTTAGACATATCATATAGTTATGAGTCCTTCCTGTTGTTTTCTTGCATTGTAAAATGTATATATCATATGTGCCCACTCCTGCATATGACTTTGCATAGAAGTTGGCAGTATTGTTTAAATCAATAAATAAATAGGTTGCCCATGGGCAAGCTTTCTTCACTTGGTGCGTTTGAGGAGGATTGGTCAGGCGAAAGAAACAGGTGCAGAATTGTTTTGAAAGATGCAGTGTTCAGCCCTGTAATATTCGAAAAATCTGAACGCCACAGTCTACCGTAAGAATTGGCGAGCTTGTTTGTGGGGTGAAAAAAAAAAAATAGAGCCTTTTTACTGGTCTTTAATGTGCATACTTCTGCCTAGAAGCATCCACAACATCATCTCCTATAGCGCCGGCAGTGCTGTGTGGCATTGGCTCTTTCCTTATCGCAGGAAACTACATTTTTCAACATGTGTATGCATCACGTCTTTTTGATTGAAAAATGCTCGGCATAAAATGGATCGTTATATGTCAAAATGGCTTTCAAATGTATTAAAACTCAAATCAACACACTTTTATTCTCACAGCTTTAAATGATGACACTTTGTTATAATGAGGTTCGAGTGTAGTTAGTGAATAGCTGTAAAAGAATGGGGTGGTGGCAACATTTACCAGGAAAAAGATGTTTTAATTAAATGAATGAACTGATTTTATAACTACGAGTTTTTCATTTGATCCTGACAATATCAGCATTTGTAAATCATGCATTCAACTATATTATATGTCTTAAAAGTAGGACCCACCCGCTTTTTTTATTTTTTTCATTCAGCTGAGTGAGGAAGTCTCCACTTCAGTAAATGCAAGAGATTTCTGGCAGCAAGTGCAATGCTACTGTGGTAAAAAATCAAGTTTAGTTCCTGATCATCCAAAATCATGTTTTGCTAGTAACTTTAAAAGCAGGACCGTATACACAGATACAAAAAGAAGGAACAGCATCCTGCAATCTGCTTACCCAATCACAGTCTTCATTTGTTATACGCAATAGTGACCCCCTTTTCGAAAAAATGTTTTTCAATTTTAGGGCATGTGAAAAATAATTCTAGTTCAAAGAAGATGCAGCATTCATTCCCAACAAGTGAAACGCTTGCTCATACCTTGTAGACATCCATAGCATTCAATTTCAGAGCCGTCATGTCAGGTGAAGCGGCAACAATCTCTTCGAAATGCTCGGCTTTCTCATCAGCAGAGATCTGAAAAGGTGGGCATACTTTTCAGCATTGAGAATAAACAAAATTCTACAACAACAATGAATAATCATATGACAGACAGTCACGAGTGTACATCATTATTGTGATAGTGGACAGCATTAGCAATTAAACTACAATCCCATTAGCGCTGAAGAACCCGGTCAAACATCTCAATGCAGTGGCTTGCACAAAGCAAAATTTTAAGGAAACCATCAGCATTTTGACATATACACGAAGTACACGAGTGAATGTGGCTGGACACAAGACATAACTAAACGCATTTTATTCTGTCTGATGTGAAATGCACTAATGGTACAGTCATTAAAGCACCGGAGTTCAGTACTAGAGACCCAGTGTTCAAATCTAAGCATTGCAGTTTTTCAATTTTATTTGCTCTTTTGTTTATTCAATGCCCACATGCACTGTATCTTGTGTGTTACGGTGACCTTATCTGTCGGATACATAACCCATCTTAAACTCGTCACTCCAATTAAAAAAACGTCATCTGCATTCAAAATGCGCACACACATAAAAAGGCTCGACGTGAACTCTGACTGCTCGACGAACACCGAAACTCACAGGTGTGAACTCCATGTTGGTGTCCTTTAGAAAAGCCTGGATGCCAGCCGAACTCTCATGTTGAAATCGAAACCGGAAAAGGTCCATCTCTTGGCTGACGAACCACCGTCGTTGTGCTGGGCTGCAAGGAAAGTGATAATAAACCACAAATTAATAAGAGCTTGTTGGCACACAGTCATGCACGAGACTGAAGCACGGGGCAGCGCATAGTGGTAGAGTGGGTACAGAAAAAAGAACGGCAACAAATGATGCTGCTCAGGTAAGAATGAAGTATGGCCGGCAGTATTGTGTTTAGTTATCCTTTTTCATCGCACTGTTCCTTTGCTGCCCTTCAGAGGATAGTCCTTACAGGAGGCTGGGCACTCAAGGTACTGTGTTTTGGCTATGTTCATTTCATTTCACTTTATTTTCAATTCCAACATGATAGATCAAAAAACTGTTTGGACCCATAGCCAAAGGCTAGAATAGGGTCCAATGATGCGATACAAAATGGCACAGTATCCAGACGATAGCCCAAGGCAACAATAGCACATGTAGCAAAACAATAGAAGAAGGCATTGAACCAGGATACAAGATGCTAAACATAGCGGATATAGTAAAGAAGGTTAGGCATTGTGTAGACAGATATATTCAGATACTCGAACTTGGGTAAGATAACAGAGACATGTAATTTTTATACACAAACAAAAGAAAGGCAATGAGTAATAACAACTACGCAGTAAACTTTCACTGGACGTAATGATACTTATATACAAGAATTGAACGATTTTGTTACTATTAAGGGGGTTACGGAGACACATTAGGGATTGCAAGGAAGTGTTTTTTATTTTCAGAGGAAAGTTAACAGCCGATTTTATATCCTGGGGCAATCTATTCCAGATTTTGGTACCGATGAACTGCAGACGCCGTCCTCCATAGACGTTGTTCGTGGGAGGAAGGTTAAAATTACCGGCAGCAGTATTCCTCGTAGGGCGGGATGAGGAGCAAAGAATGGACGAATTAACAGGACGGTTATACCTTATGATATTATTAATGGCAATGGCTGTTCTCTGTTGACACAAACTGTCCATTGATAAAATTTGTAGTTTACTAAACAGGGGTGCACTGGGATGATCGTGGCTTGAGTGCGTTATTACTCTTAGTGAACGCTTCTGTAGTTTTCGTAAAGGCTCTAGGTATGTAGTGTAAGTCCAACCCCACGAATCAATGCAGTAGGACAGATGACAGTGGATGAGAAAAAAGTACAAGATCAGTATTATTGCAAGGTCGAAATAATGTCTCGCTTGCAACAATGCATGAAAGCCCGAAGATAACCTCGAGCACACTGAATTTATATTGGGTTGCCAGTGGAAATGGTTGTCCATAACTACACCTAGGTATTTAAGTGAATTGATGCGTTCGAGTGCATAATTATTTATCTTTATTTGAATGCTGTCTAGATTTATTGGCATATGTCGGGAATGGATTATCATGTACTTTGTTTTTTTCGCATTGATGGTAAGTTTATTTGCCTTGAACTAATGTGACATATTTGCTAGTTCAGCATTTGTTTTTGTTTCAGTTTCTTGCATATTTTCCCCCGTAACAATTAAAGCTGCATCATTCGCATACAATAGTAGCTCTGCAGAATTAATAACCAGTGGTAGGTCATTTACATATAATATAAAAAACAAAGGGCCCAGGACAGATCCCTGCGGGGACCCCTGTGCTTATCGGTTTTTGCGAAGAAGTGATGCCGCCTAGAAAAACAATTTGACTACGATGAGTGAAGTAGCTGGAAAAGAATTCAAAGCTTTCGTTTCTAAAGCCATAGTTATTTATTTTTTTTTAAGGATGCTGTGGTCGATAGTGTCGAATGCCTTCTGTAGGTCAAGAAATGAAATAGAAACTAGTTTATGGCTATTTCGAAGTTGTGTTGACATTTTGTGTCAATGTTTGAACTGCAGTGGAAGTAGAATAACCCGGACGGAAACCACCTTGTTGCGGACATAAATTTGATATTTTTCCAGAAATTTGTTGATTCGAGAAGAAAGTAGCTTTTCAAAAATGTTACTTAATATACTGAGAACTGATATCAGGCGGTAACATGAAGGGTCAGAGCGATCACCGTCTTTAAATACGGGCAATACTTTGGCGACTTTTAGAGGAACAGGGTAGGACGAGGTTGCTAGGGAATGATTGAAAATGTGGCACAAGATGGGGCCTAATATGTCTATGTTATCCTTGATCAGATGGACTGTGATTCCATCCAGCCCAGGGTTTCTCTTATTACACAATTTTTTCACGGTAGATAACAGCTCTCCAAATTCTATGTCATGAGTAAAGAAGGTATTAGATATGGAGCTGGCTAAACACATGTAATTAGAGTCGGGATGATTAGATACCAAGGACGGGCCAATACTATTGAAGTATGAATTGAAGCTTTCAGTAGTTTGTTCGTCTATTGTTAAAGGGAGAATACGATGCGCACTAGAATTTCCTACAACTCCTTGTATAATTTTCCATATTGTTTTTGTATCCCCATTCGCGCGTTGAATCAAGCTGAAGTAGTAGTTCTTGCATATGCGGATTATTGCCACAGATTCATTCCGTAACCTTTTATACTGCCCTAAGTAATAATGATTATGTTTATGCTGTTTCCATTTATTGTACCAGAACTGTATTTTCTTCAAGATAGCAAGAATGTCTTGGGTCATCCAAGGGCAGATCGGGACGTTATAAGAGCGAGAGGATACGGTACTACTAGCGTTACTGATTGCAGTTTTTATAGTTTCGATTAAAGATTGGCAACCTCAGTATTTACATCATCATGGTACAGACTGCTTGGTACGAGAGATAGAAGTTCGTTCCTTAATAGGGTATAATCTATTTTTCTAATGACAGGGTGATTTTTAGGTGCAGCCTTGGACAGGTCTATAATCGAGATACAAATAGGAAGGTGATCAGAGATTGGTTCGTCATACACACTTGTATTGATCAAGTTGGATATGTTTGTCAACACGTGGTCTATGATCGTCGCTGAGCTGCTAGCTAAACGTGTGGGTGTAGAAATCAAGTTTCGAAGATTGAAAAAAGCAAGCAAAAACTCGTAATCAGAAGACGCTAGACTGCAGGTATCAATATTGAGGTCTCCCGTAATGACAATGGGAATATTGTAGTTTGCCGCAAGTGTAAATAGCGCCTTTTCAAGCATATCTAGAAAAGAAACAAAAGATGAGTTCGGAGGAGGGTACATGTATATAACTCCTATGATAAGGGAACACTCCAAGTTGATGAACATTGATTCAATATCTGCACAGCTGCATGTGAGAGATTCTAGTTTCGAAAACAAGTATCCTGATTTTACAAAGATCAAGACGGCCACACCACCGCCACGCGTGCGTGACTCTCGTGGATTAGATATGAATGTGTACCCATTGATGCTGAAATTTTTGCCCTTCTTTAGCCATGCTTCCGTCAACGCTATAACATCGACAGGCTGGGCATGCGTAGAAAGGAACGCAAGGAGCAAGTTCAAATTTTGTTTAAACGTCGGACGTTCGTGTAGAAGACAGAGATATTGTTGTTTTTAGGTACGTTGTAAGGTGTGATTACAGAGAGTGGCATGATGTTAGTTATAGGAGTACTAGTAGTTGCAAACCGCTATTTATACTATTTTCATCAGGTCGTCATGGCATGTGACGTGTACAACTCTCGAGTTCCCGACTTCCGCGTTAGAATTTTGCCATCAGCAACCCATGCAAATTTCCAGTTCCTTTCCCGTTTGCACTGGATAGCTTTTCCGAACAGAATTTTGTTTTCTGGACACAAATGGACATTCCCGTATACTGGGCTATCTACTTGGTAACAAAGCAGGGACGCATTCAGTCGCTTTTTTTTGCGGCAAACAGAAGCTTGTCACGGGTAGCTCGAGAGTTGAACTTGACGATTATATTGGGCAGCCCGCCCCCTTTTGTGGGGACACGATGCACCACATCCACGTCATGATCCGAAAGCAGAACACTCAGGCAAGTGGCCACCTTATGTAGTGTTTGACCGAGGTCTTCCTTTTCAGTTAACGGTACTCCTTCAAGTCCGAGATTAGTCCGCCTGGAGTACTGCTTCAGGTCTACAATTTCTTTCTTAGCGTCTGTGAGTCTCTGAGTTTGCTCTTGGGGGCAGAAATCTTGGGGCGCGGGAGGGGGGCAGCTGCATTAATCGCACCCGCCCTCCCTCTGGTGCCGTCCCTGGTCGGTGCTACTGATATCTTACTCGGTGCGTGTAACGACGTACGATGTTACATGGTCCGCTTATTGAACACGGCATTACTAGAGTTGCGGCCGCTGCAGAACACTACCAGCGCAGCTATGGTGGAGATATGCAATTTGGCCGAGCGGAATGAGCTGTAGCTGCATAGGGAATGCTACCATACCATTCAAGCGCAGCTGTGAATGAGCATGTTTTTGAGCAGGATGCACATGGCGTAAGTTTAGGAGAAAAAAAAAAAAGAACAGGAAAGTCCTCCATGATAGCTTTGCTGAAACTTAGCCAAATGTAATGCTTAATGAAAGCATGAACAGCTTCACTGTTCAATGGTTTCCACACAGTGAGAGTGGCTCGCACTTCAATCGTTTCGAGATAATGCTTTCATTATTGCTTTCCTTGAAGGCCTATCTTCAAAGCGGCGAGCTTTTCTCACCATCCAACGCTGAAAAAGTTCAAGCTTTATTAACCTATAGAACAACTACCCGGAATAAGCCGGGCTCCAAATCTTTAGCAATAAAAAACACATTATTTTTGTGCAACATTTCCTTCGATCAGCACAGAGAAAGTATATTGACCATCTTATGCAAAAATTTTGCAGAACAGAAGTAGATGTACCAATTGGACGTAGCCCCTTTTTTTAAACACTTGTAGCGCACTGTTTATATGAAGTATACAAGAGAGTTATTAACACCAATAGTCACACATAACTTCCGACATCGGAGAAGTTTTACGATGTGATTTAATTGTACTGCTTCAACGATAGAGCTTCCTAGTAATACGCTACAGGTAATTGCGGTGCTACTGTCTATGGGAGCTACAACGCAAGGCGCTTCAGCCAGCATTGGGAATGATGGGCAGCACACGCATTTGTCTACTCTTTGTTCTTATGGCTCTATGTGGCCAGCATCCACTGTATTGAAAGACAATGTTCAGCAAAATTTCGGCAGTTCCATTTCATTTGCTTAACCTTTTATGCACCCCAATTCAAATCGACTTGAAAAATTCATAGCGGTTCATTCATTCAGCCAAAACAAACCGAAAGCGCAACAATAAACACAGCCACAAGTGTGTCTGAAGCCTGCAAGTATGAAGACTAGGCAGGAGATCCCTGCAGAAATTATTGTAGAAAACTATTGTTTGACCCAGTAGTCGTGCCAAAAGAAGAAAAAAGAATAGAAGTATTTACGTTTCACAGAAGGCGAGCAAGAGGATGAAGAAAGAGAGGTTGTCCTTCCGTACAAGAGCAGCACCATTGTCATCGGTCACCTGACAAGGACAACAAACAGCCAATTAGCCAACTAGCCCGCATACCAACTAGCCTGCATAGACGCCCTTGTTCAGCCAATCAAATGTTAGCAGCTATAAGAGGAAGCGCGACAAAAACAACTGGCAACTTTGTTGCTGATCTGTTCGCACTTATTTCTGGCCTGCAAACTCAACAACTGCCTAAATAGTTGTGAAGCTCAACCACATTCATTGCCATCAATACGGCAAAGTGAAACACATACTAGTACACCTCTTGCTGCCTCCACTAATAAACAGCTTGAAAGGCTGACAAGAACACAAAGAATACGAATGAGGTGCATCTTACCACAACCCACTCAACATATTTCTACAGTCTCCAGCAGCACAATCGACAACAAACAACAAAAGCAAAAAAAGGCTTTGTTTCACAATTATTCAGGTGCAGTAAAATGAACTTTTACAACAATCTTGGAAATAAAAGACACCAAAACGGCAAGAATGTTTGCAGCATGCTTTAAAAGCAGTTAGCAATTTGAGAACTTTGGCTGAGAAAACACGGAAAGCGGAAAAAGCAAAACGCGATAATGTGAACCCGCTACGAAACAAGTGCTAGTGAAGCTTCAGTATCCATGACATTCAATTAAATAGAGATGTGTGTGCAAGGAGATGAGGGGAAAGGGGCAGCCAGTAGCAGTCCCAAATAAAGAAAAAAATGCTTATAACTTTTTAAATCAACCTCGCATACTGCAAGTGAGCCGATTAAGCACCACACAAACCATTCGTGTTAGCGGAAAGTTACCGTATAGTGTGCAATCGAATTGAGACCAACTGCAGCGCACACACATGGCGTCTACTATCATCAATAATGCGAATGAAAACTTACGCTCGACAGGCGGCAAAGTAGCTTACTGACACATGTGAATCCCCATCAGTCATTCAATGTTCTACGACGAAATTTTCCGCAGTCAGGATTTGTTGGTATCGCATTGGGTGGATGTGCTACGCGGCTTGCTGATACTCCATAGTTTGCGATTCACTCACATAACTTACTTCATCGTATATGTGTGCACGACGAGGATAAATTTCACCAGTCTACGCTACAATGCAAACAATGTCAGCCAGCTACTCTGGAGCAGCAAAAGCCTCACCCGACTAACGAAGGCTTTCAGTTTCTGCTTTCGGAGCTCGTCCATCACTGAGCTGGTGTAATCCGGCGAGCGCTTGTTGTTGAACTTTGCGTCGGCGATCTCGAAAACTTTTAGCACTGGGCGATAAAAGAAGGTTACATCGAGATCAGGCACGAATTCGGTCTCGTCAATGGCACACAGATATCGAAAACATCCAGAGAGAGAGAGAGAGCGCGCTTCGACAGCGATACCTTTCAATCTTTCCAGGGCGATGTCTTGGAAGTCGCTCAGCTGAACATTGTCGACAGGAGGAGTGTTGTAGAAGTGCAAAAGCGTCTTCCGGCCGGCGTACTCGGCCAGCGGATCACCGACGGCGATGTGCCGCCGTCTCTTGTGGCCCGAAAATTGCATTTCGACGCGCTGAACGCGGCAATGAAAGCTGCAGACTACGGATTACGCGCGGCGAGACCTGCATAAGCGCGCGAAACTTTTCCCGCAGAAACTTGTTGTACGCAGGTCTGATCCAGCGCGGTAAATCAACTTAGAGCAATGTTAGCGCTGTTAAACAGTCAATTGTGTGAGCTCTTTAATTAAAACTTATAAAAACACATACGTGGACGTATTTTTGCTTCTGTTAACCCGTCATGACTTTTTGTTTTGTTCAAACGTAAAGCATATATTTAAAAGTTATTTGTTACAGTAGATGTTTTTTGTTTTTTTATTTTGTCGTGAGCTTGTGTGGCGAAATGAAATGCTAAGTATATATTAATGCAAAAGTAGCTAATAAAACAAACAAAAATTGCTATACTATTGGGAGGTAATTGTTTTTATTAAGTTTAAAGCATTGAGCTTGAATGTAAAAGTTTGAGGTGGGCACATCTTAAATTGTTACAAGTTTCGGTTTCAGCTTTGATTGAAGCGTGTTTATCAGCGTTTTCAGCGCTTGCTCACAGCGTCCTGCATCTACAGCACCTCGAGTCTCTCCTAAGTATAGCTTCAGTGAGCTACGACGAAGCAAGGCGGCATCATGTATCCATCGATTTATTTCAATGTACACCGGCGTGCCTCTGAGGTGCAAATAGCACGCTGCATGAGCGCTGCTCGATCAGCGCACAACCTCCACCTCTTCGTTTGGGTAGCACGTTCATGTACAGGGTGTTCAGAAGTTCTTAGGCCATGCTGCCATAGGAACACATCTGATAGTGGCCTGGGAACTTTTCACCCCCCCCCCCCCCCCCATCACATTCTCAGAATCGTACGTAGCTCCCCAACACGTTGCTCGACACGTTCGTTCAGCTTTGATGATTAACATTGTTACTGGATTACGGTGCAATTGTTGTCCATAGGCAATGCCTCCAAATAGTAAGTAAGCGTAATCTGTACGGAACAAATTGCGATGGTGGCATGAAATTAAATTATGCACTCTCGGAATTCGAAAATAAGTACGTGGATCGATGTTCTTTGTGGAGCTGCAGTACGTCATTTTAAAGGAAGCTATAGATTGCGACGTTGAATGAACAAGCTTTACAAAATGCGCTGAAGGGAATTCAATATGTGCAATACCTCACATTTTGCCCCGTAGTCTTTCTCCAATAACGCGTTTCCACCTCGTCGTTTGTTGAATTAACTGAACGAACGACGTTCATTTGGACGAACGAACAACGAACCAGGTCAGCAAATGAAGTCAGCAATAGTGGGACAGGACAATACTCTACATCCATGATAACACCATCTTGAATGTGTATAAAAAGAGTCTATATACAGATGAACTACAGAGTTGTATCGCTAAGGTGAACAAAACAAAAACAGTCTTTGATAAATTGTGAGGGCTGGGCGGGCTAGGCATGAAGGCTGAGAGGCGTTGTGAACGAGAAGAATGCGCTTTATTCGAACATGAAAACGTGCCAACCGCCCCGGAGGCGGGAGCGAGATTGATAAAACGTGTCCCCGGCCCTCGCTTGGGCTTGGAGTTTATCTGAGTAAAGGCGCCGCAGGTGGCGCTGCCGATTAGATAGGCCGCTACGCTATAGTGCGCATGCGGGCGCTCACATCCGGCCCCTCCTTGTCTGACCAAGTCCCATTGGTCTAGGAAAGGAGCACTACTTGGTGGCTTCACTGCGAGAGAGAATAGTCCTTCAAGCGCTCGGGTGGGCGCTTTTGGCGGTGAGGTCGCGAGGAGGGTACCGCTGGAGGCAAAACTGCAGGGCCAAGGGAAACTGGTGGTTGAGATAACTCATTGCCAACACTGGGAGAGCCAGATAAGTCACACAAAGGCCACTCTTGGGTTTTCACAATGTAAGGCTCGACATAAGGTGGCACGTAGTGCTTGAGTTGAGAGACGTGCACTATCCTGTCTTGGAGTCGATCACGAGGACCTTGACCAGTTACGCGGCTAACGACAAACGTAACGGGTGTTTTCTGGTTGGTGATTTGGTATATTCCCTTGAATTTGGGTGCCAACTTTCCAGTTCCATCTGCTACAGGCTCTTGGCGGCGCACCCAGACGAACTGGCCGACTTGGAAGGAGTGGTCTCGATGGGACTGATCATATGCTGTCTTCCGTTTCCCTTGTGCTTCCTCGGTATTACTTGCTGCTACGGCCCGGTTCTGAGACAGCATTAGGAGACGGTCTTGTAGGGTCCTGGCTGTGGCGGGACGGTGGCGTTGATATGGGAGCTTGGGGACGTATCCATACAGTAGTTCAAATGGAGAGAAACAGCTGCTGGCGCTATAGCTTGTGTTGATGGCAAAAGCAGCTTCTTCGAGTTTGCTTGCCCAGGAGGTCTGGTCCGTTGGACACAGCTTACGAAGAACGGAGACTAAAGTCCCATTGCTTCTCTCTACAAGACCATTGCTGGCTGCGCGGTATGCCACTGAATAATGAATCTCAGCACCGTGCATGTGCATGAAGTGCTTAAACTGGTGAGATTCAAAGGCTGCTCCATGGTCAGACATGCAGTCATCAGGACAACCAAAGCGGAAGAACACCGACTGTAAATGTGCTATAACTTCCTTAGCTGATGTTGAAGTTACAGCCGCTGGGACAATGAAACGCGTGGCAAAGTCAATGACATTCAAAATGTACTTCTTTCCTGAAGCAGCCGGCATTGTGATGTGATCAATGGCAATTAAGGCAAAAGGAACATCCGACACTGGCATGAGACCCATTTTGCCAACACTTTTAGATATTGGGCGGTTGTTGCTTTGGCAGATCTGGCATGCTGTGACGTAGTGGGTCACTGAAGACGTAAGGTTTGGCCACCAGTAACGTTCTCTCACTTTGGTCAGTGTCCGGGTTACATCCATGTGGCCTCCACCGTCATGAACAACCTCCAGGACAGCCTGGCGCATCTTTGCTGGCACTACAATAGCTTGAGAACCTGAAGTCGCGTCACTATGGTACAGGATGTCATCAATTATGGCAAGGTCATGGTCCCACGATTCTGAAGATGACAGAGAGCGACGAAGGTCCTGGCACTCTTTGTCTTCTGCTTGCATAGCTGCGAGAGACTGTGTCTGATGGAGGACTGCTGCAGATAATCGTGACAGCATGTCAGCAACCACGTTTTGACGGCCTGGATGGTGCTGCACAGTGAAGTCGAACTCTGTAAGATCCATCAACATGGTCGTAAAACGACGTGAAGGCCTGATGTTGGCTGTTAAGCATGCAACGGTCCAGTTGTCAGTCAACAGGCAAAATTTCTTGCCGAGCAAGTAGTGTCGGAACTTGATCGTAACCGCCCAGTGGACACCAATACACTCCCAAACGTTGCTATGCAACTTCTTCTCTGCGGCCGTGAGTGCACGACTCGCATATTCGATCACAGTTTCTTTTCCACACTGTTTCTGAGAGAGCACAGCACCAATTGCGGTTCCTGAGGCATCTGTTGTGACTGTGGTTTGGGCGTCTGGATCAAAATGGCCCAGTACAGGTGCCTCTGTTAATGCTGTGCGAATTCGCTGAAAGGCTTCATTGCAGTCGCTGGTCCAGGCAAACTCCTCAGACCGTATGAGACTCTGCAACGGTGCTGCTATCCGAGAGAAATTCTTCACAAATCGGCGATAGAAGTTTGCTGTCTGGAGCCATGACAAAACTGCTTTGCTGTTTGCAGGCTGTGGGATTTTCATGATGGCTTCGACTTTGGCAGGGTCAGGCTGCTTGCCGTCCCTGCTCAAAATGAATCCGAGAAACCTGATAGACTTCAAAGCAAACTTACACTTGTCAAGTGAAACTTTGAATCCACTGGCAAGGAGTGCACCAAGTACTTCGTCGAGTAACCTTGCAAACTCGTCAAAAGTTGGCGCAAAAACCAGAACATCATCCAAGTACACCCGCACACCGCACTTTGGGCAATGGGGCTGCAGGTTAGCAAAAATTGACTGCATGGCTCGCTGGAAAGTGGCAGGTGCGTTCTTCAGCCCAAATGGCATGCGGGTCCACATAAAGGTGCCATAGTGGGTCACAAAAGCAGTTTTTGCCTGGTCTTCCTTACGAACGCGAACTTGCCAGTAAGCAAACTTTAGGTCAAGGCAGGCGAAGTACTGTGACCCAGCAATGTCATCCATGATGTCATCCGCATGTGGAAGTGGTTGCACGACGTTCACAGTCATCTTGTTTAGGGGCACATAGTTAACACAAAGGCGCTTCTTGCTACCTCGGCTGACAACCACTGCGGGGAATGCCCAAGGTCCTAAGGCTGGTAGAATGATGCCTTGCCGAAGGAGTGTGCTTATTTGAGCCTCAAGAAAACGACGGTCTGCAGCAGAGTAACGGTAAGGGGATCGACTGTATGGCACAGCATCGGGAAGAAGGTCGATTGAGTGTTCAACACCCTCGTACAGACCTAAGTCATCCTCTTCACGAGCGAATACTTCAGCGTGCTTCGAAAGAATGCTCGTGATTTCCCGTTGTTGATGTGCTGGCAAATGGCTACCAACCTGAGCGGCAGGCAAGGATGGGTCAATGCAAACCTCTATTGTTGAAGAAGCACCTCGCCTGCATTCAGAAGACGGGCCGTTGGTGTTTGAAACCTCATATTGACAAGATAGTGCTAACCACGGGGGTTCATCTGGGCCTGGGAGTGGCATTCGCTGGAGGCCTGCTGAGCTGTGGTGTCCAGATACATGGTAATTGAAAGATGACCCCTGGATCATAACAGCGTTCGACATCCTGGGCAACAGTCGCTCATAGCACCGCACACTTGTTCCTGTGGTGGGATGACGAATTTCAGTTGGCATGGGTGGCTGGAACACCAACTGTGCGTGACTGGCAGCAAACCAGTCTTCCCCCAATATAAGTGGCATGGCATTGTTATCGAGGACGGCGGCTTCCACCAAACCGGTGATGGGTCCCACAGAGATCTTCAAGCAGATAGCACCAGCAGGAGCCACTGTCGTTCCTCCAACGACAACTAGAGGGGGTCTGGTCCAGGGCAGGAGGGGCAAAGATCTGACAAGGTGACGAGAAACAAGTGTCACCTTGGAACCACTGTCTGGAAATGCGTCCACTTGGCCGCTTCCAGCAATTGTGGCGTTTACAAGGGCGCATTGGACCAGCGATCCATCAAGGGTCTCGGAAAGTGTGCTGTGAAGAGCTGGCGAAGGATGCGTTGTAGACTGTGTGGCAGTAGCTCTGGATGGGCACTTTGAAGCTAGATGTCCTTTTTGGCGGCATTGAAAACACACGGCTTCGGCCAAGTTCTGGCCAGAACGGTAGGCAGGAGCGCCGTGCCTCGTAGAGATGGTCAGGTACCGAGCCTCTTGTTGGTCTGGTGGTAGGGCTGCGATTCGCTGCGGCTGTCTTGTTTTGTCTGGTACCGCCTGAACATTCGTGCCCTCTTCACTGTGGTGGGGCACCTGTGGGCTTGGCATTACTAGTTTGGTGCTTGAATACCCTGGGCGTGGGAGTCGACGAGACAAGTGGCTCAATGTTTGGTCAAGCTGCGTTACGATGTCCATATAGGCGGCGACGGTTTCTGGCCGTTGTGCTGCTATAGTAGTGGCCAGGTTCTCGTCGGAAATGCCCTGAAGGGCGTACTCTATGCGCTGAGTGTCGGTAAGAGTGACTGGGCATCCCGAAATGAGCTTCAACTTCGCCAAAGAATAGTGGACCAGGTTCTCTCCGTGCGCTTGCACGCGACAAGTAACAGCTTGTTGCCACTGTAGTAAGGTTTGCTTGGCGCTGAATTGATCCAAGAAAGCTTGCCTGAAGGCGTCCCAGGTGGGACACTGACGGCCAATGACTGCTTTCCAATCCGCGGCTGCTCCACGGAGCTTTCCCAGAGCGACGGCGAGTACGGTTGAAGGCTCCCACGAAGCTAGGTTTCGAGTTCGTTCCAACTCTTCAATCCAGTGGGACGCTGAAATGCTGCCGTCTCCATTAAATGTAGGAAGCGATGCGGACAGGTCTGGAAGGGTCGTGACCTGAACTGGCGCTGCAGCGCGTTGTGACACTTGAAGGAGCTGTTGAAGTAAACCCGTCAGCAACTCGGTACTTTGGGCTGCATCGAAGCTCGAAGGAAGCGGCGTAGTGTTCGGGCGCTGGCTGGACGCTGAGGAATCTGGGGAAGGCGACAAAGGCGTCATTGAGCGGTTTTGGGCTATATCGGCGAGGAGACGATTGATCACTTCTTCCTTCGGCCCCGTAGCGTCCAGGTTTCGGCGAACCAACTCTTCACGGAGGAAGTCTGCTGTAAAGCCGGCGAGGTCCTCAGGCGTAGCCTCGTTCCAGTTCACAAGCGGCATGGCGTTCACAAGAAATTAGCAGAAGGAGCACAAGACTCACGAGAGACGAAAAAGGCGGGCAGGTCAAGTTGGTTCGGCTCTGCAGGCGAGCTACTTCATCGGGCGGGTGGGCGTCAGCACGACGGTCGGCGAAACAAAAGGCAAAGGCACGAAATGACTCGGACGAAGCGGCCGAAAGGCGTATCGGGCGGCGGACGGTAAACACAGGACGGAGCGCCGCGCGGCTAGTCCGGCGGATCACTTCACGAGGCGGGCAAAAGGCGACGTTCCAGGCATGGTTCGGAGTCGACTGCGCCAGTTGTGAGGGCTGGGCGGGCTAGGCATGAAGGCTGAGAGGCGTTGTGAACGAGAAGAATGCGCTTTATTCGAACATGAAAACGTGCCAACCGCCCCGGAGGCGGGAGCGAGATTGATAAAACGTGTCCCCGGCCCTCGCTTGGGCTTGGAGTTTATCTGAGTAAAGGCGCCGCAGGTGGCGCTGCCGATTAGATAGGCCGCTACGCTATAGTGCGCATGCGGGCGCTCACAAAATAACGCCACGCCCCTCCTCTTGTAACTGTTTCTGGGTTGCGACAGTGTGATGAAGCCAGGTAGATGAACTGACTAGCCTTATCGGAGCCAAGTTTCAGTTACAGCGATGGTATCATAAACAATCGAGTGTTGTGACAAGCACAAAAAAGGTGATTGAAGTTTTTCTTTATGCTGCGAAATTGCGAATATTACAATTTAATGTTGCGAAATAATCTTGCTGAAGACATATGTTGTCAACCTCAAAAAAGGAAAACATCGTTTAGAAATATAAAAAACTACAGGTTTGTGGAAAGAAAAAGTGAGCGATCCTAAAAAAAATAAAAATTTTCGAAAGATCCTCCGCTCACGTGAACTAATCGCCTTCCGCATAAACATCTCGTTACCAGTTACCAAAGTGTACTTCCAGTGCTTTTTCAGCTTTGCCTTTAAAACTAATGTTAGCATTTTTTTTATTTGCCTTAGACCAGTGGCCCTTTATGTGCACTGGAGATGCGATGTCCTGAAAAACTAAGGCTGCCATGTTGAGTCATTGTTAATAAACTGGCATGAATCCATCTTGGCAGGAAGCGCAACTTATACGCGGAACACACGACACAAGCACTTGTGTCCCTTATGTCGACATAAGTGGCTGTGTCGTATGTTCCGTGTATAAGTTGCGCTTCCTATTAAGATGGAGTCGTTGTTGTTTCTTAGCAGTCCTCAGAACGTTATCGTGCATCCAAAGCTCGCGAGAGAAACTCCGTGAAGATGTTAAGCGTTGACGCGTTCCTCGATGGCACTCGGTGCGCAATATCTATATCTGTTTTAGATGCGAAGCAGCTCTTTGACTAGCCTGTGGAATGTTGTGCGTCCGTGTCTCCGTGCCAACGCGCTGCACCATTCCCCCCCACCGCAGTTATTGGAATGATGCCAAGTAGGCTGCGCGTTGACGTCACTTTCTCCCTCACCCGCAGCAGCTGCCGGCTTCTACCAATACACGTAGGTGGTGTTGCTCCTCCGCTCACTCGCAACACAGTTCTCTCTCGAGTCACCCTCTTTTATCACCCGCAACGCTCGACCACGCATCGAGTGTAAACGCTATTTCGTCTCGTTCATCTGTGATGAAACTCACACGAAACCCAACCCACCTGCCATGCTTTTGCGTTTGAAAGAAACGTTTACTCGAGTAAAGGCTGCTCCAAGTTTCGTTTCAAACCATTCTTCCAGCACTCGTGTCGACACTCGTTTCCACCGGGTCAACGGCATGCGCACCGCTGCTTCTTCACATCCTATTATGGTTCTCTTCGAGAAGGTAGTCCATACGTTCTCAACTTTCAGGCAGGTGGCAAACTGCAGCATGGTGTGAACCAAGCTTTCTCCGTCCGTCACAGGAACTCCCTTTATTTTCAGATCATCTATATAGTTGCAGAGGAGTAAGTTCCTGCTTTATTTCCTCAATATCCTTGGCGAGGCAGCTGTTTTCCTTTTCATCGCATGGTTTTCTAATCGCACCGCCGCAAACTGTTTCTTTGTTTCGCCAAGTTCCACCTTAAATATCTCAAAGTGATCGTTCATGAAGCTGATCGACTGCCTAAGAGTTTGCAGTTCGCCTTGTGGTGTCTTTCTTTAGGTCATCAGGTTTCGCCCCCATTCGAGCGAAAAAATATGACAAAGCTTTCGCTAGTTCTTTTGCAGCAGTGGGTGACTTATTACACATAGCATCTGTCATTCACTGATAAGTTCAGGAGACTATAAATTTAGAGTAGAATTAGCTCACGTTCCTGCATAAAGCAAGGTAAATTATTACCTGTCGCTCAGCCTCGTTGCAACCTGGACTGCTCCTGAATGACGGCCGATCCTCGCTGGAGTGTTTTTTTTTATAGCAGAGCTGTGACGTCCCGGGATTTTAGAGGGCCTTGCATGCGGGGAAGTCCATCCTTGAGAAGCTCCCCTCATGTGAGGGAAAAACGACTTGTTGGGACGTTTCCGCATAAGCGAAAAGTTTTCATTTTCCTGCGGGGCCCCAACTTGGTATTCGCTTCCTCCTTCTCCCTCCCTCGCCCTCTCTCTCTCTCTCTCTCTCTCTCTCTCTATATATATATATATATATATATATATATATATATATATATATATATATATATATATATATATATATATATATATATTGTGGGCATTTAGTATACGCATCCTCTTCACCGGTACATTATCATCATTATCATGTGTGGCTCATGCATCCTCATCGTTGTCGCGTAGCATCATCATCTTGCCTCATTCATCGTAGCTGTCGGCTGCAGGTTCCTCGGGCCTAATAAAAGGTAATCCAAACCAAGACTTCATACATGGTGGAGAGTGCTGTTAGATCCCCCGCCATCCTCTCGGCCACTCTACCCCATGGAGCTACGTTCAGGTCGCCGCTTGCGCCAGGTGTCCGGAAATATGTCGCACCAAGATGAGGCCGGTGCTGCAGCCGTTCCCACTCAACCACCACGTGCCGCGCCTTCTCACGTCATCAACAGCCTCCAGCGTGAGCCCCATCCCTTCACTGGTATGCGCGGGGAAGATGTGGAGGAATGGCTGGACGATTTCGAACGTGTTGGCGCTGCTAACCGGTAGGATAACACCTACAAACTCGCTCACGTGTCATTCTACCTCCCGGGTGTCGCGAAGACGTGGTTCCTCAACCACTTCATCGACATCCCCGACTGGTCAGCCTTCAAAGATCAGCTTCGCCATGTCTTTGGCACACCGGCTGTTCGTTCGGCTCTCGCAAAGAAAGCTCTCGCGACTCGGAAACAGCACATCGGGGAGTCGTACACATCCTACATCGAGAATGTTCTTTCACTTTGCCGCCGGGTTGACACACCAATGACAGAATCAGACAAGGTGCGCCAGCTTCTTAAGGGGATTGCACCCGTCGCATTCAATGCCCTAGCGATCCAGAATCCGGCTACCGTTGCTGACGTTGCGATAACCTGTCAGCGCCTCGAAGAACCTGAGTCTATGCGCCTACAATCAGACAGTGATGCGGCCCGTATTACGATTGATCCAAACCTGCGAGACACGATAAGGGCGATTATACGTGAAGAATTAGAATCAATGGGATTCACACTACCTTCAGTGTGTCCCGTTCAGTTCTCTTCAACGTCATTGGGGGATGTCATCAGGGAAGAGCTGACGTCCATGACCCACATGGCCAACCTGCAGCCCACTGTCTCTCGTACTCTCCCATCGTTCCCGCACACCGCCGCCGCGCCACCAGGCACCGTCAGCTCGACGTCCCGCCACGAACGTACGCGTCGGTTGCTGCCGCACCTCCCACAAGCTTTCCCACGAGCTTTTCATCACCACCGCGTGAACCGTCACCTGTCCCTCTGACTTCTCTCTCTCCTGGTGCAGTTAGCGCAAGCTACTACCCTCCTCATCGATCGACTCGGCCTATGTGCTATTATTGTGGCTATCGTGGTCACATTTCACGCTTTTGCCGCAAGCGTCAGCAAGATGAGCGCCGAGGGTATGACATACGCGAAAGGGACTATACCGCAGGAGCCTTGTACCAGGGTCGCCGTTATTCGTCACCGCCGCGTCGGTCTCCATCTCCGCCAGCATCCGGTGAACTGCGCAGTAGTCATCGATCAACCAGACGCCGTTCACCATCGCCCTACCATCGCTCCTCTTCTCCTCTTCAGCCTGCTTCCCTCGCTTCTAATCGGCGTCCGGAAAACTAAGCGATGCAGTTTTTGGAGGACAAACTGCATTCCAACACAGTACTCCAATTCCTCTAGCGCGCCCTTACAATATGATTGCAGTCTCAGTTAAGGGAGTGGACGTTGATGCTTTGGTGGACACTGGGGCTGGGTTTTCTATTATTCGTGCTGATTTGTGTACCCATCTATGAAAAGTCACGACGCCTTAGGATGGGCGTTACAGCCCAGGGAACAGCCCAGGGAACAATGATTCGCCCTTCCGCTCTCTGTACTGCCCGTGTACTAATCGACGAAATTCTTCATCATATAGAATTCGCTGTGCTATCCCTGTGCTCCCATGAACTCATTTTAGGCTGGGACTTTCTTTCCTCTGCTTCTGCGGCTATTTGCTGTGCACAACGTATCGTCCATCTTACTGACACGGACCACTTGCTCAACGACGAAACCTACAGGCCACTTCGACTCATCGCTGCAGTAGACATCGAGTTACCAGCAAACGAACATCAATTAGTGACAATTTTGTCCAACGACGTCGACTCTGGTGACATTTTGGTCACTCCGTCACCGTGTTGCCTTAATAAAGGCATAGCTCTGGCATCAGGTGTGGCTCGCTTCAACAATAGATCAACTGTCCTCGCTGCTACCAACACCACACAAGATAAAATTTTACTCCCACGGGACACTACTGTCACCTGCGTTGCCGATCTGCAGCCTGTGTGCGTTGTGCCTCTTACCCCTGTCTCCTCTAAAGGCTATCCTGCAGATCATGCTGCTTCCTCGGCCTTTACAGCAGCCATCAACAAAGACTTGAATGACTCACAGAAGCAGCAGCTGCTTGATTTGTTGGAAAAGCATGCAAACTCCTTTGACGTTCATTCATCCACCCTGGGCCAGACAACTGCTACAGCACATCGTATTCAGACGGACGGAACATCCATTGTGCACCGCCGTCCGTACCACGTCTCTCTAGCTGAACGAAAAATCATTGAAGAAAATGTAGACGATATGCTCCAACGGGAGATAATCCGACCCTCAACCAGTCCTTGTTCGTCGCCCATCGTTCTGGTACGTAAAAAAGACGGTTCCGTACGATTTTGTGTCGATTACCGAGCACTCAATAAGATCACTAGAAAGGACGTATACCCCATGCCACGCATCGACGACGCCCTAGATTCCTTACAGGATGCTGAATACTTTTCGAGCCTCGACTTGCGTTCCGGCTATTGGCAAATCCCCATGCACGAAGATGATAAAGAAAAAACTGCGTTTGCAACCCCGGACGGCCTATACGAATTCAATGTTATGCCGTTTGGTCTATGCAATGCGCCCGCAACTTTTGAGCGCATGATTGACACCGTGCTGCGTGGCCTGAAATGGAAGACTTGCCTATGTTACCTCGATGACATTGTTGTCTTTTCATCGACGTTTCCTCAACATCTGCAACGCTTGGACGAGGTCCTGACTTGTCTTGCGGGCGCTGGTCTTCAAATTAACACCAAAAAGTGCCATTTCGCCAGCAGATCTATCAAGGTACTCGGTCATCTTGTGAGCAAGGACGGAATTCGCCCAGACCCTGATAAAACTGCTGCAGTGCTTCGCTTCCCTCACCCTGACAAACCAAAAGATTTGCGAAGTTTCCTAGGTCTCGCCTCTTACTTTCGGCGATTCATACAAAACTTTGCCTCCATAGCTGCACAACTTCATCAGCTACTTGCTTCCGGTATGCCCTTTCAGTGGTCTCAGGAATGTGAATCGGCTTTCGACAGGTTGAAGAGTGCCTTCACGACCGACCCTGTACTTGCTCATTTTCACGATGATGCACCGACCTTTCTGCACACAGACGCTAGCGGCCGCGGTTTAGGAGCCGTGCTTCTGCAACGCGACAACTCTTCGCGAGAGCGAGTCGTTGCATACGCCAGCCGCGTCCTCTCCGCAGCCGAGAGGAACTACGCGATCACCGAGCAGGAGTGCCTCGCCATCGTTTGGTCAGTACAGAAATTTCGTCCATATCTGCATGGCCGCCATTTCACCATTGTGACCGACCACCATGCTTTATGTTGGATTTCGACACTCAAGAACTTGTCGGGACGCCTCGGACGCTGGATTCTACGCCTCCAAGAATATGATTTTGAGATCGTGTACAAGTGTGGCAGGAAGCATAGTGACGCCGATGCTTTTTCTCGCTGCCCTCTACCAGTGACTCCACTCGGGGTTTCCGCCATCAATTTGCACAACACGCCCTCGGAGTCCACGTCTACGGCGGTTTCCTCTCTCGCCTCTATGGACCAGCTGCCTTCGGACGACCCGCACGATTTTCCTTCTCGACAGTTGGCTGACCCATACTGTCGACGTATTATAGACTACCTCACTGTCAGTTCCCGTCCACCTAATGCAAGGCTCCGTCGCCAACTCTCGCAATTTAAGCTGGACAACTCGGTGCTGTACCGCAAAATTTACCATCCTGACGGTCAGCGCTGGGTTCCCGTTCTACCCCGATCGCTTCGGTCCGAAGTCCTCAGGGCACTTCATGACCATCTGACTGCTGGTCACCTTGGTTACCATAAAACCTACGATCGCCTTCGAAGTCGGTTTTATTGGCCAGGCATTACCACTAGTGTAGCTCAGTACGTCGGGTCCTGCACTACCTGCCAATGTAGAAAACTACCAACATCTGCTCCCGCCGGTAAACTACAGCCTCTTCCGTGCCCAGCCGCACCATTCGAAGTTGTAGGCGTCGATCTTTATGGCCCCCTCACAGTCAGTGCTGCTGGAAACCGGTGGATAGTAACAGCCATTGACCATTTGACGCGCTATGCCGAGACGGCATCCGTTACTACAGGTTCAGCTTCTGAGATTGCCGATTTCATCCTCCGAGCCATTATACTGCGTCATGTTGCTCCACGTGTGTTGCTCAGTGACCGTGGAAGGGCCTTTCTTTCACAACTAGTGAACGAACTTCTTAAGGCCTCCGGCACAACTCACAAGACTGCCTCTAGTTATCATCCCCAGACTAACGGCCTCACTGAGCGATTCCACCGCACTCTTGCTGACATGATCACCGCCTATATTCAACCAGACCACAAAAACTGGGACGTTCTTCTACCATTCGTCACTTTCGCCTACAATACGGCCATTCAGTGAACAACCGGCTACTCGCCATTTTACCTAGTTTATGGACGCTCCCCTACTTCTTTCCTGGACGTCTCCTTCTTTAGCTGCCAAGCGAATTTATCTCCATCCTCTTCAGAGGAATACGTTTCACGACTTGCACAGTGCCGCCAACGAGCTCGTATAAACACTGAAACCCGCCAGCAAGACAGAAAGCTAGTTTATGATGAATCGCATCGTGATGTATCCTTCCAACCTAGAGACGAAGTGCTCCTTTTGACGCCTGTTCGCACACCTGGTTTGTGCGACAAATTTCAGCCTCGGTTTATTGGGCCGTACACAGTTCTTGAAGAGACTTCACCAGTGAATTATCGCGTGACGCCACTTGTAGCCCCAGCAGATCGCCGTTATCGAACTACAGAGGTCGTCCATGTCTCCCGTATGAAGCCCTTCATGCGACGTTCTTTGTCCCCTTGACTTGCCGCGGCCAGGCTGGCCGCTTTCACGTGGGGGGAATTGATGTGGGCATTTAGTGTACGCATCCTCTTCACCGGTACATTATCATCATTATCATGTGTGGCTCATGCATCCTCATCGTTGTCGCGTAGCATCATCATCTTGGCTCATTCATCGTAGCTGTCGGCTGCAGGTTCCTCGGGCCTAATAAAAGGTAATCCAAACCAAGACTTCATAATATATATATGTATGTATATAGAAAGAATGAAGGAATAACACAGGACCCGTGCGTTAAAGTTCAAAAGAATACATCAAGCACGTAAAAAAAAAATCGTTCCGGAAAAGACTGGTGTTTCGGCCGCGGGACCGGCCTTCGTCGTAGTAATGCAAACATGTGACAATAGCGTTATATAATACAACCAATGACGTACCATAGCACTGCTATTGGCTGACAAGTGATTGTTTGAAGCGCGTGGGGAAACAATACGCGTACTCTTCGAAGGTAGTGCATACGGTAGAAGGGGTCAAGTCAATGGCGCCTGCGTTGAGGAGCAGAGTTGTAGTTGAAGATGGCACGAAGTTCAAGTGCACACGCGCGTCATTTATGCGGGCTGCAGACTGCCGCGCGAAAGGTGGAGTAGCGGTGTGGTTAGAGTCGAAATGGGAGAATAGGTATTTGACTTGAGAGTCACCCAATACCATCGTAGAAATCTGGGTTGACGGATTCCTGCAGCTAATATTTTTTTCTCGCGCTCTTACCGGGATCCATAGTAATAGGAATACACATATAAATCAACTCATACTGCACGAATGTGCAGTTTAGGAGAGAAGGACTTGGCCAAGTAGCTTTGTTTTTTGTAGACGATGAATACATACATACGTGTGCATGTATACAATGACTGACTGACTGACTGACTGACTGACTGACTGACTGACGGACTCACTCACTCACTCACTCACTCACTCACTCACTCACTCACTCACTCACTCACTCACTGATAAGCGCTTTGCTTTCACGTCTATACTCTCTCTTTCTGATGTTCAAACCACACCTTGACACCATTTTATTTTGGTCACTGCAGCAAGGTGGATACCCTCAGCCTAGTTCTACTTGGTGTTGTTTCACCCCGCTTCTGCCAAGGAAGCGTTTGATTTCATATCGATTGACGGGGCAACGGGTCACGCTATTTCTGGAAAAGATGACTCACGGGGAGGGGAGGGGGGGGGGCTTTAGAGGCTAAGTTTGCCCTGACCCGTAAACATACAAACGAAACCAGCAGCGCGGTAGTAATATGCACGCTATCCATTTCACCGCCCCTTCCGACCTCGCCTTTTTCCCAGACCGGGGAGGGATTCGCGCAACACAAGGTCGGACTCTTCCTGACATGTCTAAATGACGACGTAGCTCCGCCGTTGAATAAGGGGGCGTTCTTTTTGTCATCACTTTCCCGGTGCACCCTTTCAAGGTTGCCGTGCGCCTAGGCAAGCTACACGCGTTTAGCGTTCGCTAATCGTATGCGCGGATCTCCATTCAGTCTCACATGAATGCAACTCGTGCAGGTCCAATGAACGGACGACATTAAACGACTAACGAGACGCAAAGAGACAAAGAAGCAAGTGCTCGGCCTGTTCGTTCGTTGCCGATGTTGCAGCCGGCAGCCGCGTCAGATTGTGTGTAGCAGACGACAGTTTGCAGTTTCTGTCGAGCGGGAATAACGAATATTGGTGACAAGTAACCTGGAACATTGGGATATACGACTCTCCGAAGTCCGCAGGCTTCAAGAAAGTTGCCAAGCGTCACTTTGCCTATAGCGTGGATGAGGATTTCGTGAGCGAATTGAGGTGAGATCGTATTCAGGTGAGGAAGACAAGACTCTGGCGAATCGTAGTATTCGAGACATGGAGAAACCCTTCTGCACAAGTACACAAATATGCTTATTGTTACAAAGCCCTCTGCCGCTACATGACTACCGGGCAGGCTAAAAGACCCTAAAAGAAGGCTCGATAAGGAGGAACATTCAAAAGAAGTTGGCAGCAGACCATTCGCATTGTCGTTATCCACGTGGGAAGTTTTCAATAGGTAGCAAAAGACTGGTATTCGTATAGTGCGTGCTCTGTGAACCATCAGAAAATTGATGCACTGTTTCAAATCCAAAGCCAGAATATTCTTGCAGGACTAGGCTTCAGACGGCAGATGCGCAGCCAAAGGAAATCACTCCCCCCCCCCCCGAAATTTCACATGCATTATCTAGCTTCCCAAAGTGAAACTGCCAAAAATCATTAACACCACGTAACTATGTAAAACCACTAGCGCGTGTCAGCATACAGCATTCGCCGCGGTTAACGGAGGCATGGTGACTTTATTAACGACGCTTCCACCTCATAATGGATGGCCCACCTCGCGGGCACAACGGCAACTCTTGGCCACACGAGGGTATAAATTTAGAACGTAGAGCAGGTTTACGCGTAGACCACTCGATGAACGTAGCCAGATGCGTTCACCACACGGCCTCCGTTGCACATCGCAGCAGTAGTCTGTAGTAACCCTCCCGACCAGTGTTGCGGAGTTGTCACCCCGGAATCGGATTGAATACGGAATCATTCCACATTTTTCTGACCCCGGAATGGAATGGGAGCGGAATGGCGACAAAGATCGCAGGAATAGAATGGGAATGGAATTAAGCACATTTTTTACGGTATGGAATGGGTACGGAATTACGTCTTCTACCGAAAATTAAGCACATTTTCGTCGACGTGCTGCGTTTCAAACTTCAGGCATTAGTAGTCAGACGCTCGAATTTATTAATACAGAAGTAGTTTAAAAATGCTTGGCTGATTTCAAGCATGATACATTTATAAGCAACGCACCTATATACTATAATTATGTCCTTATATAAACCGTGTTTCTCTGAAGTTTTTCTCCATTCGCGTAACCAAGGCTCTATGCAATATGGTATCCGTCTTGCGGAACTATAAGGTGGAGGCATATCCACCTTACACCTTCTCATTTTCCCCCCTCGGTGGCGACTCGGCGCCTTGCTGTCTCCTCATTCTTAACTTCGTATTTACTTCTGGTAATTGATATGTGGGGTTTAACGTCGCAAAACCACCATATGATTATGAGAGACGCCGTATATATAGTGGAGGGCTGTTCTTGCTTCTGCCGCCGTCGGTGACTCGGACGCATATTCGAAAAAGTGCTTCTCTAAGTTGTGAAGCGCGTTGACGCCGGTTGCATGCTTTCGTTTATATAATGCAAGGTTTGGATACCAGTTTGCGCACAGTTTCGGCTCATATTACCTCCTCCTCTCCTTTCTTTTTTCTGCAATATCGTCCCCCCTGCCTACAACCATGGTTGCCTTTGCCTGAAACTCTATCGCCAAGGCCTGCAGGTCAGCGCAGCACACATCCGTACGCAGTGAACTGTGTGCTGTGTGAACTGTGTGTACGAAGAACTCTTCTACAAGATGACACGTACATAGAGATAGAAAAGACGTTTGAAAGCATTGGTTCGGCCAAAGCAGGCGATCCCCCGTACCAAAGCAGCGCCTTCCTGTATCCCTATGCAACGATTCGCTGTATCACAATTTTAGCCCTAATTCGCTTAAGGTTAAACAATATTTAAGCACCATTCGTTTAAACATGCACTAATATAAAAAAAGCCTGCTTATTCCCTAAATAATATACGAACCATTTACTTGTCACAAAAAGTACTAACCTCCTAGTAAATGAAGGTAGTAAAATGCTGATTAGTCAAACTTGTTTGCAAAGGTTGGTGAATAGTGCTGGCTCGAATAGTTAATACATTACTGAATTTTCAGTTAACGGGCGTTTATATGCGCATGTACATTGCCATATCAAAATAATTAAAAAAACGTAAGTATAAATAGGATAATAAACGAAGTGCGATTGTCCACGCAAATATATTTTGTGGCCACTAATTACTTCATGTATTTACTATGGCAAGTGCGCATCACAGGAGCATATATATACATAGAGGCGTGAACGAATCACAGACAAGGACATACACGCAAACGCGCACACAGAATATCAAGACTAAGCCGGTATTGTATACTGTAGCAGTTGTTTAAAAGCTCTATGTGCCTAGTTTGTAATAGCACATTGAGTACTGGTTAGCAGCCACAGAATTTAGAAAGATAATGGAAGTTTTATACACATTATCATCTGCCCTTCTGTACATCTGTGTCATCACTTAGCACGGAATTTTATTCCAAAGTAATCGACAAAATTAAGACTTGTCTAAATTTTTCTATAAAAGTGTCACGGTTACTGCAAGATATACAGTAATGTTAACTGGAAATATGGCAACGTATGTGGATTAGTAGTTAAAAAGACCAAGAAAGTATCTCTTGTTAGGCGGGAAAAGTTTTAAGCTTTACTATAGCTACAAGCTATAGTAAAAAGATGCCGCGAAGGTGGTGAAATACGCTCGAAACATGTAAATGTACGTGTTGCCAACTGTTTACTAACTTTTTTAATATTGTGCTGATTATACTAATACCATGGGTATAGCGGGGTAACTGGCCCTATGAGAACTAATAGTGTGGTTGTAGTGCACGAGACAAGTCACCAAGCTACTGTCCCTCGACCGTGGTAACGTGTTTAGCGTAGTTTTGCAGTTCTTATGCATCTGATGACATCAGCTCTATGTTGTTACCATCATTCTTAGCTCAATAAAGTTATCAAGATGTGCCTATCCTACGTTGAGGAGTTGTAGAAATGGAATCGATTTGACTAGCCATTCCCGGAGTGGGAATGGGCTAAGTTTTTTTCACTCCGAGGACTTGAAAACAATGGAATTACGGCAAGTTGATATCCCCCGGAATAGAATTGGAACGGAATGAAGGTGCCCATTCCGCAACACTTCTCCCGACCTTTTTCATATTCATTCTCTCTCTCTCTCTGCAGCAGTGTGCGTGACCGAAAAAGCACGAGAAGTGGGCGGATGGTTGCTTGCTGAAAGAGGCGCGCTCAATGAAAAACACGATTAACACTCATAGTAACACATGATCACCGTTCATATATATTGAAAGCAGACAGATTTTCGCAATGCACTAAGACCTTTATTCACGAAAGTGAGAATAATATAGGCCGCTTGTGGAAATTGCCATCTACGTTTCATCAAGTTAGCGTTGTACATATTTGAAAAACAAAAGCATTACTAAATAGTTTATATTTTCTTATTTTAAGACTTGTATTAGTGGACAAAAAAACTGTGCATGTTCAAGGCTATATCCTCACAAGGTGCGTGCGACTGTATACAGAAATGCATGCTACGTTGCGTTAGTGTAGGTTGCGGGCACACTATAATTTCCATTGGGGCAGGATTGTAGAGGTGTAATTGAAGAGTATTGGGGGGGCCGGAAAGTCGGTTGTATGTTGTGGACGTGGCGGATACTTCTTTTCCGCAAATATCTCCATTACGTACGTTGGGAGCTTGAAAACACAGCCAATCCTAACAACTCAACCTATCATTCTCTGCATTAATTGCCACCTTCAGTACTCGTCAAAAAAGTAGAAAGAACTTAAAAATTAGTGCTATAACATCGTTTCCCAGAAAGAGGCTTCATGTACGAAAGCGCCAGCCTCTGCGTTGTACGCTGATAGCGGCGAACAAGGCGTCGGCCATGGGTTAATCTTATCAGTGGTAAAGCGCGTCGGCATCTGTATACATGCGGCATCGAAGGTTCTATAGCACTATAACACTGGTGCTCGCCAACGTTCTCGAATAAACTTGGCTACTCGCGTCGTAAGCTTAATAATAACAGAGTAATCTCGGACATTAGCGTGAATAAGAGAGGGGGGGGGGCATAATTCCTGGCCCCCCTTTGTGTACAGCGGCACCTCTTGAACGTGTTCCTCCTCGGGAATTTAGCTTTAGAATGTCATATATTTGATTTTCGTGACAGTTAATTATAGCTCATTCAATATTTTTGAAGGCTGAATATTTGTTAACGTGTACCTGTTGTTAATGCCCCGCTTCTGCGTCAGAAAATAATTATCGCAAAATCCACTGGACTGGTTGAAATACTGAATAGAACAATGCAATTGCTTGGAATGGGACTTCATGAATGCTCGCGGGCTAAATTAAAACAAAAAAAATTGGGGAGGTGGGGGGGGGGGGTCAACATTAATTTATGTATGTTCGTGTGCGTTTTTGTATGTGTGCGCGTATATATCCACAAGGAAAAAAATTGGCAGATTCCAGGTATCTTGGGAATCGATGTTATGCGAAGCATGCGAATAAAAAATTACTTTGTTGTAATTTTTTTTATTGACAAACGTTACGAAGTGGGGCTAAAGATATGTCCACCCACATGCGAAGTAACCTCAGCTTTGGCATCGCACGTACACGTCCGCTTCAGCTACGGGAGGTACCGAGTTCGATTCCCGGCGCTGGCTGGCCGCCCACCGGTTTATAAACAGGGGACAGACGGGCTTCGGGGCGGTGACGTGGTGTGGAGCTTGCTCTGCCAGGAGGACTCCTAACCCATTGGTGTCGGTGCAGGTATGCTAAGTAAGTCGGGGCGTGCGAACAACAACCGCAGTCTGATAAAAACTGCGTCGCCGCGCCATCTGACGTGGTGAGTGAGCATGCACGTCCTTTCATTTTCACGTCTAAATATCTTTTCACTCGTTTCCAGTTGACCAAGTGATTACACGTAGCGTTTTGCGCTAGGTGTCGCTTTCTTTCTTTTATCCGATATTCGCTAAATTTGACGGGGCACGGTGGCGGTGAAGTGCATGAGGGTCGCTATATATGCCCCGAATAATAGAAATCTTCTTTTGTCTCAGTGGCGAACCGGTGCCACCACACATCATTGCTTCTCTTCTTTGCACGTGCCGTGAGGAAAAGAGCCCCGCCGCGGTGGTCTAGTGGCTAAGCTACTCGGCTGCTGACCCGCAGGTCGCGGGTTCGAATCCCGGCTGCGGCGGCTGCGTTTTCGATGGAGGCGGAAATGTTGTAGGCCCGTGTGCTCAGATTTGGGTGCACGTTAAAGAACCCCAGGTGGTCGAAATTTCCGGAGCCCTCCACTACGGCGTCTCTCATAATCATATGGTGGTTTCGGGTCGTTAAACCCCACATATCAATCAATCAATCAATCAATCAATCAATCAGCTGTGAGGAAAAAAACGCTTGTGGGCGTAACGTCAAACACCTTCTTGCCACGCAGAAGGCGTTCGTTTGATCCCTACGAGGACCGATATTCCTTATTAATTACTTATTTATTAACCGCTGGTAATTAAGGGTAACTAACTGGATTCCCAGAGAAGGCAAGTGGAGTAGGGTGCGACAGAAGGTTAGGTGGACAGATGAGATTAGGAAGTTTGCGGGTATAAAGTAGCAGCAGCAAGCACAGGACCGAGTGGACTGGTGGATCATGGGAGATGCCTTTGTCCTGCAGTGGATGTAGTCAGGCTGATGATGATGATGATGATGATGATGATGATGGCAATGATGTTTTTGTACTCTCGCTCGCGGACAAAGTCAAATTTTTTGGGCTCTGTATACTAGCGACGCTAGCGTAAGACACTGACACCGGAATTCCTGCGAAAGGTGCTTTCAACACTAGCGCCTTATACGCTGCTCGGCGTTGTCTACGAAGCGAGCCACGTACATTTCACCGCAACCGTCAACCCGTCGAATTGAGTGTGTCACTCATTGAAGAATGAAAGCAAGGCCTAGAGTGAAACGCTACACATAATCACTTGGTCCACTTCAAGCGAACGAAAAGATACGGATATGATAATGAAGTGACGCGCATGCGCACTCATAACGTCAAATGGCGGGGCGATGTAGATTTATCTGATTGTGGTCATAACTCGAGCGTCCCGACTTATTTTGCATACGGGTGTGCACTTGCTCGTACAGATAGCCGCATATAATTTATGTAACTGGTTGTTTGATTGATACGTGGTGTTTAACGTCCCAAAACCACCATATGATTATGAGAGGCGCCATAGTGGAGGGCTCCGGAAATTCTACCACCTGGGTTTCTTTAACGTGCACCCAAATCTGAGCACGCGGGCGTACAGCATGTAACCAGTTGTTTACAGCTGCGCAACGATACCAACAGCAACGTGGATATTAGCAAAACCGGAAGCGGTAAGCAGATATGAAGCGCTGGTGCTCACGAGGATGGTGGCCCTGGATACTGCTACATAAATCAACTTCAGCAGAGGGCGCCTAACTACCATCGACTTTAATCCGACGTGACTGTGTCGTAGGAGTGCATATGTAGTGTTTATAAAATTTGGTAGCCAGCATTGCAGCCACAATCGACGTTTCAAGAACATTAGGGTCTATTTGAAAAGCAGTTTCAAGACCTGGAGTGATTCAGTGGTAGATTTCTTGATTGCCACGCAGGATGCTCGGGTTTGATTTCTCTTGGGACCCTGACTTTCATTCTTTGAATTCACGGGGCCAATGCTGCCGATGTCAGCGTTTTCTTAACGCTCACATGTTAAAATTACCCTTGTGCGTTCTCGCCATTCCTGGGCAGATATGAAGTGACAATCACGACTGCGGCACAGACCCGCATACCAGTGTCATCTACCCGCCCTCGGGTATATGTGCCGCTGTTTGGCGGAAAGTGTTTGACGACGTACGCAGCGATATTGTGACATTATTCATTCATGTCGTGACCAGCGAGTCATATTCGTCAAACCATCTTATCCTCCCATACTCATTTTGGTTTACCCCAAGGACATATAGGTGAGTATTATATATATACATATATATATATATATATATATATATATATATATATATATATATTGAATTAACTTGAAGATAGCACATTCACTTACTCTGACGAAGGCCGTGCCACGGCCGAAACGTTAGTAAATACGATCCTTTTCTTATGTGCTATCTTCAAGTTAATTCAATATAGAAAATACCCGGACCTGTCGTGCCTTCCCTTCAAGTTCTATATACATATACATATATATATATATATATATATATATATATATATATATATATATATATATATATATATATATATATATATATATATATATATACATATAGATCGCGGATTCAGGGAGTCCATTAACCCCCCCCCCCCCCCATTAAGTTACCTTACCTTGTGTAACAATTTGGTGGAGGTGCGGGGTAGGACGAACCCAAAGACGGGAGCTTTACTACCAGGACTTCGTCGCAGCCGCCGCCTCGCCGGACTTCCACCTTCGCCGATCGCAATGGCCCAAGAGCAGCCATCCAACGCTTCGAGGCCGACTCCGATGGGTTCCGTGCAGTACTACAGAGTGCCACCAAACTTCGGCGGGACCTCAGGAGAAGACGTCGACGTATGGCTCAAGAACTACAAGCGGGTGAGCAGGAGCAATGGCTGGGACTCGAACGAACAGCTCAATCATGTCGTATTCTCGTTAACTGACACCGCCCTCATGTGGTACGAGAACCACGAGGACATGTTCACGACTTGGGAACGTTTTGTTGAAGAATTGCAGAAGTGCTTCGGTGATTCGGATGCAAAGAATAAACGCGCTGAGCAGACATTGTCTCAAAGGGCACAGCTTCCAGCAGAAACATGTACGACATACATTGAAGAAATATTGAAGCTGTGCAAGATCGTGAATGGGAGGATGTCTGAAGAAGACAAGGTTGGACACGTTCTCAAGGGTATAGCCGAAGACGTTTACAATTTCTTAATTGGGAAAGACTGCTTGAACTCCGTGTCCGACGTGATGAAGCACTGTCGTACCTTTGAATCCCTCAAGATGCGACGAATTTCTCTGAAATTCGGCCGCCTGTCCAACGTCCCCACTGTGGCTAGTGTTGAAACAGTGCCGTCTAACGACCTTGCTTTGACCATACGGCAGATTGTCAGAGAAGAGCTGCTTCGATGTCAGCAGACCTATCAGCGCCCCAGCGATTTTCAGGATGCGTACGTAAGCGAACCAGAACGTGTGCGGACTCCTGTTTCTCTTCCACTATGGCAGCCATCGATCAACGCAGCAGACGCTAATGCATATCAAAACACACGGCAGACTGGTTTCCCCCGTCAACCACCTCCCAACTACGAACGAAGTTTTCGCCCGCCTGTTCACCCAGCATCGCCTGTCTACAGTACCCCCGAAGGGCGGCACCACTATCCCATGCCTTCCGAGAGGAGTCGTTACTCTGAGCAGCCACGTGCCCCTCGGCCGATTCCGGTATGCTACAACTGTGGCGTCCCGGGTCAAATTGCACGTTTTTGTGACCATCGCCCATATCAGCGACAGTCTTGGCACATGTTTCACGAACCTTTCGACTATCCGCTCTCCACGCCACGGAAACCATGCGCACCTACCGGGTCACGCTACCCATCGCTGGCCTCTGATCGAAGTTTGACGCCACCACCAGCTCCCCGTGTTCCACGATCGCCGTCGCCACGGCGACGCTCACGTACACCACCGCCGGAAAACTAGTCGGTGCGGCCAGTGGGGGTGAGGCCGCGAGATCACAGGTGCTATCTACAGATATACTCCCGTCAGCGTTTAAGTTGAAGAACAAAGTTCATGTAGTTGTCGATGGAGTGGCTACTATGGCACTTGTAGATACAGGCGCGACAGTCTCGGTGATGAGTCTAAATTTTAAGAACCTGCTAGGACCAAAAGTGATGTTTCACCTGAACCGTGGGGTGACATTTCGTGGTGTAAGCGGTGACGTGTTGTGTCCGGTGGGATATTGTACTGTGGACGTCTCGCTGTGTGGCAAGGTGTTTTGCACAGAGTTTGCGGTTATTCCGCGGTCTACACATGACGTTATCTTGGGTATTGACTTCTTGTGTGAGTGTGGGACAACTGTAGACTGCAGAAGTGGGCATCTTTCTATACACGGTACTTTCCCAACGGCGCTCTTGGAAAATTCCTGTCCGGAGGAATGCATCTTTTTCGTCTCCGTGGACACAGTCGTTCCTGCATTTTCTGTTGTGTGTGTTCCCGTGACATGTTACAGCAACAACTGTTGCACGTTTGACGCCACGCTCGAACCGATTCTCCTGGCATGCCTGAAAAAGAACATTCTCATTCCCCATTGTATAGTGTCAGTCGTTTATGGACAGGCAGGTGTGTGGACAATGAACAGTTCCATGGAGCCTGCAATTCTGCCAGGTGGCATGAAACTTGCAGTATCTAGACCCGAATCATGTGCGACGCTGGTTGCGCTTGTTGATGCTACATGCCAAAATGAACATCTAGGCTTAGAAGGTTCAGAAGATGCCCAATTGCTACAAATGGTCAGCAAGTCACTTGACCAAAGCGAGCGTCACACCCTGCTCGACGTTCTATCTAAGCACTCGGAAGTGTTCGATTTTTCTAAAGATAGCCAAAGGCCCTTAATCCCAGCGTCCCGGATACGTCCACACCGAGTCGGCGCATCCCATTAGGCAGAAACCTTACCGAGTGGCACCATTGGAGCGCAAGATCATCAACGAGCAAGTCCAAGAAATGCTGGAAAAGGGAATAATACAGGAATCGGCAAGTCCGTGGGCTGCTCCCGTCATTATAGTGAGGAAGAAGGATGGTACGTGGAGATTTTGCGTTGACTACCGCCGACTGAATTCTGTTACCAAGAAAGACGTCTATCCACTGCCGCGCATCGATGACGCTCTGGACTGCCTGCATTCCGCGTCCTACTTTTCATCTGTCGACCTGAGATCAGGTTACTGGCAAATTCCGATGCACGCAGCTGACAAAGAAAAGACGGCATTCGTTACGACCGACGGACTTTACGAGTTCAACGTTATGCCATTCGGATTATGTAATGCTCCTGCGACATTGGAAAGATTTATGGACTCTATATTGCGTGGTTTAAAATGGCATATATGCATGTGTTACCTTGATGATGTCGTAATTTTTGGACGTACGTTTGAGGAGCACAACACTCGCCTAGACCTCGTGCTCAGCTGCATTGAAAATTTGGCCTTGTATTGAATTAAAAAAAGTGCCACTTTGGCGAGTGACAGACATTGGTGTTAGGACATCTCGTCGACAAAGATGGCATTAGACCTGACCCACAAAAGACAGCGGCCGTTGAATCGTTCGAGCGTCCTAAATCTGTGAAACAACTGCGTAGCTTCATCGGGCTCTGCTCGTATTTCCGCCGGTTCGTACCCAAGTTTGCGGATGTGGTTCACCCCCTGACGAGCCTTCTACGCAAGAACAGCCTGTTTCAGTGGACACCCGAGTGTGATGCCGCTTTTCACAAGCTGAAGTGTTTGTTAACTTCGCAGCCAATACTTCGGCACTTCAATCCTTCGTCGCCCACGGAAATTCACACAGACGCAAGTGGCATCGGTATCGGTGCTGTTCTCGTTCAGCGTTCTGGAAAGAAGGAACACGTTGTGGCGTACGCAAGTCGTTCTTTAAGCAAGCCTGAACGCAACTACACAGTGACCGAACAGGAATGCCTAGCGGTAGTCTTTGCCGTGCAACGGTTTCGCTCATACATCTATGGTCGCCCGTTCACTATTGTCACAGATCACCATTACCTGTGTTGGCTGGTCAACCTTCGTGACCCATCCGGCCGCCTCGCACGATGGGCCATTCGCTTGCAAGAACATGTCTTCACCATCTCATACAAGACTGGCTGTCTACACGCTGATGCGGATTGCCTCTCCAGAATGCCACTACCATCGACAGATTGTGAAGCGGATAACTTTCACCACCTTATCGCTTCTCGGTCGTCTGGCTTTCCCGATGCCGTGACCTTCGCCGCTGAGCAGCGTAATGACCCAAGCTTAAAAGCTCTCTTCCCTGGAGCGAGAAATTCATTAAGCGAAGGCCGATTCTGAGTCCGAAACGGCCTTCTTTACCAGAAAAACTTGTCCACAACGGGCGCCCGCTTTCTGCTGGTTGTTCTTGCGTCCCTCCAAGCGTCTGTTTTGCGCCTCACGCATGATTACCCTACCTCTGGCCATCTAGGCACCGCACGAACACTTTGTCGCATGAAAGAGCGATTCTATTGGCTGAAAATGAGCAAAACGATTCAGAACTACGTGGCCAGCTGTACGCAGTGCCAGAGCCACAAGCGGCCTTCCTCGGGTCCAGTTGGTCACCTGCAACCTGTAAAGCCTCCCGGTTCCCCTTTTGAAAAGGTCGGCATTGATCTGATGGGACCATTTTCACGCTCCTCAAAAGGTAACCGGTGGATAATTGTATGCGCCGACTACCTGACGCGGTACTGCGAGACGGCTGCCTTATGCTCCGCCACGGCAGTCCAGGTTTCGGAGTTCCTGTTGCATTCAGTCATCCTCCGACACGGACCTCCTCGCGTGATAATAAGTGACCGTGGACGACAATTTACCGCTGATATTGTCGAATCATTACTTCGTTTGTGTGCCTCCAAGTTCCGACACTCAACTGCGTATCATCCACAAACTAACGGCCTCACCAAGCGCACAAACCAAACGTTGATCAACATGTTGTCAATGTACGTCGCATCCGACCACAAAAACTGGGATTAAGTATTACCATTCGTCACGTACGCCTTCAACACGTCGAAACACGAAACGACAGGCTACATCCCTTTCTATCTGCTCTACGCTCGCTTACCTCGACATACGCTGGACACTATCTTTCCTTTTGTCGTCCATGACAATTTAACAATTGCGGAAACTGTGTCGTGCGGAAGAGACACGTCGACTTGCCTGCTTACGTACACTGGCAGCGCAAGAGTCCTGCAAAACTCGCTATTCGACAGTCAACACAGGCATGTAACCTATGCCCCCGGTGATCTAGTGTGGGTGTGGACCCCAATACGCAGACGTGGCTTGAGCCAAAAGCTACTGGCACACTATGCCGGTCCTTTTGTGATACTCCGTCGTCTCAGTGAGGTCAACTATGAAATTGCACGTGTCAGCACTAGTGGCCGACGTTCATGCAAGACAAAGGTGACGCATGTTGCCCGCCTGAAACCGTTTACACGAAGGATGCAAGAATGACTCGCCCAGAGGGCTTCGTCTGAGACGGGAGGAATGATACAGGGTATCACTAGCAGGAAAAACAAGGGAAGCGTGGATAGAGAAGGAAGACGACGTTGCCTCCACTGCGATTCCCCTTAGTGGGTACTAGCCATGGCGGTGGAGATCATCATCATTATACTGTGATCGCGGACTCAGGGACCATTAAACCCCACCCCCCATTAAGTAACCTTACCTTGTGTAAGAATATATATATATATATATATATATATATATATATATATATATATATATATATATATATATATATATATATATATATATATATATATAATAAGGGAAAGAAGTGTATACCTAAGGGCTCGTTTTTCCGTGTTTTAACACAATACCAATGAGATCCAACAGACAGCAATGCCAAGGAATGCACAGAGGAAGTTATTAGAACCAATGGAATGTAAATAAGAAGAAAGAAAAGTGGATGAAAAAATAACCAGCCGTGAGCAGGGAAATGTAGTATACGCCTCTGAAAAACTGTTTATTGGTGACGTTTAGGTCGGAGACCGATCTTCATCAGACGTAACCACTTCTAACGAGCAAAAAGATAAGGATATGAAAATGAAGGGACGCGCATGCGCACTCATAACTTCAGGTGGCGCGGCGAAGAAGATTTATCATATTGTGGTCATAACTCGAGCGTCCCACTTATTTCTGATGAAGATTGGTCTCCGATCGAAACTTCACCAATAAACAGTTTTTTATAGGCGTATAGGCGTATACTTATTTTCTCTCAATTCTACGGCAACCAAAGCCAGAATCTTTATAATCTCTCTCTCTCTCTCTCTCTCTCTCTCTCTCTCTATATATATATATATATATATATATATATATATATATATATATATATATATATATATATATCCGGGACATGACGGCAACGGTAAAAAAAATGAGTTGATCGTGTCCATATAATTGTTATCGCAAGAAAATGGACACGGGCAGGGTACGTATCGCCTAGGCAAGGTAACAGCCTTTGGTCATTAAAAAAACTAACTGGATTCCGGGAGAAGGCATATGCCTGAGGGGAAGATATAAAGTTAGGCGGGTAGATGGGATTAAAACATTGCAGCAGCAAACACAGGTCCAGGTTGATTGGCTGAGCATGTCAGAAGCCTTTGACTTGCAGGGGGCGCATTCAGTCTGACGATGGTGATGGTGATGATAATGCACCTCTAAGAAAGCGTGCAAGCCAAGCTTGGGCAGATGTCTAAGCTGTTTTAATTTCGTGGAACGCAACGTGGTCAATTATCAATATACCCTATGTTGATAAAGGCAATACCACTGCAATAAAAATGACATCCTAAGAACGAAACCTGTGCGCGTTCCTGCAAACCGAGCATCAGGCGGAATGTTCGTCGACATTCGGGATCACCGGAACAGTCCATGCTCGAAGAGTTCATCGACCTTGATCAATTATCGTCAAAATTATGCGCAGTGATAGTTCGCCAGCTTTCCCCGCACACAATGAGAGCACGTTCGGAACGCCCCACATTTAGGACGGTCACAATGATACGTGGCATTCTATAGTCGAAACGAACGCTGCACGACATAGACAACACACACACAGCATTATTGCCTTTGCTTTTTTTTTCGTTGTTCAACGCCACACAATACTTCCGGATAAAAGGCCGCTTATAGGAAGACTTCCATAGAAGGGTTGAATTGTTGTCCGCTTCAACGGCGCGCTATTTGCGGAAAGCCCGACGAGAGGCACGCTTTACGTTTGATCCAGGACATACTGAGCTTCGAAATGACCGATCGGTTCCGAAATTCGTGGATGCTGGGCAACACTGGCCTTTTGTCGCTGTTGGTGGTGTTGGGAATGTTTTTTTTTTTTGAAGTAGATTGTCTCTAACGCCTTCTGGCGCACGCGATATTCTCACTTCCGAAATTTGATAATGCGATTGGATCACGTGGGAACACCAAAAATGGCTCTATGGGAGCAAACAAAAAAATATAGAAAAAGAAATTTAAATCACAGGTCTACTTGCCCACACCTGGAAATAGCAACGTACCGTGTCGAGTCGTACAAAAGCGTGAACACGACAAAAAAGAACCCCGTCTCCTTTCCACATCATAGAAGTAAAAAGGAGCATTCACACAAAAGAACCACTGTTGAGTTCGTACAACCTTGCAATGGGTTGCGGACGCGACAAACGTGATCATCGCCCCTCTCTCTTTTTGCACTATTCACGGCTAAACAGTCGCGCGCGGACGTAGTTGACGTGCTCGCTCGAGTCGGAGAGGATGTCTGCAGTCCAGTAGCGCTCCATTGACCGAGTTTGTCGCGTACTCGATTGGGACGCGTGCAACGGTAACACGTGCAGGTGACAGTCCTTTCCCGGCGTCCTCGCATTTCGTTAGAGTTCAGCTCGCCATCTGGAAGAAGAAACTTGACGTTGCGTCGAGGGCCTGCCTTAGGGTACGTATGCCTGCATTTATGAATGAAAATTGTCAAAGCTTTACGTCCCAAACTATGATATGATTATGAGGGACGCTGTGGTGAAGGGCCCCGGAAATTCCCACCATTCTGAATTCTTTAGAGTGCACCTAAATCTAAGCACAGGCGCCTTAAGCGTTCTCGTCTATATAAAAAAATGCGGCCACCGCAACGGCATTCGATCCCGTGACCTTCGGGCCAGCAGTCGCAACGTAACCACGTGACCACCGTGGCGGGTATGCCTGCACGTTACTGAGTCAGACCGGGTTATGTCATTTAGTTGACAAAGCCTCAGCTTGCAACTTAATAGCAATAATTGTTTATGTTCAACGTCGCGAAACCACGATGTGGTTATGCAGGGCTTCAGAAAAGACGTGCAGGGCTTCGGAAATTTCCACCTCTGGTTCAGTTTTGCAGCATTATCATAAAGCGTAAGATAAATGAACATTTTTTGTGAATTGTAGTTCCCGCGTAATCAACGTGCCTTCATTTAGCTTCATTTTGCAGTGTACTGTTGAGTGTGGTCGCCTTGTTAAAGGCACTGTATACCATGTTCGACTAATAGTTCTGCTGCCGCTTCGCGTGAGCAACGACAAAAATACATTTTTCTTCGCTGAAAGCGAGCGTAAGCGAAAACATTGTTTGCACTGCATTTACAGCTCGAGCTTTGATACTACTTGTGCCAAAATAGCGCATCAATAGCTTTGGGATAAATGAGTGATCACGATTTAACTCGGAATAATAACTGTAGGATACGTAAAGTAACGTATTATCATAGTATTTTGGTAAAGCATGGAATGATGTGTCAGTTTGAAGGGTTTACAGACACCTCGAAAGGTTGAGGCAGACGCAACGACGTTATCATATATAGGAGTCCAGAAAGATACCCCCTTTTACAGACTTTCACTGTTACATTGCAAACAACGACAGTATCGCTCGACACGGTGCGAACATTCCGGTAAGGGTTCAGTCGGAATGTGTTGATTGCACGCCCGCAAGTGTCGGGTCTGCCTTTACCAGCTGGTCCACGCATTGTGGCGGTGGCTGGGATTCCCGCGGGGGTCGCTGTGTTTGTTCAGCGTCGTAGCGGTCGACGAGGACGTGTGTGCGTTGGCCTTTGCACAGTGCGCGGCTGAATCGACGAGGAAGCTGCAGTCGGGCTCCGTTCGCCACTGTAACCTTGGCTCCATGCGACCGTCGCGACGCCTCACGAGATCCCCTCGACGCCTCCTCCGAATTAGCGGGGGATTACTTGTCGATCGGGAGGAGAGTGGGTGTGGATGTTTGTTTGATTTCGATCGACGGAAAGGTGTTCGCGTATGACGCCTCCGAACCAACACATACACGCTCGATCGGCTCATCGGGTTACATCTGCGGCGTGCCTTAAGACGTGTCCATTTTTGGTGTCGTGGCCTCGCCCGGTGCAGGAGGTATACCGCGACGTGTCCTCGCGCGACAGTCGCAGACATGGATTCTCATCAGCTACGTTGGTTACAAGTCATGGTCTGTATTTCTTTCGTCTTTTTTTTCTTCTTCGGTGTTGAGTGTGAGAAAAAAAAGAAGCGTTCTTTTCCCCCTAGTTGTGAAGTCGAAAAACTATAGAAGTGACAACAAAAGATTGGAAAACGGTACAATGGGTCACCGAACAAACAGGGGTGGTAGATATCCTGGTGGCCATCAAGGAAACGAAATAGACCTAGGCTGGCCTCGTAATGCGCTGAACAGACAACCGGTGAACTGTGAGATAATCGTAATGGTTTCGAAGGAATGGGGAACGCCGTAGATGAATGCTGAGGGTTTGGAGGAGCGGAAAAATTAAGCATTTTGAAGAAAATGAAATTGAATCAGCTTGAAGAAGATAGGATAAATTGGACATCATTGCAAGGCGGCGTTCGTCCCGCAGTGCACTAAAATGGTCTCAAGATGATGATGATGACGAGCCGGGAGGAAGGACAATTAATGGTTGCCCAGGAAACGCGGCAGAATTCACGAAGCCTTTCATTCGACAATACATTTCAACGTGGTGATAGCCAAATGTAATTAATGAAATTAGAGTAGTTGAATCACTTTTTGCTGTAGGAAGTGGGCTGGTAATCTAGCAACGCAATTGATTTCTTCAAGCGAGTCATGGCAACAAAGTACTCATTACTTTCCAGCTTACTTTATGCTAATGTATAGCTCGTCACTTCCCTTGTGACATAAAAAATCGACAAAGAAATAAAACAAATATAGGAAAATTCAAATGAATGTGAGTGCTGAATCCAAGTATTGGAGGCTGATCAAAGATCGCCGAGATTCAATGTATATGTGCTATAAAGTTGTATGAGTCAGGGCATGAATTGATAAACTTTTCCTAATGTTACAGGTTCGGTCTCTGCGAGCGGAAACATGTCTTTTTGTCCCACCTTGCTTTTATCACATCTACATCACAATTACTACAACAAACCTGAAATAGTACAATTAACGTTGCATATACGCTACTTGGCAGATGTGGCACCAGGATTATTTTACAAGAGGGTGCGAGGCACCCATGAAAAGTTAGTTTCCTCAAGTGGGATGGGGGAGGGGCCGGGAGGTGGGAAACATGGGCAATGTGTTATGACTATGTCCCGTTCGGGGGGGGGGGGGGGGCAACGGAAGGGAGGGGGGCAGGCGAAAGTTTTCTAGGACTCCAGCCCCCTCCCCGTGCCCACCCCTGGCACCGCCCTTGCTCCTTGGCTTCATTATCCGCCGGTTTTCATGTAACTTTTCTCAAGGTAATTTCCCTACTTTTGAAAAGTAATAGTTATGTAATAACGTTAGCTTCGGCCTGCTGTGATTTGTATTGTAACTTAATTTATTTATTTATTTATTTATTAAAGGTACTTTCAAGGCCCGAAGGCACTACAGAAAGGAGTGGTTTGAACAATCGTAAGTGCAGTTAAAAAGTTAAAAAAAAAAAAAAAAAAAAAAAAAAACAGAAAACAGGAAAAAAAGAAAAATTCTACAGGGCATCATGTATGGCGAGCTTGAAGTCTTTTTGGTCCGTTATACAGGCGATGGAGGCGGGAAGGTGGTTCCAGGCGGCGCTTGTCCTTGGCACGAATGAATCATTATATAGTCTGGTGCGACAGGATGGTAGGCCCACCTTAAAGCGATGATCCATCCTTGGTGATATGAAGCGAGGTGGATGAAACAGGGCGTCCTTCAAATGGCTGTTATAATGATAGATTTTGTGAAAAAGGTTAAGGCGAGACAATGTGCGGCGCAATGAAAGATCAGGCAAGTTTAGGGTGCTCTTCATGGATGTGACACTGGAATGACGTGAATAATTCGATAACGTTTCCCTACAAATGAGAAAAGTTATTAGTAGTAAGGTTTATTTACGTTTAGTGTAATTACATCATCTATGATTCTACCCAGCAGACAACACAAATACAATGGCGCTAACCTTAGAACGCCCTCAGTATGCCTCCTTGATGACATTCCTTGATGACATTATGACACCCCCAGAACGCCCTCTTATGGCACTAAAATGACACTAATTTAGTCCTCTTGTCCGTACTCATAACACCCTCAGCTCATCCTCAAAACAACACTTCATGAATTTTTCGGTATGTTTTCAGAACAAACATTGTGCGGCCGGTTCGGTACTGCAGACTGCGATTTTATTTTGTATTACTGCTTAGGATTTATTTCTTTTCACGGTATTTATATATATCAAAGAAAAAATATCTCTGTGAGGTCTCGTGCATGTACAAGGTTCACTGGCACACCTACCTTCAGAAACAACCCAATAGTAATTATTTTCACATAGTAAACCCATAAGAACCTGTGACCCTTTCTTTCGGGAATGTCATAGTTGACTTTCATAATTCTTCAATATTTTCTAACTGCAGAAGAATTCTGTGATTCAGTATGACAGAATTAATTTTCCTATTTGTTTATTTTTAATTGAATTTTCCGGTTATTTTGTAAACCCTTATTTCCGTAAGTCTGCATGAATTCACTGTCGAACAAAGCTAATCTGAAAATTTAAGAACTAGTCAATTTTTCATATCCAGATAAACTGAAGTTAGCCTCTGACCTCGCTGAAACGAACTTCGGGACAATTACGCGATCTAAAAACGAACTTTGTGAACGTGTTTTTCATTAGTGCGTAAATAATAATGTGGCAGGTAAATTTAGCATCATAGTTTTCATGACTCTAGCATTTTCATTGCAGCAAGAGACTATTCTTTAACTTTATTCAAACTGTCAGCAGATGAGCCAAGACAGGAGTTGGGGTTACATAGCTGTTATGCATAAACGTAGTAGATGTGGTAAAACGACATTCGCACGGTAAGCTCAGAAAAGGCACAAGGTATCAAAATAACAAAAGAAAACTTAGAGAAGCATATAATACATCCCGCACACGTCACCTGTATATAAAAAGAAAAGATAACATGTTCGAATACAATCCGGAGTACACGTCACCAGAGAGAAAGACTGAAAAACATATTTAAAGTAGTACACTAAACAGATTAAACCAACAAGCAGCCTACCGATGACAACTGAATGAGAAAGATGCGCAAAAGCAGTGCAGTTTGGTAAAAAGTATTCGGACAAAGCCTTTTCAAAACTTTGTATGTTACAATATTCGACTATTCGAGTGGTGTTCATAATGTGCTGTGTTTAGCTCAGCCAGACATTGGTACTATTAATTTGCACCAGGGGGAAGGGGGGGGGGAGGTTAAGCCATCATCTCTAACGAAAATCAATTTTAAATATTCATTAAAATGGCAAGTCATTCTATAATTATTCGTGATAGTTACATCATCGTTCTTCAAAAATTGGGTGCCAGACTTTGGTCCGGAAAAGTACCTCCAAAAATATCCTGGTGATGTTTAATTAAATTGGTGAGTGTTTCATTCATGTACCTGTGTTTGGTTTGAATAATTTTCATTTCGAGTTCTTGAGAAACGGAATTGACGTTATGATGTGTATTTGCAGACAATGGTTTTTTAGCTCTCATTATTTTCAAAACGTCATTTTTTTGGAATTATTTTTTGCGTATTCTGTGGATTTTGTCTGTTAGCCCCGCCGCGGTGGTCTAGTGGCTAAGGTACTCGGCTGCTGACCCGCAGGGGGCGGGTTCGAATCCCGGCTGCGGCGGCTGCATTTCCGATGGAGGCGGAAATGTTGTAGGCCCGTGTGCTCAGATTTGGGTGCACGTTAAAGAACCCCAGGTGGTCTAAATTTCCGGAGCCCTCCACTACGGCGTCTCTCATAATCATATAGTGGTTTTGGGACGTTAAACCCCACATACCAATCAATCAATTTTGTCTGTTAAACTTCTTCGTGTGCTTAGGAACAAATAGTTCTATTCATTTGGAAACAACGCTTTCAAACATATTCCATGCATCGTTTACTAATGTAGTATTCAGAGAGACATATTTTCTAAATTATCTATTAACGCAGTATATATCATCTGCTTGAGAAAAGTAGAGAACCGTCGTAGTTCCGTTCTTTTTTCCCCAAGCACGTGTGCTAGCTATATGCGGCATCACCATTTTGTGATCAGATATTACTTCTAATACTTCACACCAATATTTGGATTGCGCGAAAGACCTAGTTAGGACGACCAAGTCGAGCAATGACTCTTTCAATTCGTAGATTTGCGCAGGTGTAGTGACAATTTGTGTTGGACCAAGAGAAAAATTTAGATCCTAAAGAACTCGTGACACGTATTGTTAATTTTGACCTTCCTGATAATTCAACCAATCGATATGCGATAAAGTCTCCGCCCAAGATAATAATATAATTAGAATGGGTAATTGATATGTGGGCTTTAACGTCCCAAAACCACCATATGATTACGAGAGACGCTGTAGTGGAGGGCTCCGGAAATTTCGACCACCTGGGGTTCTTTAATGTGCACCCAAATCTGAGCACACGGGCCTACAGCATTTTCGCCTCCACCGAAAGTGCAGCCGCCACAGCCGGTATTCAATCCCACGACCAGTGGGTCAGCAGCCTAGTAGCCTAGTCACTAGACCACCACGGCGGGGCAATTGAGGTGGTTAAACATATCAATTACGAAATTGTTACGCAATACCATATATTTTTCAAGGGTATCATTGGGGTGATATACTACGATAACTACAAAAGACTTTTCATTTATCTCTATAGTGCACGCAACGCATTCAAATTCCGGTTAGGTGGAAATTTCACTACAATAAATTGAAGTTTTATAAACAATGACAGCACTTCCTACCCTGGATCCTCGGTCCTTGCGACATCCAGTATAGCTGGGAGGCAGGAATTCGGCATTCTCAACTGCTTCGCTTAACCAGTTTTCTGTCATGATTACAACATCCGGCTCGTGTACAGAGAGCACAGCCACAAGGAGTGATGACTTCTTTCGGATGCTGCGTGCATTAACATTCGTAACTGTAAACTTCTAAGGAAAAAATTGGCCCGAATCTACATGTTACACTGTAAATCTCGCCGAAAGACGATAGTCTTGCATCTGGAGAGAGTGAACAAAACGTTTATTTGATGTTCTGCGCAAGAAAATCGGTGAATGGTATTCTGAAGGCGCTGCGTTACAGTGCCTCGAGCGTGTAACGGAGGCGAACAAGCGCATCTAGGCACGTTACACGAGCGCCATCTGGCAGTTATCTTCGAAAACGAAGGCGTGCGCGACCGCAGAGAAAGATGCGTGCCAGTCACGGAGGTGATAAGGTGTAGAAAGGAAAGCGACGGGCAAGTGCCACCATCGTGCCGTCGTAGCAAAGCGTTGGAAACACCTTCTTGAGCATCGCGTTGCACTGTCAGCGCAGCGTGTTAAACGCTACAGTCCTTAGAGAGTTACTTGTGTGTGCCTCGTCTAGTATAAAGGCAGACATACAAAACATCGAAGCGTTGCGGTGGCGCCTCAGATATGCGCAATAACTGCTTTTTAATTGACAATCGCACAACTATGAACGCTAAACCTTGAGCAATATTGGTGGGCACTGCGGATGCGGTAGGCCGTTTGATGTCGTTTGAGAAATCGTTAGGGCGGACAAACAGACAGACAGACAGACAGACAGACAGACAGACAGACAGACAGACAGACAGACAGACAGACAGACAGACAGACAGACCAGAAGTTTTCCTTCGAAGGTCTCCAAGAAAGACTATTGTCTTTAAAAATTCCGTTTCTGGCTAAGCTGGTGTCCTTCTCCTAATGGCGAGCGTTTCGACACTCTTTACACCTATATATCACTGGAATAGTCCCAGTAATGCGCCTTACTGTCTACGTAGAAAGTTAATTTAAGCGCACCGGCTTTCCCCTCAACTGTTCGTTTTTAGCGCTTTTCCAAAAACACTTGCTGCTGCGTAGCACGCCTTCTGAAAAAAAAATCATCATTCATTGAAACGTGCATACCTATCAACTTGTAACAGCTACGCACCATTTCGTACTTTTTCTTGAAGTCATATAATCGAAGAATAACTGGTAGTACCTTTGTTTTTTTTTTTCCGAATGCGGTGCATACGCTACACGCTTTCAGGCAATAAACCGATTACAAAAAAAAAAGGTCTATTGTACTACTTTCGTCAGGTCTTTCTGTGTTTCCCTATTTTGCTCATGCAGGCCGAAAATAACAAGATTATTGCGGCGCTGGCGATTTTCAATATCGTCAAGCTTTCTAGTTAGCGCTCCGGCAACTTCGTTTAGTATAGTTGCGGTTTGGTATGCGTCAACCAGTTTAGAAAAAGATGACTAAAGTTTAGCTCGGCGGTCTTCAATACTTTTTGTTTCTGTGCCATTTTCTTTTACTTCCTTTTGGACTGCCCGGTGATTGCGCCTAATGTCATCTAGCGTCTCTGACTTGTTCTTCAATGTATGCAAAATTCGCTAGAGTTTGTAATCTGAGGTCTGTGCTCGGGCCCGGAATCAACTCGGCGTCACCGTTTGCGGCAAGCTTGAGAAATGCCGGCGAATTCATCGTCAAATCGAAACCCATCAAGGGAGAAAATACTGCTGCAGTGCAAAAGCCAACAGAGAGGACCGAAAGTTAGTGACTACCAGCGCTCTGTAGTAAGACTGCAACGTCTTACTCTGGTAATGGTGCTTATACCCGCGTAGCTCTTGGGAGAGTACTCCGACTTTGGAACAGCACTTCATCGAATAAACTTTACATTCACCTACTCCCCGGCTGTTTCAGGACTGGGTCATCTGCGTGGTCAACATTTGGCGAGTAAGGAGGAGGAGGAGGAATAAATGAGGAAGGACAGGGAGGTTAGCCAGTTCTCAGACCGGCTGGCTACCCTGTTTGGCGAGTAAAATTCCCGTTATAGTATTAGCCTGTTTACCAGGTTCTCTTATGGCCGCCATTTGATATGTTCCATGGCATAGAAGTTCACCACTAGATACATGTGTATTTGAACGTCCATGGCTAATCAGAGTGGCTAAGCATAATCCTGGTGGTTTCATGGTGTTTGCACGCTTCTGCAGCTCAGTAGACGGCGGGGAGGGGGAGTGGAAGCTACTATATTCTGCACAGAACTCCTTCATTTGTGTTCGCTCAAATGAACTCGTTGTTGGTAGTGAGCGCTCGGTCCTGTTTCGTTTCTTTCCGTGTCCTCGTTTTTCGCGGCGTGGCATGTCATGATTTTGTCTATAGCTACGCTGTTTCAATGTAGAACACCCCACACAAGCATGTGCACGCACAAAACGGAGCACTCTATATGACAGCAGCCCTGGTATTCTTGTTTGTCGAAGGCAGACGGATCGTATATTCTGAGAGTACACGTAACTATTTACGCAGGTGATGGCGCCCATGCTCCATGCAGCCATGTTCTACGCCATGTGCAACGCATTCTCTCGCTGCTGCCCCCCGGACAGCGTGACCATGCCCTGTCGGTGTTCGGGGCCAAACACATTCACTGTGCTCACGTGTGACGGACTAATCTCCACGAGGCAGGTGGAAAGGGTGTGTGCGCGCTATCTATCTATCTATCTATCTATCTATCTATCTATCTATCTATCTATCTATCTATCTATCTATCTATCTATCTATCTATCTATCTTATCTATCTATCTATCTATCTATCTATCTATCTATCTATCTATCTATCTATCTATCTATCTATCTATCTATCTATCTATCTATCTATCTATCTATCTATCTATCTATCTATCTATCTATCTATCTATCTATCTATCTATCTATCTATCTATCTATCTATCTATCTATCTATCTATCTATCTATCTATCTATCTATCTATCTATCTATCTAGTCTGTCTAGTCTATCTATCTATCTATCTATCTATCTATCTATCTATCTATCTATCTATCTATCTATCTATCTATCTATCTATCTATCTATCTATCTATCTATCTATCTATCTATCTATCTATCTATCTATCTATCTATCTATCTATCTATCTATCTATCTATCTATCTATCTATCTATCTATCTATCTATCTATCTATCTATCTATATCTATCTATCTATCTATCTGAGACGAGAAGCGATACATACACTTAACTGGTTCTTATTTATCTCACACCTAGGCCTCGCAAGCAATATGCGAAGCTGCATTTTAAAGCTGATGCAAACATCTGCAAGGAAGTTAATGCCGTATCGCACATGCTTATGTAAACATTTATGGACAGAGCTTCTACGTCATATGTATTCACAGCTTACCAAAAAAATAAATAAACGAAGAAAGTAAAGGAAACGGGAATAGTAACTTCGAACTATGGTATTGAATAGATTTGGAAGACATCCTCGATGGATGTAGGGTGCAGGATAAGACGTATAAGCAGGGAATATGGCTCGGGTTCAGAATAGTATATTGGCAGTAGTTGTACTAAACGAAGAAGAATTGACCGAGTCAATGCGCGGGAACTGGCCTGTCCAGTCGCTCTGCTGTTTCGTGTCCGATTCGTAGCTCGTTCCTCTGCTAGACGAGATGAACATCGTGCAATAGCGTACAAGTTTACAGAAATAAAAGTACATAAGGCATCACATAATTTTAACCAGTCCTTTTTTTACACCCGTAGCAGTGTGTCTAGTAGTTATGGTTATCCAACTAGTGTCTGTCGCAGTACCACTAGTCAATGTGTTGTAAACATCAGCTAGTCAATCGCACCAAAGTATAAGTCAGTCTACCATACTGTCATTCACTGTCTCCCGGTCTCGTGTGACGTCACCAGGTGGCATCTCGACTAGTGAGTCACTCACTGGACTACGGCAAGTTCAGCATGTCCAACGCCAAGGTGATGAAGCTGGAGAAAAGCATGTTCGGTGACCTGCGTTTCGAGTACATCCAGGTGAAAAAGTCCACCGTAGTCGAGGTCGAGGACGGTGCCCTGGAGCCGTCGCGCAACACACTGCGCCGCCTGGAGGTGGTCCACTGCGAACTCAAGTCGTTCCCATTCCAGAACGTGTCCGCCTTCCCAAAGCTGGAGAGCCTCTCGCTCCAGTACAACAATCTCAAGGCGGTACCGGACTACGCCTTCAGGTGCGTCTTCTCTTGGCTGTGTATGTCCTAAACGAGCCAGCCCTCTCAGGTGCAATATGCCGAGTGAACTTATGAAACTTGCCCTCAAGCTGCTGAGTTCTCAAGAATTGCGAAAACACTCGGACTCAACATGGCTAGCACTGTCCTGAAAATTATGCTCTACCAATACATGCAAGAGTTGAGCACTACGGTGTTTTCAGGCGTTAAGTGACGACAGCATTCTCTTATTTAACGTACTATGTGTGACCAGAAGCCTTATGTTACGCTGATTTGAGATATACAGATAATACTATGCATGGGTACAGATTTGGTCAGTACTGAAAATTCTTAAATAATATTAATTGCCAACTTTTACTGAATTGTAGGTATGCGGATGCATAGGTCGGCAAACTCACTCATGAGTTGACTCATTCAGACTCGCTCAGACTCAGCTTGAGCCATTATTCCGAGTCCGAGTGAGTTAAGGTGAGTCAGATTTGTGTCCGAGTGAGTCTAATTGAAGAAAATATTAGTGAATCTAAGTCCGAGTGATTTCAGCTAATAAAATATTTGTGAGTGAGAGCACGGGTGAGCCCTAAACACTAAACATATTTCTTGCGGGAATGGTTGCTGACCTACGCCATATTTAGCATTACGATCATCTTTAAATCAGCCTATGTTTATACTGACGTCTAGTCACACCTGTCTCAGCACACAAGCATTCATTTGCTACCTCGGTATTCATTTATCAGAGGCCGGAGTTACGGAAAGGGGTGCATTTAACGCCCTCCGCAAATATTTCAAGGGAACTTCTTCATTAAAATATCTCGTATGAGTCACTTATTTCATAAAAATGTCTTTATTAGACTGAAGCCTCAAGTACTACATATTTGCAGTTACATGGCGACAAGGCATATCGAAGGGCACCGACTATGTGAGATATTGTCTTTAAAGAAGACTGACCATGTGACCGAAAAAGCAAGCTTTGAGCCTACGAATTCATGCGTCAACTCCCTCGGGCTCACTCACTCTCAGTTGATACCATGAGTTTGAGTCTGATTGAATCCGGCCAAGTAATATGCTGTAGCATTTCAGAGAGTCCGGTTGAAAAAAAAATTCCTGTCCTAGTCCGAGACAGCAGTTAGAGCAGAGTGTATATGTTGAGTGAGTCTGAGTGAGCTCGGGATCATTGCCGACCTATGGCGAACACACAAATGCATAACTGGTTGCGGCTGAAACACCCCTCTCTCAGAAAACATTTTGTAGATATATGTATATAAACAGGTGGACGTATAAGCACACATACGCACATATAGAAAAGTTGAACCCAAGGTCATATTCACATGGAGGTAGGGTCCAGATGCCCTGGCTCTCCCTCCTTCCTTTACCCCAAGAAGAGGACCTATCAGGCCCTCCCTTACACCGGCCTTTTGCCTCCTCTCTTCCCTAGAAAATCGTGTATCAAACCCTGGTGTAACCTTTCTCGCACCCTTACCCACTTACACAGGCCTCCCCTCACCCGCAACACAAAATCCCGTCTATGTCCTGGCACGAGAATATTAATAATAGACGAGATGAAGATAATTGTTCGGCTAAGCATAGGCCAGGAAAGCAAAAAGGCCAGACCATTCACAGTGCAGTTCTGGCTGATGTTCTTGTTGAGCGCCCGGAAGTGATGATAGAAGGCGTCGCTTCATTGGCAGTTTCGAACAACTCACTGAGATTAGCTCCTCCTAGCGCGCACACACACACACACACACACACACACACACACACACACACACACACACACCACACACACACACACACACACCACACACGCACAAAAGAAGTCGCTTTATTAGAAGTGAAAAGCAACTCTAGCAATACAGCAGCATCGACCTCTGTTTCATTAGACCGTTCTGGCGTAACGCCTGCGGGCAAACTAGGATTACAATCCATACATACATACATACATACATACATACATACATACATACATACATACATACATACATACATACATACATATACATACATACATACATACATACCTACATACATACATAATACATACATACATACATACATACATACATACATACATACATACATACATACATACATACATACATACATACATACATACATACATACATACATATGTGCGGACGTACGTACGTAAGTGATGCCTGTTCGCGGCGCTTGCAGGTACAATCCCGGCCTGAAGAAGGTGAACCTGTCGTTCAACAAGATCGCGTACGTGGGCAACTACGCCTTCTACTACGTGCCTTTCCTGGAGGAGCTCAACCTGCGCAACAACAAGCTGAAGGTGCTGAACAACAACGCGTTCGCGGTGCACGTCAAGCCCAACAACGACATGGTGCTCGACCTGTCGCACAACCAGATCGTGCTCATCGCCGACAACGCGTTCCACAACGAGAACTTCCGCCTGCTCAACATGTCACACAACCGGATACGTTCGTTTCCCGAGAAGCATTTCCGGCCTCTCCTAGTCCGTATGGCTGTTCAGCTGGAAGGCACCATTGACGTTGAAGGTAAAGTGCAAGCAAGATACCTCGTGAGGGACTGACCCTGTTGTTTAGCGTTCAGATGATGCATAGAAGTATCTATCTATCTATCTATCTATCTATCTATCTATCTATCTATCTATCTATCTATCTATCTATCTATCTATCTATCTATCTATCTATCTATCTATCTATCTATCTATCTATCTATCTATCTATCTATCTATCTACCTACCTACCTACCTACCTACCTACCTACCTACCTACCTACCTACATACCTACCTACCTACCTACCTACCTACCTACCTACCTACCTACCTACCTACATACCTACCTACTACCTACCTACCTACCTACCTACCTACCTACCTACCTACCTACCTACCTACCTACCTACCTACCTACCTACCTACCTTTCGTGGGCGTTTTCGTGGGCGTTTTGTTATCTAAATGTACACCTATAATAGTATGGTGTGACATGAAGGTATGAAGAACACAAAAAATTGGCTGATTCCACGTACAGTGGGATTCGATGATATGCGAAGCACGAATGAGAAATGTTGATATGTCACTTTAAAATCAGCACAACGTTGCGGGGGGAGGCAAATGATGCCGTACATTACCTCCATGTCATGGTTATCATGTTTGGATGTGTCGATTACCTGTGTCATCTGTTCACGTCACGTGATATCAAATTTAGTATATGTGCAGCTAGCGAAACGGCCGCGAGCACGCTATGAGCGTGGTGTTGTCATGATGTTCTTACATGACATGCGTGTCAGGGTTATCATGTTTGCACCAGTCATATATTTCGTCATCCATTGACGTCACGTAACACCAAATTTCGTATATGTGGAGCTAGCAAAACGGCCACGAGCGCACGAAGGGCCCAATATACTCCAATGTAGCGTTGACGCGCGCACACGCTGGGCACAGCGACGCTACGTTAGCAAAACTCGAGCACTCTATAGTCTAACGCCAGGCGCGACCGGCGCAACCAGCGTCCGTCGGCGCGGCCTGACGGCAACCGACGCGAAATGCGACATGCTGCATTTCACGCCGATGCGTCACCCAGACAACACTGTGTCGCCTTTTTTTTCGTGACGGAGGGACGCCGAACGCACTCAAACGCGCATGCGTCAAAGCAACGCAGCACGGCGCGCCTGCGAGTATATGGCGCGACCGGTGCCTGTTTTGACGCGACGAAATGCAACGGCGGCGTGACGCGATGAAATGAACGCCGGTGAGCACGCGCACCGCGTCACGTCGAAATGTATTGGCGCCTTTACTGTGGTATGTAGTCATGTTCTCGCATGACACACATCTCGTAATCATCATGTTTGCACCAGTCGCATACCTTTGTCATCCATTGGCGCCACGTAATACAAAATTTAGCATATGTAAAGCTAGCGAAACGACCGCCAGTGCATCATGAGCGTGGCATGTAGTCATGTTGTTACACGACACGCATGTCATGATTTTCATGTTAGGGTCTGTCACTTGAGTTCGCCATGCAATCATGCCATATTATACCAGTTTTGCAACATGTCATGTGAACGAAACCACCGCAAGAGCTGCAGGACCATTAAATCTAAATCTTGACACTCATAACATACGTGTCATGATTTTCATGTTATGAATAGTCAAATATGTTCTTCATAGAGTCATGTTATGCCATACCAAGTTTGGTATCCATACCGTAATAGAAACGGACAGGAGAGCTAAAAGCCGTAGGCGGCTAGATAGATAGATAGATAGATAGATAGATAGATAGATAGATAGATAGATAGATAGATAGATAGATAGATAGATAGATAGATAGATAGATACGCTCAATGTCGCCGAAGTGCGCTAAGAAATGCTTCGCATTTAATAACAGGGCATTACCCAAAAATAATGACATATGCGTTTTCTATGTTGTAGTTAACAGGACACACTCTTAATAGTCTTGGGGCTATTTTGTAATTTTTTGAGCTGGAATTGGTACAGCGTGACACAACGTAGATGAAGGAAGAGATAGAGCGAGAGAAAAAGACATCCTATTTTTAAGGAAAGGGGCTGTGAGAAGGCGAGTGTGCCCACTCATAATAGGCCTCATCTCTCAGCCCACCTCACAATAGCCTCCTGAAGCGCGGGCTTGTAGCTGAGAACACGAATGTCACTTGGTCTAGGAGCACCCACGCGAGGGGAGGGAGGGCGCCCCCTCAAATCAACTAAAATGTGTGGGGCACAAAGTGTGCCCCATACTTTTATTTAATAGGGAAAGAAGACAATGCAACAAACGTCGTCTTACCTGTCCCTTACACCCTGAAGGGGTACCCTGGGCACACTTATGGAGGTGGTAAGATAAGAGTAATGACACTGTTGTCATAATATGTTGTTTGGTACACGTTTATGATTTCGTATTGCGCCGGCTGCTCCTTTTTGTGACAGTAGCATTAGTCAGAATAACAGCCACGAAGTGAAATAACCACACAAAATCGCACCCAAGGAGAGCTTTTCAGTGGAGTCCACGTAAGAACGAAGTCGTTTCATATGGCGACACTAAAGACGACATGAAATTCTTTCACAAGGCCATCGATATACTAACGAGAACGCTACATATAAAGACCAGCGAAATAACAGCATATTAAGCTGGCACTCAGTTTATATTCGCGGCCATGGAGTCTGCATATAGACGTGAACAACTGCAAGAAACATTCGCCGTGCCTTCCGATTCAGGTGTGCGTCAAAGTGCCGAAGGGGTTCGAAATTAATTCAGAGCCGTCCGCTAATGCATGTCTCTCTCACAGCCTATGTTGAAGGAAAGAAGTGTACGCATGACGGCTCGTTTGTGTGTGTGTGTGTGTGTGTGTGTGTGTGTGTGTGTGTGTGTGTGTGTGTGTGTGTGCGTGCGTGCGTGTGTGTGTGCGTGCGTGCGTGCGTGCGTGTGTTAGGCATAATGAGAACAAACATACAGTTATGCTATGGAAATTATAGGGGATGGTATTAGAAGGAGTGTTATTGGAAATGTAAAGAAAGAAAAATGGACGAAAAGATGACTTGCATCTGGCAAAAACCGAAGGTCGTAGGTTCGGTCATCTTCAGTGGTAAGCTGTCTTTTCGTCAACTGTTATTACTTCACATTTACATTACAATCACTTCTAATAACATCCCCTATAGTTTTCTTGGCATTATGAAGCAAGAACAGTACGACATTTTACACGGGGACGCACAAAAGAAATGACACAGACAAGCACTGTCCTGACCTGAACTTTCATTAAACATTAAAGGAAAATATACACGGAAAATTTACACATAAACGCACTACAAGATTTTTAAGAGAGGATCACACGTGTTCTTCCAAAAAAAAAAAGATAGTGTTTCGTCAGCAAACAGACATGCTATACTAATGCATAATAAACATTCTCGCGCAATACGGGTGGCTTCAGTGATTTCTGGAGTGCGCTGGTCCTGATGTCAGCTGATGATGGTGTGTCTCAGCGTAAAACATCGTGTTGGTTTTACTTCATAATGCAAGACCAACTTCCCCAAATCTTTACTTTATTAAGGTACATTCCTTGGCATCATTGTATGTTAGTTCTCAATATATTAGCTTATGTTGTTGCTTTAGAATATTTTTTTGACGTTAGACCATCTAAGATGTCATAGTACTCACGTTCTTCATCAGCTCTTTTTTTGCAGCCTGCATGTACTTCCATTTTCTTTCTTTATCATCCCTTTTCCTTTATACAATTTTGAATTCTGGCTTAGCTGCCTGCATTTCTCACATACAAATATTGTTTGTGATGCTGCATGCCAGTATATAAATGAAGAAGGAAGAAACGAATGAACGAACGAATGAACAAACGAACGAACGAACGAACGAATGAATGAATGAATGAATGAATGAATGAATGAATTTACCAAGCAATGATGTAGCCACGAGGCTTCGCAAGTTGTCTGACGTCGTTTATCCCCGTGTGTTCTCGTGTTCAGCGAGGCGTTAATATCGCGATGCTTCCGCGAGGCTTTCCGCTGTTTGAGGGACCGGCTGTCGAAAGCCAGCGAAGCGTGTATAAGGTATTTACTTGTTTGCCTGATTGGAAAGAACTCTGCGTTTAGTTTCACGTCTCAATTTCCTCGTCCTTTTGTCTCCATTCGACAACCACTTGTCCGAATGGCTGTTCGTTTCAGTACGCGTGCACTATATCCAGAAGGTGACGAAGTGTACGAGGAAGTAGCCGCGGAAAGAGCAAATAAACGGCACGCTTCCTCCTTTTTTATTTATTTATTTAGTGTTGGTGCCTTGCCTACTAGTGAGAAAAGCAAATCCAACGGCTCGTTTTCTCCTTATCCACGGTTGCAGCCTGGCCGATGTTTTTGTTATGGCGTTCTTTTCCTGGCTCTGGACATGTGTCAACACTGCCATTATTTATGCGAAAGAAATAGATGTTATGTCAAACATGACAATTGACCACCGGCGTCCCGCGGCGTCAACACGAGTGATGCAAAACTAATCACTTGATAACGTCACCTTATGACGTCATTGGGACGTAACGAAGCCAAAACTCAGGGCGTCATCATGATGCCACAACGTGATGTCATCACATGACGTCACGTTTGGTGAAAGATTAGCCGGTCACGGAACAAGTGAGGCGCAAAAGGGTTGCACTGTCACCGATCCTGGAAGCAGTACAAAACCCCGTTAAGCACAGAAGGTTTTCGGAGGGTGGGCGCGGGAGGATCAATAAATCTATACGTAGAAGCAAAAAAAAAAAAAGAAGACTGATTTCACTATGGAGAGTTCGCATAGGCAAATTCATACGAGGCTGAGTTTTTGTTGCACAGCCAGTGTTAATAAAAGGTAGTCATTATATTACTCTAATTATCCAACAAGGTCGCTTACAAAAAAGAAAACTGCGCCCTATTGCGGGAAAATGCGGCCATCTAGCGAAGTGAAGAATCATGGAGTTTGGCTGTATAACCGAGAGGTCGGTATGTCAAAGTTGATAAAGAAGCCTTGCGTAATGCGTCGTCGTTGCACTAGAGGGAGCAATTGCAAACGGTGACCTTGGCAAAAGGTGAGTGGCAGAATGTGACGTTCGGACTCCTGTTTGCCGCTTTGCGCTTTAGAATTCCGGGACGTCGATTCTGTTGGCCTCGTGGTGCACTAATTTGTTCCAGTGTGACTGGCCGTCTGTGATATTACAAGCACAGAACTGTCGTTACGTCGACGCCAGCAGTGACATTTCTATTTTAACCTGTGTCGAACTTTTATTTCATTTGCCCCCTTCCCCAGTGCAAGGTAGCCTACCGGGCTCAGCTAAGGCTAACTTCCCTGCCTTTCTTTCATACTTTCGCTCTATCTCTCCTCAATCGTCGCTCTCTCACAAGCTCAGTATATACGCACGCCATTCCAGCGACGATCAAACCCCGGTGAAAGGGAAGAGTAGGGTGCGTTGCACGGGCTTGTCTGAAACGTCGACTACACCTAAACACAGCTTAAAGCCATCCTGATGTCGTCACCATTACACAGCACTGTCAGCCCTTAGATGGGAGAGTCTCAGGGTGCCGACCAGTGCGGACGCGCCAAGACCAGCTCCTGCTTTCAAGAATGCTTTCCTGTGTAATTCACAAATTTGTCGCCGAGCTTTCCGTCACATCATGTGCCTAACTTCTCAAGAAATCAGTAGATACCACCTTTTCGCCGGTGCGGGGACTTTTAAACTATTTTGGGACATTTTTACACGGAAAAGCCACCGGAGGATTCAAGCCTAACCAAGGAGGTGATTGCCACCAATGCGCCGGCCCGGCGCCAACGTGACTCAACGCTCTGCGCATTCCAGGAGCTGGAACTGAGAATGGAATACCAAGTAGATGGAGAGGACATCTCTCCAGAGGATTGCACAGAAAACATGGATTGGAAAGAAACCCGAAGTGAGACGCTCAAGAAATAAGGTAGCCGCGGTTAGCGTTCCCGCTGCCAAAGTCTCAACCAAGGCTGGCATTAAGGGAAACGCTCGAGCCAATCGTAGTAGACATGACACCAAGCACACAATCGTGCGAGCTGGAGGCATGCCGCCACTACCCAAGGACTTTAGCAAAATTGTGCTACGACCACGTGGAGGATTAGATATCTCGAGAATTGGCGCTGGAGCCGCGGCAGATGCGATAGTACTGGCGGCCGGCGTCAAAGAGGAGGAGGCCATGCAGGACATGATCTGTTCCAACTTGCAGCAGAACATTATGGTGGCCAGCACTCCGGACCAGGACAAAGCTTCAAGATACTTCAAGGTCAAGAAAACTTACATTAGAGGTTAGCGCGTACGCGCTAACCTCTAATGGTTAGTTTTCGCGGTTAGTTTTCGAGGTTAGCGCGTACGCTACGGCAACCCACGATACTTGTAAAGGAGCGATTCACGGGATCTCCGTAAGCGATACTTAGGACATAGTGACTCGAAAGAATGTGGACGCTAACAACCAGCTCACGCTGCAGGCCAAAAAAATCAAGGACACTGGGACAATCATTATAGTATTCGAAGGACACAAAGTGCCGAGATTAGTGAGATATGGTTCTTCACTTTTGCAGTGCTCCCTTTACCGCAAAAACATAGACATTTGTTACGTCTGTGGAAAGCTGGGACATTGGTCTGACGCCTGTCCGAACCCAGCTGAAACCATCTGCAAAGGCTGCGAGATCAAGAACCCAGATAATCTGCACCAGTGCAATCCAAGATGCAGGCTGTGTGACGGTCACCATCCCACGGCAGACAAAGAGTGCAAGAACAGGTTCTTAGTGCCATACGTCATCAGAAGCAGACGTTGAGAAGGATCGCGAACAGCCGCAGAGGCTCGTGACGCATCAATGACATTGAGTCCAGACATCAACGACGAGCAGCTAATTCCAGCCATTGGGACCCAAAGCATCCAGACCACACAAGAACGGGAAAGGCGGCCCCACTTCAGGGGGAAGTCGCGTTACAGAAGAGGTTCTAAACCAAAGGCCCACTCCCAATCACGGGGGCGCTCGAGTTCTCTAGGTCACTATCTGAGTCAGGAGCAGCCTGGATGGCACCCGAATGGCCAACTGCCTGGCGTCCAGTTCGCAATCATGGCTTCCAACCCGGGGAGGACGCCTGCAGTTGCACCGAAAGGCAGCTGGGCTGAGCGAGTGTGCAACGGCGTGGCACAGGTGATGGTAGGTAAGTTGCCAGATCATTATAGAATTTCACAGCTAGAGCAAGAAAACGTGAGGCTTACAAAATCGAATGAGAGGCTATCAGCCGAGGTAAAGGAAATCAAACATTTCCTCACTAAGCTAAACAGCGTGCAGTCTTCACAGCGAACGCCTCAGGCAGTTGATGGCAATAAGGGCTGCAGCGCGAGCACGAAGGTGCTAGAAGAAACAGACAAAAGGCGAGGCAAGGAAGGCAAAGAGGACAACACGAGCGCTGACTGCCAACTGAATTTTATTATTTGCAGCACACATGATAATATATACAACAGGCAACCTTTTAACAGCAAATGTGAGCAACGTGACATATTCTGGGGAATGGTCTGATAAAAAGAAGGTACAATTATACAATGGCTAACCCTTATCTAAAAGCGCGAACTCTTTGTCATGCAAGGCCACCGAAGGTTGACTCACGCATCCGTCACCATGTTTTCTAATAAAATACGCTTCAGCTATTTCACGAGTTAACTTGTCCATGTGGCGTGCCAGCACACTCACGCCCGGAAATCGAGGCTGGCACCCGCAGCTTTTGCAGTGTAAAACAAGGTTTGAACTAATTCCTTTGCATATATCATTCATATGTTCTCCTAACCTTTTATTGATGCACCGCCCAGTTTGGCCTATATAACAACGACCGCACGTTAAAGGAAGCATGTAAACAACACCAACTGCGCAATCTACAAATTTATTTATGTGTTTCACGGCGCATGTCCAACATTTTTTGGTGATTCCACTAAGTCGCTCATCCGTCATTCTGCAAATCTGGCTTACTTTGCACGGGGCTGATAAAACTACATCCACACCACATCTCGAGCCTACCTTCTTCAAACCATGAGATATATTGTGGAAGTATGGGATGACTGCAACTCTTTTTCGCTCTTTATTTCCTCCTGCCTTTTCTTGTTTCTGTTTGATTTTTTGCAACAAAGCTTCGCACACTGAAGAAATTACATATTTCGAAAATCCCGCTGACACAAGTCTGTTAATTTGCATTGTTACACTATCAGTCATCTTGTGTAGGCATGACTTAGATAAGTCAGCACTAACAGCCGACGAAGCAATAGCTCTCTTGACCAGTTTTGTGTGGCAGGAGGCATAGTTTAACAAGGGTTTAACACTTCGCGTTCAAGAAAGTCCAGGAAAATGGGTCATATTCTGTGATTCGAAGGCAGCGCTTCAGAGTTTGCACTCTGCCATGCGTAGGAGGAGTCATGACCAATTGGTACAAGAAATAAGACATTGCCATCATAAAGCTCTAGCACGAGGGCATGATATTATATATCAATGGCTGCCTGGACATATCGGTATTACCGGAAATCAATTAGCCGATGATGCAGCCCGCTCAGCCCATGAAGGAACCCGTGTAGTCCCGATTCCTCTATCAAGGAATGATGCAGCAAGACAACTTTACCTGCTGGCTCGAGATCTCACACACACGTTCTGGTCGTCTACCAGCTTCCAAAGGTGTCAATTTTATGAACTGGATCCTTCGCTCAAGCTAAAGCTACCGTCACAACTTTCCCGCTCCGATGCGACACTGTTATGCCGCCTTTGGTTGGGTGTTGCATTTACAAAGGTGTACTCCTTTCGCATTGGTATGGCAGACACTCCTACATGCGACTACTGCGGAGCTGAAGAGACCATCGAACATGTTCTGTGTAGCTGTGCTTGCTACGACACACAGCGATGCCAGCTCCGGATGGTTTTGAATCAACTTGACCCCGGACCATTTTGTGTGCAGAAAATACTAGGACCTTGGGCATCTGCCTCAGTTGCGCAGAAAGCAACTAAAGCACTGCTAATTTACCTAAAACCTGAGCGACCGCCTGTAGACTGTGTGTGCTCCCCGAGTGTGCTCGTGATTGTGTGTACCTTCTCATCTCTCTGCAACCTCTTTTCTCCCCTTTATCCCTTCCCCAGTGAAGGGTAGCAAACCGGATGTGCGTCTGGTTAACCTCCCTGCCTTTCCTTGCATCTTTATCTCTCTCTCTCTCTCTAACACTTCGCGGTTGGTATTCCCAGCATACGTGATTCGGAAACAATGTAATACTAATATCTAAGTACCTCAGTGATCCCTGTTGGGGAACTTCGCAAGTGAAGTCTAGCCCACCTCCATGTGTCTTAAAAGCACGCAGTACAAGTTCAGCCGGGTTTTTCCTGTTAGTTACGGAAGGCAGCAGAAAAATTAAATAGTCGTCCACATATCTGAAGGCGGTTTGCACCAAATCCACAAGTTTTTCATTGAGGATGGTGTCAATCTTGGCAAGAGAAATTTTACTCAGAACCGGGGCGACCCTTGACCCAATGCAAACTCCCTTACGTTGTCTATAAAGAGACCCTCCCCACGAAACAAAAGTGGAGTTCAAGTAAAAAAGCACAAGTTTCATGAAAGAATTAACACTGATACCACTATCATTAATGAACAAATCTTCATGATTGTCCTTGGTTATACAATCTCTAACATAATTTAACAATGTGCTCTGAGGAATGGAGTAATACAAATCTACAACATCGATACTTAAAACAGGGCACCCAATGGGATTATGATCCTTGAGGTATCTGACAACTTCTTGCGAATTACGGATGCGGTAGGAGTCATTCAAAACTAAACTAGATAGATGTTTCTGCAAATACCCTCCCAAAAGCTTCTGCCAGGTTCCTCTTTCACAAACAATTGTACGCAAAGGTTGTTCCGGCTTATGACTCTTAATAGTGAAAAAAATAGACAATTCTTGGGAAGAAGCTTTCTTTACGCTACGGGCTAAACCTAGCAAATTCACAGCCTCGAGGCGAGCTATAGCATCTTTCTTGATATTGGAACTTTTTGCTGTAACTTGTACAAAGTGTTTTACAACAGCCTGTGACGCTTTTTGCAAAAAGACATCATTGTGTAGAATAACACAGCCCCGTGCAAAGCCCCGTGCAAAGTAAGCCAGATTCAGCCCCGTGCAAAAAAAGCCAGATTTGCAGAATGACGGATGAGCGACTTAGTGGAATCACCAAAAAAAGTTGGACATGCGCCGTGAAACACCTAAATAAATTTGTAGATTGCGCAGTTGGTGTTGTTTACATGCTTCCTTTAACGTGCGGTTGTTGTTATATAGGCCAAACTGGGCGGTGCATCAATAAAAGGTTAGGAGAACATATGAATGATATATGCAAAGGAATTAGTTCAAACCTTGTTTTGCACTGCAAAAGCTGCGGGTGCCAGCCTCGATTTCCGGGCGGGAGTGGGCTGGCACGCCACATGGACAAGTTAACTCGTGAAATAGCTGAAGCGTATTTTATTAGAAAACATAGTGACGGATGCGTGAGTCAACCTTCGGTGGCCTTGCATGACAAAGAGTTCGCGCTTTTAGATAAGGGTTAGCCATTGTATAATTGTACCTTCTTTTTATCAGACCATTCCCCAGAATATGTCACGTTGCTCACGTTTGCTGTTAAAAGGTTGCCTGTTGTATATATTATCATGTGTACTGCAAATAATAAAATTCAGTTGGTAGTCAGCGCTCGTGTTGTCCTCTTTGCCTTCCGTGCCTCGCCTTTCGTCTGGTTCTTCTAGCACCTTCGTGCTCGCGCTGCAGCCCTTATTACCATGAATTCAAACCAACTAGCCTAAATCGCCATTCTTCTTCAGTTGGTGGCCCTGCGGCTGAAAACGTGAGGGGAGTCGAGAACCACAAAAAAGGGGGCTGTCATGACAGAACACGTGGAAGCCGACCAAACGACCATGTCAGATATGAAAGAGGTCTTTGACACACTCAGCAAGGTAGTAATCAATCTTAGCGAGCAGATGGGCAGGCTACAATCAAGCGTGGCGGCACTGGAAGAGCATATGACTTTGCGCATAACAAAGGTCGAAGCATATCTGCACAACACAGCATTGCTTCCTCATTCACAGAACTGACCTCTTCAGCCACCAATACTAGTGATACCAAACCTGTTTACAGGTGCTGCATCAGGCTCTGGTGACCCATGTAATAACCATGACGGCAGCGCTAGGTGATGCATTCTGTATCTGGCAATGAAACTGTAGAGGTTACCTTAAACAGAAGGCAACCCTACTGCAGTACATCAGGAGCAGCCAAGAAAAGCCTCATATTATATTATTGCAAGAAGCCCTTTCACCGCAAGCAACGCTATCTGGATTCCGGCCTGTAATAGGGGATACCGAAGGGAGGGGAGTCGTGTGCATCTTCGTATGCAACAAACTAACGCACGTAGCCCACGACCTTAACAATACAAGCAGGCCGGTTGGAACACGTCATGGTGAAGATCATGCCGGGTACCAGCAACCGTCAGAGCATTTTTATTCTTAACCTATACAGCAGTCAAAAGGAACAAAAGCAAGGGTTCAAGACGGTTCTAAAGAAAGCTGTTACTAGCGCCGCGGAATGTCCACTCGTCATAGCAGGTGATATCAACCCCCCTCATCATGCATGGGGCTACAAGTACAACACCGTAAAAGGAAATCGACTTTGGCAAAGTGCCACTGAACTTGATCTCACCCTATTCAAGGACCCCAGCGTACCAACAAGGCTTGGTACATCCTGCTGCAGGGATTCCCCTGCAGACCTTACATCTGTAAGGAACATCAAGAAGGCCCAGTGGATGAACCTTGCTGCAGACTTCGGGAGTGACCACTGCATTCTTGTCGTGGAGCGTAAGAAGCAGAGAGAATTCCACTTCACAGACTGGGATAAGTTCAGGAAGTTAATGTTGGAAATAGAACAAGATGGCCACAGACCAGGCTTGGAGCAGTGGGTCAAACAGAATAAAGAGGACATCAAATCCGCCTCCTCAACCATTGGCACAGATTTTATGTTTAAAAGAATGGATAGCTGGCTCGCTCATCTTTTTAAGGTAAAGCAAGCACTACTGGACCATTGGAAGCGTCAGCGCCTGAACCGAAGACTAAGGATGAAGATAGCTGAGGTAAACAGATCAGTCGAGGAACATTGTCGCGCACTATCTAGGCAACAACAGGACGAAATCTGTAATTCCGTCGATGGTAAGACGTGCCATGGCAAGACATGGAATATGTTAAAACATCTCTTCAACGAAAACACCGCCAAAACAAATCAAAAGCATGTTATCGCTCGAATTTTCCATAAAGAGATAGCACTCTCTACAGAACAGCAAGTCGTGCAGTGGCTCGTGCATAAGTACCTCCCAATCAAAACAGGATTGTCACCACCACGTAGACAGTACCAGGGCAAGCCCAATACAGGTCTTGAAGGCCACTTTAACATCGAGGAGATCCAAAGTGCCTTGCATGATCTCAACGGAAAGTCGGCCCCTGGCCCGGACGGTATATAAACTAGGCCCTTCGTAACCTTGATGACGATTCAATTGAGATCCTGAAGGATATGATTAATGAAGCATAGGAGAGTAGGCAGGGTGCCAGAACAGTCGAATCTGGCCAACACGATCCTCATTCCTGAGTCAGGAAAGCTCCCTAACTTGGACAACATGAGGCCAATATCCTTGACATCATGTATCGGCAAGGTTGCAGAACATGTCACACTGCACAGGATAAGCAAGTACTTGGAAGATAATGACACCTGTAGACACAATGTGGTTGGATTCAGGGCAGGACTATCCACACAAGACACAATGAAGCTTATCAAACACCAGGTCACCGACAACGAAACCAGAGATGTGAGAGTCATTCTGTGCCTAGATCTATAAAAAGCGTTTGGACAACATCTACCACTCATTCATACTCGAAGCAATTTCCAAGCTTGGTCTGGCAAAGCCTTCTATGACTACGTATGATCCTTTCTTACAGATCGGAAAGCCGTGATGAAGGTTGCAGATATCGAGACCACAGCAATCGAACTAGAAGCAAGGGGCACGCCGCAAGGGGCAGTGATTTCTCCAATGCTGTTCAACGTTGCCATGATTGGACGGTCAAAGAAATTATCGAACATTTGAGGATTGAAGCGCAGCATCTACGCAGACCACATTACCATCTGGTGCACAGGGGGGGAGTGAGAGCCACATTGAGAGCGCCCTGCAAGAGGTGATTGACACCGTAGAAGAATGCCTTCGTCCTTCAGGGCTCAAATGCTCCTCGAACAAGTCAGAACTTTTACTGTATCGGACTACACGCCGGGGGTCGAAGCCCAGGGGATGGAAGCAGTTAAACCAGGTAGACATCCACTTCCGTACAAATCAAGGGGATGCCATCCAGAGGGTCGACTCCATCAAAGTCCTGGGCATGTTGATAGAGTCTACCGGCGCTAACTGCAAATCAATAGCCAAGTTAACCTGGAAAACAGACAGTGTGGTGCACCTCATACGCAGAGTGGCCAACAAAAGAAATGAGATCAAGGAAGACAGCCTCATGCGGTTAATGCACGCGTTTGCTCTAAGCCACTTCACGTACGAGACTAAAATGCACAACTGATCTAGAGCAGAGTCCGAGAAACTGATGGTGCTCCTCAGGAAAGTTATCAAAAAGGTCCTAGGCCAACCCATACACACCAGCACCGAGCGTATACTTGAGCTTGGCATTCACAACACGCTTGAAGAAATAGCAGAAGCCCAAGAGAGAGCACATTTTGCAAGGTTATCTACAACAAGGTCGGGGAGAACGATCTTGCAGGAGCTGGGCCAGCACTCAATGACGCTTATACTCAAGTACAATGATATCTCTGACAACATCAGGGAAACTGTCACGGTATCTCCTATACCACGAAACATGCATCCAGAACACAACATCGGAAAAAGAGTAGCGAGGGCCAGGGCTATACTTGGTCAAGTCTCAAACGAGGAACGAGGGGTCGTATTTCTTGACGAAGCTTTTTACGCCAATGGGAAACGTTTTGTGGCAGTGATGGTAGATGGGGCTAGCCATGTCGTCAACTCATCGACAGTCAGGACGAAAGACCCAGTCATTGCGGAACAGGTGGCTATCGCCTTAGCACTCAAGATGGGTAGCATTGAAGTCGTCTACAGTGATTCCATGGCAGCACTACGGGCCTACGCAAAGGGGACGGTCTCAGAACAAACGCTGAGAATACTGCATGGCAAGGATATAACGCATCATCTTCTGAGTTGGTTCCCAGCTCACCTTGGACAAATCAACAATTCCCCTCCAAATCTCAATGAAGCAGCACACGAGGCGGCGCGAGACTTCTCCAAACGCACCTCCCCGGGCATGCATTCTACTGGTGAAGGGGATAACCGGGAAATTCTTACAACATATTGACGCAAGGTAGGCTGGCAACTATAGTGGCCAGCCTCTGAGGAGGATACCGAAGTAGTTTTGTAGGCGCGTGCTCTCATTTTCGTGCTTTTGGCCTTTGGTTACGAAAGTAAACGCCCTGTTTTTTTGCCCGCGTCCCTGTGACTTTGTGACATTTTCTGGTGAAAGTTCGGGGTACGGTAGATGATACGGTCCCCAGAGAGCACCCCTGACGCAAGCCCATCGAGTAGCTCAGCCGAGCTTACTCTTGTGCACGTACGTTCCGGCGCCGTTTCCAGGAACTCGAGCCACAGCACGGTTTGTTGCCTGAACGTCAGAGGACTATGAACCAAACTACGCCCAACGTCACCACGCCAGCACCAGCGCACGTGGTTGTCAATCAGCCGAAGACGCCGAAGGCTTCATTGAGCTGTTTTTGAATATGCTGACGACTGGCTCAACTATTTCGACCGGGTATCCGTAATCAACGATTGGACTTCCGAGCCTAAGCTACGCTATGTGTACTGCTTTCTCGAGGACTCCGCGAAAACATCGTTTGAGAACCATGAAGCAACGCTTACGTCATGGGATGAGTTTCGCCGGCAGTTCCTCAAGGTCTTTGCGCAAGGGGACAGCAAGAGACAGCGGAGCGTGCTATGGAGGCAAGGGTTTAAGGCCCTAACGAAAAGGTGACGACTTTAGAGAACATGAGATCGGCTTTTCAGGCGTGCGGAGCCTTCGATGACCGAATCTAAGGAAGTTTGCCACTTAATGCATGGTGTTAAAGAAAAACCGCCTGCGACACTTGCGGAGTTCCATGAGGAAGCCACTGCCATGGAAGGGACCCTTCAACAGCGCGCCAGGCAGTATATCGTGGTGTACATTCAAGCGAGGTGACTACTGTCACTGTCGGCAATGACATCAGCGCGTTGCGAGAGCTCGCTCTCATTAAGGAGGAACTACAAAAGATGCAGGTGTCTACTTCACCTATAGAGCAGCTCTCCGTTGCGGAGATGGTACGAGCAGAGCTACGCAAGCCGTTCACGCTCCCCAACAGTCCGAGGCGCCCCAACAGAGGCACTGCGTCGAAATGAGTTACGCGAAAGCAGTGCGACGTCCTCCATCATGCAGTTCACCCAGCGTCTTTTACCCCCATGAGCGACGCGCTCAGCGAATGAAGGTAGGCTTCCTTCCTCGCAGTCCGCCGTTGATCGCCGAAGCACGACCGAGGAAGAGTGACGTCTGGCGTGCACCCGACCACGGGCCCCTTTGTTTCCACTGCGGGGAAGCCGAACACGTTTACCGAACATGTCCATACCGCCGTTTGGGTCTTCGTGGATTTTCGCCTTATGCCCCTCGTCCACGACCTGGCGAGTGACCACTCGAAATAGATTCACCTCGAATAGTCGCAGTATTGAACGTTGGTCGCACGAGCCCCGCTCGTCGTCGCCCGCTCGCTACAGGTCACCGAGCCCAGCCTATCCACGCGGCGCTCCGAGACGCTATTCACCCAGTCCTGCAAGTCGGGGAAACCGAGTTCAGTGACCTCCGGAGGTGAGGCCGCTGACGCTGACTCTGCGGAAGATCCTCCACTACGACAACAGAGACAGCAGCAAAAATGACAGATCGCACGTACAGTGGGAATCGATGATATCCGAAGTATAAATGAGAAATGTTGATATGTCACTTCAATATCAGCAAAACGTTACGAGGTGAAGGTAAATGATGCCGTACATGACTTCCGTGTCATGATTATTATGTTTTGGATGTGCCGTTTACCTTCGTCATCTGTTCACGTCACGTGATACCGAATTCGGCGTATGCGGAGCTAGCGAAACGACCGCGAGCACGCTATGAGCGTGGTATGTTGTCATGTTGTTACATGACACGCGTGTCAGAATTATCATGTTTGCACCAGTCATATATTTCGTCATCCATTCACGTCACGAAACACCAAAGTTGGTATATGTGGAGCGAGCGAAACGTCCGCGAGCGCATCATGAAGGGCCCAATGTACTCCTATGTAGCGTTGACGCGCGCACACGCTGGGCACAGCGACGCTACTCTAGCAAAACTCGAGCACTACATAGTCTGATGCCAGGCGCGACCAGCATCCGTCGGCGCGGCCTGACGGCAACCGGTGTGAAATGCGACATGCTGCATTTCACGCCGATACTATAGAGAAACATTACTCTATGCCGATGCGTTACCCACACAACACTTCATCTCTCTCTTCTCGTGACGGAGGGACGCCGGTCTCGCTGAAACGCGCATGCGTCAAAACAGTGAAGCGCGGCGCGCGCCTGCGAGTATATGGCAGGACCGGCGTCTGGCGTCGCAACGCCGGCATGACGCGACGAAACAAACGCCGGCGAGCGCGCGCACCACGTCATGTCGAAATGTATTGGCGCCTTCACTGTTCCATGTAGCCATGCTTTCATATGACACGAATCTCATGATTATTATGTTTGCACCAGTCACATACCTTCGCCATCCATTGGCGTCACGTAATACCAAATTTGGCATATGTGAAGCTAGCGAAATGGCCACGAGCGCATCGTGATTGTGGTATGTAGTCATGTTGTTACATGACACGTATGGCATGATTATTATGTTTGGATGTGTCATTTACCTATGTCGTTCGTTCGCGTCACGTAATACTGAGTTTGGTACATGTGAAGCTAACGAAACGGCTGCGAGTGCATCATGAGTGTAGCATGCAGTCATGTTATTAGATGAGACGCATTTCATGTTTATCATGTTTGCACCAGTATCATACCTTCGTCATCCATTCACGTACTGTAATAACAAATTTGGTATATGTGACGCTAGCGTAACGGCCGTAAGCGCATCATGAGCGTAGTATGTAGTCATGCTGTTACACGACCCACATGTCATGATTTTCATGTTAGGGCTTGTCGTTTGTGTTCGCCATACAATCATATCATACCATACCAGTTTTGCAACATATCATGTGAACGAAACCACCGCAAGAGCTGCAGGGCCATGAAATGTAAAGCATGACATTCATGACATTCATGACATGCATTTTATGATTCGTATGTTTTGACTAGTCAAATATGTTTTTCATACAGTCATGTTATGCCATACCAAGTTTGGTATTGATAGCATTATCGAAACGGCCAGGAGAGCTAAAAGTCGTAGGTGGCTGATAGATAGATAGATAGATAGATAGATAGATAGATAGATAGATAGATAGATAGATAGATAGATAGATACGCTCCAAGTCACTGAAGTTCGTTAAAAATGCTTCGCATTTAAAAGATGTACAGACGCAGTCAAATGTGGTATGAAGAATGCTGACATCAAACGTGGCGGTAACCGTGGACGATGAAGAAGTAATGGCGATTATAAACACTGGAGCATATACTTCCGTTATGAGCATGGGTCTTGCCTGGTGGCTGAATAAGGTTTCTACCCAGTAGGCTGGGTCGCAGATAAGTACGGCTGGAGGCCATATTCTCACTCCGGCGGCATATTCTCAGCGCGAGTCAGTATTCACGGATTTACGTATCACGGAGATCTTGTAATACTGTCGAGTTGCTCGAGGGACCTAATTCTCGGAATGAACTTTCTGCATAATGAAGGAGCCGTGATTGACTTGCAAGAATCGCACGGGACGTTTTCTACGGCACACGCTTTAGCGCGCAACCCTCACGACAGTTACGTCAACGCTTTGAGAACTGTTGACGATGACGTCACGTTACCGCCGAAGAGTAGCGTGTTGACCTTGGTAACCTGCGACGTTTTCAATTAATTCAACGACTATGAAGGTATTGCAGAGACAAATATCCCACTGCTGCTCAAACAAAACATCTGCATAGCCCGATGCCTTGTTCGGTTAGGGAATAAACGCTCTCGAGTTCTTCTGGCCAACTTCAGCAATGAGTTTCAGCACGTCCCTAGAGGCATCACTGTCGCTTTCCTCAGTGAAATCACCGACTTTTGCGATGTCGGCACATTGGATACGACTTCACCGCATGCAAAGCTTGTGCTGACCTGGGCAGCCGCATTCACGTTAATCCAGACTTGCCAGATATACGAAAAGAGCGGCTGGTAAACCTTGTGATGGAATTCTCGGACTGCTTCTCCACAGCATCGAAAGTTCAGCGTACCACTGCTACAAAACGCCGCATTGTTACCGAGTGATCAGTGCGGCCTCTTCGCCGACATCCATACCGTGTGTCCCCGAAGGAAAGAGAGGTGATTAAGCGTCACGCTCAAGAAATTCTGAATGATGACGTCATTCAACCCTCGACAAGTCCGCGGGCGTCACCTGTTGTCCTAATAAAGAAAAAAAGACAACACACTACTCTTCTGCGTCGACTACTGATGGCTTAACAAAGTCACAAAACGTGACGTTTACCCCCTGCCACGGATTGATGACCCCTTAGACCGTCTACGCCATGCTCAGTTCTTTACATCATTAGATCTCAAGTCAGAGTGAAGGGCGACCGTGAGAAAACTGCTTTCGTGACTCCTGACGGGCTCTACGAATTTCAAGAGCTGCCTTTCGGTATCTGTTCCACTCCCGCCAAATTTCAACGCATGATTGGCACTGTACTTGCTGGACTAAAGTGGCAGACGTGTCTTGTGTACTTGGATGATGTCGTTGTGCATTTAGGTACGTTGATGAACATCTTTAAAGGCTAAAAAGTGTCCTCACTGCAATAAGGAGAAAAAACCTTACTATCAAGCCCAAAAAGGGATTCTTTGGCTATTAGGAACTCAAGTTTCTCGGCTATGTGGTGAGCCCGGGGGGTGTTCGACCAGATTCGGAGAAGTTTGCTGCCGTTGCCGATTTCCCTCGTCCTGGAGACAAGATGGCTGTTCAGCGATTACTCGGACTCATTGCCTACTACCACCGTTTTGTCGAAGGACTGTCGGAAATTGCAGAACCTCTTACAAGACTGACACGGCCAGATGTGCCCTTCGTATAGACGGAAGAACAACAACAAGCCTTCATAGGGCTACGCAATCGACTGCAGACAGCTCCAGAGCTGGCCCATTTTAATGTCACTGCTGACACTGAGATTCACACGGACGCCAGCAACGTAGGTATCGGAGGCATTCTAGTTCAGTGGCAGGATGGCGCAGAGCATGTGATTGTTTACGCGAGCCGCAGTCTCACAAAAGCAGAGGCTAACTACTCTACCACCGAAAAAGAGTGCCTAGCAGTCGTTTGGGCCATTAGCAAGTTTCGACCATACCTATACGGCCGGCCATTCCGAGCGGTCAGTGACAACCATTCGCTCTGTTGGCTTGCCAATCTACGGGACCCATCAGGCAGCCTCGAACACTTGAGCCTCCGCCTTCAAGAGTACGACATAATGATGCTCTACCGATCAGGACATAAGCACACAGATGCTGACTGCCTGTCTCGTGCTCCTATTTCTCCGACATCATCTTACACTGAGCAAGATTTACCGTTTCTTGGCATCGTCGATGTGGTGCGGATGACTGAGCTTCAACGTGAGGAAACTGAGCTACTTCCTGTCATCCAGCATCTTAAAAGAGAAGACGTTATCGTCCCACGCCAGCTCTCACGTAGATTTACATTGTATTGGCTGCGGAATAATGTTCTCTACAAGAGAAATCTTGAGAGCAGCTAGGAAACTTTCCTCCTCGCCGTTCCAACAGCACTGCGTGAGAAAGGTTTGCAGGCGTGCCACGACGATCCTTCTGCAGGACACTTACGCTTTGTTAGGACATTATCCGACAAAAGTACTGCTGGTCACAGCAGTATTCGTCCGTTCATCGCCATGTCTGCACAGCCGTCACTGTCAGATGCGTAAAGTTCCACCCGCAAAGCCCACCGGCTTCATCCAGCCTTTAGATCCACCTCGAGCATTGTTTCAGCAAGTAAGAATGTATCTTCTTGGTTCATTCCCTACGTCATTCTCAGAAAAAAAAAGTGAATAATTGTCGCAACTGACTATCTGACTCGCTATGCAGAAACCAAAGCTGTGCCTAAGGGAACTGCAGTTGAAGTCGCCACATTCTTCGTCCACGACATTGTTTTGCGTCGTGGTGCACCTGCTGTTCTCATAACAGATCGCGGAGCAGCATTTGCGGCAGAGTTATTGCAACAAGTCGCCAAGATGACGCATACCAACCAACGGAAAACAACAGCTTATCATCCCCGAACGAACGGCTTGACGGAGCGGTTAAACATAACACTGGCCAACATGCTATTTATGTATGTTGATTTAGAGCACAAAACGTGAAATAAAATTTTGCCGTACATCACGTTTGCTTATAATACCGCTGTGCAAGAGACCACCGACCTAACATTATTCGAGCTTGTTTATGGCCTTCGCGTCACAAAACCGTAAGACGCTATGCTCCCCGTAGATCAGAACACCAGCGGTAATAGAAGCGTTGACGACTTCGCTGAGAAAGCCGATGGGCCCGCCAGCTTGCACGAAACCGCATTCGCACGCAGCGAGATACCGATGCTCGCTAATAAAACCAAGGCCGAAGGAACGTCCACTATCAACCAGGTGACTATGCATGGGTGTGAACCCCAGTTCGACATCGTGGGCTTTTAGAGAAGCTATTACGACTCTACTTTGGCCCTTACGAAGTTGTGCGCAGCCTCATTGGCATGAATTACGAGTTAGTCCCCAAAAGCTCCGATACCAGTTTAAACCGAAGACGTTCACGTCCAGAAGTAGTCCATGTAGTACGGATAAAAACGTACCACGTCCGCGAGTCATGAACACTTCGAACTTTTTCTTATTATCCACAACAGCGCAAGGTTATTTCTTTTTTCGTTGACCTTACCATATTTTTTCATGGCCATCTCTAGCATTTTAGTCAATCGACCGGGACGGTCGTTCTTTAAAAGGGGGAATTGACGCAAGTTAGGCTGGCAACTATAGTGGCCAGCCTCTGAGGAGGATAACGAAGTAGTTCTTTGGGTGCCTGCTCTGGTGTTCGTGTTTTTGGCCATTGGTTACAAAAGTAAACGCCCTGTTTTGTGCCTGCGTCCCTCTGTCCTTGTGACCATTTAATGTGCTCACTAAACACTTCTACCTGTCTAGAAGGATTTTCCCTCCACCCCACAAAAAAAATTGCCCGCAGCTTCCCTCGGGGGAACACTGAGGAGGATGCGGAGCATATAATTGGTTAACGGGGTGTTAAAGTGCGACTTACTTGGGTCGATGGCTGAATTGGTTAACGTGGTTGTGAAATGGGGTGTTAAATTGCGACTTACTTGGGTCGATGGCTAAATTGGTTAACGTGGTTGTAGGAGGGGGTGTTAAATGAGTGAACACGTACACACGTATGCGAAAGGGCGGCGCTGGTCGAAGGGACGTCGATCATTGTGTTTGTGGATTCGTTGGAATTCATTTCACCGTGACCTTGGACGTCGACGCGCCGTACAAACCAACCGACGAGCGGCAACTGAGCGAGCGAGCGCCGACCTTGAGTATATATACAGCTCGACGGCGCATGCACTGTCAGCTGTTGAATGTTCTCGAAGCGCGACGCCACATGCGCGTCCACTGGAGAATCAGGAGATTTGTAGATGTCGAACGCGGTGTGTAGAGGAGGAAGGGTGCACAGATGGTGGAGGAGTGAAGCACGCGCGGTGTGTAGAGGAGGAAGGGATGCACAGATGGTGGAAGAGTGGGCGACGGCGCGACGGCGCATGCGCGCGCGTCAGCTGTCGAATGTTCGAGAAGCGGTGCGGACGGCGCGGACGGCGCACTACAAGGCGCGAGTATAAGATGCTCCGCATCTAAAATCTAGCTCAGCCCCAAGCACTTACATCAGTCAGTCAGTCAATGAACTTTATTTACAAATTGTCCTGAGGAGCCGATTCCCCTCAAGAGGGAGGGTCGGCTGCGGGCCGCACCCACGTGGGGACTGGAAGAGCGAGTCCCTCCGCCAAATTGCGGGCCCTCTGGACAGCCCGGATTTGGACCTCTCGGTCCGAGCTGGTAATTGCCGTCCTCCAGGCAGCTTCTGTGCTGAGAGGCTCGCCATCGCGCAGCGCCGCGCATTGCCAGAGCATGTGGGGTAATGTGCAACGTCTCTCTTCGCAATGAGGGCATTGCGGCTTTATGCTGTCGATAAACTTGCTGTACACTAAAGGCGACGGGTAAGTACCTGTTTGCAGCATTCTTAAAGTGACTGACTGGGCCCTAGAGAGTTGCGGGTGCGGGAGCGGAAAGCTACGCCTGTCCAATTGATAATTTTTGCAAATTTCGTTAAAGGTGAGGAGCGAATCAAGCTGCCGGATGCCATCCCCAAAATTAGATGCCGATTGCCCGTCACGGTGGGACAGTTCGCGTGCTCGGGCATGGGCAAGCTCATTGGCATTGGGGATAACAGGGTGGACATCCTTGCCCATGTGGGCAGGAAACCAGGTGATGTGGCCGTCGATTTCCGTGCAATGTGGTCTTTTGGTAAGAATATGGGCCGCCTGCTCACAGACTGACCCGGTCATGAACGCTCGTGCAGCAGCTCGAGAATCAGTGAAAATGCGCGTGCGCATGGGAATCGCCACGGCCATTGCTATAGCAGCCTGCTCTGCCCTAGCCGGCGTGGTATCTCGAAGAGATGCTGCTGTGAGGATTTTACCGTGAAGGTCAGTGACCACAGCCACGAAATTGGATGTGCCGGGATACTGTGCTGCGTCAACGAACGCCACAAGTTCAGGGGTGGCAGCGGCGGAACTGAGGAGCGACCTAGCCCTAGCGGCCCGGCGGCCGACATTGTAGAGAGGGTGAACATTTCTAGGAATTTGTGAGACCGTAATCTGCTCCCTCAATTTGGGTGGAAGCTGTATCTTTTTGTCTGCTACCATAGTTGGTTCGCAGCCCAGAAACTCCAGGATGCGTCTCCCAGCTTTGGAAGAGGACAGTCGTGCAGCTTGTGCTGTTTGTTGCGCTTCTGCAATCTCACTAAATGTATTATGCATACCAAGAGCCTTGAGCTTTTCCTCATTTGTGTTGTTTGGAAGGCCCAAGACCCTCTTAATGCACTTTCGAATAATCGCATCCAGTTTCCCTTGTTCTTTTCTGTCCCACCTATGCGCTGCGGCAATGTAATTAATGTGACTCATAAGAAAGGCATGGAAAAGCCTCATGAGGTTGGCCTCACAAAGCCCTCCACGCCTGTTAGACACCCGAAGTATAAGCTTGACCATGCTCTCCGCCTTTGCCGCAATACGAGTCAGAGTATGAGAGTTACTTCCGTGCTCCTCCAGGAACATGCCTAATATCCGAATTTTATCGACACGGGGGATGGCCTGCCCTGACCGTGTGTGAATTTCGATCCTGATCTCTTCCGGCGGAAATGGAATAGTGGTGAACTTGCGTTTTTCCGGCTGTGTGTACAGGAGGAGCTCCGACTTGGCGGTCGACAAGTGCAGCCCCGTGCTATCCAAAAACTCCTCCGTGCACCTGAGGGCCTGCTGGAGGGACTCCTCAACGTCTCCGTCCCTACCCCCAGTGCACCATATAGTAATATCGTCCGCATACAGCGCATGTCCGATGCGGTCGATACGAGAGAGTTCGAGCGAGAGTTTCCTCATCGCGATATTAAAAATTAGCGGCGAAATGACCGATCCTTGAGGGGTTCCCCTAGGTCCAAGGTGAAATTTCTTGGAGCAGAGGTCCCCGAGCCGAATGGTGGCAACGCGATCCCTGAGAAAAGAGCGGACGAACCCGTAAAAGCGGGCCCCCAATCCCAACTCAGAGATCGAATCCAGTATGTGAGGATGTGAGATATTATCGAAAGCTTTCTCCAGATCGAGTGCAAGAATCCCTCGGACATCTCTGGTGTCTATGTCGAGAATTTGATGTTTAATCATTTTCATAACGTCCTGCGTAGAGAGCGCGGGACGAAATCCAATGAGATTGAAAGGGAAGAGCTCGTTTTGTTCAATGTGATGGGAGATTCGGTTAAGGATTGCATGTTCCGCGACCTTACCCACGCAAGACGTGAGCGAGATCGGTCGGAGCGTGCCGAGCCCGAGAGGCTTACCAGGCTTGGGAATGAGGACGACAGAGGCCGTTCGCCACTCCTTCGGCACCTGCCCCGACTCCCAAACCCGGTTGACCTCGTCAGTTAGTAGCTCAATGGATCTATCGTCCAGATTTTTAAGTAGCCTGTTAGTGATACCATCTGGCCCGGGAGCCGATTTTCCATTGAGATCAAAAAGGACCGCCCTGATCTCTGCCGTGTTGAAGGGCGAGTCCAGCTCCGCATCCTCCAGACCAGAGAAATCCGGGTAGTCTGCATCCGTGGTAGCCCCCAGGGGGAGGTACCTATCCGCCAGCTGTTGTAAGATTTGATCATTGGAGAGCCCAGCAGACCTCTCCTTGTGAATGAGCCGATCAACAGTGTGTTTCTGATTAGCTTTAGTTTGCTTATCTCCCAGGAGGTGCTTGAGAATGTTCCATTTCGCCCCTGACCGCATCTGCCCATCGACAGCGTTACAGACCTCATCCCATTGTTGTCTGGCCAGGGTTTGGCTGTACGATTCAATCTCCTGTTTGAGCAGAGCAATTTTCTTTCTGAGCCGCCTGTTGAGTCGCTGCGTACGCCATCTGTTAAGTAAGGAGTTTTTGGCTTCAAGGAGCCTCGCTAGGCGGCTGTCCATGCGTTCCGTTTTAAGATCCGTCTCCACCACCTTAGTGGCATCTTTAACATCTGCCTTAAGACGCTCAAGTAGCTGGCCAAGGTCATCGTACTCTTTTTCATCGCTTTGTCTGAGTTCCCGAAAGGCATCCCAATCAACAATTTTGAAAACCCGCGGCGGCGGTGCTTTAACATCGAGGGAGATAGACGCGATGAAATGGTCGCTCCCCAAGTTCTCATGCAAGTTCTGCCAGAAAGGGCACTCGACGTTCCTGACAAAAGCCAGGTCCGGCGTGGTGTCCCTTGCTACAGAATTGCCGAGACGTGTGGGAAAGTTGTGATCAGTAACTAGTAACATATTAAGATTGGTAGTATGCTGCAGAAGCGCCCGCCCCTTAGCCGTATTATTGATATAGCCCCATGTCTGATGTTGCGCATTGAAGTCGCCAGCAACTGTCAATGGAGCCGAGCCCGCGATTTTGGAGGCTTTGCAGAGAAGCGCATTAAAAGTCTCCCGAGTATCAGATGGTGAGCTATAAACGTTGAGAATGAATAGGTGCTCCTTAAGCCGAGAGTTTGGGATTAACTCGATGAGTATGTGTTCCACCTTTAGGTCTGGACGTACATCGCGAACCTCAAAGGAGAACTCTTAGGATATGAGAGTGGCGACCCCGCGTTTTCCTTCCCCCCAGCAGGCCACGGACATTAAGGCTCTTGCAAACGCGGATGTACAGTGGTGAGCACTGTTAGGCCGCGTTCACACTGAGCTTTCCGGCCACCGAAAGTGCTCCGAATCCGGTTCGGCGGCGGCGAGTTCCGCCGAAAGGGCCCTCTCCGCGCCGATCGCTCTCCGACCGATTTTTGCGGCGTCTGCCGCCGAATCAGTCACCGCGAACCAATAGGAGCACTGGTCAAGAAATTTTAGAAAATGGCGGCCAAGCCCTACTCACTTGTTATGCCGCTGTGCACGTAACTGAATGTTGAAACCAACGGTAGTGTAACCTACTCCGTGCCTACTTCGCCTCCGTATTTCGTGAAAGAGGTGACCGAGCTTGCTGTTAGCGTGACCGAGTTTGTTGCGGTCTTGCAGAGCAAAACGAACCCCCCAACGCCACTGGCGTCGGTGGTTTTTCTGCTCTTCGTGCATTACAAGACAGCCACTTGCCAGTAAAGTAAGCAGTACTGTCTTTTCTTGCTTCTTGCGTACGAGAATCGTCGAAGTATACACCACCGGATAGCGTAGTAGCGTTTGCAAGCCGCGACAACAACCGGGTGACAGCGCATCCATCCCGCGTTCGCCCCGTAGTAGATGGCATATTCGGCGGCGCGGGGCGCGTCCAGTGCGAACGACGCTGCGTTTCGGCAGCAGAGGAATTTCGGTCGCTGTAGAAAGCGGATGTTTCAGTGTGAACTAGGCATTAGGGCGAACACGACTTCGCGTGGCAGTGCTCTGCGGAGCGCCAGTGCAGCCGGCGCGGCCGCGCATCAAATGCCAGTGGCGCAGGCGCACACGAGCCCGCCGCTCTTGCTGTACTACAGACAAGCGAGATTGGAGCTTAGCTACTACGAAATGGCGCACTTATATGATGTAACCGACGACTTAAAACAACTCCCGTGTGCCCGTGTGCACACGCGTCGCTACGCTTCGATGCACGCCCGCAACAGCACACTGGAGCTACGCGGAGCGCGGCCACGCACACCGCTGTTCACCATAACCGTGCTCACCGCTGTACCTGTATACTTTGAAAATGTTACGCATCGAGTACTCTGACCTATACCGAAGTAATCTTTGCCCACATTGTGGTGAAATAGCTTCATTAGAACATATGCTCTGGCAGTGTACCAAATTCGCTCATTTATCGAACATCACCTCTGCCAGACGGGAGGCGGTAATTCACAGCTCGTCCTTGGAAGATCAGCTCTGAGCTGTCCACCAAGCCCGCGAGGCGGCTGAGGAGCTCGGCATCTCAGTCTCCACGTGGGAGCTGCCCGCAACACAATGATCTGTGTTTCGGAGGACCAAATAAAAGTTCATACAATCCAATCAGCCCCTAGACCTTTGAGTGGCACCCTCACACGCGTGACGTCATCGCGGGAGCTCGGGTGCCACCCCGCGCACGTGTGCTTCCATACGAAAACGCTGTTCGACGCTGCCAGTCGGTCTGTCCTGCTCAAGTTATTAGAACGTGAGTGTGCAAGTTCATGTAAAGATTTGCAATGAGTGTTCAGCAAAGCGGCCCGTGAAATCGAGCAAAGTTTCAGTCAGGGGCACGTTCAGGGTTGACATCTCCTGTGATCATCTGCTGGCCATCGATATTTACGTCCGCACGTATCTGTGAGCTTCGAGTTGTCGATTAATTCGCCCAACGCACTGCGAATTGCTCCCTTCCTGGTTAGCCGAAATGGTAGAGCGACCGCCGCGGATAGGCGTTGGCGCTGGTTTCGATCCCCGGATCAGGACCAATTTTGCGGCATCTACGAAGCTTTTCACTGTATGAAATTCCTACAGATTTCTTAGTGGCACGCGCAAAAAAAAAAAACGGGTGGTTGTCTATTTTTTGTTTCTCAAGCCTCCCCCCTCCCCCTTAAGGGATTCCGCAGAATGGGTCTGCCATATTCTGAAGGTCACCTTTAGGTACAAAATCGGTTAACTATGTGCCTGCATAGTGGGCGCGTAACCTGCAGGCTAAGGCAAACAGGTCTCGAGCCTCTCCAGAAATTATCCTTTGCCACGGGACATGCAGAGCACAAAATGGCACTCGATCACACTTGCCTATCTGACCCCCACTTAAAATTAATAATGCGCTCCTGCGAAAACGAGTGTCAATAATAATAATAATAATAATAATAATAATAATAATAATAATAATAATAATAATAATAATAATAATAATAATAATAATAATAATGATAATAATAATAATAATAATAATAATAATAATAATAATAATAATAATAATAATAATAATAATAATAATAATAATAAATAATAATAATAATAATAATAATAATAATATAATAATAATAATAATAATAATAATCACGACATGACTATGAGAGACGCCGAAGTGGATGGCTCTTGAAGCTTCGACCAACTGGTTTTCTGTAGCGTGCACTGACGTCGCACAGTAGAGGGGCCTCTAGAATTTCACCTCCACCGAAACGCGACCGCCACGGCGGGGATCGAACACGCGGCCTTCGGTCAACATCCGAACGCCATAACCACTGCTCCAAAGCGATGGACGGTAATAGTGAGGGCTTTATGTGGAGTATTTTTGAAGTGGAGGCTGCCGGAGTGAGGGTACCATGGCTAGATGAGGTCATTCTTAAAGGAGTTCATTGGCGGTAGCTGCTATCTGAGTGGTGGAGGAAAACATTTATTAATATATTTACAGCGAAAGGTGTGACGGGGGTGAGTCTGATGAACGGGGCGAGTCTGAAGGAACCACCCTTCGAAAACAGTAGTCCGGTATCCCTGCGGCTGCCGCGAAGGCCCCGGCTCTAACCACCAATGCCTGTTGGGCTTGGAGGTCAGAGCAGCCGAACAGGACAGCTTCCAAGTGCTCTCGAGTGGGGTGAAGTGGGTAGGTGGGATTTGACGGGCACGCCCGCGCCATGTTACAGGCGTCACAGCACTCCTCCGTATAGTATGGGCATGCGGCCGAAAAAGGCCGAATTGAAATTTTTTAATACTGCCGGGCACAGCACAGCATTTGTGAAGAGGCGCACAAGCCAGCGCTCCTCCGCCGTGGTGAGGCCTGTACAGAGGAGGGGATAGAGTCCATGAGAAGATTGATAAAGAAAGGTGATCTCTCTGAAGGTGATAGCCGGATCGTAATTGAATCCCGGGTCTGGTAGTGGCTGAGGCGACGACGGGTGAGTAAGCGCGTGGGTGGTATACCGTCAACTGTCTCGTTTTCCTCAAGACCCGCATGAGCCGGAGACCATACGACAGTACCTGGGCGCGTGGGACCAGAGAAGCGAGTTTCTGAATGCGCCACTGTCCTGCATGCAAGAGCTGCGAATGAAGGCCAAGTCAGGGGGTGGGGGAGCTGAAGTTTGGGGGGATGATGCGGTCACAGCAAACACAGGACCAGGTTTATTGTCTAAACACCCGAGATTCCTCTGTACTCCAGGGGGTGTAGTCGGGCTGCTGCTGCTGCTGCCGGTCATAAGCCTGAACAAGAGCCGTCAAAATCAAAGGAGTAACGCCGAGCTAGTGGGTATAACTACAGTGTTTGGTCGCTGTGTCTCTCTCTCTCTTTCTATTGCGATTTCCCGAGTTTACAAAACCCTTAACCTGATCATTTGGTGTCCCGCTACCTGCTTCCCACTAGGCAATCGGAGATTTCTTCGTTTCCCCACTGCATGTCTTTCTCCTGTTGTTATGGATGAGTGATTTATTAATAAGGCAAAAAGTAATTTATTTGTTTTTCCCCAAGGTGCTTGGCCTGAACGATAGCTTCTACCTTATATATATAAAAAAAGAAGCAACGTGGGAGAGCACACAAAAGAGGACGATCGACGAGGAAGAGAGGTTCTTGCGTTCACTGTTGCATGGCGAGATCGGGCCGGCCGATACATGCACTCGCCACGCGCTCGTTTCTATACACAACGGCCTTGGTTCAATGCCATCTGTGTGCTGTGCACGTCGCTGCTCGAGTCGGTGTATATCCGTGACGTAGCCCTAGCGTGCCCGTATAGGCCACACAGTCGTGATCTAAGCAAGGGTGCCAAGCTGATTAACACTATTGCGAGTACGATCTCCCGCTTACTTTTTCCATGACGCACGCCACAGAGCGTAGACGGCCCGTGGCAAGGATGACTTGCGATTGTTTTCTTTTCCCGCCATATTCCGGTCACGGCGTTGATTCATTAGCTGCTCTCTTTGGCTGCTTGCAGAGCGCGCTTTGTTGCGCGTGCCGGTTGAGTACGTTCGAGCGTGAACCAGAGATTCGATAATAAGCGATTTCTTCGAAGAATGCATCGGTTGGCTGACGAATAACAGTAAAAGTTTATTAAGCATGCATGAATAAGCGAACACGCGTCTCTTGAATGCTGTAGAGCGTTTACTTAGGTGCCTCACCACCATTTGGACTCGTCGATCAACATGGATGTGGTTTGGGGTAAACGCGTGCAAAAACTAACACAAACACACACACTGTGCAGCGCATATCGACGTGAGATAAAATATTCACGCACAGGCTTATTCACTTGTCTGAGACGATTGGAACACGAAAGCCATGTTATTTTTCTGCTCTGTGTACAGTATAGATTCCCCACCCCCTAGAATTGTTTGCTATATATATCCACTCAGGGATCCACAAGACGAAAGTGATTTTTGGAGATTTGTTACGCCATATTTCTATAATCTGTGTCACGTGACCATTTGGACAGTTCATGTTCGTGCCGACGTCGAAGATGCCCACTTTTTACGTTTGAATGAAGTGCCTAAGGTTTTCGCTTTAATAATAAACACCCATTTTCAGTACCTTTTTCAAAGTGACGTTAGTTCACCTACAAAACTCTTCACCCCCTTTAGTGCCTTTTTTTAAAGCGAGTTTAGTTTCTCTACCAAGCTCCCCACCCCCTCACTTTAGCCAAGTTGACATATTGGGACCATGACGGCAATGTTCACATGCATGCGTCAAAGTTTTCTGCTGTCCGTAGGTTTGCATTTGTAGTTGGATGACTTTAGAAGTCAGCGGCATTTCCTCCTGAAAGGCGGGTGCACGCAAGCATGCACCAATGGGCACGAATTCCGGCCTGACGTCATGAGCCGGACGGCCGGTGGCCTCACATAAGCCGAATGCAGGAGCGAGCTTACTTATTTAGTAGCGGAGGCGATCAACCATCTGGGAGGGACCTCTCTGGACTTCTGAAGCGCTATCCGACTATATAAGCTTTTTGCACTTGGTACTGCGTTGTTGTTGAATACGTCACTCAAAGTCGCTTGTATTGCACCTAGCGTATTTTACCTAAGTGCCTGCCGCGTGCTTCGCAGGTAACCGGATGAACTGCACGTGCGACGCGCTGCAGTGGCTGCTCCGCATGCAGCCCTACTACCGGCGCTTCGTCAAGGGCTTTGTGTGCTCCGAGACGCACAAGACGCTCGAGCACATGAACACGTGGGACCTCGACTGCGCGCAGGGAGGAGGGAACCACGACGTAGAAAAGCACAAGCCGTACCTGCGGCTGGCCTGATGGACCGACAAGGACACGTTACTGAGCTTGTACGCAAAACTTCTATGGTATATTTTACAGATGGGTCTCGGTGCTGTCATGTAGGGCTGTTAACCTTCCTGTTCTGTACCTTGAACTGTTAAACAAAGACTCTCAAATGCGCGGGCTGCCTGCGGCCCACGGACTTGTCGATATAGGCCCGAGGCTCACACATGACTCTCCTCGTCCCATAGGTTTCTTGTTTAGTTCCTTAGTAGGTATGCTCGTGTGAACTACACAGCCCCCCTCCTCTCTTCTCCCCGCTATCACCATAAGTGGGCGCGTAGCCATGAAACAACAATCAGAATCAGCGTCCAAATTTTAGTCATTTTGAACACGGTAGAACTAGTTGGTATCGTGGCACCAAATCCCCTTCAAATCCGCATACCTATATCGATATATCGGGTATGGAAAAAATTATACAATCGACAGCGTTTACTGAAGTTCTGTACAAACTATAGCCCCCGCTTTTACTTTTTAGACATTCCTGGCCCTTGCATGAGTAAATTTTGACTGCGTCCCGTTGGCGGTGAGTTTGAGACCCTTTAACTAAACAAACCGCGCTGTACGATGGAAGTGTTCACACGAAAACGGCTGCGTTACCGCGTTCGACGTTCCGAGACCTTATCAATTCATGTCGAGAATAACAGCGAATACGAGAATTTCATTCAATAACTCGAGGTGAAGGTGCCTATTCGAGATACGTGAAATTGCCTGCGGGGCAGCATCAATGCTTGCCGCGAAATCCGTTGTCATCATGCGTCACCAGAATGTGAGATCGAGCGATGACATCTTATGAAGAGTTTAGCAGGGCAGCAGTGACCGACGAGCCTTCGTGAATGCTTGACTAAAATGTGAGGGTATCTAATAAATGTTCACTTTCGCTACAATTTTCCGCTGAGAAGAACACTCAAGTAATGCAGGACTACTTCCAACGCATTGCAGTTAGACTACACGTCACGTAAGTTGTACTATAGATGGCCTCCACTGACGTCCCTGAAAGAGACAGATTGAAGCACTAACACGGTGGGACATCAACTTTGTGATGTCACATTAGTGTTACCAGTGCATCGTAGGTTATTTATTCACGCAGAGAGGCCCAATAAAGCGGCAGCTAAGTAGGTTCAGATCACCGTTTAGATCTCCAAGAAAAAGATGCAGTGGGCCACCGAAATGTTCGTTGAGCAGTCGAGATGCTCAACATCGAGTAACAATTTTTTTCACGCATGTGTTTTTCTAAACCAGTTAACACTGTGAGCAGGCCGCAATAATATAGAACTGCGATCAGCTGCAAGCTGTCGGCCTACAAGCGAGGTAACGTGATTGTGCCGGAGGCCCACTTCCGTAATCTTCACTCCACTGCCGAAATAAGCTGCACCCGAGGGTAGAAATCAACCTGGAAAGCTTGTGACGTTCCGCAATAAGCATAGCTGTCGCTATTATAAAAAGATTACCGCATCATATTATCGCAACATTTTATTCCACACCACTTCGTCCTGCCTTTAGTGCAAAACGGAACACGCTTGCAAGGCTCCCATTGCCACGTGATTTTTTACTCGCATCCCAAAACTGCGTTTTTATGGAGTGTATGCGTCATATATCTCCAAAAACGCGTCCATTGTGAGTTGGGCGTGCCAACTGCTGCTATTCACACGCTCCTTTCAACCCTCCACCATGATATCCGAAGCCCCCCACTACGGTGTATCTCATAATGATATGGTAGTCTTGGGACGTTAAACCCACATACCAATCAATCAACCCTTAACCATGATAAGGTCAATACGTTTTCCTTTCGAATTCACTCTTTCGTCTTGTCTGTGAAAAGGTAGGTTTAGATAGGAGCCAACTCTAATTGCCATGATGACGTGAACGTTAGGAGCAGGTGCTAGACCCTTCGGAAGAAGTGGTGAATAGAGCCGCGGATGTCGAAAACCAAAACTTATCTATCCACCTGGCCAGGGAGCCGAGTTCTCCTGGCCACTACCTGTGGGGGTCGAGCCAAAACCACAAACCAGTCAGATCTTGTAACAAAGTTCGTTTGTTAACTCACTCACTCACTCACTCACTCACTCATTCACCCACACATTTACTCACTCACCAAATCGACAAAAATCAATAAATCTGAAAGACGAATAATTTTAGTTTTGTTTCAGCAAAAAGGGCGAAAGCTTTGTCGATTGCAGATACGTGAAATTGCCTGCGGGGCAGCATCAATGCTTGCCGCGAAATCCGTTGTCATCATGCGTCACCAGAATGTGAGATCGAGCGATGACATCTTATGAAGAGTTTAGCAGGGCAGCAGTGACCGACGAGCCTTCGTGAATGCTTGACTAAAATGTGAGGGTATCTAATAAATGTTCACTTTCGCTACAATTTTCCGCTGAGAAGAACACTCAAGTAATGCAGGACTACTTCCAACGCATTGCAGTTAGACTACACGTCACGTAAGTTGTACTATAGATGGCCTCCACTGACGTCCCTGAAAGAGACAGATTGAAGCACTAACACGGTGGGACATCAACTTTGTGATGTCACATTAGTGTTACCAGTGCATCGTAGGTTATTTATTCACGCAGAGAGGCCCAATAAAGCGGCAGCTAAGTAGGTTCAGATCACCGTTTAGATCTCCAAGAAAAAGATGCAGTGGGCCACCGAAATGTTCGTTGAGCAGTCGAGATGCTCAACATCGAGTAACAATTTTTTTCACGCATGTGTTTTTCTAAACCAGTTAACACTGTGAGCAGGCCGCAATAATATAGAACTGCGATCAGCTGCAAGCTGTCGGCCTACAAGCGAGGTAACGTGATTGTGCCGGAGGCCCACTTCCGTAATCTTCACTCCACTGCCGAAATAAGCTGCACCCGAGGGTAGAAATCAACCTGGAAAGCTTGTGACGTTCCGCAATAAGCATAGCTGTCGCTATTATAAAAAGATTACCGCATCATATTATCGCAACATTTTATTTCCACACCACTTCGTCCTGCCTTTAGTTGCAAAACGGAACACGCTTGCAAGGCTCCCATGCCACCGTGATTTTTTACTCGCATCCCAAAACTGCGTTTTTATGGAGTGTATGCGTCATATATCTCCAAAAACGCGTCCATTGTGAGTTGGGCGTGCCAACTGCTGCTATTCCCACGCTCCTTTCAACCCTCCACCATGATATCCGAAGCCCCCACTACGGTGTATCTCATAATGATATGGTAGTCTTGGGACGTTAAACCCACATACCAATCAATCAACCCTTAACCATGATAAGGTCAATACGTTTTCCTTTCGAATTCACTCTTTCGTCTTGTCTGTGAAAAGGTAGGTATAGATAGGAGCCAACTCTAATTGCCATAATGACGTGAACGTCAGGAGCAGGCGCTAGACCTTTCGGAAGAAGTAGCAAATAGTGCCGCGGAGGTCGAAAACCAAAACTTATCTATCCACCTGGCCAGGGAGCCGAGTTCTCCTGGCCACTACCTGTGGGGGTCGAGCCAAAACCACAAAACCAGTCAGATCTTGTAACAAAGTTCGTTTGTTAACTCACTCACTCACTCACTCACCAAATCGACAAAAATCAATAAATCTGAAAGACGAATAATTTTAGTTTTGTTTCAGCAAAAAGGGCGAAGCTTTGTCGATTGCAGAAATCGAACTGTTTTGTAGAGCAAATTCCTTCGGAAAACAGCACATGTACCACGATTGCGGAATGACTATGCAAACAAAACGCGCCCTCTTTTCGCTCGGCATAAGCAACACACATAGCATGACTTGGACGGCGTTTGACCATAAATGCTCTCGATACGGCATAAAGTGGCAGCCGACAAATAGGTTTCCCAGAAGCATGCGTCAAGCCTTCCAGAATCTTTTGAGTTGTAAGGTCACTTGATTATTTGCACTCTCATGGTGAACTACCCGCCGCATTCTACATTAGCACCTAGCCACAGCAGGCATTTTTATGCTTCCTAGGCGCGAAGCGACGCTCAAATGGAGTAATTTCCAAACCATAAAAGATTTTCAGCAAAATGCAACAAGGGACGTTCATGCCTACCCAGAGAGTGTGTTTCAGGAGGTTCCAAAAAAACTGTAGGAATGACGGGAATGGCGGATTGGAGCCTTCCCTGAAGGGACAATAATGATGTTACCGTAAAAGTTCGGTTTCTGTTTTAGTATGGCTCATACGCATCATGAACACAATATTAGAAAGAACAGAGCATAAAAAACGTTGCCGAGTATGTCAGACAGTGGTTCTCTCGCTCTGAGATAGAGTTAACTTAACAATGATTAATTATTGTTTTGTAGCTGTCGTACTCTTTTGGTCGTTTATGTAAACGTTCACATTACGTATTTCGCGTGGTATGAAGAAAATAGTGTGGCTATGCGGAGTAGAAACATTAATAAATATAAACGGTACCAACAATCGTAATTACAAATGTCGCTAACATAAGTGGTAGAGTATACGCAAATTAGAATAAGCTAGCTATTGAACGTTAATAAATAAATGTGCTTACCAATTAGAACACCGCAATAATGGTTGCAGAATTCTAGAAATGTTGGAGGACAGCTTTTTTTTTTCTACAAATCACCCATCTCTTTTAATTACAATACAAAATGACAAAATAGCGACTTTAATTAAACAGTTGCACGTGGCTATACGATTTCAGGCACCTTGCGTTGGCTAAGTGCTAACTAATGCTGGCAAGCATGGCCAGGTGTTGGCTAGGGTGATCCCAATTGTTTAAGCGATGTAATTTGAAATAGCGCTTGCACACCGGCCTTTTCACAGTACGAAGTTTCAGCTTTACTTTCTTCGAGACTTGCGGTGCCTTCTATGAGACGAACTAAACTAAATATGCAGTTATATGCTAAGTTTGCATGACAAAATTTCAATATTTATATTTCTGAGCTTTCTTTACGGACGCGCTATGTTTTAGAGGGTAGACGACTGGGTGTGGCCGGTCGACTTGCAGACGTGTCACTACTCTAGCTTCAGCGTGGTAGTGAACTGCTTTTTTAACAAGTCCCTGTTTGCATTACATTTCCACGCAAAAATATGTTATACTTTATACCAAGACTTTGAGATGAAAAGAAAAAAAAAGTACAATGGTACAATGCTATGTTGTACAACGAAGCACAGCATGCCTAACTGTGATGCATGAAGTGAAGAAAAAAGTTTGAGCTGCTTATTAAGCGCCGCCGTACATGTAACACCTGGTGCACGTCGTAATGAGCTTGCGAGAGGTGAACGTCACAGAAGAAAGTATAATTTTCTCTCAAATTTCACTTGAAACCGGTATGACACATTGTCTCTGAGCTTAGCTATAGAAAATATAAACTTGACCCTAAAGATAGAACTAGGCATTTCTGTTCCCCCATCTTGCTGAGGTATTTATGATTAATGTTGTCAAATAACCAGATAGGCCCCAATTCACCCCTTTTCAAGCTGAGTTCAAATAGCGTTATTACACCATACGCCAAAGTCGACCAATATTATAACATATTCATTGAGGATTTGTTTAGGGGTGGAGCACCTTAACACCACACAATGTCCCTCCGTTCATAAAGAACCACCCGGCGTTTACAGCAGATGTATATATAGAAACCGAAACATCTGTGAACAACAAAACTGTTGTCAAAAGGCCACAGCGCTGCAAAAACACCGGTATTTAACCACCCATCAATCAAACCACACGACAGAACAAAAGGTATCCAAGAACAAAATAACAGACTGTTATTCATAACAAAACTAAAGACCACTATTTATGATCTGATACGCACTGCTTTGCTCCATCACCAGCATTCACTTCCTGGATATGCGTGCATACTTTTGTTTTCTTAAAGGAGTCATTTTAGCCTCATGAGTACGGCTTACAGTCACCAACTCTCAACGGTTCGTGTATTTCAGGTATGCATATTGATAGATTGATTGATCGTTTCATTGGTCGGTCGACTAATATATGTGGTTATAATCTACCTGGACTATTGATAACAAGTTGTATCATATTAACTAGCTACCTTGTGCTCGTCAAAGCACATAAGTTACGCTTCATTAGGGATGGCGTTAAAGGCACGCAATTTTTTTTTCAGCTTCAGAAATGACATCAGTCCGTCTCGAGTGTCCACGCGGTTCAGAGTAGATGTCCTTCCATAACCGACATTACAGGCATTTCCAACATATACTATTTTTGTCCATTGGTGCCACTTCACACGATATGAAACTCATCACCATTCTTGTGCTTGAGTTTAGTAATAAAATGTCCCCTTTTCATGATTCCTTCGACACAATGTTAAGTGCGATCCCGATGCTTGTACATATTGAAAATAAAATATTGGACACAGCAATGTGAGCTGCGTTGCGGGGCACGAAGCAATTATCAATGCACACTGTTTCAACCTTTCGAAATAAAAAAAAAATTATGTTTTAGATTAGAAAACTTGCATAAAATGCTTTTTTTTCTGTATGGACTACGCTGTATAAAAATGCTTCATCTAAGCTGCGTAATTATTTCGAAAGAAAGACCACTATTATTACTAAGAAACATGTCAGGAACCTTTATGGGTATTATGTTCCTCACGAATTCTCAATGCATATTATAAACAAAAGTCATAATGTCCGCGTTCACTGTGCATCTGCGCCGGGGTTCTCACGGTGGGAGATGGTGGAAAAGTTATCGACTGTACCGCACCACCACCCACCAGTTTCGGTACCCCCCCTCTCTCTCTAGTTGATTCCTTCGAAATGAACGCTTGAAGAACAGAAAAAGCTGGGCGTAACATTCACTATAGGGGCATAAGGCACAAGGCCCTGCAATTATCGGTTCCCAACTGGTCTTGGCCATACAGAGGGATCTCAAGTCATGCCATGTGTAACAAAGTAATGCCATGTCACGGTAAGTGTCAGTCGAATCCAGCAGCATTCATCTCTCACCGTTTCGGCAGTACTAAGTGGTGGAAAGTCTGAAATGACTTTAAAGCCAGTCTGAAAATACAAATAGTGAGCGCGTCATGCCCCCGGCGTCTCTCGTTTTTGCAGCACTACGCCAGCCGTTCGTTTACGTGACGTCAAAATGAAATGAGCGGCGCCTAATTGGCCGTTATAGGAGATATATATGTTGTTCGCTACCTTGCTTTGCCACACAGTCACATGCCCAGCCTCTCATGACTACCATGCGCGATAAACTGATAGCACTTCGTTTCTTCATTTGCGACTGCGTAACTGCGTAAGCGAAGACTGCGTATTCGAGGAGCTAGAAGGTGTTAAATGGGATATAATAGGGCTCATTGAGGTTAGGAGGACAGATGAAGCCTGTACGGTGCTACGGAACGGGCACGTCCTTTGCCATCAGGGCTTGGCTGACAGAAGAGAACTAGGAGTGGGGTTCCTTATTCACAGAAACATAGTTGGCAACCTAGAGGAATACTATAGCATTAATGAGAGGGTGGTATGTATCGTAATTAAACTGAATAGGCGATACAAGATGAAGGTTGTACAGGCTTACGCGCCTCTATCCAGCCATGATTACGCCTCAGTTGAAAACTTCTATGAAGACGTGCAATCGGCAATGAGTAAGGTAAAAACACAGTATACTATACTCATGGGTGACTTTAATGCGAAGGTAGAGAAGAAGCAAGCTGGAGACTAGGGAGTGGGAGATTATGGCATCAGTACTAGAAATGCCCAAGGAGAGCCCCTAGTAGAATTGACAGAACGCAATAATTTACGGATTTTGAATACCTTCTACCGAAAACGAGGAAACCGTAAGTGGACATAGAGGAGCCCTAATGGCGAAAATAAGCACGAAAGAGACTTTACAATGAGTGCACATCCAGACATCGCGCAGGATGTGGAAGTGCTTGGCAAGGTACGATGCAGTGACCATAGAATGGTACGGTCTCGAATTCGTCTAGACTTTGCTGACCCGCAGGTCGCAGGTTCGAATCCCGGCTGCGGCGGCTGCATTTACGATGGAGGCGGAAATGTTGTTGGCCCATGTGTTCAGATTTGGGTGCACGTTAAAGAACCCGAGGTGGTCGAAATGTCCGGAGCCCTTCACTACGGCGTCTCTCATAATCATTAGTGCTTTTGGGACGTTAAACCTCACATATGAATCAATTCGTCTAGACTTGAAAAAGAAACGACAGAAATTGATACGAAAAAAGCCAATCAATTAGCTAGCAATGAGAGGGAAAGTAGAGGAATTCAGAGTCTCACTTCAGAACAGGTACTTGGCTCTTATTGAGGAAACCAGCCTTAACGTTGACGCAATGAATGACAATCAGACGACTATCATTACGGAGTGTGCAGTGGAATTTGGAGGTAAGGTACTTAGACAGGACACTGGAAGGCTGTTCCAGGAGACGAAGAACCTAATTAAAAAGCGTCAAAGCATAAAAGTTTCAAACACAACAGACAAAATAGAGTTGGCAGAGCTTTCGAAGTTGATTAGTAAGCGTAAGGTATCTGATGTAAGAAAATATAACATGGAGAGAATTGAACACACTCTTAAGAACGGAGGAAACGTCAAAGCAGTGAACAGGAAACTTCGGATAGGCAAAAACCAGATGTACGCACTTAGGCACAAGGGAGGCAAAGTAACTACCAATATAGATAGGATAGTTAAAATAGCAGATGAGTTTTAAAGAGATCTGTACAGTAGCAGGGACAACATGACCATAATATAAGAACTACCAGTAATCCAGATGACATCCCACTGTAACGACAGAAATCAGAGATGCCTTGGGGGAATGCAAAGAGGCAAAGCTGCTGGTGAGGATCAGGTAGCATTAGATCTGCTGAAATATGGAGGACATATTGGGTTAGAACAACTAGCCACCATGTTTACGAGGAGTCTCTTGACGGGAAGAGTACCGAAGTCTCTAAAGAATGCTAACATCATCTTAATACATAAGAAAGGAGATTACAAGGACTTGAAGAATTACAGGCCGATCAGCTTGCTCGCCGTTGTATACAAGCTATTTACAAAAATAATTGCTAACAGAGTTAAAAAGAAACATTAGAATTCAATCAACCGAAGGAACAAGCAGGATTTCGAACAGGCTAATCAACAATCGACCGCATTCATACTACCAGTCAGGTAATGAAGAGATGCTCAGAATACAGCCAACAACTTTACATAGCCTTCTTTGATTACGATAAGGCGTTTGATTCAGTAGAAACACCAGCAGTCATGCAGACGCTGTGAAATCAGGGCATCCATGAGGCATATATAAACATACTGGAAGAAATCTACAAGGAGATCAACTGCTACCATAGTGCTTCTTAAATAAAGCAACAGAATACCAATAAAGAAGCGTGTAAGATAGGGGGTACAATCTCCTCATTGCTATTCACCGCTTGCTTACAGGAGGTTTTCAGAGGCCTAGAATGGGAACACTTAGGGATAAAAGTTAATGGAGAGTACCTTAGTAACCTGCGCTTCACCGATGACATTGCATTGCTGAGTAACTCAGGGGACGAATTGCAACTCATGATTACGAAGTTGGACAAGGAGAGCAGAAAGGTGGGTCTTAAACTTAATCTGAAGAAAACGAAAGTAATGTACAACAAGCTCGGAAGAGAGCAGCACTTCGAGATAGCTAATAGTGCACTTCAAGTTGTAAAAGACAATGTCTACTTAGGGCAGGTAATAACCGTGGAGCCGAACCACGATATTGAAGTAACTAGAAGAATAGGAATGGGGTGGAGCACATTCGGCAAGCACTCTCAAATTATGACAGGTAGACTACCACTGTCCCTCAAGAGGAAGGTATATAACAGCTGCATCATGCGAGTACTTTGCTATGGAGCAGAGACCTGGAGTCTTACAAAGAGAGTCATCTTAACTTGAGAAAGACGCAGCGAGCATTGGAAAGAAAAATGGTAGGTGTATGCTTAAAGGACAATAAGAGAGCAGAGTGGATTAGAGAACAAACGGGGGTTAAGGATATCATAGTTGAAATCAAGAAGAGGAAATGGACATGGGCCGGGGATTAGCGCGTAGACAGGATAACCGCTGGTCATTAAGGGTAACTAATTGGATTCCCAGAGAAGGCAGGTGGATTAGGGGGAGACAGAAGGTTAGGTGTACAGATGAGATTAAGAAGTTTGAGGGTATAAATTGGCAGCAGCAAGCACAGGACTGAATTGACTGGCGGAGCTTGTGAGAGGCCTTTGTCCTGTAGTGGACGTAGTCAGGCTTATGATGAGGATGATGAAGCGGAGGAAGCATGTAGTCAAACAGCGCGAAATTGCGAAATCGTGGCTGGTCCAACGCGTAGTGTGGACATTCCATGTGTTCTCGAAAAAAAAAATAGGGGACGAGGAAGCGATAGCACTTGTAGGAAGGGCAGGGAAGGCGAGAAAGAAACTATGGGCTCACCTTTGAACTCGGTGTGATTTAGGGACCCTTTAAACGGCGAAGTCCAGCAGACTCGCTATAGCGCGCTGCCGTTCCCGGTAAGCGGCTTTCTTCATCGATAGAGCGATGCTTCTTCAATGTCCTCACGTCTGCATCAGCCGCCACATGGCAGCCTTTGTAGAACAAAAAAAAAAGCACATGTGCAGTTGGCTATTGCGTCACGTGTGCTGCAAACGAGTGGGTCCGCGCAGTAGCAGTGTCCAGCTATAGGCGAAGCAGACACAAGCTGCGGAAACGGTGCTAAGGCAGCGCACGGTGGCCTCATCACGGGGCGGAGATTTTTTGTTTGTGGATGAGCATATGACAACAAATTTAAACTCCCGTTACTGTCAATAAATGGCTGCTGTTCGAATATCAAATGCCAGCCAGCTGTTGCTCCCACCACCCAGTTATGTAAAAAAGAGTGTGAAGTGGTGGTGTCGTGGTTTGAAAGATCGCCAATTCCATCGTCAGCGCGAGTGCGTTTGGTTCCGCTTTCTATGTGCGTCATAGACGCCAAAAATGGGCTACCACAAATGATATGCGCAAGGATGCGAAGAAAGGAAAGTTTAGAATCAAGAAAATTATAAACGAAATACCTCCCCCTTTGAAATGTTCAGCCCTTAAAAATTTCTGGGAAAATACTGATTTACGCTAAACGAGAAAATAAGATATTGCTTACATGGGCACACAGGCTAGTATTCTCAGTTTTTTCATCTTTCAAACAGATCTATCCATCAAAAGATGACGTGCCAGTCATTTCAAGCTTTTGCGGATTCATAACAATATTCCCCTAATCTCAGCGATCACGCTAACACTAAATTCAGTATTCTCCCATGAAGCGCCTATAATGCCATCACCTGCAATACATGCGGAAGAAACATACAAAAATGACGAAAACCTCAAAATTATACCCATGAGACGGGATGGCCCACAGCATTTCTGAACGCTTGGTTGCAATTTCGGAGATAAGTAAGCGGGCGGGGGCTGCATCGCAGACAGGCGGAGCTACGCGCCATCAGCCTCGTGACTTGAAGCGTGTTGGCGGCGGAAGCAGGGTGAAAGCTTTCCTTTTCTGAGTATCTTTTTTCCACCTTACACCCCAATATACTTTACACCCCAATAATCTTTACACCCCAGTATCCCCCTTCCACAAAGGCGCCGAAACGTGCACCACCGAGGAGTATTGCTCGCTGCCAGTGCTACTCGTGTTGGTTCTAGAAACCGTAGTGGTGGCGCAGTGGGTCGAAAGACGTGGATGATGGCTACAGTGGTTAAAACATCTGTTTACGGTGAGTTAAACGTGACCCCTCCTAGTTCACGGCACATTCGCTACACGCAGAAGTTGCTGAAAAACTGATTCAATTCAATACTTTCCACAACCTTCTGGCTGAAAACGTTACGTTAATCAACTTAAAATTCAAGCTTTAAAAGGAGTTGTGTATCTCAGCAGCAAAATCTTTCCTCTAGTATCTCTCCGCAAAAACCGAGTACACGAACATAAGAAGTTCCAGATGAAGGCACGAGTGGCGAGGAGGCTGGCCCCCTTGCAGGTACCGCTGCACAGCACCGCGGTGAAGCGAGAGCCGATGCAAAGATACTTGTAGGGGAGCAACGATTACGATCTTGTCTGACATGAACTGATGCATACGTCGATCGTTTTTTTATACCAAACAACCATCGAACACTTTTCCGACTCGAGTGGCCGGCATTCGAGCGAGCAGCCCTCGGGCAGACACGGGATCGCTCCTCTGGTCCCGGACCATTAACCACCACTTTGCGGCACAGCGTGGGCGCTCACACTGACTCCACCAGTGGTGGGTCACGTTGGGATGGCGGTATGACTCAACCGTCTTCTGTTATTAGAACCCACAACGCCGTCCATACTCAGCGACGACTACTACATATCGCCACTGGTCCGGTGATAAGACAGCAATGAATTAGGTATAAAGCGATACAGACCCGGGAAATGACGTTGGCACATCATAGTAAAGGGTAGGGGAGTAACAAGTCGAGAATATGGTCTCGTGAGATTACGATATGGTTGATGAAATGTTTTCTTAGCCGAAGTGCATACGACGACAAATGACTCCACGACCCTGGTCAGCCTCCCGTCGGTCAGGGGACAATTGACCTGCGCCTTGAAAAGAAGTACACATTAGCCTAACCGGCCTCCATTGGCATCGTCTTCTCAATCGCTTGCGTGGCTTCGTTTGTCACTGGACACCTCAACCATGTTGCAAAGACAGCAGTATCTGTCCGAGTTGCATAGGCCGTTCAAAACAATTGCTCAATGCCTACTACAAGTAGAGTTACGAAGTACCGCCTTTTGCAAACCAGTTCACAGCTTTTCACTTTGCTGACGATTTTGCCATAGCTTATAAATGAATGTGTTTGAGAGCTAATGTGTGGCTCTTAAAACTATATTCGTTGTGAAATTCGCGTCTAGAGATATGACACACGACGTTCTATCCTACTGGCACGCAACTTCACATGCGTTAAGGAGACTCCTCGGCTACATGACATTCATATAAGAATTTTTTTTCGCAAGGAGTTCCAAGCAATGGCATAGTTCTGTCTGTCTGTCTCTGTCTGTTCGTCAATCCATCTGTCCGTCTGTCCGTCCGTCCATCTGTCTATCTGTCCATCCGTCTGTTTATCCATCCGTGTGTCTGTGTGTCTGTGTGTCTGTGTGTAGAGCATGCATTGTACGGAAGGACGGACGCTTCGGCCCACTCATCATCACACACTCTGTGAAGGCTGTGGATTTTGTATTATACGAAAACCACTAACACCATCTAGGTATACTATTTCTAAGGCATCTAGGTTACTCTCTCTCTGGATTACGTGCCGACCGGTTGTGCCCCCGCGATCTTCGACGACAGCGCAGCTCTGGCCGACTGGGCTCGCCCTACGTCAGCTTCTGACGCCGACAAGGGCTCTCGCCGAGTGTTGCCCTGTTCTCGGACTCCTGAGACCATGTCCAACTTTCCTATCTCCTCTTCAGTTCTATCGATTTCTGTCGTTCGCTGTCCCTGCGCCTCACTCTCTCCTTCCTCTCTATCTCTTTACCTTTTAACCCAATCCTTTTTATCCCTTCTTTACCCCCACCCCTCGTGAGATACTGTTGAGGTGTCCTCCCCCGGAGAGACAGTTACGGGGCTCACTTTTGTCTTCTTTTCATTTAAAATCACACACACACACACACACACACACACACACACACACACACACACACACACACACACACACACACACACACACACACACACACACACACACACACGCGCGCGCGCGCGCGTGCGCATTTAGGTATAATATATACACAACATATACACAACGCTACCTAGTAAGTAAGTCTTAAACCTAACTGGAAGTGGTTATTACATTATATTACTACTAGGGAACGACCCACCACTAAAGAACTTTGCGTATAAAAGGAGTCTATAAACAGGAGTCCTTTTTTTGCTTTCGAACATCGCCACCAGCTCTGGTGCCAGAATACGAATACGTCAAAGATGGCTGAAATATTCTATAGCGAAAATGAAATTTGGGTGGGCTCAGATTTCACAATTGTCTGTCCCTTCAAGGCGATCATGCAAGTGGCCGAGCCCGGTCTTTTCCGTAGTCGCCTAGCCTTTTGCGTGTTTGCCGAGGGGGAGAGGGCTGCCATCTTGCCACCGATTCCATATCACCTATCACTGGTTGTATTGCTTCCCACCCGATGACGCAAGAACAGCTTGTGGTTGCTCTCACCACCGCTTGAACGCGCTGCAAGCAGCCGCCAGAGCGTGCAGGCCATGTGTTCGCGCGTTCATTCGTAAGAACTGACAGTGTATTATCAGCCTCAAGTGAAACTCGAATAGCGGCAGGCCTTCGCGTTGGTATAGTTCGTGTCGTCCACTTATCACCATGGACCAGCAGGAATATGTGCACTGCCGAACAGGATGCGAACGCCTGTCACGGTGTGCACTACACCATCGCGAATGCTTTTCACTGTTCAGGTTTCATTTGACGCTGATGGTACACGGTTTTTCCAACGTTAAAAGAGACATGACACAAAGTAACAACAGCCAGGGCACCAAAAGTTCTTCGCACTAAAAGGACAGGATAAGGATTTGATTGATTGATATGTGGGGTTTAACGTGCCAAAACCACGATATAATTATGACAGACGCCATAGTGGAGGGCTCCGAAAATTTCGACCACTTGGGGTTCTTTAACTTGCACCCAAATCTGAGCACACGGGCCTACAGCATTTATGCCCCCATCGAAAATTCAGCCGCCGCAGCCGGATGTCGATCCCGCGACCTGCGGGTCAACAGCCGAGTACCTTAGACACTACACCACCGCGGTGGGGCCAAAGGACAGGACAAGTAGAGGAAAAAAAAAACGCCTTTCGGTTTTAATTATTCCGTCCACGTTCTTGTCGATGCAATGTGAGGAACATGCCACGCATTGCAGTTAAAATTTCAGTCTGTCATGAACGCAGTGTCAGCACATGCAACCGAGCAAGCAAGCAAATACTAATAATAAAAGAAGCTCAGAAAAACCCGGAAAGTAGGAAATTGGTTCTTTTTTTGAAAATATTTTGAAATATAACAAAGAATACGTTACTCAAATATCAAAGGCAGTTAAGAAAACACACGCACCTTAACGAAGTGTATGGCGACGAGTGCATGAAGCTAAGCTTCAAGGTCCATAAGGCCTATGTTGAAGTCGTTCACTAGTGTAGAGGATGGAGAGACGGAGGGACTGATGAATTCACCGATAGACGGACTGGCGGACTGCGCAGTTTTTTTTCACAGCTGTGCATCCGGTGCTGGGATACGAGTGTAGACGCCGGTACATCGCCGGGCAAGGATGGATCTTGATACGCCAAGAACAACGCATTTGCAGCACCATTTCCGCGCTAGCCTCGGCGCGCCGCCGCCAACAACGGGGCAGCGCAAAGAAATGGGACAAAGACAGATTGGGACTCAAGCAAGGGCAGACTGAAACTTGGGTTGAATCGTACAAGAGGTCACAGGAGGCAATGTCAACTGAAATCGAGTGTTGTAGGAAAACTAAATTAATATTTTTCAGTGGTACAAAGGGTGAACTGACAGAAATAGCAGTGTTTTTTGTTATATAGAAAAAGACAATATCCTCAGTCTTCATGTCATGACAAGCCTACAAAAAATCCCTGCATATCCACGGAGTGAATGATGAGGAGTGGGGTGAAGCATCCATCCCTCCGTCCGCGCCTCCGACCGTTCGTTCTTGCTTCCGTCCATCCGTGCGTCCGTCTGCGCGACCACTTGTGCGTCCATCCGTGCGTCCGTTCACGCGTCCTTCCATGCGTTCGTCCGTCCTTCCATGCGTCCGTCGGTCTGTGCGTCTGTTCATCTGTCCGTGCATCCATACGTGCGTCTGTCTCTGCGTTCGTCCATCCACGCGTCCATCCATCGGTCCATCCGTGCATCTGTCTGTCCATCCGTCCTTCTGTCCATACATCCGTTCATCCAGTGAACACTACAAGTACCGTCATCTCGCAACTTTTCATCATATATTCATCACATAGAAGTACCGCCATCGAGCGGACATTTGAACAACCAACCGAGAGGTGGCACGGCCAGACTAGAGGAGCGGCACGCACGCACTACGGCCTGCGCTTCGCGACTAGTTTCCAGCTTTCACCGCCGCTTGTTCATGGCACTGCTGCCCAACCTGTTGAGAAAACTTTATTGCCACAAACGTCAATAACATTCAACTGAACATTTTCTTCTTAGACATACAATAACGATGATGACAAGACAGACGTCATTAACACGAACATTGGTATGAGATGACGTTGAAAAAACATCTACATTCGATGATTCACACAAACACAGCCACAAAAATATTGCAAGGTAAAGAGGAGGCACAAATCAAACATTGATTGATTGATTTGTGGGGTTCAACGTTCCAAAACAAATATTTGATAATGAGAGACGCCGTAATGGAGGGCTCCGGAAATTTTGACCACCTGGGGTTCTTTAACGTGCACCCAAATCTGAGTAGACGGGCCTACAACATTTCCGCCTCCATCGGAAAACACAAATAAAACATGAATACGTACATTTCCCGTATTTACATGTTGGCAGGGCATTTCTGCCGACGTACCAATACATGAGCCTACCAATACCAGGCCGGCCGAAAGACAAGTTTCACTCGTCTGTCACAGACCGACACAACCTTGCTAAAACCATGAAGGTTACGCCCAGCGAGTTCGTCATGTCGACCTTTTCAGGACAGATATCTCAAAGTGTGTCTTTCTGTTACTAGTTTTATTTTCATTAGTAATCAAATTCAAGGCAACATTTATGGGAGATTAAGTCAGCGATACTCATCTAAGTAGGTTAGCGAATCAGAAACAATTATCTTTTTACTTATGATTAACGTGCGCGGGTTTTCTTCTCAATTCAAGAGTGCTCAAGTGCCACTCCTCTAGTCCGGCCGTGGAGGTGGCTAACAACAACAACAACAACAACAACAACAACAACAACAACAACAACAACAACAACAACAACAACAACAACAACAACAACAACAACAACAACAACAACAACAACAACAACAACAACTACTACTACTACTACTACTACTACTACTACTACTACTACTACTACTACTACTACTACTACTACTACTACTATTACTACTACTACAGCTACTACTACTACTACTACTACTACTACTGCTACTACTACTACTACTACTACTACTACTACTACTACTACTACTACTACTACTACATCCCGGACACACTACCCAAGCTTAAGGATCTTCGTAAGTGTGCAGCCACACTTTACGCATTGGGCGGACAAGCGCAAAGTTGGTGAAGACTTTAGCGCGTTGCGGTGCTCACGCAGGCGCAAATATAGGCAGCGTTCAGTCTGCCATTGATATTGACAACATCAAGGGTCAAAAACACGCGGTCCTCGAAAAATACGCCAGCGCTTCGCGGCTTGCACATGTCTGTCTTTGTCTCACATTTCTTTTCATAGTTTCTTAATAAGTGTGAGAGCTTACGAGCTACACAGTTATGACCGGTATCAAACATTCTTTTCTCTAGGCAATCTCTTATGCCACACGCGTGGAGAGAAGAGCGTGGAATGAAACTCCACATTTCCCAATCGGCGTTGATCTCAGTCATTCTGCAAATTGGTATCGACGTTTATTGAATCCTGACACCAAATCTCGTTTGAAATTCAGCCCTATATGAGGTACGGTGAGTGCTTCCTTGCAAAAGTCGACGTTAGCTGTCATATTGTTTAAACCCACACCTCGCTCGCATTGCCCCGTCACTTGCGGGACTGCATGTTGTGTATGCGGGCCGCTGGCTGAAATGAGTTTGATACCCCTGTTCTACGTACAAGCACTACAATGTGATCACGTTCCTTACGCGTATTGCTTTGCAAGGTGCAATTCCCTTCGTTTATTGTGCACATTATGTCATTGTACTCGGGAAATTGATAGTCCACAAAGTGTGTTTAAAAAAAACGTTTAACGATTTAGAGTACACAGTACTCTACTATGGGAGAGCACAATGCCGTCCCGACTACAGAACCACAGAACATTTCACAAAGTTAATAGTTGGTTCAGAACATAGCTTTGCCAGCTAAGCAGGTTCCACAAAAGCTACTTCAGAGTTTCAGCGATTCAAGCCTTCGGATGCACTCGGATGACGTTGCACGCAATCTGCCCTTTTTTCACAAAGCCACATCGCATGCACCTTTCACCCTAGCGGCAAGGTTGCGAACGATTATTGGTCTTGGAGGCTTTGATTTTGGAGATAGAAATACCGGTTATCCTGGTTCCTACCAGAATATTAAAGGGCAGCCGTGGAAAATGAAAAAAAAAATTACGCCATCTCGGTGACCAAACATGGGCGACCGAGCAAGCCTGTGAGGTGGCGTCGAGCCTTGACGCCCCTCATTGGAGGCCAAGGCCCGGCCGGCTAAACTTGCTGTTTTTTTATTATTAAAGTTAATTCCTCCTCCTTCTGTTCCCACTATAGGGAACAATGAGTAGCATGCAAATCAGCACATGGGTCCAGTTAAAGCTTCGTTCATCACGGGCACCTTGCCCGATGTGAACGCGTCCTTTCAAGTGGAGCACACCATGAATTAGCTGTCGTTTCTGTTGCTGTTACTCGTCCCGGACCTTTGTTGGAGCATATGGCACGCGAGTTCATGGCCATGCCACACGGGAGGACGTGCGTTGTTCCCCCACGGTGGGTTCGTAGATAGTGAAGAACGGATTAGTTGCGTTGGAAATGAAGTATATAAGCATGCTTTTTTTGCGAATTTATAGCGTGATAATGGTAGTTACAAGTAGCACTTCGTCGGTGTGAATGTGCCACCGTGATTTCAAGCTGCGTTGGTAATCACAGAACCCGTCTTCTGACTTTCTTCTGCCAGCATCGCGCAAGGCGTGGCTAACCGGCAAACTCGTAGGGTGGCCTGCCCTTTGCGCCCAGCTCCGTCACCCTGTAGAGTCGGCCATCCTCGGGCCTCTTGGCGTCTGGACGAAAGCTGGCCGTCGTGACGTAAAGGACGTCGAAGTTTTCTCCTCCGAAGCAGCATGAGGTGGTGTACTTGGCCGGAAAGTCGATTTTGGTCAGGATCGTGGCTGCAGAAATAATAAAAAAAAGCCACATGCTAATGAATGTTAACGGCACAGCGACGTCAAAATATTGTTAGTGACCCAAGTGACACAAGGTAAATACAGTGTTATAACCTGTGAAGGCCAGGGACGTAGCAAATGTTTTTTCGGAACGCGGGGCACTCCCTTAAAGAGGTGATTTTTCGCTCTGCCATGGCGAAAAAAAATTTTGGGGGGAGGGCATGGGACCGGTCTGCCACCCCCTTGTCTACGTCGCTGGCGAAGGCATGAAAGAGTGCTACTTGCCTAATACAAAACTGTTGGCCTACGATTGAATACCTAACCATAATTATTAGTTGCTGGGGTTGAACGTCCCATAACCGAAATACGATTATGATAGATGCCATAGGGGAGGGCTTCGGAAATTTCAACCCCCTAGGGTTGCTTACCGGGCATATAAATCAAAGTAAAGCATCCTCAAGCATTTTAGCATCCATCGGAAGTGTGGCCGACGTGGCCAGTACATATCGTATGTACGATTTGATACTTTGCACTTTGCCGATAGCATGCATATCAAAAGCTCCAGCGACGAAGAACTTGCTGTCAGCTGTTGCTTCAGAACACGCGCATGTGTATTTCAATCAAAAAGCAATGTGAACCACTTTGAGAACTAAGGTCAAGCCATATGCATAGCTGTTCTAGTGGAATTCACAAGAATGAGTCAGAAGCAAATATTTGTTGCAATGTAGCATGAAATGATTGAAGAGATAATCAACGTTAGAAGATTCAAATTCGGGGAAAACTCTACGCTGCCCACTCACCGCAATCGAAAGCAGATGTAAGTATGAACTGGCGGCTAGCAAAGTGCGGTTGGTTGGTCACTGACCATTACACCATCTTCGAAGGAAGCGGTGCAAACAGATCACCATTGGTATTGCGTAATAATAATAATAATAATAATAATAATAATAATAATAATAATAATAATAATAATAATAATAATAATAATAATAATAATAATAATAATAATAATAATAATAATTCACAAACAAAATCCACGAATTCATTAGGAGAGACGCCGCACTAGAGGGCTTTAAAAATTTCAACTACCATGGGGCTATTTAACTTGCACCTAGGTTTCCACCCCGGGGCCTATAAAATTTTGTCTCGACCAAAGTTCGGTGGTCGTGGTCTTGATTTGATAGCACGACCTCTGGGTCGGAGGTGCAACTACATAAGCACTAGACCACCACGGCAGTGAATTGCTGGCATTCAGAAGACCATTGACAACCATCTCTCAGCGCCCAAAGATGTCAACCAAGTGTGTGATGCCTTTGGAACTTGGCTGACTTCGACCACTTCGCGGAGTGCTATGTCCCCCACATGACATCATCGCAGCATACCACAGATCTCGCACAAGACAAGCTGCAAGTTCTACCGGCAACGTGCAGCATGCCAGGTAACTTGATCGTATCTTTAAATTTATCTCTGTGGATGTGGAGGGCCTCGAAAACAGTGACAATGGGGAGCAGAAAGAACACGATGTGGTGCCTCATTCTAAAGACAAGATTCCTCACTTTCGCATCGCGACTCCAGCGTCATTGCTCCATTACGAAATTTCTACTATTCCAAGGAATTCAAGCAGCGATTTTCATAAATCGACGCAGCATTTGACGGAGTCTTAGGCATGGGCATACCACCCTAGCCACGACCAGAGAAGGAACTTCTCTCTGCCAACATGCGTTGCTTTCGGTGAACCAGCGAAATTTGCCGCGCAAGGGCTTCCAGGAGCAAAACAGCGCGCTCCAGAAGCAGAATTCGTCACGCGTTTAGTATATGCGACCCAGGTAAGCTAAAATGAAAGCCCCGTGAAGACGTCAACTTTAATAGTGAACTCTGTAGACCTGGAAACAAGAAAGCACTGCCTACGATGTAAAAGTTCTAGTAAATGTTATGAGGAAGTATCGTTTCCAATTATCATCGTAGACACTTGACTCCAGATTCGTAGACATGACTACCCAACTAGATAAAACAAACGGTACAGAACGGAGCGAAATCAAAAGGAGCACTCCAGTGCCTTGAGACCCAATTTGGAGATCGTGTTCGTACTTGGAAAAGTCGGAGCCGGCTGCCTGCCAGCCATGCTAACCATAGGCGATTTATCCAGGACAGAAATGTGAATGAGCCAGGAGTTCAAGAAACGTGGTTGAGCCGGCTACTTAGACTAAACGCAAAATGACTGTGCTTCGATCGAAGTTGCGCGAGAAGCAAAGTTGTTGTTAGCGGCAGCATAGGGTTCATGCAACCATAATGATGCGGCTTCAACGCCTGCCCTTTGAGAAACGAACTTTGCGCGAGAACATTGAAGATGAGCTTGACAACGTCATAAGATCAGCTGAGCAGGCACACATTGCGAAGGAGTACGAGTCGAAAGCGAAAAAAGTTGACTCGGTAGTTGGACGAGGTGAGTAGGTGGTCGGTTGCGTAGGAAGAGGAGCTGAATTTCCCCTGCTGCTCAAGGTACAGGAATTGTTCGAGAAACAACTCCATGCTGAATTGGAGAGATGAACCAAACGACCAGGGCGCGCAGTGGCGAGCCCGCTGATCCAGACTAGCCACAAATCAGAAACAATTGGGTGGCCAGAGAAATTGCCTGAATGAGTTGTCCGAGGCACGGAGAGCATAGGATTGGCTTCACAAGTAGGAGTGTGCTGCCATCCAGGATATTTGAGAGAGTATCTTGTTGCGCAACCAAACTAACGCAACCTCACCATGTACTGCGACAATCGAAGCCAAGGCTACTGAACTGCTTTCTGAGCAAGTAAAATCTAAAAGCGTGGACATTCGTTGGACCATTTTGGCAAGGTGCACCAGTTTCTGAAACCATCGAAGCAGTGTGCGCTGAGATTGCCTGTTGACATGATCGCGTACATCATTGAGCTGGCCAAAAAAGAACTCTTCATGGTTCCCGCCCAATGACGAGAGAGGTTTCGGCCGATGAAGGGCTAGCACGAGAAGAAGTAGAAGGTCGATCGAAGACACCTCAAAGCCATCTCAAGGAAACAGAAGCAAGAACACGTATACGGAGCCCCTTCGGGAAATGCAATACCGTAAGTGTCTAACCACCCAGACAAGACACCACGTATAGCCGGGAAAATGTTGAACTCCCCGGGTTTATGTTTTCAGAAAAAAAAAAGAAGACGAACTTTACCCAGGGAGCATGTCAGCATGAACTGCCCGGAATGAAGTAGCCAAGTTCTTAGCTCATGCGAACGTCAATAAACGTCTACGTAAGTTCCCACGTTCGGGTCGGCTTTTAAAGTTGCCAAGTATTTTACAGGTTTACTAAGAGAAGTGAAATTGTAGATTATAGTTTCATTTTTGAAACCCCAGACTGAAGTCACATAGACAACAGCATGAAGTCCCAGATTTAAGTTTCTTGTATTTTTTACAGAGACGTCATCGTATATCTATAGCTGTGGTGTCATTGTCACCAACGTCGTCGTAGTATTCGTATTAGCCCCAAGCTCTTCCAGCACCCTGAAAAGACAGCAGCCCAGTCACGGTATTGACGTGTTTCAATAACGCGAGAGTGACAAAGAGTTGTCTCGCAGGAATTCAGGCGTAGGCGTCGGCGCCATTAGTTGCGAACGAAATATGAGCGCTGTCCGTGAGAAGCGAATTGAGAAAGATGCAAACAAAATGAGCATGAAAAATCTTCGGTTCTTCGGCTTGAGCTTTTATTGCAGAGAGGCTGCATTGCTTGAAACGACATTAAAAAAAAACAGTATAAAGATGTCATGTCGTGGAAGGACTCTCTGCAACGCATGCAATATTGCGCAGGAGAAGAATAGAATCACGCTAGGCCGTCAGAACGCGTGAACCGCGTAACGAGTGGATGTTTGAAAGGCTCACTCTTTACAAAGCGCTCAGACATATTTATCGATCGCCACCAAGAGCAAAAGCATGAGCAAAGTTACCAACTGTATATGTTTGCGTGCTGCCTTATGGACGAGCTGTAGGTCTCCCGCTGTTTCGTGAAAGGAACAATGACGGCGCAGTGGGCTCTTCGCAACTGTACAAGCAACAGACATTCTAGGATAGTTTGAAACGGCAAATGTTACATGCCCATACACTCATTTGATTGCGCCACGGTTAAGACAACCACCGAAAAGCTTAAGCTAGCTCTAGAAATTGAGGAGACGGGGCACGCACGGCGCCCAATTGCGCTATCGCTTTTTACTCTTGAAGGAGAAGCTCAAGCGTTAGCCAAGTTCTTCGGCAAAGCTGCCTGAACAAATATTTGAACGGAAAAACTCGCAGTGACGATGGCTGCTTGCAGGTGCAAATGATGAAAGGTTAATGCTGTGGATATTGCTTTCACACTGAGAGAGACAGACGCAGTGAGAATTTGTTAGAAGGTACAGAGGTTGGCCGGAGTTAGTGCACTCTATAGCCTGCTGCTCTACAGATGGGATAAGGGATGAAAAAAAGTGCAGTATACAGCATTAGTATTTGCAGTAGAATAGTAGTAGTAACGACAGTGTAGTATCAGGCTTCACACAGGCCACAAGGCCTGAAGAGGAAAGCAAATACAGAAATATATTGACGGTTTCAAAATAGCCAGCGTTGTACCCAAAAAAAAGTTCCAGTCACCTCATTCAGCAGCTCCTAACTGCGAAACTAAAAGTAAGTTCTCAAGTTTTTTTCAAGGGTAAGAAAAGTCTCTCTTCAGTTTTACAGATAAAAGAAGCGTGCTTACAGCTCAAAGAAATTTTTGGTCATTTTAATGCAGCTCAAAAGAACATTCATTTGGACAAATTTCGTGAACTAAGAAAATAAAAGTGTAGAAAATGAGTGTACTATTTTCTAAAGCTCTTTTTACCTACCGATTCTATTAGGGCACACCGCTGGACGAAACGGAATGTCATCAAGAGTATCTGTTTGTAATCAGTGAAAGGGTCTATAAAAGAAAATGACGACCCCAATGTTCTAAATGATGCTAATAATGACGGTGATTCAAAAAAGTGTTGACAACACTGCAGACAGACGGACGCTTCGCCCCATTCATCATCATCATTCAGTCTAGAGATGCTGCCAGTATTTTTGTAATCGTTTTCATTCATACATTCCACTTCATACATTCTGGCGGACGCGTCTTGATCCCGATCAAACGCTGACGTGTGTACGTTTGGCTCCGGCTACTTACCGTGTTATGACCACCTCTTCAGGTCCTTGGACCCTGGATCACACATCACACCAACTGTAAGTGGACCTGGCACCCATTCGACACCTTGTTGGGATGTGATAATGCTCCTTGAGAACAGTGCTGACTGTTTATTGTTCAGCTCGACCGCTTCCGCGCTAGGCCTAACCGCCGGCCTAGTATGAGTGGAGGCGCCCAGCGCGACGCGGCCAGCGTCGCAGCGGGCGTCGCTGCTGGAGGCGACGCCGCTCGCTCATGGCGTGCTCTACATGCTGACCTTCGTCCCACTGGTTCATCGGCTGACACCTGCGCAGCGGATCTGAAGAAACCATCTTCATGGGAGCCTAAACCTCCACCACTGCCCGATGCGGACTACAAGGTGATTCTTCGGATACGCGGGGGTCTTGACTGTACCAAGTTGCACCCCTGTGTCTTACGACAACTCGTTCTCAAAGCAGTTGGACTTCCCATCAGCAGCCCTGATCAAATCAGGGTCAATCCCACCAGTCACACAGTGCTCGTGAGTACGTCAAGCATGGACCGAGCAGATTTATACCACAACATCCGGACCTTAAAGTTCAACGGAGTCCCCTACGAAGTCGTCACCCACGTTGCCGACCCTGTAGATTCTTGTCGTGGAAGGTTTCATCTCCCTCTGGATTACGCTGACGAGGAAATCCTTCCAACCCTCCAAAGATGTAATCCAGCCATGACCATTGGGGCCGCTCGCCGACTGAGCACCACCGAAACCATCTTGGTTGTTTTCCGTGGCACGCACGTCCCTTTTTACATCAACTACGAAGGCTGCACGCTTCGCTGCCGCCCATTCCGACTGAAGGTGGAAGCCTGCACCCGTTGCCGAAAAATTGGACATCGCCAGGATGTCTGCCCCTCTACTTCCGATGCAATCTGTCACAAGTGCGGACTGAAGGATTCCTCAATGGACCATGAATGTGAACCCGTCTGTGTCGTGTGTGGTGGAGCTCACATCACCGGTTCCCCATTGTGCAAACAGCGTTACAAGACTAAGACACCTAAACACCAGACACCTAAGCCCTCAGAAGTTCCATCATCCCGGACACCGAGCCTTAATCGCTCGCAAGAGCGTGGCCCACAGCGGGGTCGCAGCAAGAGCAAGAGGCGGGGCCCAAACTCGACTCCCAAAGAACTTGACTTCCCGACCCAGTCAACGAACCCCCATTCCACCAGTCATCTGCCAAACCCATTAAAGGTAAGCTGGGCACAGGCAGCTTCCTCTAACTGCTCCTTATCTCAAAACATTAGCCTAGAAAAAGTTCTAGCTGAAAACGCTAGCCTCAAGGCAGAAATTCAAAAGTTAAAGCTCGAGCTACAATCCCGAATGCCCCTTAGCAATCTTTCGCAGCATTCCGAACCACGATCTTTCATTCCTGCTCAATCGCCCCCTGCTGTTGAACCCACGATACCTCTTCCTCCTACTGACATGGACACTACAATGCCTCGAGACACCTCCCAGCTGCCACCCTCAAATAAGCGCAAAACCCCTGCCACACCACGCGAAGAAGAATCTCTCAGCGACACAGTTCTAACTCTTAACGATAGGATAAACGCCCTCGAAAATAAAACACAGAAGAAATTCGCCGTCATTGAAAGCAAGATTTCTCACATAGAGAGCAGATTCACAGCTCAGGAGACGGGCCAAGCTGCCATAAATGACAAACTTGACAAGTTTCTAGATTTTGTACAAACTCAAATGCAGCAGACCACTGCATGGATTGCGGCCGTCACGGCCAATAATCCAAATATAGCCGTACCCGCCTTCTCTCCTACACCCCCTCCCGACAATGGCTGCAAACCCTAATCGCTCGAACTTTGTAGTATGGCAATGGAACTGCAGGGGGTTCCGCAAAAAGAAAGCGACTCTTCAACAATATTTGGCCTCCTGCCCCAAACCCCCTGCAGTCATTGCCCTACAAGAGACCCACGGAAACATAACTTTTCCCGGTTACAGTGTACACCAAACTAAATCTCTAAATTCTCCCGATACGGCAATATTAACGCAAAAACATTTGACGGTAACTCACTCTAATTTCGACGGCGTCGATGTGGAGCACAACTTTTTGGAGGTCCTTCCTTGTAAAACTCAAGAATCGCCTTTATACGTATTAAACGTCTATAGTAGGCCACAGGCGAAACACCATCGCTTCAATACTCTCTTTGCCCGAGCCATTGCGGCCGCGAAACATCACCCTCTCCTAATACTTGGTGATTTTAATGCACCAAATCAAGTATGGGGCCACTCTGTTTCTACACCCAAGGGTAGGGCTTTGTGGGTTCACATACAGGATCACCGCCTCACCCTCCACAACAATATAGACATGCCCACTAGATTAGGTAATAGTGTAGCTAAAGATACATCTCCCGATCTTACACTCAGCCATCGCGTTCACTTTGTCACATGGACCAACCTGAACATTAACTTCGGTAGTGACCACTACATTATTCAAACTACCATACACTTCCGACACAAACCTTTAGCTCCCAAGCGCCTGAGCCTTATTAACTGGAACAAGTTTCGCGAGGCCCGTCACTGCTCGGCGCCTACTGAGATAGATGATATCTCGGAATGGGTACAGCAATTGCACACTGACACAAAAACGCATACCACCATGTTACCACCTGATACGCCTTTTACAATAGTTGACACCCGACTTCTTCACATGTGGGAAGCTAAGCAATCTCTCCTCAAACGCTGGAAGAAGAGGCGACACAATCGCCGACTGAGACTGAGAATTGCGAGACTCGATTTGCAAATTCAGGACTATGCCATACAGCTTGCTTGTCAACAATGGACCCAGAAATGCGAAAGCATGCATGGCCACCTAGACAGCAAGATGACATGGCAGCTCCTGCGGCATTTATTAGACCCTACCATATCACGTACCGCAAATAATCATCACATTAACAAACTACTTCACTCGCACAAAGGTAACTTAAACACTCTTTTTAATGATCTTCGTGACAAACACCTACCCAGCGCGTATCGATACGATGCACCTGACTATATCGGACAACCAAATGATGATCTCAGTAGCCCCATAACGGAGGCTGAGGTTAGACACGCGCTTGCGAACCTTCGCACCTCATCTGCACCAGGCCCTGACCTCGTCAATAATAAACTTCTCCGCAACTTAGATGAAAACTCAATTATAGCCCTCACTAAATTTTTTAACCACTGCTTCGACACTTCTACCTTGCCGGCTGCGTGGAAGGACGCCAGAGTTATTTTCATACCAAAACCTGGTAAGCCCATAAACACAGCCAACCTACGTCCGATTTCCCTCACTTCATGCATCGGAAAAACACTTGAACATGTAATCCTCAACCGCCTTAGCAAATTTATAGAAGAACACAACTTATACCCTCACGAAATGATAGGCTTCCGTAAATCCCTTTCCAGTCAAGATGTCATGCTTCGACTGAAGCATGACATCATTATCCCTAACTCTAGCCTCGATACTCAAGCAATTCTCAGTCTCGATCTCCATGGGGCTTTTAACAACGTCAGCCACACTGCCATATTGAGTGAACTGAGCGCTATAGGCGTTGGTAAAAAGATTCATGATTACATATCTGCGTTCCTTTCGAACCGTACGGCAACTATTTACATTGGGTCTGAACACTCTTGTTCTTACTCCTTGGGGAGTTTCGGCACACCTCAAGGATCAGTGTTATCACCTTTCCTTTTTAACATCGCGATGATGCCGCTGGCTCGAACGCTGAGATCCATATCAGATCTCAAATTTTCACTTTATGCAGATGATATTACCCTCTGGATGACAGGCGGCTCCGATGGTCACATTCAGGAAACTCTGCAGACTGCTGCTGACAGGGTGGTGGTTTGTGCGGGTAACATGAATCTGACCTGTTCACCCACTAAATCTGAACTGCTCCTCCTTCCTGCCCATCGGGGCTCTGAAAAGCACATCTCTGATATACAAATAACACTGAACAATACACCCGTGCCTAAAGTTGACAGACTCAGGGTGCTTGGACTACACATACAACGAAATCGACTAAACACACACACCATTAAAGCACTTCAAACAACTGTGGACCACACTCTACGCCTTATAGGCAGGATATCTAATAAGCATGGCGGGCTACGAGAGGCAGAGCTCCTCCGCCTCATCCAAGCCTTCGTCCTCAATAAAGTGACTTATTCTCTCCCTTATCTGTTCCTTCTGAGAAGAGAACAAAATAACGTAGACACTTTGTTACGTAAAATCTACAAATTCGCTCTCGGAGTCCCCATTCGAACGTCCACCGCACGGCTCATGGAGACAGGCACATTGAACACCTTAACTGAACTTATTGAAGCACACTTAACTTCACAATATGCTCGTCTTTCCAACACACAGACCGGAAGATACATACTCGATACCCTCAGTATCAGGCCAACTCCAACCACTAACGCCAAACACACTATTCCGCGTGAAATACACAAGAATCTACTCATTCCGCCGCTCCCTAAAAACATGCACCCTGTGCACCACGAGCAACGTCGACGACAGCGTGCAAAAACTCTCGAAAAACGATTTTCTACTTCTAAAGAAGTGCTCTACGTTGACGCTGCCGAATACAGTACTCGTCCTTTTTTCGCCCTCTCAGTTGTGAATTCGCTAGGTCAGATATCTGCTGCTGCTTCTATTTCTGCTTCCTCTTCTGAGGAGGCGGAAGAAGCAGCCATAGCTCTGGCCCTTACAGTTCCAAATTATTCACTTATTATTAGTGATTCAAAAACTGCCATCTACAATTTTGGAGCGGGTAGGGTGTCCAAAACAGCCCTCTCCCTCCTTTTGGCCCATCCCCCGCAACAAGACACGGCTTTAATATGGACTCCCGCGCACGCGGGCCTTGCCGGTAACGAGGCGGCTCACGCCAGCGCCCGAGGATTTACGTTCCGGGCGCAGGCGCTGGAAGAGCCAGGCCCCGTTTCGACAACGGCACCGTTTGCTGCGCGGGATCGCCTTTTAACATTTCACGACATCTGTAGTCACTACCGCCTTGGTCGTTTATCCTTACCGCCGCTAACGTCGAAATCCATACGAAGGCGCGAAGTACTGTGGCGACAGCTGCAGACTCACACCTTTCCTTCTCCTTACATTCTTCACCTCATGTACCCTTCTCTTTACCCGTCCTCCTCCTGTAAATATTGCTCTGCACAGAAAGCAAATCTTAATCATATCATGTGGGGGTGCCCTAAGCACCCCCCTCCACCGTCCCTTCGAAAACTAATTAGTAATGAGGAGCAGTGGGAGGCTGCCATGCGCAGCTTGAAACCCGACGTCCAGGAGGCCATCCTGGGTTGGGCAGAGAGGGTTGCGGAGGACTATCGAGCGTAGCAATCTCTCCTCATCTCTCTTCCATTGCACCTTTCCTTTACAAAGGAAAAATAAAGTTTATACCTACCTACCTACATTCTGGCGAGGGAGAAAGTCGGTAAAAAGAAAGAGAAGTTGACGAAAGGAGAAGACGCAACTTCTGCAGCCCTGATTAGGAGCATGGCTCAGCGCCTATTGCGTCGGTACGGAACGCTGTCTGCGCGTAGCCACCACTTTCCACAGCGGTATGAGACGCATAGCAGACAAGGCTACTTCGCGTAGCAGTATACGCAAAAAAAAATTACAGCATATTACGGAGAGAATAATTAGTGGGGCGAAGCGTTCATCAGCCCATCCGCGCATCCATCCATCCGTCCGTCCGTGCCTCAGCGCGTCCATCTGTGCGCCCGTTGCTGCGTTCGTCCATGCGTTCGTCCGTCCATTCCTGCGTCCATGCGCCCGTCCGTCCATGCGTCAATTCGTCCATCCATCCATCCGTCCGTCCTATCTGTCTGTCTGTTGGTCCGTCCTCCCGTCCATCTGTCTGCTTGTCTGCCTAAAAGCTCCACCCTCATAACTTTCTTTTCATTGCCAAAAATAACTTGAGCAGCCGTACAGTCTACGCACCTAGCAAAAAAGCGAGCAGCCATGATTCATCAACTGCACAGTCGAAAACAATATCTCACCAGTCTCAGGGTCAATCTGGATAACGGTGCTGCCTTCGAAGCACGCAATCCAGATCTTATCATTCACGTCGATGGTCATGCCATCCGGTAAACCCAGCTCCTGAAATCCGGGCTTCTTGTTGAAGTCGACCAGCACTCGCCGGTTTCCTGAACGGACAAAGAATGATTGCGAGCTTAGACAGCTTCAAGCTGGAAACAATGAACACATAATAGTACAATCGCACATAAAAAAAATCTCACTCGATCAATCCTTTGCGAATTGCGCTAGTCGAAGGACAAAGCATCCGGCGGGGATATTCCATAATCAACATCACATGAAGCTGACATTCAATGGAAATGAGTGAGTGAATAAGAGAGCGAAGAGTGAGCGAACAGGTGAGTGAGTCAGCGACTGAGTGAGTCATCCATGGAGTGAGCGAGCGAGTTGGTGAGTGATTGAGGGTGTGAGATAGTGATTGATTGAGTGAGTAAGTGAAAGAGTGAGCGATTGAGTGAGCGAGTGAGTGAGTGAATAAACTATCGTTGGATCCTGCCAGACGCGATCAAATGCTCACACGGCTAATCCCGCGTCGGGACCTGCCGGCCCGATCACAGGTGTCATCGCAAGATCACAGGTCAAGATTAGGTTTTCACAGACGGTACTTCGCTGGATTGTACCCCACTTTTCTTTGGCAAACTTAAGGCTCAGTGACCCACGCCCTCAGAGCACTAAAGACAATGTAGCAGCCTCGCCACATGCCACGCAAACAATTAGGGGACCCTAAAGCTTCGCCCTTAGGAGTTGAACGCGATATCGACATTCTGTTCCTAATGCGTGTTTCAATCACTTAGTGCATGAAACCTTTTCGATTTTGCTATGCACCCACTATACGTCGCCTTGAGGGAATATGCACAGTAGTGTGTGTGCCTTTTGTAGTGGGGTACCGGCTTTTAATCACGGAGCCATCATGATGATAATCACCCATTCTGACGCCCGTTGGCAAGAGATGCTTGTACCACGCATTATTATTGCAATATTTCATGTTTCATTGTGAAGGATGTATACAGAACGCGTGTGTTTGTGAAGAATGAAACCTACTTTCACTGCGTTTTCAAGCAGAGGAAGTTCTTTTCCCTACTCTCACATGCATAGGAATGGCCCTTTAAAACGAGCTCCTGATACTACGCCAAACTTTTCAATGCCTCTAAGAGTTTAGGACTGTGATTTGGCTTGTGGGGTAACACACCAAACCACTTCGCAGGGATTAATTGGACAAGAACTCTTCCAACATACCTCGGTGTACCATTGCATGCATATAGATTCAGTGCGCATTACTGGAAGGAATGCGTCCCTGAAGCTTGTATTACTTTCTTATCAACAAAGCTTTACTATGTATTGCAACTTATTCATTGCACAAGCTTTTATATACAATGCTTTCTTCGGATTTTCGCTACTTTCATATGATCTTCGACTTTTGAGCCCATGCGTCGTGATAATATATTCAATCCAGTTAGTGATGATGGAATTGGATTAAAACACTTTTATCTATGGCAAATAGTGTCCCGAGTCTTCTTTTTTTGAGACAACTCCCATCCTGTAATCCGTTCCTTCTTGCAGGTTACACTTGTTGATTGCCTATCAGATTTAATTGTTTCATCGAGCTTCTCCAAACGCCCATGCTTGTGGGGATTCATGCAGGAAGTTTACCTCGCAGTTCAGTTCCTTAAAGCTCGCTTTTCTGTAGAATACCTGTACACAGTATCACGCAAGGTGCTGTATAAGGATCTACTGAGTACACTCTTCCCACCTCCGTTACCACTCACTGTACTCCAATCTTCCAGACCACAATATGTTGAAGCGAGTGCGTACAATGTACACTCCACCAAATTCAAAAACATTCTTCTATAAACTCCGATCTGAAACATTGGCGGTCAACACATGGTTAAAAAGAAACGGTATTTTTATTCCGTCTGTTAACTGCCGTCTAGGTGATGTGCCGAAAACGATTGAACATTGCTAGCCTGCAAAGATGCCATACTGTTTTGGGATGTCCTTTAGCGAGCACTAAAAAACGTTTTGTCATTAATTCTTACACAAAACGTTATCTTCTACCAGCAATACTTGATGAGGTGCCATATGATACGTTTTTTCTCATGGGTATGCACAGCTTGTGGAAGACATGAATGCAAGACCACAATGCAGAGCCCACCACCTCTTCAAGGACACACTTCATTCAAATGGCTATCCACCTCAAAAACGTTCATGACGAGCTAGACTTCAGGCCAGACTGGTACTCCATTTTAGAGAGCTGTTTGACCTTACCCCTTTCTTGTTTGCATAGCACTATGTGAAGAACTCTCGATGTGAAGAACTCACGCTGTGTTAGCCATTGAGTGTTTATGAGTAACGCTTGAGCGCTTAATGTCGCCATTTGATTGTACTTTTGTTTGCTTGATTTTGTCTTTATTACGCAGATACTTTAATTAATACCATGAAATAAAAAAAAGAGGAACGGCCCTGTGGTAGAACATCTGCTTGCCACGCAAACTACCTGGGTTTGATCCCCACTCAGACACAAACAACCCTGGTTCCATCCCCACTCTGCTCCAGGTTTTTTTATAGGTACTTTATATGCATCGTTCTCGATTTTTCAGTCAAGCATAAGATGACAATGTTTCGCCTACAACCAGCGACGCCAACATAGGTATATATGCGAAACGGGCTCTTTAACGCTATCGCGTTGACTGATTCGGGTATATGTCCGTATATATGCTACTAAGGGATACACTGGGTTATAGGGCAGGAGTTTGCAGGAATCTGAGAGTGACGGCCTGCGGCTCACTTAGCTTGGTGTGTCGATGCTCTAAGTATATCCTTTTAAAGTAAAAGAAATAAGTAATTTCATTGCACGTACTATAGGCGTCCCTGTACCTGAAGGCAAAGTCGCGCTATACCAAGGCAGTGTAGTCAGAAAAGCTACGAGTAGCCGTATGGGCTGATTATTTGAGGTTCAGAGGGATCCCCTCAATCAATGGAACGTCAAAAGATAGCCAAAAATGGAGTCTGTGAAATTGTCGGCGTGAGAAGCTGCGCAGACAGTTGATGCTCTCTCCAAAACCGAGTATTCCGAATGACAGCGGAGTTTCGAGATCGCTTTCAATTTCGCGTGTTTTCAGGCCTAAAAAGATGTACTGTGTGAAAAAATCTGGAACATATAAATTTTATCTTTTAGTTGGTGGTTCACACTTAGTAACCATTATTACAAAAACGTTGTAATATTACTGCATATGAGCACAAAGGTGAGTATATCGAGTTTTAGGGGTGAAGCACCTTATGGTGTGGGTTAGTGCCACGTACGTCGTAGTAAGCACCTCTACTTCTCGGATTCACTAGATGGCACTGGGGGTATTCTAGTACTAGCTAGTACATGAATGTTTTACTAGATGGCGTTAGGGCACTCGCCAAGTCCGTTGAGCCACCCATAGTACCCAGAGGGCTCAATAGATGGCCCACGGATGAGCGGACAGACAGACGGACCAGCATACATACATACATACATACATACATACATACATACATACATACATACATACATACATACATACATACATACATACATACATACATACATACATACATACATACATACATACATACATACATACATACATACATACATACATACATACATACATACATACGGAGAGACAGACGCACGAAGAGAAAGATGGACAGACAGACAGACAAACAGACAGACAGACAGACAGACAGACAGACAGACAGACAGACAGACAGACAGACAGGCAGGCAGGCAGGCAGGCAGGCAGGCAGGCAGGCAGGCAGGCAGACAGACAGATGGACGGACCGACAGATGGACGGAGGGATGGGCAGACGTACCGAATGACAGACAGGAGGATGGACGGGCAGAGAGACAGATAGACAGACAGACATGATTTTGATTGATTTGAGGGGTTGATCTCCTGTAGATTTCTTCCAGTGTATATAAACATCTTGGAAGAAATCTACAGGGGATCAACTGTTACCATAGTGCTTCATAAAGGAAGCAAAAGAATGCCGATCAAGAAGGGTGTCAGGAAGGGGGACGCAATATCCCCAATGCTATTTACCGCGTGCTTACAGGAGGTTTTCCGAATCCTAGAATGGGAACAATTAGGGATAAGAGTTAATGGAGAACACCGTAGTAACCTGCGCTTCGCCGATGACATTGCATTGCTGAGTAACTTAGGGGCGAATTAACACTCATGATTACGGAGTTAGACAAGGAGAGCAGAAAGGTGGGTCTTAAAAGTAATCTGCAGGAAACGAAAGTAATGTACAACGACCTCGGAAGAGAGAAGCGCTTCGAGATAGGTATTAGTGCACTTCATTTTCTAAGAGACTATGTCTACTTATGGTAATAACCGCGAAGTCGAACCACGAGATTGAAGTAACTAGAAGAATAAGAATGGGGCGGAGCATATTTGGCAAGCACTCTCACATTATGACAGGTAGATTGCCACTATCCCTCAAGGAGAAGGTACATAACAGCTGTATCTTGCCGGTACTTAGCTGCGGAGCAGAATCCTGGAGACTTACAAAGAGGGTTCAGCTCAAATTCAGGACGACACAGCGAGCAATGGAAAGAAAAATGGTAGGTGTAACCTTAAGAGACAAAAAGAGAGCAGAGTGGATTAGGGAACAAACGTCATAGTTGAAATCAAGAAGAGTAAATGGACATGAACCGTGTACGTAGCGCGTATACAGGATAACCACTCGTCATTAAGGGTAACTAACTGGAATCCCAGAGCAGGCAAGCGGGTTAGGGGGAGATAGAAGGTTGGGCAGATGACATTAAAAAGTTTGCGGGTATAAATTGGCAGCAGCAAGCACAGGACCGGGTTAACTGGCGGAACAAGGGAGAGGCCTTTGTCCTGCAGTGGACGTAGTCAGGCTGATGATGATGGTGATGATGATGATAAAGGTTTAACGTCCCGAATCCACAATATCATTATGAAAGACGCCGCAATAGAGGCCTCCGGAAATTTCAACCACCTGGGGTAATTTAACGTGCACCTAAATCTGGGCACACGGGCCTACAGCATTTTCGCCTCCATCGAAAATGCAGCCGCCGCCACCAGCGGTATTTGATCCCATGACCTGCGGGTCAGCAGCCAAGTACCTTAGCCACTAGACCATCAAAGCAGGGTGACAGAAGGACATATGGGCAGACAGACGGGCAGAAGAATAGACTGACAGACCGACAGACGGATGGACAGACAGAGAGACAGACAGACCGACGGATGGATGAACAGACAAGCGGGTGGGCAGAGAGAGACAGAAACAGACGGATGAATGGGCAGATGGGTGGATGGGTGGACAGACAGACAGACAGACAGACAGACAGACAGACAGACAGACAGACAGACAGACAGACAGACAGACAGGCAGGCAGGCATATGGACGGACATACGGATGGTCAGGCAGACAGAAGTCAGATAGACGGACAGACAGACGGTCGGATGGACGGATGGACAGATAGGTGGATGGACGAACAGACAGACAGACAGACAGACAGACAGACGGACGGACGGACGGACGGACGGACGGACGGTCGGACGGACGGACAGACAGACAGACGGACGGACAGACACACAGGCAGACAGGCAGACGGACAGACAGACAGACAGACAGAAATATGGACGGACATACGGATGGTCAGGCAGACAGAAGTCAGATAGACGGACAGACAGACGGTCGGATGGACGGATGGACAGATAGGCGGATGGACGAACAGACAGACAGACAGACAGACAGACACACAGACAGACAGACATGTGGACGAACATACGGATGGTCAGGCAGACAGAAGTCAGATAGACGGACAGACAGACGGTCGGATGGACGGATGGACAGATAGGCGGATGGACGAACAGACAGACAGACAGACAGACAGACAGACAGACAGACGGACAGACAGACAGACAGACGGACGGACGGGCGGGCGGACGGACGGACGGATGGATCGACGGGTGGATGGATAGACAGACGGACGGATGCGTTGGAGACGCGTTCCCAAGAGGCGGCGGTGAAACGCACGCAGACAGGCGGATGACAAGGTGAGAGCCCGCGAAGCGTCGCGCCACTCACCATTCTTCATTCTATGGATATGCTGTGAAATTCTTTTCCTTTTCATCTTTTTTAACAAGTTTATTCCTTACAAGGTGACGTGGCAGTTAGTGTTTGGGATCGGATGCGCCCTACTGCTATACAAAAACGCGCTGTCCGCAACAGATTTTTGAGGATCTATGACGATATTGACTTTGAAATTTCAAGTTTGCTAAATTTTTGCCACACACATCTCAAGTACAAAACTTGAGATGGGGTATGGAAGGTGAGAAATAAACTAGATATATGTAGCTTGATCGGTCTTGACTTATCTCTTTCATCACGCAAATGCTAAACTAAAATTCTAGTTTCACCGATGAAGCACCTAATGCTCTCACAATCAAAAACTATTGAACAATCATGTGGAAAACGACCAAAAATTTCACTCTTAAGACGGGACGGCATATCATATTTCTGAGCTCTTGGCTGTGATTTCGGTGAATTGTGAGCGGGTGGCGGCTGTATGGCAGAGTTAAGAGTCACGTGCCAATTGGCCACGACGTTAAGCGTGCCGCCAGCGGAAGCTGGATGAAGGCATCCCCGTCCTGACTATCTTTTCTCTACCCTCTGTTTCGCACTGCAACCCGCCCTTTACACAAAGGCGCTGAGACGAGCCCCACACGGGAGCAATATGCAAGCCGGCGTCGCTATAGTGTTTGGAACTGTTGTGATGGCGTGTAACGGGTTGAAAGACCCTGATGATGACTCGAATTGCTGGTATATCAGTTTCCGGTGAGTTAAAGGTCACTTATCCATGTTCCCGACAATCCTCTACACACGACAAACTCTCTAAATTCATTATTTATCGCTACTTGCTACTCTAAAATATTACGCTCACGACTCTCAACTCCTAGCTTTCACTTGGGCTTAATGTGTCAGCGGCAAAAGTTTTTTTTTCCAACCCTTCAGCAATGTAGAAAAGCTGGATAATGACCACCTGAACATAAGAAGTTGCAGAGTAAGGTAGGAGTGGTGTGGATGCTGGTCCCTTGCTTGTCCCGCTGCACAGCATCGCGGGGAAACGATTGGCGAAGCGACTATTTCTGCAAGGGAGCAACGATTCCGTTCGTGTTCGACATGAGCTGATACATACAGCGATAGTTTCTGCAATCCAAACAACCTTCGAATACTTTTTCGGTTCGAGTGGCTGGCATTCGAGCGAGCAGCCCTCGGGCAGGCACAGGATCACTCCTCTGGCCCTGAACCACTAACCACCACTTTGCGGCACAGCGTGGGCGCTCACACCGACTCCATGAGCGGTGGGTCTCGCCGTAACGACGGCACGACGCAACTGTCTTCCATTATTCGAACCCACAACGCCTTCCATACTCAGCACCACTAGTACACATCGTCACTAGTCTAGTGATGAGAGTGGTACGAGATAAACTTATATACATGAGACTGAAAGTATATATGTTGTGCCAATGTAATTATGGTCACCGCAGTAGCCGATCAACTATATACAAAGTTCTGTAGGCATAATGTGGTTGAAGATAGCATTCCGCAGACACAGTGTGCTCGACGTTACAAATGTCTCGGTGCGACAGGTTGGCCTCTCATTGTTCAGGAAGCAACATGGACAGTATGGAGGTCTTGTGATTGAGCAGTCGTTATTAATTCGCATATGGCAACTGAACGGAGGGGTAATTTTTACCGCGTCGTATATCCGTCTTCAGCGGAATAAATCGTGTTGTAAATATCGGCTGGCTTCTAAGCCCAATCTTCCCCACACGCATGCCGTACAAAAGACGTACCGAGCTGCAGTTGGGCAAGATGCTTTGAGATGCGAGTCGAAACGCGACTCACGAGCTTGGGCAATCGAGCGATTAATTAGTGATGTTACAATCAGGAAAAATAATGCTAAGCTAAATTTTCACTAAGTTATTCAACGAGTATGCTTGGAAGAACACCAGGCTGGGGTTGATTGAGGTGGAAAAAATAACTTGAGGTGAATATTCAAAACACCGGTGGTGCCGTAGTTATAGTATGTCTTTTTTTCTATTGTTATTCATCTTTGCTGAATGTGCGTGTGTGTGTGTGATGTAGCTAGTTTCAAATGGTCCGGAGTAAGCGCTCAAGTAGCGCACGATGGTGCCAGGGCGCGTGCACAGAAGCGTCGGGTCAAAAAGCGACTCAGGCTAATACACACGCCATAGATCGGGGTTCACGATCATTTCATTGATCGTTCCTCCTCATGAAGGGCGATTTCGGCGTTAACACGCTACAAGTAACGCTGTAGTCGTTACAGCGCGTTACTTTTTTCAGTAACGAAGTAATATACTGGTTACAATTTCGAAACATGTAACTGGCAACGTACTTATGTTACCATTTTTAGGTGACTTGTGGTGTCACGGTACTCATCACTTGTGTGTACAATTTTCTCAGATCTGGCCTCGCCGCGTTCTGTTATGGCATCATCGGACTGCTGTCTAGCTGTCAGGCAGTGACGTGGTGGAGACAGTTTTGCCATCGCGACGCAAAGATCAAAGATAGCCGTGGAATCTGCCTTGAAAAAGTGTACGGACATGCTTCTCTTTCAAGTGGGTTGCAGTAGGTGGATTTCCGGTACATGTGTCTTTTCGTGCCCCAAAAAGAGGCTGCCCGAAGGGAAAGCGCGTGAGCTGGTTACTCCGTAACATGGGCTGATCGTGACGTATCGTTCATTGGTGGAAGCAAAAAACTTCCCCGGGGCTTACAGTAACATAAACACGTCGTCCGTAAGTTCCACTGACAAAAGATTACGCTTCCTGAGCACAAAACGGTAAAAGACCTCCGCATCGAATCCGAGAAGTCCCCGTATGTTGGCAAAAAATAAACACATCAATCTAAACCACAAAGAATACCTCACCTTTGACTCACAGAGACTCGGACTGCCTTGAATCCACAGAGACTCAGACTCACCTGGACTCATAGAGACTCAGACTCACTGCTCTTTCTGAGTCTAACCCCCGTATTTACAAATGTCTCTCGACTCGACTTTCACCTTTCACTTGACAGGGTTGAGCACTGCGCCGCTGCTCTGCTGAAAATGACGCTGCACTACTCATAAATAGCAGCAAATTATCACTAGTCTGCAGTGATTTGCCCTGCCTAGAGATGGCGCTCCCATCGGCTTTCTCAAGTGAGGTGGGAACGTTGAGTGAAGGGGCGTTCTAGAATACGGGGGTGAGCGAATCGACTTAAGAGTCTGCTCGAGGGCTATTAGCTGTTCCGTCCAAGTTGTCAACGCTTTCGCAACGCTGATAGGTCGCATAATCAGTGCTGTACTTTTTTAATATCGTATCTTTAAGCACGAGCTATCTGTGGTTAAATCCAATAAGGCCTTTTTTATAGAAAGTGATGACTCACATGAGTTGTTTTTACAAGGCTCTCGTTTTAACTAAAAGGGAAGGTGAGTCGACACCCCCCTTCCCTCCGTAACTAACGCATCTATTCAACTGACATTGAGCTGGTGTATGACCGCTACAACAATGATGTGGGTGTAGACATAACTGGTATATACGTGAGCCGACATGAGGGTGAGAGTAAGGCTGAGGTTGAGTAGATAAGACGAGAGGTTGATTAAACAATGTGTAGCTCACTCAGGTTAACTCGTGAAATATACCTCACCCTTAGGGCTCACTAGACATAGACTCGCCAATTTTTTCCCGAACCGGACCCACCCTTGCGGAGATTCACTGAAATTTCGCTCAATTAGACGTGAGTTTGCTAACTTATGCAAGTGCCACGTCATCGACTTGCCATGTGGAATCATGGCCCATCCAGGACACAGCCGGTGGCTTGAACCGATCTACAGGTGCACTGCCGATAGAAAGTCTGCCACGACGGAATTCTGCGCATCATGGAGAATAAGTGTGACGCCATGGCAGAAAGAACACCCCGAAAAGGAATGTGAGGGGATGCGAAACACCGGATTTCTCACCAGAATCACCAGCATTCGTCTGCTTCAACTGAAGCCCAATGATACCGCTGTCACATGAACACCGCAGTGAACCACGTTTACAGTTATGCGGCAGGCGTAACCACAGTTAGTTTTGTAACCGTGGTTATCGTAAAGAGGTGACTCTATGAGAGACTGACACAAATCCGAAAAGAGATACCTTAGATATGATTGAGTATTCTATATTTTCTGCACATACCACCCAGTAGCCGGAAAACAAACTTAATTTTCTCTTTCACTGCAGAATTTCGCGGCAAAAAATATTGAGCCGATTAAACAGCGAGGTACTACTAATTTTATTACCTGCCTTTCACAAAAGTTCATGACCATGTGACACTCAAATATTAGTGCTACAACGAACGCATTTTCGCATGAAATGAATGCACAAGACAGTAAAGTAACCTTGTATGAAATTCGTAGAGCAACAAAAACTGCTTTAGAAAAATGTCTGAATGCGTGACATTTATAATACATGCTGCATAATAGTTGCTACAGCATTGATAAGAATTTCCAACTTTGTTTTGAAAAAAAATTCCGCTCCTTTCTCTCTGCAATGGCAGCTAGAGTTTTGGCTAATGAACTCCTGAGCCAGCGAGGCTTATTTTGAACACCCACCGATAAATGTTCGCATATTTTGCGGTAATTGCACAGGTCAAAGTGAACGAAATTGGTTATGCATAGATATTATTTGCATGACTACTTCAACAAAAAATTCATTCGCTACTACGAAATTTTCGCGTCTATTTAGCTGAGTGCCCACCTCGATAGAACAGTGGCTAGAGAACTAAATTACGGACCTTGTGGTCAAATGTTCTATTCCGGCTGCAGTGGTTGCATTTCGATGGAGGGAAAAAATGTATAAGGCCTGAGTTTTGTGCGATGTGGGGCGGGGGGGACGTCCCGAAACCACCATCAGATTACGAGAGAGGGCGTAGTGAAGGGCTCCGGAAGCTTTGACCATCTGGGGTTCTTTAACAGTGCGCCCAAATCTGAGCATACGGGCCTACAACATTTCCGCCTCCATCGGCAATGAAGCCGCCGCAGCCGGGATTCAAGCCCGCGACCTGCGGGTCAGCAGCCGAGTACCTTAGCCACTAGACCACCGCGGCGGCGCGTACTGTGCGGTGTCAGTGCGCGTTAAAGAGCATCAGATCGTCAAATGTTTCGCAGCCCTGCACTGCAGTGTCTCTAATGAACATATGATGGTTTTGGGAGGTATAAACATCACATGGTATTGTAACTTTGGTGGGCTTTTTGCCGCGTGAGTAGTCTGCGCATGCGAGCTGCGGTCGATGAGGCACGTGCCATGGTTTTTAGTGGCCTTAAACTCGACGACAGGTGCGGGCCAGAGATATCTGAATAGGCCCTTCCCCGCCACCCGCCTTAAAAAAAATAAGGAAGGCATGATTGCGGAGGTCAAGGACCACTAGTTTCAATTCCGATATCCACTGAAAATGTTGTTTGGGACGCGTAAAAAGTCATTTACTGTAAACTTTTTGAGAGTTCAGTGATGCTTTCAAAGCAAGTAACGTGAATCAATGGATCCCATACTGTGTCACAATGTCCCATTGAGAAAACTGGCTTCACCATGTACCTTATGTGAGAAGCCATAACACGTGTACACAGGCGCTATAACGTTTCTGAGGTCTATACATTTGTACAAATAGTTCTCTTTAAGTGATCATTTCCAGAATAATCCTTCTCTGGGCTAGAAGATTTGGTATGTGGGGTATATGACGTCCCAAAACTACCATATGATTATGAGCAGGGCACGCCCTAGTGCAGGGCTCCACCACTTGGGGTTCTTTAACGTGCACCAAAATCGGAGCACACGACCCAACAGCATTTTCGACTCCATCGAAAAGGCAGCCGCTGCAGCCGGGATTCGATCCCGCGACCTGCAGTTCAGCAGCCGAATACCTTAGCCACTATAGACTACAACGTCAGTGCTGGGTTCAAAGTTTTATGGGAAACATAAATGAAAAAAAATATACGTTTGTAGGTTCGTGCAACGAAGACACACGGTTTGAAAGTTTGTCTGCAGAGTAACGGTCGAAGTAACGTCCGTTACTTTTTTTGTGTGTTAAAGGGGAAGCGTTACCTTTCTTTACAGATAACATATGGGGCAGTAACACGTTCATATTTTGTTATTGTAACGAGTAAGGTATTTACTTACTAGTTTTTGGTAGCGCATTCAACAATAGACAACACAGTCGCATGCAAAACAGGCACTGTGCTTAGTGCTCAGTAAGTCTGCCTGTCCCTTTTTCTGAAAATGGGGAGGCTGTTCGACAGGCATGGACGTATTAGTGGCGCCCATGAGTTTCTTTTTTAGTACACTAGAGGGAACTCTGGTGCTAGTATTTATGAAAACTGCCACGCATGGTGCTCCAGCGGGCATGGGAATGATGGGTCGTACCTGGAGTTGTCTACTCTTCGTACTTCCGGCTTTGTTTGGCTTCGCGCGGCTTGGAACCGCTTTTTCAGCGATACAAAAATCAGAAAAAGTTTAGCAGGCAGGCTTGGAAACCTCAACCTTTTGGGCTCACCAATTAAAATTGGGTTAAGAAGTTCAGTATGATTTGTGCTTTTATTTGAAGTAAAACCAAAACACAGAAAAAAGACAGGACCACAACTGCGTTCAGAGCGCTCAAGCACAAAACTAGGCAAATATATGTAACTATACCATCATTTCCATGCTGGCTGAACGATCGCAGTGCCAGAGTCCCCTCTATTTAGTATTAGGAAACTCTTTCGTGGCGTCGTGTAAATGAGAAAAGAAAGAAGCAAGGGCTGTAAGACAAACAACAACAGCCACCCCCGGGAGGGCTCGAACCTCCAACCTTTCGATTAACTGCGGAACGCGTTAGCCGATTGCGCCACGGATGCTTTTTTTGCTTTATTGCCTGTTTATAGGTGCATACATCATACCACAAGCAGAACAAAAACAAGCAGTAACAGTCCGACACTGCACTCGAGCACGCAGCGCATCTTGTGTATATTAGTCACAATGGAGCGTCCCATAATCCCACATGTTTGGTGAGGCCCTACCAATTCTTTGATCGAATTCTTTGATTGAACGACGCTTGCTGCGCATGACTGCGATTCTTCTGTTTGGCATGCGCCTGAACTGCGAGCATCGTCGCCCTGGGAGAACCTGAGTCGTCACTCGTCGACAGCATGCGCCATGGATCACTGGAAGACGGCAGCACGAGCACCATTCAGCGCGGCTATAAGTTCGCGCCCGGCGGTCATCTCGACCATTGGGCACGGCGGCTGTACCAGCATGCGGACCGTCTGTAATCCGTTCCTGTTTATTGTACAGGTAAGAAAGCAGTATGGAAAATGTGTTCGCTCTGATGATTCCTTTTTGCTGGTGCTGCCGTGCCCATGGCTCAGTTGTTTGTTTTGCCGTGCTGAAACTGTACTGAGGAAGTTATTATTACTGTGTGGCGATATTGAGATGAACCCAGGCCCGGGTCTGGAGCAGATTGCCAAAATGTTAGCAGACATAGCAACTGATGTTAAAGACATCAAAGAAAAGCGATTATCAGATATTGAGAAGAAGCTTGATGCCCTATCTGGGCTTGAAGGGAAGGTAAATGCCTGTCAGGAGCAGCTGTCTTCGTTGGCAAAAACAATAAGTGTTCTAGAAACTAAAATCGATCAACTGGAAAACCATAGTCGCCGGTGAAATTTAATCGTTTATGGTCTTCCCGAGGGAGCAAATGAAAACAACGAAACGCTTGAAAGTGCCGTCAACACAGGCATTCTTAAAGATATCATGAAACTTGAACCTGTCGGTATCGAGCGTATTCATCGTATAGGTAGACCTGAAACTGGCAAAGTTAGGCCAGTCATTTTCAAATTGCTTGATGGGCGAGACAAAGCTAGAATACTTAAAAATGGGTCCAAACTTAAAAATACCACGCTAGCTATCGGGGAAGACTTTTCTCCGAAGATACGAGATATTAGAAAAAAGCTTTGGGCAAGTGCAAAAGCTAACCGAGATAACAGTGAGAAAGTAAACTTAGCATTTGATAAACTGTATATCGATGACCAGGCGTATGTCTGGGACAGTGATAAAGGCGAAAGAATTCCGGTAAAAAAAAAAACGACGGAAGCAAAACCCGCCCGATGACCAGACGGTATGCCCAATCACAGAGTCACACGTAGGAAAACAACTCGCATTTTCTTCAAAAAAATAATTCAACGAAAAAGTAAATTTTTCGTTACCGGTCAGCAGGGCGTTAAACAAAAATGCCTTTGCTTGGTTAACATAAATGCCCGAAGCGTCAATAACAAAACTGAACTAATGGAAATTGCCTTATTTCAACACGATCCACATGTAACAGTTGTGTCTGAGACATGGTTGCTCCCCGAAATAGCTGATGATGATGTATTTCCGCCCTCGTATAAGGTGTTTAGGAAAGACAGAACTACAAGGGGAGGTGGAATAGCCATACTTGTGAAAGAAACACTGCAGGCCTCATTAATTGGTTACATTGATGACTTAGAATGTGTATGCATTAAGCTGTCTTGTTGGAGCCACATTTTCATCTTGTATGCACTTTACAGACCCCCAGAGGCTGCGTTTGAATCCATGAAAAAGTTAGCTGAACATATGTCTCAATTTTGCAACAACAAAATTTTGTTAGCAGGTGATTTTAACCTACCTTCTGTTGACTGGGAACGTTATACGACAGGACCATTGTACAAAAAAGAGACTGAGATTGTGTTCACCATCGTGCTAACCCACAACTTGATGCAAGTTGTGAGGGAGCCAACTCGTGTGCATGGGTCCTCTAGTTCGATTTTGGATTTAGTATTTATAAGCCGTGAACTCGAGCTGCACTCTGTTTCAGTAGAACAGGGCCTGTCCGATCATAAATTGGTTACAGTCTCTTTTTTCCTCTTAACAATTTTCCAAGTACTAAAAAATCTTCAGTGCGTACCTTTAAAGATTACTCGCGAGCAGATGACGTATCTATAATAGAATACATGGAGTCGTGTTTTGCTGTCTTTGAGGTGGGCGATGTCGAGACAATGTGGAATTAATTTAAAGAAATGTGTCATCATTGCATCAATCGTTTTATACCGAAGAAACATAAAAAAGTACACAAAACAACTCCCTGGATAACGCGAGATATAATTCACTTAATTAAAACGAAAGATAAAACGCTTAAGGCAGAAGCATGCGCAGTCTCGTTCCCTCTCAGTCCTCAAAGACAGCCTTGCACGGGCTATACGCTCATCCAGAGATCGCTATTTTAAGACGCTGCTGCCCAACTTCATAAAAACTGACCCGACTAAATTCTGGAACTACATTGGTGACAGAAAGAAACCTCTCACCGAAATGGCAATTGATAGCGTGATTGTAACCGATCAAAGAAAGATTGCTGATCATCTTAATGCGTATTTTCAAAGTGTGTTTTCCGGCTCTAGTGTTTATGTTCCAAACGGTAGAGTGTTCGACCCATGCGAAGTCTCTTTCGTGTCTTATTCTGGTGTTTTTTCGATGCTTCTGAATCTTAATTCTAAAAAGTCCTGTGGACCTGATAATCTCCCAAATATGTTCCTAAGAAGATATGCCGAACATGTCGTTAAATTCCTGCATGAAATCTTCCGTGTTTCATTGTTGTCATCAAAGCTACATGTAACTGGAAAGCCGCACGCATAAGTCCTGTATTTAAGAAAGGTGATCGCTTGTCGCCTCAAAATTACCGACCCATATCCTTGACCTCACCCTGCTGCAAATTAATAGAACACATAATTGCTACACAAATTGGAAATTTTTTGACTCAACATTCAATCCTGACCAATTTTCAACACGGCTTTAGAAAGGGATATTCGACAGTGACGCAACTAGTTACAATAATCCACTCATTTGCACTTAACCTGGATAACAATAGGCAAACTGACATAATATTTTTGGATTTCAGTAAGGCATTCGACAGGGTTCCACACGACAAATTGATCTTGAAACTTAAACGTATTGGCCTTCCCGAAATCCTTGTAAACTGGATTGCTGACTATCTAAATAACCGTGAACAGTTTGTTGCTATTAATGACCAGCGTTCGCAGTCTCTACAGGTCACATCAGGTGTACCCCAAGGAAGCGTCCTAGGGCCATTGCTTTTTCTTCTATACATAAATGATATTGTAAATGTCATCACCCCTTCTGTACAAATTAGATTATTTGCAGACGATTGTGTTTTGTTCCGGGTTATTAACTCTTTAGATGATCAAAATGAACTTAACTCAAACCTTCATAATATTCATCTGTGGTGCAATGAGTGGGGAATGATCCTTAATGCGGAAAAGAGTGTCTGCATGCGTTTTACACGTAAGAAAGTTCCACTAAATACTACGTACCAGCTTGGGTCTTCAACTCTTAGAGAGGTTACAAGCTACAAATATTTGGGCCTAACTATAACTAGCAATTTGTCCTGGAACATGCATGTAGACAACATATGTTCAGCTGCCTTTCGGAAACTTGGTTTTCTAAGACATAAACTGCGTACCTGTCCTGCCAATGTAAAGCTTCTTAGTTATTATTCTTTTATACGACCTAAACTGGAATACGCCAGCATTGTATGGGACCCTTACACTAAGCTTAATATTAACAAACTTGAGCGGGTTCAAAGGAAAGCTGTTCGGTTTATATATTCAAAATACTTACCGTCGGATTCACCTTCCGCGCTGATGTCTGCAAACGACATTCAGACCCTTGAATCCCGCAGACGCAAACAACGGCTGGATTTCCTTCAATTATTACTTAATCAAAAACTCGCAATCGATTCATCGCCTTACTTATCTTTTCTGTCAACAAGGAACACACGACATCATCATCCCAATTTGCTAACCCCATTTTTTGCGAGAACCGATGCCTTTGTGTATTCTTTTTTTCCGCGAACAGTGTCCGACTGGAACAAGTTATGCGAACCTCATTCATTGTAATGTATGTGTAACGTATTGTAAAGTATGAGGTATGCAATGTATTGTCGTTGTTTGGCGTAAGTTACTACTTGTGTTGTGGAACATAGTGTAATGTAGTGTTGTAGAACCGGGTGTGTTGTTGCTTTGCATATCGAAGTTTATTGTAGTGTATAGAGCGAAGCGTGATGTTGTTACATAACGAAGTGTATTGTAGCGTGTAAAACAAAGTGTGTTTTTCGTATGATGTACGTCATTACGCCTGTGGTATACGTGACGTGCCCTTCCTGCTTGGACCACTTAGTGTCCGCAGTATGTATTAAATAAATAAATAAATAAATAAATAAATAAATAAATAAATAAATAAATAAATAAATAAATTACCCATTGAAGTCACCGTGCTAGTACTTTCATTAAAATTTTGTAATCACAATTAGTTAGGAATATCGGTCTATACGAAGAAACTAATTTTAACTTTTCCGAGTGTTCTGTCTTAGGTATCAAAACTGTATGTGCTTCACTAAAGGACCTAGGGAGGCCATTAAGTTTATAAGCTTGATTGAAGACATCTGTAAGTATTTGGGATAATTCCTTTTTGAACTCCTTATAAAACGAAGCACTAAGGCCGTCCGGCCCTGGAGATTTACCAGGATTCATTTTATCTATAGCCCTTTCTACTTCCGTTGGCGTTATAGAAAGCTCTAAAGCTGATTTGGTGTTATCTGACAACTTTGGCATTCTGCTAAGGAACTCCTGCTTAAATGCCTCTGAAACAATGGGCGTGGCAGCGAAGAGTCCTTTGTAGTGTTTGCCAAACGCTCGTCCTATGCTCTCATTGTCTGAAACTTCGATACCGTTGACTTCAATGGCATCTATATGATTTCGTCTGGCATGACTCTTCTCTAATCCAAGCGCTCGCTTCGTCGGGCGATCATCCACAGTCACTGATGTTGCTCTGGCTCGCACTAGCACTCCGCGATAGCGTTCCTCCTCATATACCTCTATCCTCTGTTTGATACTCCACAAATCGTCACCATATACTCCAGGTTTTTCACATTCAAGAGCTGTTAGTCTCTCAAGTGTTCGTCTAAGCTCTTTCTCATTCTTCTTAGATTCAAAAGATAAAACGCTAGATCTCTCTATTGCTTTTATTTTGATTCGCTGCGTGAATAGCTCCCATTCTTCTCCTATTTTGTCCATACACTCTATGTTAATATTACTTATTTCTTTAATAACTGATGCGCTAAACGACTCATCCCTTAAGAGGTTAGAGTTCATTTTCCACTGTTCCCAAGAAAAGGCGTTCGTTTTTTTTTGCCCGATATTGCATTTTACAAGACAGTGATCGGAAAAGGAAACAGGGACAACATTTATAACTGCTACACTGGGATATCGCATCTGCAGTAAGGTAAAGTCGATCCAATAGGGCATTACTTGTGCCTTGAAAGTGGGTATACTTCACATCTCGGGAGCTATGCAAACACTCCGCTACATCTACTAATTCGTGTTCAATAATCACCTGTGCCAGGACATCACTGCTTCTATCTTTAACGTTGCGCCTGCTTGATCTATCACTTTCATTCAAGACAAAGTTGAAATCACCCACCAATAAGAGTTTCCTACCGGTACACATATGTTGTCGCAAATTAGAAAAAAAACGCGATCTTTCCTGGCCAATAGTTGGAGCATAAACACATATAATGCGCCATTCAGCGTCACAATAAACAATATCACACCATACTACTCGGCCTGAAGAGCAAGAAAAGACATTTTTTATGACTAATCCTGGCAGTTTTCTGACAAAAAAAACACATCCCCCTGATGTGCCTATGGCCTGGCTCACAGTGGCAAAATACCGTGATGTAAACTTAAGCACCATGCTCCCAGTCTCCTCCTCGCCTTCAACTTTCGTCTCCTGCACTGCAAGCACATCCAGAATTTCTTCCAATAACAACCGGTAGACTTGGCTTTGCTTCTTCTTTGAAGCCAAGCCTCTAACATTCAGCGTGGCGAAGCTAAATGATACTTGAGGCGCCATTACAACCATGTGGAGGAGTTAGGCCCGGAGCACGGCACTTACCTTGCACGTCTAGCGCTACGCTAGACGCCTCCAGGACCGGCCGACCACCCCGTTTCACTGCACAGTAGAATTGAATTGTTCACAGCTTTCTTGTCCGTGGTGCCACCAGCTCTTGCTCTCATGCTGGTGCGTCTGCCAGTCGTCGTCTTTGCCGGTGGTTCTTCCACGCTACTTGCACTGTTCTTGTCTTCCGTCTTCACAGGTTCTTCCAGTGGTCTTTTAATGGCTGGAACGGCACCGCTGGGCCAAGAGACGCGGCTGGCGTTGCACGTGTTTCCGTCTATCTTCATGTCGAAACCAACGCTACAGGGGGCACCATCGACAACTTGGCCTTGTTCCGACGCATGGGCAGACGCTCCGGCTACTTCACAGCCTGCGTCTGTCTCTGCATTGTCAGCTGTCTCGGTCGATACAGCTGCACAACCTGGTCGAATGTCCACAGGATTGGATTGGATTAGATAAACTTTTATTTGGTCCTCCAAAACACAGATCACTGTGTTGCGGGCAGCTCCCACGTGGGGACTGAGATGCCAAGCTCCTCAGCCGCCTCGCGGGCTTGGTGGACAGCCCAGAGCTGATCTGCCAAGGACGAGCTGCGGATTGCCGCCTCCCATCTGGCAGAGGTGATGTGCGATAAATGAGCGAATTTGGTGCACTGCCAGAGCATGTGTTCTAATGAAGCTAATTCCCCACAATGTGGACAAAGATTACTTGGGTATAGGTCAGGGTACATGATGTGTAACATTTTCAAAGTAGGGTACATCCGCGTTTGCAAAAGCCTTAATGTAAGTTCTTGGGGCCGGGTTAGATTTTTGTGAGGTGGAGGGAAAATCCTTCTAGACAGGTAGAAATGTTTAGTGAGCTCGTTATATGTTGTAAGAATTTCCCGGTTATCCCCTTCACCGGTAGAACGCATCCCCGGGGAGGCGCGGTTGGAGAGTTCTCGCGCCGCCTCGTGTGCTGCTTCGTTGAGATTGGGAGGGGAATCGTTGATTTGTCCAAGGTGAGCTGGGAACCAACTCAGAAGATGATGTGTTATGTTCTCGCCTTGCAGTGTTTTCAGCGTTTGTTCACAGACCGTCCCCTTGGTGAACGCCCGTAGTGCTGCCATGGAATCACTGTAGACCACTTCAATGTTATCCATCTTAAGTGCTAAGGCGATGGCCACTTGTTCCGCAATGATTGGGTCTTTCGTCCTGACCGTCGCTGAGTTGACGACATGGCCAGCCCCATCGACTACCACTGCCACAAACGCTTTCCATTTGGCGTAGGAAGCCGCGTCAACAAATACGACCCCTCGTTCCTCGTTTGCGACTTGACGAAGTATAGTCCTGGCCCTCGCTACTCTTCTTCCGACGTTGTGTTCTGGATGCATGTTTCTCGGTATAGGAGATACCGTGATAGTCTCCCTGATGTTGTCAGGGATATCATTGTAATTGCGTCTGATTGCTATTGGGTGTTGGCCCAGCTCCTGCAGGATCATTCTCCCCGACCTTGTAGTAGATAACCTTGCAAACTGTGCTCTCTCTTGGGCTTCTGCTATTTCTTCGAGCGTGTTGTGTATGCCAAGCTCAAGCAGACGCTCGGTGCTGGTATGTATGGGTAGGCCCAGGACCTTCTTGATAACTTTCCTGAGGAGCACATTCAGTGTCTCGGACTCTGCTCTTGACCAGTTGTGCATTGCTGGCCTCGTATGTGAAGTGACTTAGAACAAACGCATGCATAAACCTGATGAGGTTGTCTTCCTTGATCCCATTTCTTTTGTTGGCCACTCTGCGTATGAGGTGCACTGCACTGTCTGTTTTCCGAGTTAACTTGGCTATAGATTTGCTGTTGGCGCCGGTAGACTCTATCAGCATTCCCAGGACTTTGATGGAGTCGACCCTCTGGATGGCATCCTTTTGATTTGTACGGAGATGGATGTCTATCTGGTTTAACGGCTTCCATCCCCTGGGCTTCGGTCCCCGGCGTGCAGTCCGATAAAGCAAAAGTTCTGACTTACTCGAGGAGCACTTGAGCCCGGAAGGGCGAAGGTAGTCTTCTACGGTGTCAATCGCCTCTTGCAGAGCGCTCTCAATCTGCCCCTCGCTTCCACCTGTGCACCAGATGGTAATGTCATCTGCGTAGATGCTGTGCTTCAATCCTTCAATGCTCGATAATTTCTTTGACAGTCCAATCATGGCAATGTTGAACAGCATTGGTGAAATCACTGCCCCTTGTGGCGTGCCCCTTGCTTCTAGTTCGATTGCTGCGGTCTCAATATCTGCAATCTTCATCACGGCTTTCCGATCTGTAAGAAAGGACCATACGTAGTCGTAGAAGGCTTTCCCTAGACCAAGCTTGGAAATTGCTTCGAGTATGAATGAGTGGTGGATGTTGTCAAACGCTTTTTCTAGATCTAGGCACAGAATGGCTCTCACGTCTCTGGTTTCATTGTCAATGATCTGGTGTTTGATAAGCTTCAATGCATCTTGTGTGGATGAGTGAGTGAGTATGAACTTTATTAAGGTCCTGAGAGGAAAGAAAGCGGTGCCGAAAGCCCCGCCATCAATCCGGCGGCTCCACCCAGGTCGGGACCGGTAGACAGAGTCTCTCGGCGACGGCCCGGGCCCTCTGGACAGCCTTGAGCTGGGCGATGAGCTCTGTGCTTCGAAGGGCGGAGTCCCAGGAGGACTGGTCAGAAAATTCTGTACCCACGTTGGCAGGGCACAACCAGAGCATGTGGTCGAAATTGTTATACTCGTTTCCACAGTGTGGACATGCAGTGGAAAAGTCCGGATTAATCCTGCTTAGTGTCGTTGGTGTGATGTATGTACGTGTCTGCAATTGTCTGTAAGTGATTGCTTGTGCTCTGTTCAGATCTCTGTGAGGAGGAGGAAAAGTTCGACGTTCTAATCTATGATGTGAGGTGAGTTCGTGATATGATACAAGTGGGTCTTTGTAATCGAGGTTCCTGCAGGCTGCATTTAAGCGAGGGGGGCGAACCACTGACGCGGAAAGTGAGCTCTCGCGCCAGTGTGTGTGCCCGCTCGTTTGGGTTGCCAGCAAAGCCGGAAATGTTTCCCATGTGGGCTGGGAACCATGCGATGTGTGTAGACCGAAAGTTTTCCTCCTTCGTCTCGTGGTTGAAAAGCCTGTTAACGACCGCAGCTGCCTTCGAAGAGACTAGGGCCGCCGAAAAAGTTCTTATAGCTGTTCTAGAGTCCGAGTAAATGACAGAGGCTTCAGTGCAGCTTCGAAGGGCTAGCGCAATGGCCATTTCCTCTGCTTCGTGGGTGAAGTTGGTAACTACCGTGGCTGCGTTGACGAGCGAGCCGTGGGCGTCCACCACAGAGACTGCATAGGCACCTCGATTCCAATATTTGCGGCATCAACGAAGAGGACCTGCGTATCGTTGCACATGATCTTGGCGAGTATTGCCTGGCTCTCGCTTTTCTTCGTCCTTCATTGTGGGTTGGGTGTATGTTTCTGGGAATCGGGTCAACTGTTATCGCTTTCTTGGCTTGTGTGCAAAGTTGGGACTTTTCTGGCGGCATGAAGAAAGGCTGAAGACCGGCTTCAAACAATATCTCGTTGCCCGCCTTTGAGAGTGAGAGCCGACTAATCTGTGCATGCCGCTGTGCCTCAAAGAGTTCGGTAGCTGTATTATGCAGGCCCAATTGTAAGAGTCGTTCCGTACTAGTGTTGCGAGGGAGGCTCAGGACCCTTTTCAATCCTGTTCGAATTAATGTATCAATTTTGTTGAGCTCTGTCTTCTTCCAGTTGAGGAAGGGGGCGGCGTAAGTCACGTGGCTGATGAGAAAGGCGTGAAATGCTTTCATGAGGTTGTCCTCTTTCAGACCAGCCCTTCTACTGTTGACCCTTGATAATACCCTGGTGAAATTGAAGACACTTTTCTCTATACGTTTGAGGGCCTCCGCGTTGTCACCGCTGTAAGCACCAACTACCATGCCCAGGACCTTGATTGTGTTGCATATTGGGATACTACCTCCGCCCTTGGTGTGTAGGTGAACGGGGAGGGAGCTAAGAAGCTGTCCCTTTCTGGGGCCGTGTTTACACAGAAGGAGCTCTGATTTGCTCGTAGATAGCTTCAGCCCCGTATTTTGTAGGAAAGCTTGTGTGGTGTCTAGGGCATGTTGTAGGTTCTGCTCCAGGGAGCCTAGTGGGCCACTTGTGGACCAGATGGTAATGTCATCTGCGTAAATCACGTGTCCTACCCCATGAACTTTCGAGAGTCGGTTCGCCAGATCGTGCATTGCGATGTTGAAAAGAAGTGGCGAAAGCACTGACCCCTGGGGGGTGCCGACGTTTCCCAGCTTGTGCTTACGGCTTCTGATTTGTCCGATGTTTATGGTAGCCGTACGGTCCGCCAAAAACGATCTGACATAGTTGTGAAATTTTTCTCCGAGATGTAAACTGGAGATTTCGTTGAGGATATGTTCGTGCCTGACCGTATCGAAGGCCTTCGTTATGTCGAGCGCCAGGATGCCCTTTACGTCCCGTGATTTATTGTCTATCACAGCACTCCTGATAAGGAGCATGGCATCTTGTGTTGATAGTGATTTTCGGAATCCTATGAGATTGTGGCGAAAAAGGCTGTTTGCTTCGATGTGCTCTGCAATTCTATTGTGAATGACATGTTCGGCGACCTTTCCGAGGCACGAAGTAAGGGATATTGGTCTCAAGTTCTCGGCATGGAGCGGTTTTCCGGGTTTGGGGATGAGAATTATATTGGCAGTTCGCCATTCATCCGGTACGCGGCCCGCCGTCCATACCTCGTTTATTTTCTTTGTAATGATTTGTATGGCTTGGTTATCTAAGTTTCTGAGAAGTTTGTTAGTTAATCCGTCTGGACCAGGGGCCGAGCGGCCGTTAAGGCCATGAAGGGCGTGCACAATCTCTGAGACCTCGAATGGACGATCCAGTGAGCGTTGAGGTGTCCCCTTGTACTCGCATGCCGGGTCGTCCCAGGGGACTGATTTGCTTTCTGTCGGCAGGTATATGTCTGCCAGGGTGTTAGCAAAGTCCTGAGGACTAGTGCCTTCAATCGTGTGCAGGTGGACGAGTCTGTCGAGCATTATTCGAGCATTGCTCTTGGTCGGTTTGTTGCTGTCGGCGAATAGGTTTTTGAGGAGGCTCCACTTGCTTCCCCGTCTCATTTTACCATCCGCCTCATTACAAACCTCATCCCATTGTTGCGCACTCAGCTCTCTGGAATGTTCTTCGATTTTTTTGTTTATTTCCCTTAGTTTAGATCGCAGCCTCCTGTTTAGCTTCTGCTTTTCCCATCGTCGTCTTAGCGCATTCTTCGCCTCCAGGAGGTGTGCGAGTCTGGAGTCCATGACTGGAACCTCCAGGTCCAAGGTTATTTCTTTAGTGGCTTTTGCCACCGTACTTTTCAGATTTTCCAGAAGCTCTTCAAAGGTTTCCCCTTGGCTGTCCTCGCTACCCCTTATTCTTCGGAAAAGGTCCCAGTCGACGTATCTGTACGTCTTAGGTGGAGCGGGTGTGATGCGGACGTTGATTTCTAAGATGAAATGGTCGCTGCCAAGGTCCTCTTGCAGATTGTCCCATGACCCTTCCGCGTTTCCGAGGAACGTCAGGTCGGGGGTGGTGTCTCGCTGAACAGAATTGCCTCTGCGTGTCGGAAACCTTGAGTCCGTGATTAACTTCAAGTTGAGGTTGTTTGCACACTCCGCAAGGTTAAGACCTTTCCTGTCATTGGTACTGTAGCCCCAAACGTTGTTGTGCGCATTGAAGTCGCCGGCAACGATCAACGGCCGGTCCTTGGCTTGCGACACCGCCGATGACAGGAGTTTGGTAAAGTTCCTGAGTCGGTCGGTCGGAGAACTGTATACGTTCAGTATGTAAAGGTGAGCTTTAAGAGTTCGACTCGGAATGATTTCTGTTATCATGGATTCCAGGCCTTTCTTGTATGTCGGGGTGTCCCTTTCCATAAAGCTGATGTCCTTACGGATGAGGGTGGCAATGCCCCTGGCTTGTTTGAAGTCGGGGTCCAGGGTTGGCCTGGAAACCCTGTACCCCGAAAAGGACATGTTTTGAAGGTACTTTTCCGCCCCGCACTCCTGTAAAATGATGACATGTGGTTTTTCTTTACATGATCGTACTAATTGCGTTAGGTTAGCTTTCTTTTTGTTGAATGAATTACAGTTCCATTGCCAGATCTTGAAAAATTGTGGTGTGCTATCCATGGTGCTGACTTGGCATGACCCCCTGTGTGTTCTCTTCACCTATTGGACCTGGTGGCTGAGGGGATGTCGGCAGCGCAGGTTGGGGTCCCTGGGAAGACATGGACCCCGGGTCCGGCGTGGGAATTCTTCTCGTGGCTCTGGGTTGAGCAATTGGTCTTTCCAGACGATCGAGTCTACCGCAAATTTGTATGAGTGCCTCTTTAATGTCGGCAATTGCTGATTGGAATTTACTGAACTTACTCTTCGTCTTGCGGTGCTTTTTGGCTTTGTTGTCACTAGCTAAGGCGTTAGAAGGAGCTTCGCTGACGTCGGACATAAAGTCGTCTACGTCTGATGTGTCGTCATCTGTCTCGGTGTTTACGGCTCTGCGTTTATTTGGGCTACATGATGCGACCACAGATCCTGATGATTGAGGGATGGGTGGCGGTGTGTCTTTTAGGATACGTCCTTCTAGCCTGGCGAGAGTTGCCTTCAGTTCAGCTAGTTCCTGTTTGAGTGCTTTGTTTTCCCGTTCTAATGTGTGTATTCGTGGATCTGCCACATGCTCTGGCTGTACCTTACCTTGCTTTGAAGTTGTCGGTGTTGTCGGTGCAGAGCCGCTGTCGCGAACCATGTCGGCCCAGGTCATTTTCTTGCCAGGACATCTCGACCAGGATCGGCCCCTGGAGCAAGAGCGCCCGCTGGATTGAGAGTGCGCTGTGGAACGGGAGCGCCGTCTGGAACGGGTGCGCCGTCTGGAACGGGAGCGTCCTCTGGAACGGGGGCGTCCTCTGGAACGGGAACGCCCTCTGGAGCTGGAGCGCCGCTTGGGAGTGGAACCATCTGCCATCTCCGGTTGCATGTCCGCGAGGTCGTTAACCTCGTCAGCGTTGGCTTCTTTCTCGGAGCGGTGGCGTCTTTGTCTTCGGCGTCGTCGCACGACATATGGGATGTGGTATCTTTTGCTGCAGCAACGGTCACCTGTTGGGTGATCACCTTCACAGAGCTTGCATTTCGGAGTGCAACGATGGGCTTCTGCAGCATCGTTTGAGAGTGCGTCTCCGCAGTTGTGGCATTTACTTTTCTCTGCCTTGCTCTGGTGGCATACGTCGGCCCGGTGCCCGACTCGGCCGCAGGCGTGACAAACATCGACTTGGCGTTTGTAAAGGGAACACGGCACTAAGGCCGTTCCGCACATGACGTTTTTGGGAACTCGAAGCCCATCAAAGAGTATCACAACAACGTGCGTGTTTTTGATTCTCTTGACTTCAATGGCGGTCGGGTTTCGTTGGTTGACAATCATGCCTCTGAGGGTGTGCTCTTCTATCGAGGGGTCAACATTCCTGATGACGCCTTTACAAGTGTTTTCCGGGGCGGCTAAGTAGGCAGAAACATCAAATGCGCCGACTTTCGTGTGAAGTTTCTGAATTCCAGCGTATGCGACTGCGTTGGATCTGACCGGAGTCGAAATAACAAGAATATTCTGTACCTTGTTGGGGCAGACTGTATCTTCCGATGCTTCTTGGTCAGTGAGCCCAGCTGCCATAGTCAGAGCTCTCGACAGCAGTACCATGTCCGTCTTCGAAACGTCAAGCCCTCCGCGGGGCCGTACAATGACCTTTATCTGGTCTCTCGGCAGCCGAGGGAGTCGCGAAGCGGCTACAACCTTCTGCACTGTTGAGAGGGAGCGAGCGTTGAAACCATGCTTCTTTGCTGTGTTTGCCGTAGACTTTGCAGCGGTAGCAGACGCTGCGTTCCTTGCCGGATCTCGTTTCCGCCGGGCGCCAAGGGCGGTGGTCCACCCCGCTCCGTCGAAATCTTCCGGAGTGATATCCATGCCTTCAACTGTCACCATCTCGGGCATCCTCGCTGCCTAGTCAGGTGCGGCAGGGGCCTGACGAGGCCCGGCGCTGCCTCGAAGTGAACCCTAGCTCCGTGCTCGTAGCCGAGTGGTTAGTCCTAGAGACGCGTCCCTCGCTTCGCACACTTGAAGTTCAAAAACTCGCCGAAAAGTTCACTCACCCCAACGAGAACGATGTCGTGAGATAGCTTGCACAAAACTGGTTTAGGAAAGTCCAATGGATCGGTGGAGAACACAAGAAAGATGTCCGAAAACATTTAAAGAAGCGGGAGCAGACGCGGCCACGTCTGCACTCCCGGACGCCACCTAACGGACCATCTTGTGTGGATAGCCCTGCCCTGAATCCAACCATATTGTGTGTATATATGTTGTTATCTTCCAAGTATTTGTTTATCCTGTGCAGTATGGCATGTTCTGCGACCTTGCCGATACATGATGTCAAGGATATTGGCCTCATGTTGTCCAAGTTAGGGGGCTTTCCTGGCTTAGGAATAAGGATCGTGCTGGCCAGCTTCCACTGCTCTGGCACCCTGCCTTCTTTCCATGCTGAATTGATCATATCCCTCAGGTTTTCAATTGAATCGTCATCAAGTTTACGCAGGGCCTTGTTTGATACACCGTCCGGGCCAGGGGCCGACCTGCCGTTGAGATCATGCAAGGCTCTTCTGATCTCCTCGATGTTAAAGTCGCCCTCAAGACCTGGATTTGGCGTGCCCTGGTACTGTCTACTTGGTGGTGCCAATCCTTTTTTGATTGGGAGGTACTTATGCACGAGCTGCTGGACAACTTGCTGTTCTGTAGTGCGCCCTATCTCTTTATGCAAAATTCGAGCGATAACATGCTTTTTATTTGTTTTGGTGGTGTTTTCGTTGAGGAGATGCTTTAACATATTCCATGTCTTGCCATTGCGCATCTGACCATCGACGGAGTTGCAGATTTCGTCCCATTGCTGCCTCGACAGTGCGCGACAATGTTCCTCGACTGATCTGTTTACCTCAGCTATCTTCTTCCTCAGTCTTCGGTTCAGGCGCTGACCCTTCCAACGGTTCAGTAGTGCTTGCTTTGCCTCAAGAAGATGAGCAAGCCGGCTATCCATTCTTTCAACCGGAAGATCTGTGGTAATGGTGGAGGAGACGGATTTGATGTCATCTTTAATCTGTTCGACCCACTGCTCCAAGCCTTGTCTGTGGCCATCTTGTTCCCTTTCCATCCTTATCTTCCTGAACGTATCCCAGTCTGTGAAGTGGAATTCTCTCTGCTTTTTACGCTCCACGGAGAAGGTAGTGGCAAGAATGCAGTGGTCACTCCCTAGGTCTACAGCAAGGTTCATCCACTGGGCCTTCTTGATGTTCCTTACAAATGTAAGGTCCGGGGTGGAATCCCTGCAGCAAGATGTACCAAGCCTTGTTGGTAGGCTGGGGTCTGTGATTAGGGTGAGATCAAGTTCACTGGCACTTTGCCAAAGTCGATTTCCTTTCCCAGTGTTGTACTTGTAACCCCATGTATGATGAGGGGCGTTGAAATCACCTGCTATGACGAGTGGACATTCCCCGGCGATATTAACAGCTTTCTTTAGAACCGTCTTGAACCCTTGCTTTTGTTCCTTTGGACTGCTGTATATATTAAGAATGAAAATGCTCTGACGGTTGCTGGTACCCGGCACGATCTCTACCAAGACGTGTTCCAATCGGCCTGCTTCTATCTTGAGGTCATGGGTTACGTGCGTTAGTTTGTTGCATACGAAGGTGCAGACTCCCCTCCCTTCAGTATCCCCTATTACAGGCCGGAATCCAGGCAACGTTGCTTGCGGTGAAAGGGTCTCTTGTAATAATATAATATGAGGCTTTTCTTGGCTGCTCCTGATATACTGCTGCAGGGTTGCCTTCTTTTTAAGGTAACCTCTACAGTTCCATTGCCAGATACGAAATGCTTCACGTAGCGCTGCCATCATGGTTATTACATGGGCGGCCAGAGCCTGATGCTGCACCTGTCGACAGGTTTGGTACCACTAGTATTGGTGGCCGAAGGGGTGAGCTTGGTGCATGAGGAGGCCTTGCTGTTTTGTGCAGATATGCTTCGACCTTTGTAATGCGCAAAGTCATATGCTCTTCCAGTGCCGCCACGCTTGATTGTAGCCTACCCATCTGCTCGCTAAGATTGGCTACTACTTTGCTGAGCGTGTCAAACACCTCTTTCATATCTGACATGGTCGTTTGGTTGGCTTCCACGTGTTCTGCCATGACTGCCCTCTTTTTCGCGGTTCTCGAGTCCCCCACGTTTTCAGCCACAGGGACATCAACTGGCTGAGGCATTGGCTGTGAAGATTGCGCGCTGGTTAGCTTAGTGAGAAGAATTTTTATTTCCTTTAACTCAGCTGATAGCCTCTCATTCGATTTTTAAGTCTCCCGTTTTCTTGCTCTAGCTGTGCAATTCTATCATGCTCTGGCAGCTTACCTGTCATCACCTCTGCCCTGCCGTTGCGCACTCGCTCAGCCCAGCTGCCTTTCGAAGTAACTGCAGGCGTCCTCCCCGGGTGTGAAGCCGGGATCTCGAACTGAACGCCAGGTAGCTGGCCATTCGGGTGCCGCCTGGGCTGATCCCGACCCTGATGGTGACCTTGAGAATTCGAGCGCCCCCGTGATTGGGAGCGGGCCTTGGGTCTAGAACCTCTTCTGGAACGTGACCTCCCCCTGGAGTGGGGCCACCTTTCCTGTTCTTGTGTAGTCTGGATGCTCTGGGTCCCGTAGGCTGGAATAAGCTGCTTGTCATTGATGTCTGGACTCGATGTGATTGATGCGTCCCGGGCTTCTGCGGCTGCTCGCGATCTTTCCCAACGTCTGCGTCTGACGACGTATGGCACTAAGAACCTGTTCTTGCACTCCTTGTCTGCCGTGGGATGGTGACCGTCGCACAGCCTGCATCTTGGATTGCACTGGTGCAGGCTATCTGGGTTCTTGATTTCGCAGCCTTTGCAGATTGTTTCAGCTGGGTTCGGACAGACGTCAGACCGATGTCCCAGCTTTCCGCAGACGTAACAAATATCGATGTTCTTGCGGTAAAGGGAGCACTGCAAAAGTGAAGGTCCATATCTCACGAATCTGGGCACCTTGTGTCCTTCGAACGCTATGATGATTGTCCCGGTGTCCTTGATTCTCTTGGCCTGCAGCGCGAGCGGGTTGTTCGCGTTCACAATCTTTCGGGTCAAAATGTCCTGAGTATCGCTTACGGGGATCCCGCGAATCACTCCTTTACAAGTGTCGTGGGGTGCCGCGGCGTACGCGCTAACCTCGAAAACTTTGCCTCCAATGTCAATTTGCTTGACCTTGAGGTCTCTTGAAGCTCTGTCTTGGTCCGGAGTGCTTGCCACCATAATGTTCTGCTGCAAGTTGGAACAGATGATGTCCTGCATGGCCTCTTCCTCTTTGACGCCGGCCGCCAGTACTATCGCGTCTGCCACGGCTCCAGTGCCAATTCTCGAGATATTTAATCTTCCACGTGGTCGTAGCACAATTTTGCTGAAGTCCTTAGGTAGTGGCGGCATGCGTCCAGCTCGCACGATTGTATGCTTGGTGTCATACCTAATACGACTGGCTCGAGCGTCTCCCGCAACGCCGGCCTCGGTCGAACCCTTGGCAGCAGGAACGCTAACCGCGGCTTGCTTATTCCTTGAGCGTCTCGTTTCGGCTTCCTTCCAACCCATTTCTTCCGTGCAATCCTCTGGATAGATGTCCTCTCCATCTACTTGGTATTCCATTCTCAGTTGCAGATACTGGAACGCGCAGAGCGTTGAGTCGCGTTGGCGCCGGGCCGGCGCATCGGCGACAATCGCCTCCTTGGTTAGGCCTAAATCCCCCGGTGGCGTTGCCGTGTAAAAATGTCCCAAAAAACGGTTTAAAAGTCCACTCACCGGCACAAAGGTGGTATCTGCTGATTTCTTAAGAACTTAGGCACACGATGAGAGTAAAAACTCGGCGACAAATTCGTGAATACCGCAGGAAAGCATTCTTGAAAGCAGGAGCCGATCTTCGTGCATCCGCACTGGTCGGCACCTCGAGCGCGAATGTCCACAGGAGCCGGAGTAGATTCGTCTACTGATGTTGCAGATGTGCAGTTCAAATTTTCTGCGACTTGATCTCCACAACCTTCAGCCGCGTCCTCTGCTTCTGTCACGTCCATAATGTGTTCTGACGCATCTTCGGCCTCCGCTGACGCGGTCACTGCGGCGTACGAACGGACGCATTCCGCGTCCCCGTGCCCGAAATGCCGGCAGCGCGAGCACCGAGGCACCTTACACTCGCGACGCACATGCCCACATGTCCTGTTCCGCTGCAACGCAGGCATTGCATAGGCCGACCTGGGGCTACCACTAAGGCTAATTCACCGGCGACTCGTATCTGATGAGGCAAGTCCTCAACTTTCATACCGCTTTTCAGCTTAGTGAAAACAGTGCGGGTCGTCGAATTCTTCTCATTTACTCCTTCCACACACCAGCGTTCCCGGGTCACTTCTGTAACTTTCCCGAACGCTGCCAACGCCGTGCGGACATCTTCGTCCAAAACGCCGTGTAACAGCCAGTGAAGCCGCAGCCTCACCTTCTGCTCCTGAGGGTCGATAACGAGGCAGCGGCGTCCCTTGTCCTGGAGTTCTTTCAGTTCAGTCAACCTCTTCGTCGCCTCCTGGCTGTTAAAGGTGACGGCCCACACATGGTTGATCTGGTAGGCGCCCAATGCAATTACGTCGAAAAGCAGTCGTTCCTTGTCCAGGGCATCCCGGAAATCTACGACCTTGAAAGGCCTCACTCGAATATCACCGTGCAAAAACACTGTGTTCACAACAATACGTCCTGTTGGCAGATTCGGCAAGATGATCTCAAAATCTTTGTCACTTTCGTCTGTAATCCTGTTTCCGCGGCCACCAAGGACCGCCTTTGCCGCTCCGCGGGAGCTTATGATTCCTGCGTCCGGCGCGTGCGAGTGCCGGCGAAAGAATGCTGCGCCACGGATGCTGCGTGGCTTCAAACGGGTTAAAGACGGATGAAGTATGATTCAGTAGTACTGATTATTAGTAAGTGTTTGAAATGTTATGTGCCACAGTAGGCATTTTTTTTTTAGTATTTCTCGAGCGTCTGCATCCGAGACAGCTGTCGTCTCATCTTGAACATACAAAATTTTCTTGCGGCGCTGGAGTCATGTCCGCCCGTGTCATGGAAATGCGGCAAGTAATGGAACATTTTTTTTGTAATTGACAACAATAATTTTTTTCGGTAACTCTTTAGCACGGCGTGGAGGCCCATGCTATTGGCGCCAGTATGCAGCTCTGTGTGAGCATCGTCGTTAAAATGAGCAACTAATGAAATACATCATGAATGTTTAACTGTAAATAATAGTAATATATTCAACCTACTGCGCTGAGCGAATTATTATAAAATAAGTTGGTTTATTCTGAGCTTGATCCTTTAAATAAACGTGTGCCTGCTGCCCCTCTAATCTCTGTAGTACTGCCTTTGTCCATGTCCTTGAACACTGCTACATGAGTCATGAGCAATCCTGCAAGGCACATCCAGTGAAAGTTATCTTCATACAAAAAATGTAAGCATTGTGGCCAAGAGTTGGTTGTGTCTAGTAGGCAACAGTGGTACATGCAGTCATGCACTTGCATTATGACGTCGTTTTGTAATTTTTTTCTAAAGAAAAGTACAAGAGGCAACCTCCTGCACTGTCATGTACAGAGCTGCCTCGGCAACGGAGGTGATCTCGGGAACATGATGTTGCACCTGTTCTTCTTTTCCTCCATTTTACTAAACATCAATCAGCAATTAGTGTACACAAAAGCGTGGACTCGCCCTACGAGACTGTGGTAAATTGTATCACCGAACCCAGCAGCGTTATGGTTGCGCTATGTGGCTTAGATATCTAAACCCCGGGACACGCACTTCACGTCCAGTTCCCCAGCTGGACGGTATGCTGCGACATGTTTTTAAATTCCCGGACGGCGCCATCCGACCAAATAATGCGAGCTGTCTTAAAATTTTGCTGTCGGCGCTCTTCTAAAGCTTTCCGTGGCTTACCCGTGTGGAAGCTCCGAGCAGAAAATGATGCGCGCGAGCTCAGCGCCATGGCTGCGACGGGATGAACGACGTCACTTACAGGGCAGCCAATGGCGCGCATGCTTAGGTACGACGTTGAAAACGACGTAGTTGATCACACAGCCATTGGAGGCCACTCGTAACACTGATGCCGAACGGTTTTTCGTTTCTCCTAGCAGTATACAGTTTTCTTTGTAGAACAGAAGAAGAAAAGGCAGTGAGATAAGATGAAAAGGTCCTGTTACAACTTTATTTTTCCTCACTCTCGCTTCACTCGCTTCGGTCGTCACTCACGCAATACAGTAGAAGAAAAGCTTAAATGTCCTCGCTGCTGAAAGAAGCAAACAGTTCACATCCCAGATTCAAATAGAATTAGATTAGTGTTGCTTGTTATAAGAGAAAATGGTCAACGCCCGACTTAGACCAGCTAATCTTGTCATACACTTAACCAATATTGTGGTTATGTGCGAGGAAAGACAATGAAAAAATTGACATAAAAAATCGGCCGCACTCAGTGGCGACTTAACAGAAGGCGCTTAGGCATGTAGAGTAATCGAAAATAATGCAAGAGTGAATGCACAAGAGGAAATACTCCTCGAACCCCACGTAAAACTGACGTGAACAGAAAAGCTCCAGCTAAAAGCAGGAGTGGTGTGGAGGCTGGCCCCCTGCATGTCCCACCACACAGCACCGCGGGGAGCGAGTGCCGACGGGACGATCTTTGCAAGGGAGCAACGATCCTGCTCGTGTCCGACATGAGCTGATACATACGTCAATCGTTTCCGTAGCTCAAACAACCGTCGAACACTTTCCCGGCTCGAGAAAGTGGCATTCGAGTGAACAGGCCTCCGGCAGGCACAAATCGCTCCTTTGGCCCCGGGCCATTAACCACCTTTTGCAGCACAGCGCAGACGCTCACACCGACTCCATCGGTGGCAAGTGACATTCGGACGGCGGTACGATGCAACCGTCTTCCATGATTGAAAACCGCAACGCCTTCAATGCTCAGCAATTACTATTATAAATCGTCTCTGGCCTGGTGGTTAGAGAGGGATGAGATAGGCATATATACCTGAACGGAAAATGCAGAATTAAGTTGGCAAACTATTAATAGGCAAGGGCCGTGGCTAATTGAGAATATATATCTTTGCAAGATCTGGACGTGTTTGAAAGTGTTCGTCTTTAGTTGCAGTATATTGAATGGACAAGGGATGCGGCGACCCAGGTTGTCCCCTCATTGGTCAGGGTGAAGAACGCGGGCAATGCGAGTACGTGATTGCGAAGTCGTTACTACTACACTTAGAGCAATGGAACAAAAATGCAATTTCTACTCGGGGTAAAGCTGTCTTCGAAGTGCTTGTCTGACGGATTGCAATAAGTTTTATAAACTTACGATCATTACGCATATACAGGGTAGCTTTCTTTAGGCACAATTTTTTTAGCTACGTCATGCCAGTGGTGCCAGAAATGCCAGCTACGTTTTGTGATGTTGCTGTAAATGGCAGCTTCAGAGTGTAACAATTGATTCATTCCTTCCTGCATGACTATATATATGACAAAGCGACTGCAGTGGTCTATTTGGCAATGGTGTCTGACTACTGACCTACAAGAGGCGGAATCGAATCTCGACCATGGTGGCCTCATTTAGGGGCGAACCTCCTTAGCGTCAATCCTTGTCTCTCCATCGGCGTGACATAGTACTTAAAGCAGCCGCTATGGGCGCTGCGGTGCACAATTTCTTTTCGACACCAAAGAAAGTGAAAACAAGGTGGCGAAATTTCATGCGTCGCTGAGAACTCTCAGAGCGGCTGCCGCACGGCAACGCAGACAAGCGGATCCAGAGATGCGGACTTCCGAAGCTGAAGCGCCACGTCGACGCCAGCAAGCGGACCGGAAAGCGGCGAGAGCACAGGAAGCGGCTGCAGAGAGAGAGAGAGTGAGTGAGAAAGGGAAGGCCGGGAGGTTAACCAGATATTGGCATCTGGTTTGCTACCCAGCGCTGGGGGTGGGGAAGTAGGGGCAAGAAAGAGGGGTTAGATAGAGGAAAAAAAACGCACGCGCACTCATAAAAAAAAACGAAAACACACACAGGAAGGGCGTCCCAGCTACAACCGTTCAGCAAGGCCGGTCAATTGCAAAAAAGTGCAGCAGCGCTTTCAGGGCCCTCTTCTGTGAAGTCGCATCCTGACGATACTGCAGAATTTCCTGCTCCGACAGAGGCTGATCATCTAATTTGTTGAGTTCCCTGCGAAGGCATAGTCACCGCCTACTATACGCTAGGCACTCACAAAGAACATGTTGAATGGTTTCCTCCTTGCCACAGTGGCCACAGGCTGCGGTGTCGGCCATCCCAATGCGGAAAGCGTTGGCGTTGGTAAATGAAACGCCCAACCACAGCCTACATAACAGGGTCTGGTCTGCTCGGCGAAGCCTCGATGGGACTTGAAGACTTAGCGTAGGGTCAAGCGAGTACAGTCGGGCATGCTTGAAGTGCGGCTGATTCCATTGCGATGTGGCTTGCCGGCGAGCAAGTCTGCGGAGCTCTCGTGCAGCATCCGTCCTAGAAAGTGGTAGTCGCAGTTTATGATCTTCTGTGTGGGCTGAGCGGGCAGCTTGATCGGCCCGTTCATTGCCGAAGATTCCGCAGTGACTGGGCAACCACTGAAATGTAATTTGGTGCCCTTTCTCAGTCAGGTGGTGTATAGCCTCTGCTATCTCTAGTACCAGCTGCTCGTGTGGTCCACGGCGTAAGGCTGATAGTAGAGACTGCAGTGCCGCCTTCGAGTCGCAGAAAATAGTCCACTTGCGTGTAGGTTGATCAACTACAAATTGCAACGCGGCACGAAGTGCTGCCAATTCTGCTGCCGTTGATGTTGTTGCGTGAGATGTCTTGAATTTAATTGTCGTGGCCAACCTTGGTATCACTACTGCTCCTGTAGAGCTGTCCGGCTGAACCGATCCGTCAGTGTAGATATGTGTGGAGTCTTGATATTTCTCCTACAAGAGAAGTAGTGTGAGCTGTTTAAGAGCCGGTGACGACAAATTGGCCTTTTTCTCGACGCCAGGCATGTTAATATTAATCATTGGTTGAGCGAGGCACCATGGCGGAGTCACAGCTCTAGCGGCAGGAGAGAACGAAGTTGGGATCGACTCACCATGTGCGGTCACTGTTTTGCAGTAAGATGTGCATGGTCGGACCACTGGTACAGGGGCTAGGTGATGTCGAGGGGTTCGAGCAAGGTGTCGTATATGTGTCCTCAGCACTTCCACATGAATGTGGGTCTTGATGAGGTTGTCCCTTGTGATGGCGATAGTTGCCGCTGTTGACGCACTTTGGGGCAAGCCTAAACATATCCGGAGTGCTTGAGCCTGGACACTTTGAAGCATTTGTATGCTTGTTTTACTTGCGTTGGTTAACACAGGTAGGCTGTACCGAAGGAATCCACGGAAAAGAAACCTGTATAGTCGCAACATAGCAGTTGTGGACATTCCCCAGTTCTTTCCAGCGAAGAACTTGAACAAATGACAGATGCCTGTCAATCGCCTTTTCATGTATGATACATGTGAGCTCCATGAGAGGTCTCTGTCAATTATAACACCTAGGAACTTGTATGATCGGAGGTGACGTATTCTTTCGCTGTTTATCAGAACGCTGTAGTTATGCATTGGTTTGCGCGTAAATGCCACTAGTGCACATTTCTCAGAGTAAATTTCCAGACCTCGTTGACGGAGGTAAATAGCAACTTGAGTGGCAGCTCTCTGAATTCGCGCTCGCAGCTGTAGACGTGTTACTGCAGACGTCCAAACGCAGATGTCATCCGCGTACATTGACAATCTGACAGTACTTGGCAGATGCTCATTGAGAGCTATTAGCGTCAGGTTGAATAGTACAGGGCTAAGTATGCCAACCTGGGGAACACCACGGTGGCTGTAATGTAGCGAAGTGTCACCATCCTCGGTTCTCACGAAAAAGGATCGCTCAAAGAGATAGCTGCGTAGCCACTGAAACATCCGACCACCCACTCCTACCTCCTTGAGAGCGGTGAGGACAGCTTTTGAGGACTCCTTTTGAGAGCTTTTGAGAGCGGTGAGGACAGCAGCTGAGGACTCCTACCTCCTTGAGAGCGGTGAGGACGCCCCTTTAACATCAAGAAATAAAGAAGCGCAGAGACGCTTACGGCCTTTTTCGTGTTGCACGTAGCTGACCGTAGCTATGACGCTATCAATTGGTGACCGGCCACGGCGAAATCCCGTCATAGTGTCCGGGTAGATGTTGTGATGCTCCAGGAACCATTCTAGCCGTCCAAGTACCATCTTCTCCATCACTTTGCCCAAGCAACTAGCCAGTGCAATCGGGCGGTATGATGTGAGCACCAATGGTGACTTGCCAGGCTTCAGTAATGGAACCAAACGGCTGGTCTTCCAGTTAACTTGGAGGGTGCCCTCTCACCACGAATTGTTGTATATCTCAAGGAGGGCACTCCTCGCACACTCACCAAGGTGACACAGTGCTCTGTATGATATTCCATCAGGCCCGGGTGCTGATGTCCGTCTACACAAAGCCAGTGCTGCTTTAAGCTCATGAATAGAAAAAAATTGGTTCATGTGGTGATCGTGTGATGTCGTGCCACCACGTGAGAACGTGGAGATGTTGGGATCTGCGAGTTGACCAGATAAGTTGGCACAGAACTCTTCTGCCACGTCGACCTCCAATCTCTGTTGAGAGAGGGCTAGAGCCTTGAATGGGGACCGTTGATTGGGAGATGTCCGGAGCTCTCTTATTGTCCTCCACAAGTGTGATAAAGGCTTGCGAGGATCTAACGAAGCGCAGAAGGCTGCCCAACGTTGTGACTCTAGCTTGTCTTTGCGGCGTTGTATCTTCTACTGAAGACGTCTAGCGATTCGTAAATCGTCGATTGCTTTCGTGCGTCGGTACCTTCGTTCCGCACGCCGTCGGAGAGCCCGAAGTCGTTCTAATTCCACATCAAATTCGGTTACTCTCGAAGAGCATATGAGGGTGCACACTGTGTCTTGCACTGTGGACTTGATCACCTCTTCTAAGTCAAATGAGGTGTTCTCTTGACAGCGTTCTTCCATGAGAGATTCAGACTTGGTCCAGTCCACTCTTTGGATAGTTTCGCGTACCTTGCAAGGTGATAATCCTCTGATCTTGACATATGTGGGAATGTGGTCACTCCCATGTGTTTCTATGTCCGCAAACCATCCGGCACATCTGACGAGACCTCGAGAAACAAAATCCAAGTCAAGGCAAGTGCTGTATCCAGGGCCACGTAAAAATGTGGGGCTGCCATTATTTAACAAGCATAGCTCGTTGTCTGAAGCAAACGTTATCAGACTTCTACCCTTTGCGCTGATCTTCGGGCTCCCCCATAGCGTATGGTGGGCGTTGAAGTCTCCGATGATCACCCATGGGCCAGGAGTGGATGATAGGATGTGTCCTAGTTTTTTGTGGTCAAATCTACTTGATGGCGACAGGTATGCACCGACAACAGTGACAGTAAGACCCCTTTTCTTCACTATTAAGCATTTATATTGGTTATCGTTATCAGGTGGTACAGGCCGAATAATGTAGGTCAGGTCACGTCGAATAAACAGCAGGACCTTGCTGTTTCTACTATAACAAGCCCACATAAAGGATTCGTATCCGGAGAGTCTAATAGCGCTCGATAAATTTGGCTCGCAGATGACGATGATGGGAAACATATTAGTGGAAACGAACCGACGGAAATCTGCAATGCGTGATTTCAGTCCCCGTGCATTCCACTAAAAAATTGTTGCTTTCTTGACCTCTTCCGTGAAAGGCAGTGGCTGGTGGGCCATTATCTACTCAAGAGCCGCCAGTACTGGACTCAAAGCGTCCAGTACTTGAAGTGCACTTTTGGCTGACGTTGTGCGCATGTTGTTTAACACCGTGCGAATGGCATTAATTATGGGTCGTAGAAGAGCAATCACTTGCTTATCCAAGTTCCGCTGCTCCTCTGTTGTCGCAGCTTGCTCTGATGAATGCGGCTTCTGATGTGGTTCTTCCACAAGTTGCGTGCGCGTAAGTGGCGGCCAATCTTCAGTAGAGAGAGATCTACTTGTTTTCTGTCTTCCATCGTCTCCGTTCGCCGCGGTGTACTCTGCAGTGGGCGCCGTTCCCAGATGCGTTGGCTTACTTCTTGTAGTTGACTGCGTTCTTCGCGAAGATCTTCGACGGTCACGTCGTCGTCTTCGCCGGACTTTTTCCGCAGCCTCTTTGTGGGTAGAGCTGTCTCGCACCATTTGTCTAAGAATAGTAAACTCCTTCTTTATGCGTGGACAGTCTTTGGAAGATGCACTGTGGGCCCCTTGACAATTAGGGCACTTTAGTATGGTTGCGCTGCATTTGTCGTCGGTATGTGGTTCTGAGCATCGGGGGCACACTTCGGAGTTCCTGCACGCTCCCTGCACATGGCCGATCTTCTGGCACTTATGACATCACATAGGTTTTGGAATAAATGGTCGGACCTGGTGACGAAAGTGGCCAACCTTCACATGGGAGGGGAGACAGTCCCCTTTGAACGTAATTCTCACACAATGTGTGTTACCAAGGCGGCTGACATTCACAATGACGTTATCTTCATTTGCCAGTTTTATTAGCACTGAAAGATCCGAGTCTCGAAGCGGCTGCAAAACGCTGAAAGCGTTACGGGCTGCTCCAGTTGCCCACCAAAACTATATCACTTACCCGCTTTGAACCACGTAAAGGAATGTACAGGACCGTTTGAAACGTTTCCTACACTTGGCTTAAAGCAGGTAAGTGGTCCCCGCGGTTCACCCACTCATCATCATTCACTTAGTGGATTCGCGGTGAATTTGTTTTTTAGATGTAGGCCTATCTGCTTGAGTTCGGTGTACTTAGACTTATGTGGGCTTGAAAAAATCACAGATGCTCGACATGTTTAGAGCCTTCCTCTACGATGAACCTTCAGAATCAAATTGTGGTTCTGGCTCGTTAAACCTGAGCAATTATTAAACTATTTTGTAATGAGGAAAACGCTGGCCAAATACACACGCTATGAGGCATGTGCGTGCGTGTACCGTCAGTCCTGCTGACACACATAAAAATGTCTATCTGGCTAAACAATATTACAATAAACTTTTAAGCGGGTTTAAGTATGGGCTGTGCTTGCGAAGCATGCACGCACACTCGGCGTTCCTGGTATCTTTCAATACGTCTCATTCACAAGTGAGCATTTCTCTCGTCCACAACGTTTATTCCTGTAAAGTGTTTTGTATAGCTCATGTTCATAATAATGCATCAACTGCCTCAGTAACAGAAGCTCCCGATCATAATGTCTAGTGCAACACTACTCGACAGAACCGCTGCAAAATTGTCTCGCAGCTAATCGAGCTAAGCTTTCTATTAACAAACCCACTTACTAATCTCTCCAGTGGCAAGGTCAAAGTCGAAAGCGTAGATCTGTCTGGGCACCGAGTCGTCGTAGAACATGATCCTGTTGTCGTTCGTCCACGTGATGCCATTGGAGATGGTCACCCTGTCCAACTTGTGCTCCAGCTGTCCCTTCGAGTAAGACCATAAATTGAACTTCTCGGGTACCATGTTCCGCACTCCCATAGATGGCATTGATCCTGCAGTTGCCATTCCCATAATGAGCAGCAACACCAAAGTGGCCTTCTGGGAATGATAGTGGCTTTGAATAACAGTTTATACGCATTCTTTAGATACTCTGCGTAGAAATATTTAAAATGAAATTAGGGCATGTTGCCATAAGGGGACCCGTAATTTCGGGCGAGCAGCCAATCATTCTGACTACTTTCCGACATGGGGCCCTCTACAAATGTTCTGTCGTTTGTCTAAATAAACGCAGCATAAGAAAATGAATGGCGCCGCTAGTCAATGGTCAAGTTACCACAACTAAAACATGCTAAAAAAACCAGAGCCCTCCATGTGGTACGGCATCATGCGAGCCAACTCACGAATAAACTGAAGTTTTCTCTTTCTTACCAGTCCACAGGCGTCCCAGTGCGTCGCACTTTCCGTCATTCAGTCTGGAATTCACCGGTGACTGGGTGTCGACCATCTCGACCAGCAACTGTTTCTCGCGGGCGCCCAGGTCCAGTCGATACAGCCCATGTTCCATGCACAGAGCCAGCTGGTGATTGTCTTCGGCGAAGGGGATGACATTGCCGATGTGCCCTTCTGCAAAAACACAAGTAGATGAAAACGAATGCCCCCAGCAGTTCATTTTCTAAGGCGGCAAGCACTACGGGTATTAATATAAGACATCTCCTTTAGCGACACTGTTATTTTTGGCGTGCTTTCACTATGCATAGGCGTGCACTGGGCACACGTTTCCGGCCTGCCGTTCTCTAGAATCTAGCATAATGTCAAGCTGAACAAAGCACTGGAACCTGTAGACGAGCATAGCGCGTTCAGCGGTAGACCTGTGAAATCTCACTGAACTGGCAATGTCGCCAAAAGTGGTCGTCAGAGAATTCGGTCACAAATAGAGGAATTTAGACTCCTGGAAGAAAGCGGGTGACAGCGAGCTACTCCGAGCACGGCATATGACTGTGCTCACGTGCCATGCCGTATTTTTCTCGGCGCAAAAGGCACACACACACACACACACACACACACACACACACACACACACACACACACACACACACACACACACACACACACACACACACACACACACACACACACACACACACACACACACACACACACACACACACACACACACACACGCACACACACACACACACACACACACACACACAGAGGAAAGCATTTGTCACCAAACCAAAATCATATAGCAAGACATACAATGGTTTGAGTTTCACAAGGGTTACTGCTAAAAGCAGTAAATTGTCTGGAAAGCGTACAGGACGAATATACGTACTACTGCATAAAAGGTAATTATTGTGAATAAACACTATAGCTGTTAGTGATGCTTGCATGGGCATGCATGTAGATTGTTTTACTTCGCTGCCTTAATGTGTATGGCCGGTCCTAATGAGGCTATATGTCAGTAGTTGGCGTGAACGCAACGCATGCGACAAGGTATACATGGTAATTACAGAAAGAGTTCACCACGAATTATACGTGGCTCAAATAGCAGAATATAGATGCTATTCCCAGCATATATATTATGTGCGGCTATTCCCATCGTGCAGATTGGGAGAACGCCAAGCATAGTCCAATTTCCAAGGAGACTGGGCTGGCAGGAAGTGTCTCACCAAATACCCACGTTTCGAAAGCGCAGTCAGAAAATTCTTTGTCGAAGTTAAGATAAATAGGTATGTAAGTTCTTTTATTAGAAAAAAGGAGAACCGAAGGTCACTGACGGGAAAAGTGGAAAAGCGGGAGGGGTGATAGGCTCACACCCAATCATGTGCTCGAAGCCGCTACTAATTCCCAAGTGGGCTAATGTTATAACCTTACGGGAGTTCACGAGTACGTCCTTTTGTACCCCTTCCAAATCGGGATGTAGAAGAAGGGTGTTGTTCTTTCAATAATTACGTATAGGCAGGACAGTGTAGACTGAGGAGCTCCACGCCAGCTTTGCATGAAAAGTGAAAAAGGGTACGTATGCAGAGGGTAGAGGTGTCAATGCCCTTCCTCCGATCAGCAAGGGTCTGCAAGGTATGAAGTATAAAAAAAATGACCACGTAACTTTGTGCTTCTCTGCAAATGTTCTTGAAAGACGATCGTCTTTTGTCTGGAGGCGCGGTAGGAGATATGGTCTGAACTGAAAGTAATGGGAAGAAACGAAAGTTCTTTAGAATGCAGAGCCACTGGTAGGTGGTAGAAAGTTCCTGAATTTTTTTTAACGAAGCGCATGAAATCCCTTTCTTTTCGTTCAAAGCGTCGCATTGTCAGAACAGCGTAATAAACTCTTCTGTTTTACAGTGAAAGTTGTTATAAGATCACAATTGGTGTCACGCGCAGTTGTCCGCCACCGCCGCCGGTGTCCGTAACCACATCGCGCGAAATTAGAAGAAAACAAAAAAAACGAGCACCGATGACACAGTGGGTCGCTAAAACCTGGGTGCCAGCCCAGTATTCTACCACTGAGTTACGCCTGTGCTTGTAATTTGCTGACAAACTTGCTTTAGGCAGGCTTGAACTACAACCAATGACATAGCGGGACTCGAACCCGGGTCCACTGTGTGCCAGCCGAGTGTTCTACCACTGAGCTACACCGGTTTTTTTCTTTAATGAACGAAATTATCACCAGTAAAGTACACAGAACATACTTCTTCAGATGTCAGGCAAACACACACAAGCGTCAAGAACGGGTAGCCACTCCGGAACGGGGTCAAAAGTCTCGACGACACTGCGCACTTGAGCAGCTGCTTATCGGAAGACAGATCTCGTCGACCGTGGTGGCTCGGCGTGTCTATCGATCATGCGACTTTTCCATTATGAATAAAGTCCCAACAACATAAGCAAGTCGTAAGGAGTACTATCAGTCAGACTCTTTTTGAACGGAAGGAACCTAATACCTTGGGCTGTGATCGGAAGTTGTTTTCTTAACGTTCTTTTTAGAATGTCCCAAAAATAAAAAGCATCACGACAATGAATAAAACAATGCTCTATAGTCTCAGGTTGGTTGCAAAGTCTGCAATTCACTGTCCAGGGTACGTATATTGATTTCTCATTCAGCCACGTTTTCACTGGCAGCGTGGAAGTGTGCAGTTCAAAGAAAAATGTTTTCGCTGAAGGAGATATACACATTCTACGTACACGAAATAATACATCGTGACCAGGCAGAAGTAAATATGGCTTTCGATACACAGATTTGGGGAAAAGGTTATTTACAAGTGCAGCGGTTAAATTTGTTCTGTCAATAGTATACAAATACTCTAAGGTAAACCTGGCTTTCAAAAAACTGACAGTATCAACAATTTCTTTTAGGAATCCCCGCAACGGCAATTCTTTAGCAACGCTTGTTGTGACATGAATAAAAGAAAGGTGGTAACATAGACGGTTACGAAGAACCGCTAATAGAAAAGGGTGGCACACATCCTTGAGGTAGAAAAATCGCAACACCAACTGTCGCACGAACAAATGCACAAGGCCGAGGCCACCCTTCTCAAGTGGAAGAAAAAGATTGTCTCTTCTCATGGGTTCCCAGGAAAAGCTCCAAATAAAGCAGGCAAATATCCTATCAAAGGATTGAATGTGTACCCGAGAGCAATGCAACACCTGCAGAATATAAATAAGCTTCGATACAAGGAATATATTGCACGCTTTCGCTCTGGCAAAAATGGAAAGCTCCCGTCCGTGCCATGTTGCCACCTTTCGGCGGATAGTAGTTATCGCAGCGGTTCAGTATGGGCCGCTGTTACGATAGTTATCGAGAGGCACACCAAGGTATTTCATAGGAGTCGCATTCCAATGAATATTTGCGAAGACCGAAGGAGTTGTAGCCCACATGCCTAGCCAGAATCCACTACTTTTATCAAAATTTATGCTGGCGCCAGCGACTTCACAGAAACGTAAAGTAGTGTTGACTGCTTCTTGAACGCTGGGTTTATCAGCGCAAAAGAAGGCAATGTCATCTGCATAAGCTAGAACTTTAACTTCCTCAGCATCATATCGGTAGCCTCTTATGCTGGACTTTAGAAGCACACTTAAACATAATGGTTCCAGATAAATTGCAAAAAGCAAAGGTGACGGCGGACATCCCTGACGTACAGATGAATTTAACTCTATTATATTGGAAAGTGTGCGATTTACAATTAGCCAAGTTGTGCACTTCTTATAACAGAGTGAGATACCATTGTATAGTACATCACTCTACTGCAGGTGTCTTAGGAGCCGGAACAAAAGCATGCTGTACCTTATCAAATGCTTTTGCAAGGTCTATTCGAAGGAGGGCTACTTGGTCCATGCTACCATCTATACACAAAAGAACTGAACGTTCAATATGAATGTTTGTCTGTATAGAGCGACCACGAATTCCACATGTTTGGTGGTTACCTACACACTTAGTAATCACTGTTTGTAGCCGATTCGTCAACAATTTAGCAAATATTTTCAACGTTACATAACGATATAGGCCTGTATTCGTTAACTCCCTTTAATTCGTCAGGATCAGCACTTTTTGGAATTAATGTTGCATGGCTCTGATAGAAAGAAGGAGGAAGTTCACCGTGGTCATAAGCCTCTTTAAAAGGTTGCTCAAGGAAAGGTATCAGAAGTTCCTGAAAAGCTATGTAAAATTCGCCACTAAGGCCATCTGGGCCAGGAGATTTGTTTTTCTGCAACGTTGTTATTGCAAATCTAATTTCCTCTCTGGTTATTGGCCCCTCTAGAGTGAGTCTATCATCATCTTGTAACTGAGGCACAAGGGCTATGAAGTGGTTAGCTTCTTCCTCAAAATTCTCCTGAAGCTCAGCTGCGGTGAACAAACACTTGTAATAATCTTGAAATGCGGCTCTTATTTCACATGTCTCTGTGCAAAGGGAGCCCCGCAACTTAATTTGCGGTATCTGTTTAGAAAGCGCATATCTCTTTTCATCCCCGAGGGATTTTCTAGTGGGTTCCTCTTCAGTGGAATGGGTAACACGGGAACGAAGCTTAGCTCCTCTGTATAAATCTATATCATGTTTTTGCATCTGTGCTCGAAACACATTTATCTCGTCCCCGTACAATCCCGGCTGTTGACTTTCAAAAGTATGGAGCTTATGAAGTAATTCATAAAGATAGCGCTTTTCAGCTTTTTTTCTTTGCGCTATTTCGCATGAAATACTAATTGCCTGATACTTCACTCTTTCTTTGAACCTTACCCATTGAGCGAAAATTGGCAGCTTTCGACACTGTGTTACCTCTTGTACCGATTCTTTTACTATTTTAACAAAACAATCTTCGCGCAACAACTGTACGTTAAGCTGCCATAGGTCCCAGTTTAGAGGGGTTTTACGAAAATTTTTAGGACCCCAAGAAAGAGTGACGAAGCAATGGTCTGTAAAAAATATGGGATTTACAGCATAATTATAAATTTGAGACCACAAGCTTAGAGATACATATACACGGTCGAGCCTAGCATGAGAGATGCCTTCAAAGTGCGTGAACCTCACCGAGGAAAGTGCATGCGCTCCCACATGTAATAAATTGTGATCATTCAATAATTTCTGCAATAAGGCTGCACTTGCATCATAACAATTTGTTATATATGAATGATCTCTAGCGTCACAAACACAAATAAAGTCTCCAAAACTACCAAAGTTCTGTCAGTGTTTAGTAGCGAAGCTAATGAAAGCAAAAAAGAATTCCTTTCATTCACTTTGGAGGGAGCATAGACACAGATAAAGCTCCAATTATGGGAATGAAAAGATAAGTCGCAACAATTGAGGCGTCCTTCCCAATCAGCATGTAGTGATGTCAAAATATGATTTAAGTGCTTTTTAACTAATAAAAAGCATCCAGCGGATGCACCACGTGCTGGGCTGATGTATAAATTGTAATCACGGAAAACTTCCAGTGCAAGATCGGCGTCACGAGCAGCAGTGCTTGTGACTTGTTGTCAAACTTGCCTTAGGCAGGCTTGATGTCGGGAAAGCAATCACGTTAATGCGACCTACAAAGCGTTTTAAAAAAGCGAAATAACAACCAGTCTTCGCACAATGCGAATAGCGTAACGAGTGGGCTGTCAATGCTTCAACCCATTACATAAGCTTGTTACCCTATTAACAGTGGCGCATACCCACTTCAGCCATAATTCCTCATCGTCGTGAGCCACTGCACGAACAATGGCAAAAAATTCCTTGCAAGTGTTTAGCGGATACCACGCTTCTCAGAAGAATGACGAAAAATAGGAAAGCGAATGCCAGCCTACCACCCTAATAAATTTATTGTAAAGGGGGTTTATTGAAGGACTGAGCAAGCGGGTGGTAGCTCTGAAAGGAACGCAGGCGAACCCAGATGACGGTGCTTGATCGCCGATCTCGTGCCTTCTTCTTGTGCTGATGATAGCTCACCTGATGGTATCAACGTCTTTCTTCTTCACTACAATTACCCCCGGCGAAAAAGTTGAAGACATCCTGGCGATCTAACACGTGGGGACAAGCGGGTCAAAGTACGGCTTCAGACGGTTTACGTGAACGATATCACGTCCACGCCGACGACGGTCGCTCGGTGGCGTGAGGGGTTCAATGGCGTAGTTCACGGGTGAAGTACGCTCGACCACGCGGTAGGGACCATGATAATTGGAGAGTAGCTTGGGTGACACACCAGGGGCGCAGGGCGGTACATGAAGCCATACAAGTGCTCCAGGAACGAACGTTGGTGCAGAACGATGGTCGTCGTCACGGATCTCCTTCTGGCGCTGTTGGTCGGATGTAGTAAGCCGCTTGGCTAGCTTGCGGCACTCTTCTGCGTAACGAGCGGCTTCCGAGACAGGCTTGTATTCGGAGGGATCTGGCGAGTATGGGAGTAAAGTGTCGATGGTGTGTGATGGTTCGCGACCGTACAGGAGAAAAAATGGGGAAAACCCTGTAGTGACTTGCGTAGCGGTGTTATACGCGTATGTCACAAATGGGAGAACGAGGTCCCAGTTTGTTTGATCAGAAGCGACATGCGTAGCGAGCATGTCCCCCAGAGTACGATTAAACCGCTCAGTCAAGCCGTTCGTCTGTGGGTGGTAGGCTGTACTCTTCCGGTGAACCATATGGCACTGTTGAAGAAGTGCTTGTATTACATCGGAGAGGAAAACACGCCCTCGGTCACTGAGGAGTTCTCGAGGAGGATCATGACGAAGCACAAAACGATTGAGTATGAAAGTTGCGACGTCTTGTGCTGCAGCTGTGGGGAGAGCAGCAGTTTCAGCGTACCGTGTTAGATGATCCACTGCCACGATAGCCCATCGGTTGCCTGCCGTTGTTAATGGGAGTGGTCCGTAGAGGTAAATTCCTACACGGTCGAATGGGCGGTCTGGGCATGGAAGTGGCTGCAATGAACCTGTTGCAGGATGTGGCGGGCTTTTCCGCCGCTGACATTCGTGGCAGCCGCGAATGAACTGGCGGACGAAGGTAAACATTCCGCGCCAGTAATACCTTTTTCGTAAGCGCTCGTAGGTCTTGAAAACACCGGCGTGAGCACATTGCGGGTCGGAATGAAACGACGCGCAGATGGTAGAGCGCAGCGTTCGGGGAATGACTAGTAGCCATTTCCTACCATCTGCTGAATAGTTGCGCCGGTACAAAAGGCCATGCCGAATACTGAAGTGCGGAGCCTGGCGGCGCAGGGTTCGAGTGGTTGGAAGTGTCGGTGCCTCGGATAACGCGTCAAGAAGCGAAGCGATCCATGGGTCATTGCGTTGTGCAGAAGAGATGGTGTCCTCGTCAAGCGCTGACAACGTGTTGTCCGAGGAAACAGATGCGATGTCCGGGGATAGGGGAGATCGTGACAGTGCATCAGCATCGGCATGCTTGTGGCCGGAACGATATACCACGCGAATGTCATATTCTTGAAGCCGAAGAGCCCAACGGGCAAGACGACCTGATGGGTCCTTAAGCGACGATAACCAGCATAATGCGTGGTGGTCCGTTACTACATCAAAAGCACGGCCATAAAGGTATGGGCGGAACTTGACAAGCGCCCAAACGATCGCCAAGCATTCCTTCTCGGTGACGCTGTAGTTTGATTCAGCCTTGGTAAGAGTTCTGCTGGCGTAGGCGACGACATACTCGGCGAATCCAGGCTTGCGTTGCGCGAGAACCGCACCGAGGCCGACACCACTGGCGTCGGTGTGGACCTCAGTTGCTGCCGTAGGATCGTAGTGGCGCAGTATTGGTGGCGAAGTGAGGAGACGACGAAGGGTACAGAAGGCTTGGTCACACTCAGAAGACCATGCCGAAATATCAGTGGTGCTGCCTATAAGTTCGGTCAAAGGCGCAATGATAGAGGCGAAGTTGCGCACGAACCGGCGAAAGTAGGAGCATAACCCCACGAAGCTCCGTAACTGCTTCATAGTCGTTGGTTTGGGGAAGTCGGCGACAGCACGTAACTTAGCCGGGTCTGGAAGTATACCGTCCTTTGATACGACGTGCCCGAGAATCGTAAGTTGGCGAGCAGCGAAGTGACACTTCTTGAGGTTGAGTTGGAGCTGAGCATTCTTCAGGCACGTGAGAACGTGTTTGAGGCGCTCGAGATGTGTTCTAAAGTCTGGCGCAAAGACGACTATATCGTCGAGATAGCAGAGACAGATTTGCCATTTCAAACCCCGAAGAACCGAGTCCATCATACGCTCGAAGGTGGCAGGCGCATTGCAGAGGCCGAAGGGCATGACATTAAACTCATACAGACCGTCCGGTGTCACGAAGGCTGTTTTTGGTCGATCGGCATCGGCAAGGGGGACCTGCCAATACCCTGAGCGCAAATCTAATGATGAAAAAAACTCGGCACCTTGTAAAGTATCAAGGGCATCGTCAATCCTGGGTAAAGGATACACGTCTCTTCGAGTGATCTTATTTAGGCGCCGGTAATCCACGCAGAAGCGAACGGAACCATCCTTTTTTTTAACGAGCACTACAGGTGAGGCCCATGGACTTTGTGAAGGTTGAATGACGCCACGTTGCAGCATATCGTTCACCTGTTCGGTAATAACTTGGCGTTCCGTCACGGAAACACGATATGGTCGCTGTCGTATTGGTGCATGGAAGCCGGTATCGATGTAATGTAGAGTGGTAGAAGTGCGGCCAAGTGAAGGTTGAACAACATCGAAAGATTCGCGGTACTGGTACAGCAGTTGGAGGAGTTCAGATCGTTCAGATGGTGACAGTCCGTCTGCGATCGCCGAATCGAACACTTTTGAAGCCTGTAGATGAGAGTGGTTAAGAGCACTGAGGGCGGCGAGGTCACTTTGGGATGATTCTTGCGGCACGGTAAAAGTTTGTCCGTTATCAATGGGCTGTACGCATCCAAGAGACTCGCCTTTAAACAGTTTGATGGTATGCGGAAAGGGATTGGTAAGGCAGAGAGCACTGGCTCCATTAGAAATTGAGAGGGCTGAATAAGGGAGCAGAAGTGGTTTCCGACTTAGAAAGAGGCGTGATGGCTCGAAAAATGCTACTTCATCACGCATGCCGTCGGAGACCACAGGGAGCAAAACAGCTGTTGTCGGTGGAATGTCAGTGTCTTCTTTGACAACTAGCTTGTGCGCGGCTTGATTAGTGTGGTCGTAGGGCTGCTCGAAGAACGGAAGCAGTTCAAGTTCGGAACGGGCACAATCTATAACGGCACGATTACGGGATAGGAAATCCCAGCCAAGTATGATGTCATGAGAGCACGAGGAAAGGACGATAAACTCAACAATGTAGTGGTCCTCCGCAATTTTGAGTCGGGCAGTGCAGGCGGCTATAGGTCGAACAGGTTCTCCATTTGCTGCACGTAAGAACATATCAAGCGGCGTGGTCACCTTTCGGAGCTTGCGGCAAAGTTTGGCGTCTATAACAGACACAGCGGCACCGGTATCCACAAGAGCGTATGCATGGGCGCCGTCCACAAAAACTTCGACGATATTTGACGGCAAGGTGCGAGGACTTGAACATTTCGATAGCGCAGTTCTTGCCCCTTGAACTGCGACGGCTAGTTTCCCTCATTTTGAGGGGCTGGTCGTGGACGCATGGGTGACAAGGAGCGTCGATTGGGTGAAGGTGAGCGACGAGACGAAGTTGCCGGATAGTCACGGGAAGACATGTTTGACTGACGATCCGAACTTTCATAGCCAAAAGGTGGTCGGTCCATATAATTGCTTCGTGGTCGGACGTCTGTGTAGGCGGGCACGCGACGACGGCAGTATCGGGAGATATGGCCAGGTCCGCCGCACGCAAAACAAATCGGCCGGTTATCGCGCGTTCGCCAGGCATTTGCAGCAAGGGGCGCCGCCCACGCGGCATACGGCTGAGTCGAGGCTGTGGTAAATGTAAATGTAGCGAGGGGAGGAGCCCATGCGACGGAAGACTGAGTAGGAGCGGTGACATGCGGCAGTCCGTTGAACGGCGAGGGCTGGTGTGGCTGCTGCCTCTTTACTGCGTCAGCATAAGTAAGGGGCGCGGCGACAACTTGCTGCTGAAAGGGCACTGGCATAGCCTCGGCAATCTGGTCCTGAAGTGCATGTCGGAGCATGGGAGCTAACGGTGTCGGTCGTTGCTCTTGCTGCTGCTGCGGGAGCTCTTGGCGCTGACAAAACGGCAGGAGGGAAAGCTGACGTGCGACCTCCTCACGCACAAAGTCTTTCATTTGTGCTAGAAGGCGGGAGTGGTCAGGTACGACGTCCAGGGCAGCGAGTGGTTGGTTAGGCTGAAATGGACGACGGGTGAGAGCTCGTTGCCGTCGCAATTCGTCGTAGTTCTGGCACAGAGTTACCACTTCAGACACCGTGCAAGGAGACTTCGCCAGGAGCATTTGAAAGACGTCGTCATCAACACCTTTCATAATGTGCTGGATCTTGGCACTTTCTGCTCATTGCGGCATCGACGCGCTTGCAGAGATCGAGTAATTCTTCAATATAGGCGGTAAACGTTTCGCCAGGTTCTTGTGCCCGTGAGCGCAGGCGTTGTTCGGCGCGCAACTTCCGCACGGCAGGGCGACTGAAAACCGAGGATATTGCCTGCTTGAAAGTGGCCCAGTTCTCGAACTCGGATTCGTGGTTTGTATACCACAGTTTCGCCACATTAGCCAAGTAAAAGTTGACGGTGCTCAACTTAGCAGCGTCATCCCACCTGTTTGGTCCACTGACTTTTTCGTAGGACGACAGCCAGTCCTCGACGTCATGGTCTTCGGCGCCCGAAAAGATCGGGGGGGTCTCGCTGGTGAACCGGCCGGGGCAAGTAGAGCCGCGGAGGTGCTGTCTTTGGCAGCGTCAACTTGCATGTCCCGGCAAGCGTGTCGAAACAAATGAGGCGTCCTTCCCCATCAGCATGTAGTGACGTCAAAATATGATTCAAGTGCTTTTTAACTAATAAAAAGCATCCAGCGGATGCACCACGTGCTGGGCTGATGTATAAATTGTAATCACGGAAAACTTCCAGTGCAAGATTGGCGTCACGAGCAGCGGTGCTTGTGACTTGTTGTCAAACTTGCCTTATGCAGGCTTGATATCGGGAAAGCAATCACGTTAATACGACCTACAAAGCGTTTTAAAAAAGCGAAACAACAACCAGTCTTCGCACAATGCGGATAGCGTAACGAGTAGGCTGTCAATGCTTCAAATCATTACATAAGCTTGATACCCTATTAACTGTGGCGCATACCCACTTCAGCCATAATTCCTCATCGTCGTCAGCCACTGCACGAACAATTGGCACAAAATTACTTGCAAGTGTTTAGCAGATACCACTCTTCTCAGAAAAATGACGAAAAATAGCAAAGCGAATGCCGGCCTACCACCCTAATAAATTTATTAATAATGACCTAGTGGATATCAAGCAAGTCTGCTTGCAGTAGTTACCCAATGAGTGTTTTGAAAAGGCTCTGAAAGACCGCTCTCCTAGCTTTCGCTGTGACTGTGCTGCGTCTTCCGCACAGGCCTGGCATTTGTTTTAATAATTACGCCTCTATGCATTTTCTAAATGAAAATACGCACTGTGTAACACTTACGTATTATTATCACGTTTCAAACATGCGTAATATTTGCTTTTCGATCGAAAAACTTCACAAGTAACACAGCTACTTGATCAACATACCTTGGCATTGAGCAAAGATTGAAATACGGTTCATTATAGAGACCAACAGAAAGACAGACAGACCAAAGTTTCTGGGCATAGATCTACTGGCAAATTGCCATAATATTCAATGATTTCCGGTTACAGGATTGAGGAAAACATTACTGTTTATGCGGATTACATCTCTGTGTTCACGTAAAGCCAAAGAAGAATCCGCGCGTTCTTGGAGTTGTTCAGCGAGTATGCCAGTTTATCGGGTGCTTGCTTGAACGCGGAGAAAAGCGAGGCCCTTCATTTCGGTGGTTTTCGTTGCTTTTTGCCGGGCAGTATTCAATGCGTGGATGCCGTAAAAGTCACCGGGGTGTACTTTCAAGACGGGGAGGTGGACAAAAGGAATCGGGAGGACGCAGTAAACAGAGCCACGCACATCTTCGCGTGAGCCACCGACTTCAATTTGTCGCTTGATGCAAATGTCAACGGTGGTCAAACAAAAGCGTGCGCATATATGCGTTTTATGTCAGGCACATTGCGCGCATACGCAAACGTTTTGCGAGTCACCTTGCTTTGTTGGTTGGGACTTTCCTTTGGTACGCCAACACACCGAAAATACAGCAAAAGTTCCTGAAGCTCACAAAAACAAAGACTGAAGTAGTGGTTGTACGAGCTGAGATTTCATTGACAAGAAGGCTGTTGATATACCCGAGTGAACAGAAAAAAGATAGGACAACGCCTCAATGTGAAAGTGGTCTTCAGTGTCCCTGATAAGTTTTCTCAGTTGACAAACAGGTCCTGCCCCGTAAGGAGACACAGAAAGCAGTGCGTGGTTAGGCACAGGACGTAGTTTGTCGACTGTGCGCCAGGCGTGGTGAACAGGATTCCATTATCTTGCGGTACATGTTGCATGGGCGAAGCAGGATGATGCCTAAACGAGCGCTTACGGGAACACGCCAATAACGTTCGTTATGGCACAGACGGCTGGCTTTCTGGCGTTACACGTGAGCACGTGTAGGTGCACACCGCAGTTCTAAAAGACAACAGTTCTTGGTGAGAATAAAGAAGAACACGAGCGTATAATATATGAGGCTGCTCAGAGGGCGCTTGAAAGGAGCGCGTGCGTAAGCAAACCATCAGTTGCTCTGTCAGAAAGAGAGCTATGTTTTCTGGGTTCGAGGGTCAGCGTAGTAGGCCCAAGTATTGTTGATGTTGTTTTGTGTCTTTGCCTCTGTCATTGTTTTCACTGTTTTTTTTTTCTGTTAACTTGGGCACATTTAGAGCCTTCTTGTCAAGAAGATTTCAGTTGGAAGTCGGCGCTTGTCCCGTCTTTTTTCTGCCCTCCATGTGTTTTTTTTTTTTGCGCTGTTAACATCAAGCTCTTAAACAGTTGTGGAGGACTTGGCCTGTTAGATACTCCGACATTTACAAAGACATTTGCAGCTAAAACAGTTTACAAATGGTTTTAGAATAAATAATATCCTGGTCGTAGCGTATTGTTGTACTGGACCGGAACTCTTGGAGCCGCATTCAAGCCGGAAAAGTATCGGTGGCAGCAAGCAGAACACCAGCATGTCGTTTGTAAAGCAGCAGCGGACCTCAAGCGTTCGGTCAACTGCGACGTCGCCGAAGAATGCTTTGCAAAGCTTGTACCCGCACGTATTAGCTGAATGCTGATTGGTCACTTCATTACCGAGGAGGACGGCCAAAGATAGAAGCCCAGCAAGTGGAAGAGATGGTGGAACAAGCACATGCCGGAAGTCGTTAGAGAACTTGACCGGTTGCGGTGGTGGGACGCGTTGTCCATTCGTCAGAGACTGTCAAATTGGGGCGTAGTTCCCAATGACCACTGCCCCAACTACAGCAAAAGAGAAACAATCAGCCATACGATGTTTGAATGCGTAGTGGTTAAAGGCGTGCGCCACGTCGTGCGGCGTCAATTCGGAGTGTCAGTTCCTCCGGGATGACAGCGCAGAAGGGGCTTACTTGAACAAATCGCACTTTGTGTGACGATGTTAACCTTGTGGCGTCGACGCTGCTTAGCCGAAGCACGCCGACGGCCACAGCGGGCTGCACACCCAGTGTTACAGAAGATTAGACTGATCATGATTCGGTACCTTACCGAATACATAGAAACGCAGGCTGAAGAAGCCTTCATCAGAAGCTGCAATGCGGGAATTTTCGGAGTGAGGAATGAGAATATTGAATTTACTCTCCTCCCGTTTAAAGTGCCCCCCCCCACACACACATACACACACACACACACACGCACGCACACGCACACACACACACACACACACACACACACACACACACACACACACACACACACACACACACACACACACACACACACACACACACACACACACACACACACAAAATGTTACGTTTCTTTACAAATAAGTTGTGATTCTATTCAAACTTAGTGCTTTCGTGTTTATTTTTATTTTGTTACCTTTAGTGACCCGTGATTTGTGAAAGTATTGCAGCGTTGTAAATTACATCGTGCCCATGCTCTTTTGTTTGTACGTGCCACTTAAGTAACTTTGTTTCACCGGAGAGTTGTACTCATCCGAAGTGCTGTTACCGGTATGCAATAAACTTCCCTGTTTGCAGTATTCCAGGAAAGACTATCGTGTTTAAAAAGACAACTGCTCGCAAAACCAGCTGAAAAGAAGGCGAGTTCATCCACAGAAAAATGAAAGTGGTCTATTGCATCTTTAAATAACTTGATATATGTCAGGAGATGCTAAATTGGTCGATTTCTGCTGGTCACTGCCGCAATAAGAAGGGGAATACGCTTGGCGCAGAGTTTCATTATAGTACACTAGCCAAGAATCTGAAAATAGTGTCTGTGGGAGGGGCGCCGCGTGACAATTTAGTCAGCATAAAAATGGCCAGTAGTACATTACATGAGCTTGACTAAGCTTTGTTTTTTTGCGGCTCCATGTGGCTTTGTGTTGTCTGCAGCCATTTTGTCACAAAAATATGATCACGTGATGTTCACCGGTCCCCATTCCCGTACTTGACCATTTTAGGCTGATCAATTGGAACCAACTTCCGAGGTTCACAACGAGCCACTCTTTTGTACGAAAAAAAGCACCAATAAACATGGCCACACTTGCAAACGCAGCTTCAAGCGCAATGATAAAGCAAATTCTTGTGCTGCTCTTGACTCGCATGGCAGCTGAACTAAAGTAACGTCACAGTTTCTCTAGTAAAGTTTACAGAAAACACTAGGGTTCTCGGCACTCTCACTATTGGCCTGCTCGGGGACAATCGCGCCGCTCATTCACGATTCAGGTCAATAAAATTTTGCCGACTAAACAGTTCACTCACCCGTAGGTGTGACCTGTGGGTCCAAGCTGGAGGAGGGATCATAGCGCACCACTTCCCGGCCTAGGCAGTCGACGTACAGCAGCGTCGAACTGCGCTTGTCCCAGTGTGGCCCTTCACCCAGAAGGCTCCTCCGTGTGCTGGCCACTTCGAGCTTCATCTTTGCGAGCTGGAAGTACAAAAGAAAAGGCACTAACTCACGTTGCTCTAGAACTAAGCTAGCTCGCTTACAAAAACGCCAGTTACAAGCATCGCTTAGCTATATTTTGCAGTCTTGTAGCATTCTTCTTCTCTGCATCAACCTATTGAAGGAAGCATTGTTGATACAGGTACAGAGTGTTGCCATTAGGGGCTACTTTGATCCGCATTGGCTCCATTATGACCCCGTTGGGTGTCGAAAAGGTAAGGTTGATGCCATGCCTCGTTTTTAAGCTTCTGCTTTGAGGCGCTTAATAGCCAATTTTCTTATTTGTAAATAAGGCATCAAGAGAGCTTATAGACGACTCTTTGCATCTTTTTTTACCTGTCGGCTGTAGCATGCTCTTATGCTTATGTTGTCCTTTCACCAGCAGTATGGCACTCATCAAGGCACCTCAACGAAACAACGAAACACGCAGAGACGCTGCAGAGGGAGGACGTTCGTGTTATCTTACACGCCATCAAGTTCCCACGTGTAGAGTAGCAAACCAGTTATACTGGGCTGCTTAACTTCCCCACCTTTCCTTCTCTACCATTTCTTTCCAAGTCGTCAGCAATGAGACTGCGGGCTCTTTAGACATAAAGTCGAGAAACAGAGAATAAACGGATGTTACGAAATGTTTTCCAAAGGAACGTGCTATACTTTTATGAAATAATAAATTATAATTAATTACTTAATTAATAATTCTTAATACCTTCAGGGCCAAAAAGGCATTAAAAGGGGAGTGGGTAAATACATTATTATACAAATAAAACAGTGCAATGAATACAAATAAAAACAATACATTGAACGACTTAGATACTACAACATTTCTGCAGAATCTAAAAAAATAGTTATTTTCAAAATATAAAAAAACAGAAGCAATCAGCATAGATAACATATTTTCCTGGTTATACAATGTTAGCTAATGTTTCATGAAAAATTTTCATGTCAGTGATGCTTGCGACATTCGAGGGAAGGTGGTTCTAATCTTGAGATGTGTAGGGAATAAATGACTGAAAGAAAGACTTAGTGTGACATAATGCTATGCCTATCTTATTGCGATGATCAACACGGTTTGAGATGTACAGAGGCCGGAGTTTCAAATCATTATGAAGTGTTGGGTGATAGACAATTTCATGAAACAGTGAAAGACGGGCGATTTTTCGTCGGCGACCCAGTGAAATAAGTGATAAGTTATTTTTCATTGAAGTCATACTTGCAGTGCGGTTGTAGTTAGGGAGGATGAACCTAGCAGAGTTATTTTGTACTAGTTCAAGAGATGTTATGAGATTAGCATGACTGGGATCCCATATGGCAGATGCATACTCGAGTTTAGGGCGTATGAGAGACTTATAGAATATTAGTTTTAAGGAAGAGGTTGCTTTGAAGAAGTTACGTCGTAAGTAGCGTCATAGGTTACGTCGTAACAATGCGATTAGCATTGTTAATTACGTACTCTACATGAGTTGTCCAACTTAAGTTATTTGTGATGTGCACGACAAGACATTTATAAGACATGACAGAATCTAAGGGAATGTTGTTAAGATGGTAGGTGTTATGATTCGAGTTGGTTCTTGATACAGTGCATTATCTTACACTTCTTTATATTAGGATTCAGTAATCCTGCCTGTTTGCTAGCTCACTGCGAGAGCTCATGCAAACAGGCAGCTATACACCTTCCGGCTCATTCCTTGTTGAATCGTAACTGCAGCCAAGGTGGAGTCCGGAAACCCGGACCTTACCGACCCCCTTCCTTGTCTCTCACTGCCGACACGTCCTGCATCACGGCGCGGAAAAACCTAACCCGTATTATTCATTTATTTAGTTAATTATTTTATTCATTTATTTGTCTATTTTGTTAGTTAATCCCCTATTGGTGATGGGAACTGTAGCACCGATGGGCTTTACAGTGAGGAGAGGGGAATAATACAATATTTTAGTAGACAACAAAGATGTTAATACATCAATTACAATAAATCAATTCACTCTGTACTTACGTAGTCACACACCAGACAGTGTAATATAAAGTTGGTTCATATATTGTTTCATACCACGCGAGTACAACACTGCAGAGCTCGCAGTGAAATCGAAGATACATTTAGTGAGGCTATCTCTGCTGCTTATCACGGCAACCTATTCCTGATGTCTTTCGTTCTGGGGGAAATTGACATTTTAGATATTCAGACCTGCAGAAATAAGGAAGAATTGAAGGACTTGCTTTTCATTGTTAAACATAATGAGGAAGGACAGAAAATATTCATAAGGAATGTAGGGTGTGTGTGTTATAGGTAGTAATTCTGATCTGAATGAAAAGAAAGTAAAGCGGTCGAAAATATAACATGCCAGTGGCAGATATCAAACCTGCGACCTTCGAATGACGCGTTAAATGCTCTACCAACTGAGTTACAATGGCGGGCGTCCACCGTCGATATTGAGGAGTGTACATGGGCATTTAAAGCTCAAAGAGTTTTAGCTTCACTAGCAGCCATGACGGCGAGTGTGCAACACTTCTTTTGTGCCTGCTGGCGTCACGAAGCACACAGGCTATTTCCTTTAGGTTGGCCTGCCTGCCTGCCTGCCTGCCTTTTCCTCCCGGCAGGCCGGTGCCACTGAAATCCTGAAAAGACTGGAAGACCTTCCAATGCTCTCCTAACTCGCGGCAAGAATAAAGATCGCCACCAACCGGGCTACCAGCGTCATGAATTTATTTGATATGAACTTTTGAGTCTTGTGGAGTCATGTGGAGGTCCAAGGAGCCTGGGAGGTCTCAAATCATCTCGCAATACCGTTTTTGAACTCAGCGACAACGATGGCAAAAGCTAAAGCAAACGCGACAGCTTCATGCACACCGAAGAAATGCTGCATTCCGGCGGCACTGATTTGCTGGCTAGCTAACTCACTGCTGCCCACCCGCTCGACCAACTCACTGGCTGATTGACAATTTTTCCACCTGTCGGTGTTGTCGCACAGCGCAAACCATTGACCAAGCAAAGCCAATGCTTGGTCAGTGACTGACTGGCATGGATTGTCTGATTGACCAAACGAATTGAACTAACGGTCTGGCTAAATTGACGGAAATATAACCTTTTCGCTTGCCGGTGTCGGTAATGTTGGAAGATGCAGAGCATTAACCGAGTGCCTCCTATGCCAGGTTCATAATTTTTTATACTACTGCCGCGTTTCGACATAGGTTTCTACTAGAACAAAAGTGTCCAAGTGGAGCATAAGAATCATCGGCCAGAAGTTCTTGTAAAACTTATTTAGTAAAGGACACTCTCACCACTTGCAGCAATACGCGCGGTGGTTGTAGGAATCATCATCCTCTATATGAGCACGATGATGGGTGTCCTGTAGACTGTCTGGTGAGCTGAGCAATTGACCGTTATCTAATATACGTTTCCGCTAAACTTCTTTTTCTTGAACGTTAAAAAAAAACAGAAGACCCGCGGATTGGCTCGTGTGATTCCAATACGCGAGAGCCCACGCGGGCCAATTGTAGAAAGCTAGCTTAATGGCGATGGATTGTACCATAATTCATGTAAAATAAAACGATAGGCTAAGAAGTCCCTTACCGTGCTCGGAGGTGAAGCAACCTCCATGCAGTTTCTGTTGGGCACCATCTTGCGACCAGACTATAGAGGTTGTTCACAAACTGACAGTTTATTAAACATCTCCATAACATGAAATCACGTGGGCACATTTATGCAAAATGTAGTGAGATTACAGCGTGAAGCATAAAGTAGGACCAGTGCGAACATAAACATTTCAAAGTAAGTGCACATTTCATCATTAAATACCAGCATAGCTCATTGGAGGCTCTCTTCGTCCAGGCTGACGAACAGAAACGCCGCGTTTGCCAGACACTCGGGGTATGTGCACAACGTTTATGAACGGCGGTATTTTCATGTATCCACTCGTGCACAATATTTCCGAGCATAGTTATGTGCGCTTTTGACGCTTTGCACCCTCCTTCTTTTGCACGTATCCCGTCATTGTCTCCGATGCTCATCTGACCCCCGCGGGCTTCAGCTGCGATTGAATGCGCAATTTTCAGGGGAACTATTTCCGGACGTTCGCGGGTTCATGTGTAGTATACGTTCTAGGTGTCTGAAACTTTCGTCCTTAACATAGCCAACCCAGTAATTTCCTGTCGTTTTGGTATACTTCAATACCCGAGGCTCCGTATCAAAGGTTTTCATACTGGCGTTTGTAAACGAAATTAGCTAGCGATTTCGGACGTATGACAAAGTCAGTGAAAACAACACTTCGTATGCGCCGTTTTGAACCGCAGATTATTTGGGGGAGCGTAGTTTCTTCTGTTGGATGTTACTGTAACTGCAATGCTCGGTGGAGAGTAGAAAAACATTTTGGTCTTGGTATGGACACATTTGGATTTTATTTTTCTTGCCCTCCTCCATCACAGTGCACAAGTATCACCATGAATTCATAACTACCATTGGTACAGTTCTAGTTGTAATCAATGTTACATTTCGTCCCAGTGAATATGAATGATGTAACGAAAATACAATTCCTAATGAGGCACCTAGGTGATCTATCTCAATGATCGCTACGTTGAAATTTCATGATTCTACCATGGGCTCCGTTAAAGAGCAAAAATGTGGACGTCAACCAGCAAAGCTGTATCAAGCAGTACAAATGCAAAATGAAGGAAGGAAGCAGTGCGTTGTATTACTAATTTGGAGTAATGGTAGTGATAATCACTTTTTGCTTGCTTTGATAGACCGTGGTTGGCCCCACGACCATTTTCAGCAAGACGAAGCTGTTCCTTCAGTCGAGCATTCATTCAGAGCTGTTTTTGAGGTGTCTAAGTCTCTTAGTCTGCCCATGCTGGCTTTGCGATGACTTGAGTTACCAGACAGGTGTTCCTTATATTATGTTGAAGTGCAAATTCCATGCGGAAAAAAGAAAGGGCTATTCGATGTCATTTTTAGTCCTGGAGTTAATAGCGAAGCAGCTGCAATCTAATCATTGCCGGGAAGTGGGGGGGGGGGACGACCTTGTCCAGCATGCGGTTTCGAATGCTGGTTTTGAGGTTTTATTATTTGAACAAATACTGGGCTCTGTTCTGTATTCCTCAATACAAATAAAGATAAGGCGTTAGCCTTAAATTATTAAAAGGCAGCTAATACACCCAGGCATCTGAATTCAGTAGTGTCGTTGCAGTTTTGCACAAGCCTGCAGCGAATGTGTTTGTCAGCTCGTCAGCCTACATCTCCGAATGCCCTGCCTCAGCATCCCAGGGGAACAGGTAATGAGTGCGCGAATCTGCTAGCAGAGGAGCACGTGGGTGCAAACGTGTGTCGGTGGTTTAGGGGCCTGGAATATTGTTTTCGATTTGCGGAGACCGCACCATCTCATTGTGTAGGCATATAGTTTCGATGTGAAATGTGCAAAATTTCAGATTATCACATAGCTAACAAAAAACACTCTCTTACCGAAAAAGTTGTGAGTGTCCTCTGGAGGTCTTGCTAAGTGAACAGCCTGTTGAAGACTGGGACTTGTGAGCGTCTGCAAGCTTCTTTATATATCGCTGGTGGCGGGCTTGAAAGCATTATAAAACTATTTTAAAAAACATTCACGAACACGTTATCTTTGGTCAATAACTAGTTAGCTATTGCGCAACGTATATGACTTTTGCATTTGTTTTACTGCATATAACTACGTAGAATATAAATCTAGCTCAAAAGGTGGAGTAGTTTGAGCTGGGCATAATCCTATCAATGTGGACCACTAACAGAAAACTCTATCACGCGATGATCACACTGCATATTGAGCAACTGGTGGCATAGCTGGGCGTCTACTTTGCTAGTACAATACACTACTCCTGCAAAAAGCCTTGGAGAGCATGCAAAGAGGTACAGCTGCTGGTGAGGACCAGGTAACATCAGATCTGTTCAAAGATGGAGGGACATATTGTGTTAGAAAAACTAGCCACCCTGTTTACGAGGTGCCTCCTGACGGGAAGAGTACCAGAGTCTTAGGAAGAATGCTAACACCATCTTAATACATAAGAAAGAGGATGACAATGACTTGAAGAATTACAGGCTGATCAGCTTGCTCTCCGTAGTATATAACCTATCTACAAAGGTAATTGCTAACAAGATAAGAAAACATTAAATTCAATCAACCAAAGGAACAAGCCGGATTTCGAACAGGCTACTCAGCAATCGACCACATTCATACTATCAATCAGGTAATAGAGAAATGCTCAGAATATAGCCAGTCACTATACATAGCCTTCACAGATTACGAGAAGGCGTTTTATTCAGTAGAAATATCAGCAGTCATGCAGACACTACGAAAATCAGGGAATCGATAGAGTATATATAAACATCCTGGAAGAAATCTACAGGGGATCAACTGTGACCATACTGCTTCATAAAGAAAGCAACAAAATACCAATGAAGAAGGGTGTAAGGCAGGGGGATACAATCTCCCCAATGCTGTTTACCGCGTGCTTACAAGAGGTTTTCAGAGGTCTAGAATGGGAACAGCTAGGGATAAGAGTTAATGGAGAGTACCTTAGTAACCTGCGCTTCGTCGATGACATTGCATTGCTGAGTAACTCAGGGGACGAATTGCAACTCATGGTTATGGAGTTAGACAAGGAGAGCAGGAAGGTGGGTCTTAAAAATTAATCGGCAGAAAACGAAAGTAATGTATAACAGCCTCGGAAGAGAGCAGCGCTTCGAGATAGGTAATATTGCACTTCATGTTGTAATATTGCACCATGTCTACTTAGGGCAGGTAAAAACCGCGGAGCCGTACCATGAGATTAAAGTATCTAGAAGAATGAGAATGGGGTGGAGCACATTTGGCAAGCACTCTCAAATTATGACAGGTAGATTGCCACTATCCCTCAAGAAGAAGGTATATAACAGCTGTATCTTGCCGGTACTTAGCTACGGAGCAGAAACCTGGAGACTTACAAAAAGGGTTTAGCTTAAATTGAGGACGACGCAGCGAGCAATGAAAAGAAAAATGGTAGGTGTAACCTTAAGAGACAAGAAGAGAGCAGAATGGATTAGGATACAAACGGGGGTTAAGGATATCATACTTAAAATCAAGAAGAGGAAATGGACATAAGCCGGGCATGTAGCGCGTATATAAGATAACCGATGGTCATCAATGGTAACTAACTGGATTCCCCGAGAAGGCAAGCGGGTTAGGGGGAGACAGAAGGTTAGGTGGGCAGGTGAGATCAAGAAGTTTGCGGGTATAAATTGGCAGCAGCAAGCACAGGACCGAGATGACTGGCGGAACATGGCAGAGGCCTTCGTCCTGCAGTGGACGTAGTCAAGCTGATGATGATGATGATGATGATGATGATGACACTGCTCTGTCATCAGAGCACCTGCCTACACACAGCGCGCAAGTACTTGGTCGCACCACACCTGATGTCACTGCTAACAGTGTAGGCGCTCCATCATTGAGTGTAAAGCCGGCTTGTGGCGGTAGCACGTACGTCTGCTTTGCAAGTCAATACACTGCTCCTTTATCAGAGCACCTGCCTAGACACAGCACGCAAACACTTGGGCACGCCCCACCTATGTCACTGCTAAGAGTGTGGGCGCTCCATCATTGAGTATAAAGCTGGTGCGTGGCAGCGGCATGTACTTACCCCTTACGGAAATGCCATATATGGCACCTATCAAAGGTAAATGTGGCCACATGTAAGCGTATATGTCAGTGTATGTGGCTTTCATTTACCGTATATGGATGTATATCTGGAGGGGTCAGCTCATATATGTTGTTATATACAGCTATATAGGGCGTGGTTGGCCCATATAAGGAATCAAATACTAGATATGCTATATATGGTGTGGCCGTGCATTATAAGGCACGGCCACGTCATATATAACATATGAAGTTGATGATCCTAATATGTCGATATGCTTCCTTATATGGGATGAACCACGGATATATATATATATATATATATCCGTGTGATTATGATGCTATATATATATATATATATATATATATATATATATATATATATATATAGCATCATAATCACACACTTTTATGCGATTGTTGTCGTATATAACAATTCGTGCACAGAGGTGACCTGCTTATTTTCTACAACAGCATTAATTATATATTTTGTTTCTGCCATTAAAAACAAACCAAATTTCCGGTCAGCTTTGTGTACTTGATAGTTTCAACTAAGCATGCATTCTGAATTTTCACTTGTACAAACTTTCAATGAAATTAGGTTTGAAACAATAAGTTGCTATTAATACGACGCAAATAATGTGTACGAGTGCAGACCTATTTTACAAGGAAAGAATCGTGTCAGGTCACAACACATATTGAAGCTCCCGAACTTCACTGATATTATAGAGCAATCATATATAGTATTATGTAAAAACGAAATGCATGCATTTTTTATTGTTCCCATGAATTCATTGTTTGGAGTGGCAGCAATAAATAGTAATTTCAATGCATTTTTAATCTTCCAAATTGGTGGGCAAAATTGCTGATTATTTCAAGGTTATGATGGGTATATGCTACCTTCATATAACACGATTTCAGTTAATCCTGTTTACCCCCGTCTGCGATTGCGTTCAGCGGCCATTTACTATAATTGCATGCACAGCGCGATGTTTAGGGGAGTATCTTCAAATACAAAAAAGAACATATGTGAATGCAACTACCAGGTAATATTATGATTAAATTCAATATGAATGTTGTACTAATTTATTGCAAAAATACGTCTTGCGTTTCTTTTGCCTATGTATAACGTTCCTGGTTGTGCAGATAGTAAATTTAACGAAAATTTTATTATTGCACTAGTAAACAATTATTTTGGTGCAGTGTTTTCAACCGTCAAATAAATCTCTTGTCATACTTAAATGCTAAGAAGGGTGCAACTGACTCACACGTGATACACATTTAAAGGACCATGTATATAAATGCTGAAGCTCTATTGCAACATTTAACGTAGGCTGCCGAATTCACAAAACTTCTCCTATTTTGTGTGGGTGTGTCTATACTTGGTCTAGGTGCACTAATGCGATCGGGTCATCATCAGGATTAGCTTAAACCTTACCTTGCAAATATAATGAGTATGACACATTTTTGCCAATAAGGGCTGGCTGATGCCTAAGCCAAACTCTACATTATGTTAACAGCCCTTCACTGTGCAACCACGTAATAATTAAAACTGCTTGCGAACATAACCTTTCAACACTAACACTGTGGTGAGAGAGAGAGAGAAATAAACGTTTATTTAGAAGCAGTGTTCCGAGCGAGGCCCGGTGTCACCCTGAGGTGGGAGGGTTCCCTAGTCCAGGAACCCTCTGTCTTCGACTGCCCTCTTGGCCCCTACTTTAAATTATGTATGCCGGTACATGTCCACCAAAATGAGCAATCGCACACTCGCGTATAGAGATTCATGGGCACCCGCGCACTAGCATTTGCTTCAATGTGGCCACATATTTTCGGCCATGTGAGATTGATATGAGTGTATTATTATTATTATTATTATTATTATTATTATTATTATTATTATTATTATTATTATTATTATTGTTGTTGTTGTTGTTGTTGTTGTTGTATCTCGCAAAACAGTCTAACGTATCAATCTTATACGCTGTCAATACTGTGTCGTTATGCAAAGGTTTATGAGATGAGTGATCTTGGTGTTCTTTCTGATATCATGCTAAATTTTTTCTACTTGCATTAAATGTGCTACCATGCAAGGCATTCGCTCTCTCCCTGTTGGCAGAATATCTCTCGAGAATCCGGTTCTCCTATAGCCTCCTACAAATTGTGCAACGCGATATGTCGTGATCAACTTGAGTACATATGCATACCTAATCTAGAATGGCTTTGCTAAGTCCAGCGGTAACGCCACTGAGTGAGTCCAGAAAAATTCATAAGCATTTACCCCCATCGTTTCGCTAGAATCTTTTCAACACTGCTAGAATATTGTCTTTGCCATCACTTAACAGGCCGTCAAAATCGCGCTGAGCCGTTATTTCTATACAAGCTAGTTCAAGGGGAGATATTGTGTCCTCCTCGGTTGTAATGTTTTTCAAATTCAACTTAAGTTATCTAGAGAGAATCGACCACTGCATGTACCTGGCAGCTTCTTTCAACACTCTATCTTTTACAGAATATCGAGTCTCTCTAACGTCAACTTTCTTGATTCGTTATGTTTTCATAGTCTACAGTTATTTTTTTTATCAATGAGGGCTGTCCTGTGCTAACGTAGATTTGCACATGCACATATTCTTCTCTTTTCCATCTTTCAGGAAACCTTCTGCATGGTTTTGTATATTCCAAAATATTTTTCAGTCCCCTTTCATGAATATATCTACTCTGTTTTTTGTCCTTCCCATTGTGCATTGTTTTTTTCCTCGTGAACTTACTTACAGCGCAACATCAGAAAAAATACAGGACAGGGAAGGAGCAAAAGAGAAAAACACGGCGCTGTCTCGAGTTAACACATAGAAAAGAGCCCTGGGTACTAGAAATATATTGTAGTAAGACGGTAAGTTGAGCCAGTTGGTTAGGATCCATCGTGAACTTACAGCGCAACACCAGAAAAAATACAGGACAGGGAAGGATCAAAAGAGAAAAAGACGGTGCTGTTTCGAGTTAACACATAGAAAAGAGCCCTGGGTACTAGAAATATATTATAGTAGGACGGTAAGTTGAGCCAGTTGGTTAGGCTCCATCGTAAACTTACAGAGCAACACCAGAAAAAATACAGGACAGGGAAGGAGCAAAAGAGAAAAAGATGGTGCTGTTTCGAGTTAACACATAGAAAAGAGCCCTGGGTACTAGAAATATATTATAGTAGGACGGCAAGTTGAGCCAGTTGGTTAGGCTCCATCGTGAACTTACAGCGCAACACCAGAAAAAATACAGGACAGGGAAGGAGCAAAAGAGAAAAAAAAAAGAGAAAAAAGACGGCGCGTTTCTGCTCTTTATATTGATTTGCTTTTCTGCGGGCAGTCTGTAATTTATTGTTTTAAAATTGTTTATTATTATTATTATTATTATTATTATTATTATTATTATTATTATTATTATATTATTATTATTATTATTATTATTATTATTATTATATATGCTTGAAAAACAAGAGGAAAATCTGGCTGGAACGCGTCTCAGCAGTGATTTCAGCTTCACCAAATGCCTGTTTCAAAGGTCATGCACCTGCAACTTTCTGGGCCCGCGGGGGGAAGTTGAGCTCCTCCATTGTCCCCCAAAAAAAACTCACCTGACCGCACCGCAGCTGTTGGCATGTTTGCAAGGGGTGCGCACAGTAAAGAATACAAAAAGGGCGCCAGTCAGAAGGGTCGAAAATTCGAAGAACTTTGTTCGAACAAGCTCGCGTAGGTACCGTTCAGCCCAGCCGTGGCCTACACCAGTCGGTCGACACAGCAGGAAAGAAAGTGCCATGGCCCATTTCAAATAATGACGAAGAAAATAGTTTGCGCAAACATTCAGTCGTATGGTAATAATATTGCGTCAATAACTGTTAAAAAATGAAATGTCGTTTGCCAATAAGCTCAGAAAATTTAGTTCCAGTGAGAAGCGCATAAATCATTGATCTCAAATACTAATGTAAGTTTCATTGTCAAGCCTGCACTGTATCCATCCGCGCCATTGTTGCTTTTTTGCTCGCTGGAGTCATGGTGCAGTGCTGATCGAGTTTGTCACTTTTCATTCCTCTTGCTCTTATTTCGTGTTCTACTAGTGCTCTAATTTATGCAAGATAATCACGCAGCTCTCAGGAATCTACTTCCCTGAACGTGGCGAAATTGTGTACGGACGTGGAAGTGTTTTTGTGTGCGTGTGCATGTGTACGCCACTGAATTGACTTTTCGTGTAAAAAAAAATGGACGCCGATGTTTGTGGGCAAGCGTTCCTTCACAACTTCACCCAAGCAGTACGAATGGACGTGGTGGCTTTAAGGTGTGAATTGGTTATCTGGATTAACAGTCCTTGAAAGACAAGTCTCGGTTAAATGTTAAGGTAGGTTAATCATTTTCATTATCTTCGGACGTTGCTCGCAAATATTATAAGTAAGAAACATAGCGAAATGCATGCTTCGTGAGTAAATAACTTCATACCAATCGTGGTTACGTGATTAGGCTGTTTTGCATAAGCAATACAACAACACTTTCTGGTTCGGGGCGAAGCTCCTTAAAGCGGCACCCGTTCATCCCTCGTAGTCGTAGTCGTAGTCGTAGTGTGTAACCAGTCTTACCTTTTGACCTGTAAGGTGGTGCCGGTGGGAGATTTCTCCTGTGCGTTGTTGAACTATAAAAAATTCGCAGCATGTGCGTTAACTAAAAGCCGAATTCTCCTGTCTCTCATTTCACATTAGCAGCCACTGGCATGTACATTGAGCACTATCTGACAAGAAAGGGTTGCTATGTTATACTCGCCGCGCGTAACCTCTTTCGTTTTAGAAAGGTTTAGCGAGCGTTGGGCCGCAGTGCCATGAATACAGTGAACTAGTATATACCATGAAATCGAGGTGGTCAAAGGTGGAAAGTAGACAAGAAACGAAATCCACAAGAAAGTGTGCGTGTGCCACCTCTCGTTTAGCCATTGGAATGTCCGCTGGATGGCGGTGCTTCTATATGCGGAATATACGATGAAAAGATGCGAGATGGTGGTAATTGGGGTGTTTACTAGATGGACGAATGGACACACAGACAGATTCAAGGATGGACGCATGAATGGCTGCACGGACGGATGGACGCATGGACGGACGTAGGGGTGGATGCATGGACGAACGCAGGGACGAACGCACAGATGGACGTGCGGACGCACGAACAGGCGCACACATGGAACACGTGCGGACGAGAACACGTGCGGACGCGTGGACGGTCACACAGATGAATGCATGGACGGACGGAAGCAACAACGAATGGACAGATGAATGCTTCGCCCCACTCTCCATCATTCACTCCGTGGATATGCGGCCATTTTTTTCTATTTGTTCTAGAGAGTGCTCTACTTAATCAAAAACTCTACACCAGGAAAATATGGTTTTTGTGCTATTGTACTTTTCATAAACACATTGATGTAAATATAGTTGCCTTGTATATTTCTCATTTTAACGCTTTTGGAATTAACAAGAATAAATTACAACTTGCGCAATTAAAAATAAACAAATAGTTGCATATCTTTATCTCCAAGTGTGTCATAAGATTTATGAGCCCGCGTTTTGCTTTGTCTTGCATTTGAATTTGTCTTTTTTCTTTTAATTTCCTCTTCTTTTTATACTTACATGTGTTTTGATAAAGACACGCAGTGAAAATATTTTTGCTAGTTTGGTTCTTCAAAACATGGTGCAATGCTCACGGAATTGAAACGGAAAAACTTGGGAATAGCCCATAATTTTGTTTCCACCATCTAGCAATTCGGCTGATATAAGTGTAATTCGACTGGAATGCGTACATCACAGGCAGGTATTATTGTTACAGATGTCGCAACATCGCGTGGTTATCTTGAGGAACTGCACATACCCGCATACATAGTTACACAAAATATAGTGATGTCACTGTTATAATCCGTGAGCCCTGTAGATTAACGCATTCCGACAAATAAACTGGTCTGATGCATTAGGGCTCGCTACTGTGTGAAAAACTGGAGGGACCATTAAGCTCCGTTTTTCTGAGTTCAACGCAATAGCAATATCCTGTTATTGTGCATAATGTAATAACTCAGTGTGTACTTTTAATTGCATGATGCTACTTGAACAATTTTAATTACGGAATAGTACTGTGTAATGGAGAAAGTTGAAAGTGTCCTAATGAAGGTTTCTCACATGACTGCATTTCTGTAAAAAAGGGGCAGCATAGTTTAAAGCACGAGCAATATTATGTCATTACTGAGTTGCGCGAAAAAATAGAAATACACAAGGAAGACACTTGGACACAGTGCACACTAACAACTGAAACTATGTTGGAGAAAACAGAAATATATATGTGGTTACGAGAACACGTGCGGTGAAAGGAAATGATTAGATGAGCAGACAGATTATATTTATGATGCACTTCCAGAAAAGCTACCGCAGCGGCAAGCAACATAACCGAGAGTTACGCGACACACGAACTACCAGCTTTGTTTATGAGATACGCCTCTTCAATTTCCACGCTACCTTGTCCCTCAATCTAGCTTCAACTACCATGTCATCAACCAAGGGCGCTGCAGCCACACTCTGTACAATGCGATGATTTGTTAGAGCATGGTTGTCCCTTTAGAGAAGGTTTGTGATCCACAATTATATTATTGAGTCCTAAATAATACTTCCCTACATGACAGCGCAGTGCCGTACACCACACGATGTCCACACGGTGAAAGAAAATTAATAGAAGTCTGCTCATCTAATCATTTTTTCCCACCTCAAGTGTTCTCGTAACCGCATATATATGTCCTGTTTTTCTCCAATAAAGTTCCAGTTGTTAGGCTGCGCTGTGTCCAGGTGTCTTCCTTTTGCACTTGAAATGTTTTCACGCAACTCAGTTAAGATGAATTACCAACTCAGCCCAGCAGACCGTGCTTCTCAATGTTATGTGTGTAAAATGTTTTAGAACTTTATGCACCTATTACGCAGTCATGAGGGAATACGCGCAGTAACGTATGGGTACTTTTGTAATTATTGGCTGTCTATAGACCGCGAAGTCACGTTGGTAATAACGTGTTGTGATGCCCCATGACAATGCACGCTTGTATCGTGCAATATTGCTGCGATAACAAATGTTGTGCTGTGAAACCTGTATACAGAATACGTGTATTTGTTAAGCATGAGAGTTGTTTTTCCTTGCATTTCCAACCAAAGGAAGTGATTCATGCTTTATTTCCAAGCAAATGCATATCTGTGTAGCAGAACACTTGCTTGCCATGGCATATGGCCTGCATGATTTCGATCATCAATCAAACCCGTAAAATGTAATAATATTCGTTTTATTTGCATTCTCTCGATTTTCGGTCATGGACAAGACGATTTGTCACTGAGAGCCACCGATGCCTACTCCGGAATTTCTGCAGAACTGAGCTCTTTACCTGCTGTTACGTTAATGATGCATTATTGGCAGAACGGAAAGTGGCTTAAGTTTAGAAAATGACATTTTTAGGTGTCCCGTTGGCAAGAAATACTGCTAAAAGCCTCCGTTCCCACGCGCACAGAGACCTATCGACACCAGTTTTAGCAGTCACGCTATAGGCCATTCCTAGTCACAATACTTGTACATGACAAGCTTGCATACCAATCGCTTTTGACCAAACTCCTTAAAGGTTGATTATGAACTCATTTAAGTTATTCAATGCACAAGCAGTTCATACGGTAAACAGCAAGTCAATATTTCGTTTTGACTCACTATGGACGCTTAAATTGGCACGCCAGAAAAGTTTTAAATAAACACACTGTGAAAAATCTTTTTCCGAAACTCCAATTGGGTTCTTATATGTTATTTATTATTGTCAAGTCGGAATCAATAAAGTTGAATATTTACTTGCACCGTACTGTGTCTCAGACCGTGTTGACCATAGGTTCAATATAAGAAAAATCGCATACAAGACTAAAGTATTTCAATATGATTTTTTTACGAAAAAAATCAGAGGATGGAACCAACTACCTCCTAGCATTGCCTGTACTATCTCAAATTATTTGTTTTATTCCATGTTAGAATTAGTGTGTTGCATTTTTTGGGTGTGTCACATTTTCATTTATATATGTATTTGTGTTGCAGATTGTGATTGAGGTGAGTTTGATTATTTGTTTGACTAGGTATCTGTTTTGTATTCTACTTTTTGTAAATGCTACCCAACTGTAATGCCAATTGGTGCTTTGGGTAATGAAATAAATAGATAAATATAGAACGTATGGATGAATAAGCAATATATTTAAGCACAACGAATGTATATCATCCGGGAAAGTGGACTAACAGAGACATGTGCCCACCACAATCTTTAAATGTGTAGCCAAGTTATATTTTTAGCGATTAGTTTTTAAGAACACGAGATCTAATGAAGATACCTTAATTGAACAAGAATGTTGGGGGGTATGTACTGCCTTTGTTTTGGAGACGATGGTGACTGCATGCAGACCTTTCAACAAACAGCTATATTTCTAGCTGAAGAAGGAATTTGTTCGGCTATATTTTTTGCCGGCGACCCAGCTGAACTCATATAGATGAATCATCTGAATAGCTATATATAAAGTTGTCCATATAAGGCCATGTTTACCGTATAAGGATGATTCCATATATAGCTATATATAGATTACAGCCATATATGGCAATATAAAGCAACACCCATATATGGGTATACAAGGGATTAGGTATATAAGGTTGTATAAGGCCCATATACGGCTACATAAGGAATTGGGCACATTGGTTTATATAAGGCCCATATATGGGGATTCCATATAAAGCCTGATATGCCCCAATCCTGATTTTATATAGGTCCATATATAGGATTTTTGTAAGGGGTAGTATGGCTGAAATGGTGAGAGGTGACTATCTGGCGTCGAGAAGAACTCGGCATCACTTGTCATTACATTGTAGGACTTTGATTCTGCTCGGCCCAGAACCCACAGGCAAGACATTGAGCCAGACAAAGAACCTTGTATATTCCTACAAGCCTCGGCCACAACTGCCCACTGCCAGTGTCTGCTGCGTGCCACGAGCTCACTGGCAATTGTCGTCTTACTCGTATACCTCCGATCGGCACGCTTCGCGGCCGCCGCTCTAATACTGCCCCCTCCCCTCGGAAACAGAAAAAAGGCCTCCCTCGGAAATAGAAGAAAGGAGATGCCGCATAGATGGAGGGGCTATCCCTGGCCATGGTAGACTGCACGTGACGCACAAGACCACATGCAGTGGAGCCACCGCCACCGCCGCCGCCACCCGAAGGCGGAGGCGTACCCGACTCCCTACTGATTCACATGCCAGAACTCTGATGTTCCTCGTACAGCATCGGTCCCGGTGAATTGTAAGCCATTGTGTGTCGTGGCCACTTGTAGTTGTCCCGGCCTTTCATGCGTTGGTGGCAGCCACTGCCCCAGGTAGGAGTTCTAAACGCCGGTGACATCGGCAGCCTTGGATGTGTGACGTAGACAGGGAAGGCTTGACTGCCTGTTCTTTCGGCGGCCACTCTTCGGCTATTGTTGATGTAGGTACCACATCTACTTCGAAAGATGTGCGCTTCGACATCATTGTGGTCCCCCTCTGCGTCATTACTGAACCATATGGCGTACGCCGGGCTCGGCACAGCTTTAGTCAACAGCGTCGTCTCAAATGGAGACCGTTTCTCGCATGATCCTAGCATTGGCTTCCAGGCTTTCCTGCTTCGCTCCTTTCGACTATTTCGAATTTCTCAATGTCGTTGTCTGAAACTTCTGTGTATCTCTCGCCCTCAACGCTCGGGCATCATCCAAGTCAACCACCATCTTTGCATCATCGGCGTCCACGACCTGCATCTAGGTCAATTTTGCCATCTGCAGTAGTTCCGTCGCACTCGTAGTACTGGACGTCATTCACGCCCTCCGCGTCATCACTGTCTGCGCTGTCAGCTCATCTCCCAAACAGCTGCGCCGTCGTCACCTTCTGCGTCCTCCTCGGCTTTCTTTTTGTCGACGGCTGCCCCTTCAACATCCAGGAACTTCTCCGCCACTTCTTTGCTGTCGTAGGCGGTCAATGTCTGTGTAACCAATACTCACTCTATCCACTTCCACGTGTATTCCATGGCCGACGTGCTCCGTGGCTTCCATAGCAGAGCACCACGCTCTGTGATCCCTTTTTTCTTTCTTTTCCTACTTTGCTTCTTCGCCTTCTCAATTTCTGTTTGCGTCATTGGCTGCTCCTTCTGAATCTTCAACTTCGTCTCGGCGTGTGGTGTCTCCACACATGGTTTCCGCCGCAACTACGCTGACGGCGACATCCTGCTCACTGGTCTGGCCCTCATCAGTTTGCTTCTTGCCACCTCAGACGTCATCACGAATCTTCCTGGAGAGCTCCTCAACCGTCGCCGAGGACTGCGCGGCATTTACGTTTTGCAGGCCCACAGCAGTGCATGCGTTGTGGCGACTTTCGTTGTCGTCCTGTAGTGCCGCCACAGCGGACGAGCCCACGGCGTCATGTGCACCACCTGTGCTCTCCTGGGAGTCTTTGTCTGTCTCGGCAAGCACGAAGTTCTCCCCATCGGCCACGCTGTTGAGGTGCGGCAGCTTCGTTGACAGACGATGCGTCGCCATTACGTCGCTCGTCATCTCGAGAGGCTGCCCAGCTGGACAAGCTCGTCACATCCTCTGGCGTGACAAGCTATGTCGCAGTCTGTCTCCATGAGTCATTGGCAGTTTCGCAGCTCCTCATAGAAGGCACGCCAATCACGCTTCCTTGGCGATGGAGCCCACAATTCGACCACTTCTCCAGCTACCCATCATACCTTCTGCGGACGGCGTCCATTCCTCCTCGATTGTTCTAGGGTATAACTTGACAGATGGCAAGCTACCACCTTCATCTCAGGAATGCGCATGGGCTGCTCTCATCTGAGAACGTCGCCCAAAATCTTACAACAAATGAACATTCAAGAGACATTGTTCATGCTTCCTTGGACGTGCGTGTCGCCAGTCGTGAGTACTACTAGCACCGCATACTCCGCGGACGTGAACAATCAATGTCCCGATGCCTCGTCAAACAGCTGCCGCGCACCTGCGGCGGACGATCACACGACTCCGCGGCATGATAAACGCCCTGACGGCGCCTGACCTTAGTGATATTCCCTGCCGTGCGGCAGGCATTAAGCGCCGCTGACGCCATGCTGAACGTAGCCGCCTCACAAGACCTAGAAACCAGCCCACTTGAGCAACATAGAGAGATCCGGGATAGCCTTATGCAGATGTCGGATCAGCTGGGCTCCTTCGCATTGGCGATTTCTCCGTTTTTGCTCCATTTTTGCAGGTTGCTGCCCAATCTCAACACTATCGGAGCTCGCGAGGCTTGAACGCAACAACAGAAATGGGCCGCGGGTGTTAAGCACCTTCAGGATGGTGCTGCGGGATGGCACCGATATGAAGACGTGAAGCAGCAGTTGTGGATGGAGTGGAGCTCCAAACGCACAGCTACTTTCGGTTGGACTCCCGGTGCTGTCAGCGATTGCAAGACTTTCAGCGAGGATGGGGCTCAGGAGGGGCACCACCTCGAGGCTGCAAGGGTTAACGAAATTCATTGATTGAATTGCGCTTATTAAATTGGCACCAGCTCTACTACCTCAAAGGGCTGTTCAACCAAGAAGGCTCCCATACCACGGCTTGCGTCGCAACTCATCTCTGACAATAGCCTGCCTAGTAAGACAGATGCTTCGCAGGATATTCTATTGCAGCTCGATCAACCGTATGACGTGTGGACGACGCCGCAATGCACGAGGCTCAAAGGTTACTCATGTTGTCCTGTCTCCAGAACTTTTACAAGACAAGCGTCAGCTTTTCAAGATGAACCTGCAACCAAGACGAGGCAGTCAGTGCCACCTGCCAGAACCGTTTTAAACAAGTCTTCCAAACACGTCGCACCTTGGACGAGACCAACGGCTGCGACAAAACTCATTCCACCCGTCGGAAAACACACTGGAAGCGTCACAGCATGGCCGAGGCTATAGACCACCGCAACTCGAAGTCGTACGCCGGAGTCATTATTGGCAAAAATTTGCGCCAAACCTCAGCGTTTTCACCAACTATTTCGAACGACCACGGGGACACACCCAGTGTCGGCCACTGGATTTAGCTCCGAGAAATTTCCAGGGGAAATTCAAGAATGGACGAGTCCGGGCACTGCAGTCAATATTACCCACCGCAAACGTTTCACGCATATCTCCTATCGATGTTCCAGAGTGGTCCCGGCCGAACACCACGATGCCGCCCACCCCGCCCACCTGAAGCACTGCCAGCAGCTCCAAGTGCTCGCAGACATGACCGAGAATGATGACTAAGAACAGCGGAATCGGGGTACTGAATGTGAGGAGCTAGATGGAATAAGCAGAGTAGGAAGAAAGCAGAAAAAGAACATCTGGCCCGCAGCAATGGCGTTGTCTCTTTTCTGTACGATTCATTACAGTATATGTATTATCCCCTCGCTGTCTTTCACAACTGCAGTAGTGGTGCAACGTGGTGAAGCTTATAAATCGAATGAACGTTTTTTTCTGAATTCTCTTGTGTAAGCTGAGAGACAACCAATTACATTCACAGCACAACGAGGTTGTGAAAAAATGACAATTTATTGTGGAAGAATTGCTCTGAGCATTGACCACTTGCAAAAGTTTCCTTTGGTGCAGTAAAGTGCGCTTCTGAAAAACTTTTTGGCTCTGCCCTGTACCCCGTAATATCGCTCATCGTTGACTGGAAGTCCGCGGCGTATGAGCGTGTTGCAACTTGCCTGATCGTATTGTTGGAGGGACGCTATAGTGCGTCCTACTTGCAAGGCTAAAAAAACCTGTTGGACTATGGTGTCTATATCATAACGAACCACCAGTTCGGTGTCAATCTGCATGAATTGATAATGTCTTGAAAATAGATGGTACTGCGTGGGCCATACTCCTTAGACTTCCTTACCGTCAACTAACCATAACCTACCCTTGGATGAACATTTGAGTGAGTCATCGTTCTAAACTTCAGGTGAAATACGTTTTTCTTGCAAGGGATGCAAATTTTGGGCAAGTTGTTTGCGAGTGAGCCACTAGTTGCCGTCATTATACGCGCGACCCATTATTAGCCCCGCGTCACCTACGAATTGATATTCAGAGTTGACAATGGTTCTGACCACGTGATTTTGAATGAATTCTGGCTTACAGACTTTGACAAGCAGGGAGTTCTCATTGTGAGTGAAGTCGTGGGCAAATTTTAGCGTGGTAGATCTATGCCCACAGATATGCTCTTTTCATGATCCCCATCTTGGTCTTTGTTAATGCGTGTGACTCAGAATATAGTAGCTTCTAGCTAGATTGGAGTTATTGTTATCCGGTAGTCGCAAGACTGTAACTTCAGCGAGTTATTAGTCTTGCCTTTCTTGACGCGGCACATGCCAGGGCCCTTGTAGTACCTCAATCCTACAAATCTAAGTCCATAATCTTGAATGACATAATTGACGGGTTCAAAACAGAGCCATGCGTAAGCGATGAAGAGCTTTACAGGCTAGTCCGAACCCCTGGAAATGTTTTCTCATTGTCAAACTAAACCATTCGTTAGCTTAGCTAGCGTCTGTGTTGCAAGTGTTTTGATGTCATGGAAGGCTGAGCCCTCCATAGTCGCGAGTTCTGTGGGCATCAGGCATCAGAGAGCATCTTAAATAGTACATGCTGCGGCCTCTGCACCCTTACACCGCCGGCGTTTCAGTCAGGCTGGTGTCGCTTTGCATCGGCATTTTCTGGTCTCCTCATTATGCACACGTTTCTGTGTACCTATTAACCTCCCATAAAATCTGCGACATACGGCTATCATCATCAGCCAGAATCCACCCTCTGTAGGGCAGAAGCCTCTCACATGATCCGCCAATCAACCCGGTTTGTGATTTCCTTTGCCACGTTGTACCTGCAAACTTCTTCATCTCAACGGCCCACCTAACTTTCTGTCTCCCCTTCGTGCGTTTGCCTTCTATGGTAATTCAGTTAGTTACCTTTAATCACCTGTGGTTATTGCGTCTACGTGCTATACATGCCCGGCCCATGTCCATTTATTCTTGATTTCAACTATGATATCCTTAACCCCGGTTTGTTTCCTGACTAAATCTGCTCTCTTCTAGTATCTTAAGGTAACACCTATCATTTTCCTTTCCATCAGTCGCTGCGTCATCCTTAATTTAAGCTGAACCCTCTTTGTGAGCCTCCAGGTTTCTGCTCCATAGGTAAGTACTGGCAAGATGCTGCTCTTATATACCTTGCTCTTGAGGGTTAGTGGCAGATTTACATTCATGATTTGAGAATACTTGCTGAATTTTATCCCCGTCATTCTTATTTTTTAGTTATTTCACTCTCATGGTTCGGCTTCGCGGTTACTTCCTGTCCTAAGTAGACACATATTTTTTACAACTTCTAGCGTCTCTCCACCCGTTTCAAAGTGCTGTTTTCTGTCGAGATTGTTGCACATTACTTAAGTTTTGTGCATATTGATTTTAAGACCTATTTTTCTGATTTACGTGTCCAGTTCAGTAATCATGAGCTGTAACTCATTCCCCGAGTTACTCATCAACGCAATGTCATCAGCGAATTGCATGTTACTAAGGTAATCTTCATTAACTCTTATCTTTAACTTTTTCCCACCTAGGGCCCTCAAAACCTCCTATAAACACGCAGTGAATAGCATCGAAGAGATTGCGTCTCTCTGCCTTACATCCTTCTTTATTGGGATTCTGATGCTTTTTTATAGAGAACTGTGGTGTCTGTGGGTGCACTGTATATTTCTTCCAGTATGTTTATGTGAGGTTCTTTGATGCCCTGATTCCGTAGTTCCTGCATAACTGCTGAAGTCTCGACTGAGTCGAACGTCTTCTCGTATGCTATAGAAGCTATGTATAGGGGTTGGTTGTATTCCACGCATTTCTATATTACCTGATTGATAGTATGAATATGGTCTTTTGTGTAGTAGCCTGTATGAAATCCTGCTTGGTCTTTTGGTTGATGTTGCCTTAATTCTATAAGCTATTATTTTTGTAAATAGTTTATAGAGAGCAGACAGTAAGCTGATCGGCCTGTAATTTTTCATGTCCTTGACGTCTTTTTCTCATGAGTTAAGCTGATGTTGGCATTCTTCTAAAATTTCGGTAGCCTTCCCCTCAAGAGACACTTCGTATATAGCATCGCAAATTTTTCTAAGACAATTTTGCAGCCATCTTTCTGGAGGTTCGTTGTTATCTTATCCTAACCAGCAGCTTTGTCTCTTTGCATTTCTTCGAGGTCTTTCCTTACTTGTCCTGTCGCTACTGGTAGGTGTCGAATTCCTCTGGACTATTATTTTTTCTCGCGATATTATCCTGGCTGTTTTGGCTTCTGTACAGCTCTCTGTGGAACTCCTCCGCCATCTCAACTATCCTATTCATATTAGTTTTGACATTTCCTTTCTTGTTTTTCAATGCATTCATTCGATTTTTGCCTATGCATGAGCCTGCCTTCGCAGCTTTTAGGCTTCTGCCGCTTTTTGCAGCCTGCTCAATTCTTTACATGTTATACCTCATCGGGTCGGCTACTTTACGCCTATTGATTAACCTCGAAAGCCGACGCAGCCGTTGTAGAAGGCGTTTAATGCAGGGTGTCGTGCGTAACACATCTTATTCGAACACCAGTAAAACAGTAAGCACGAAGCGCAACGAGGTGGACAAGCCCATAGCTGCGGATGACTGGCCTACACTTCCTCGTATGCAGCCTGCGAAGAAGCCCCTTCTCAGGCCTCCCCACCCCACAGCTTCTTCTGAGCCTACTTTCGTTGAAGATGTGTCAAGGGTAGATTGACAGATTATCCCGTAGCTACGACCCCTAGTCGCTGTCATTGCAGACCTACTGAGAAATCTGTGAACTCCAACTGCGCGAAGTGGCCTTCAGATGTTGGACGCGTTGAGACCAGTCCTCGCTGCCGTCACGTAGAACCATGGCAGGAGATCAACAATCGTTCCGCAAAGAGTTCAGAAAAGCATCAGTTATCCTGTGGAACGCAAGATTACTTATATCACAGATTTCCGACTTTCGTCAGTACATATTCTTGAACCGTTTCCCAATCATCCTTATTTGTGAACCAACCTAACAAACCCAATCAGACCATCAGGATACATAACGATTTCGTCCCAAACCTGCAATGAAAGCAGCAAGGTCCTTGTGTATACATTCATCACGAGCTTACTTACGTTATTCATCCTGTGCCACCACATGACAAAACCCAGTATGTTTGCCCCACCGTGAAGCAAAAAACCCTCGCCTTCACATTATTGTGTGCTTACCTATCCCCTTCAGCTTGTTTTGATCGAAAAAGACTGGATGACATACTTGCAAGCGTACCGAGTCCATCGATAAGTACAGGAGACTTCAACGCCCACCACCCTATCTGGGGAAGCTCAAAAGTCAATGCCACAGGCGGGAAACTGGTTTCATTTTTTCCCGGCCCATGGACTTTTTCTACTTAATGATGGGAGCCCTAAATTTCTACGAGGATCTACGTACAGCAGTTGCTTGGACTTGACATTTGTGTCCCGTCGCTTCGCCACTAGCGTCGAGTGGTTTTTAGACATCGAGAGGCATGGTAGCGACCACATCCCCAGTTATCTCAACATCAAAGGTTTCGCCAGTGGTCAACCACCAAAAACTATCCGGAGGATCGCTTTGTATGCCTTCACAAGTAACATAGAAGACGCACGTGCAAAAGGCTTATTCTCTGGCATTGAGCAAACGATCAAAGCCGCAGCTCAGAACGCGATCTACATGCTGACGTGGTCGTCAAGGCCCCCGGAAGTGGACGTGGAGTTAGAGCGAGTTCACGCGATTCATCTGCGTGCAGAGCGCAGATATCGGCGCACAAGGTCCGTTGATGATCTACGCATAGCAAGGCGCATGCAAAAGAAGATCCAGCGCCGTATGGATAAACTGGAGTTTCAACGTTGGGCGAAGTTTAGCGATTGTCTACAGCCTCGTGAACCACTCTCTCAAATATGGCGAACCGTGTGAGGCTTATGCACATTTCCCGAACAATGGTGTCCGTTTAATGCCCTGGCACTTTTACAACGTACAAAGGACATCGAGATAGCGGAATATTTTTCTAGGAAGATTGCTGACCAATCGCATTGCACAGGAGTCCTTACTACTGCTACCGCACCACACTGCCTTTATTCGTGCATGGACCTGATTTTTTGATGGAAGAGCTGAACGCAGCTCTTGGTTCTTATAATCAGTCATCGTCGCCTGGGCCATATAGTATATCATACCGCCTATTGTGCAACCTCGGTCATCTCACACGTAGTGCTTTGATGAACGAGTTTAATAAGCCTTGGTGAGTTGGAGCTCTCCTCAGAGAATATAAAGTAAGCCATTTGGTTCCAATTCTCAAACCTGGAAAATCACCTCTAGAGCTGACGTCATACCGACCAATAGCGCTGGCTAGTTGCGTCGGCAAGTTGATAAAGCGAATGAATTTTGCCAGACTCGATTACTTTTTAGAACAATACAGAGTCTATCCAGGCGCCATGGCCGGCTTTCGTCGTCCTCGTAGCTCCATTGACAACATCATTGATCTCGCGACATACGTGCAACCCCGGAAAATGAGCCGACGGCTATCTGCAGCAATATTTTTGGATGTCGAAGGAACTTACGACAATGTCTTCCCCCTGAAGTCATACTTGATGCCCTCGAGTCTGTTGGTTTGGGTGGCCGAGTGTACTGCTGGATCTGCTGCTACCTTCATAAGAGATCATTGTTTGTGTAAGTTGATGATGGGCCAACATCTAAGCATTACATACACCATGGTGTTCCCTAAGGTGGTGTATTGAGCCTCACGCTATTCAGTCTTGTCATGGTGTGCCTCGCGGGAGTTACACCAGAGTCTGTGCAGATATATATCTATGCAGATGATATTGGTGTTTGGATATGTGGTATAAAACGTCCGCCGATACATGCGAAACTTCAGAAAGCTGCGAACTCCATTTCTGCGTACCTTAGAGAGCAAAGCCTCGGGAATCAGCACTGGTTGCGTTCACGCGGAAGGCAATGACGTCATATTTTATCACCATCAAAGGACAAATTATCTGCTACACTAGCACGTACTAGTTCTTGGGAGTCGCCATTGATCAAAATCTCGGCTGGAATCCCCATGTGGCCACTCTGAAAAAGCACCTAACAGCCATCTTCCAACTTTTCAACTTCTTCGGAGGAAAAAAGTGGGACACGTCAGTACACGCATTGTTGCAGCTATACAGGACGTTGTACCTGGGGTACCTGCGGTACAGCTTGCCTGTTTTGACAAACACCTGCAAAAGTAGCATATGAACAATCGAAAACGCCCAGGGTCATGCACTCAGAGTTTGTCTTGGATTACCACGCTGCACGTCCACAGCGGAGACCATCGCAATCGCCAAAGATCATCCGGCTTCAGTGCACATTACTCTAGAGGTACTTCAAGCGCGTATTGTTACGGGGAATAAAGTATACACTGGCGAGCGAATGCGTACTGGCAAATATACTGGCGAGCAAATGCGTACAACGCTGCTGCAGTCCGAGCTCGTTCACGTTCAGCACTTCGTTGTCGTCATCCTCAGGCATTTACTTAGCCCGTAACAGTATTAGGCACAACGGGTGAGGACCAGAGGCTAGATGAGGGTTCGATTATGCCCTTATGAAGCATTTTATCGACTTTTGGCTGTATAATAGCACGCTCCGGGGCTGACACACGGGAGGGTCGTCGGCGAACGGGTCGAGCGTCAACGGTGTCGATGTGATGGGTTACCTCGGATGTCTGGCCCAAATTACGGTCGCCGAAGTCAAAGATGTCCTGATAAGAAGCAAGCACACAGCAGAAAGCAGAGAATTGTTCAGAGGAGAGCTTGTCAGATAGCATTGTCTTCAAAAGGTCGGAACAGGAACGTGACGAGAGCGACGTTGACGAAAAATCGGGTGGCGAATCGGTGGTTAAGGCGGACACTGTGTGGTTGACCAGTAGTGTCAGATGCGCAAGTGACATGCCGCGAGGAATAACATGCGCTGAGAAGCCAAAATTGAGGACAGGAAATGAAGTTCGGTTGTCCTTAACGGTAACCACCATGTTGGGGAGTGCAACATTACGTGTCATGGCCACGTCAGTAATAGGGGCAGCAACACAATCACCATCGGGTACTGGAGGATATGGCGAGAGTAGGACTTGGACTGCGGCTTGCGGCGGAAGTCTGAGGAAATCGACAGAGCGTAGACGAGGTGGGCTGGTAGAGATGGTCTCTGAGAAGGATGGTAGTTCGAGCCGAAGAAGACCTTTGGAACAGTCAATGAGCGCAGCGTGGGAAGTCAAAAAGTCGAGTCCAAGGATGAGGTCATCAGGGCAATTTTTCAGTACAGCGAACAGAACTGAAGTTTGATGCTCAGAGATCGTTAATCGCGCATTGCACATTTCAAGCACAGCAGGAGTACTCCCATCCGCTGTACGAACGGTAGGTGCAATCGCAGGCGTCAGAGCTTTCTAGGAGGCGACGGCGGAGGTCTGAGCTCATCACACATATTTGTGCACTGGTATCAATAAGAGCAGTTACAGGTAAACCATCAACGAGAATCGTAAGAAGATTGCACCGCTGGTCGGGAGTAATCAGAGGATTTGCAGTCCGAGTCGTGTATGCAGCGTCACCTCCGGGGGCTGCACCGGCTAGTTTTCCGAGTGACGGTCGTAGGGAGACCGAGAACGGCGGGGTTGGGGCGAGTGGGACTGACGACGCACGGGCGATGGCGAGCGGCTGGTCCCACGTTCTGGATTATGCTCTGCACCTGTCTCAGCACGGTAGGACGGGGCATAAGGTGCACGTTCGGAGCGAGGCCCCCAATCATAGAAGCTCGGTCGAGGTGATGAGGTCCAACGGCTGCGGCAATGGCGAGCGATGTGCCCTATCCGATGGCACGTGAAACATATGGGCCGATCATCATGAGTGCGTCATTCAGCTGGGTTTCGTCGTGGCGCGAACGTGCGGTTCGGAGTGGCAGCCGCAACGACTGGAGCCGAGCTGGAAGTAGCAGGGGCATTTCGACGAGGTGGCGAAATGCCCATATTCACGATCTCTTGGCGAACCACGGCCTGTATCATTGAAACAGCATCGAGGTTGTGTCCTGGCGCGCTGACGCTGGACATAGCGGGTGCCATAGCCTCGAGTTCCCGACGGACTATTCTGGTGACATTTTCCGGCGCTGGTGGTTGATGTAGTGTGGGCAAACCTTCGCAAGAGGACGTAGCCACCGTGTTGGGAAGGCGGTAAAATCGGTGAACTATGCGCCTACTTTTTGCCTGTTCGAAGTGACGACATGCTTCGATGACCGACTCCACCGTCGAGCAGTCCTTTCCCAGGAGAAAATTGAAGGCGTCATTGGCAATTCTTTTCAGGATGTGCCCGACTTTGTCCTCGTCGAGCATGTCCTTGTCAACCTTGCGGCACAAAGCCAACACGTCCTGGATGTACGCGATGTACGGCTCTGTGGATGTCTGGGCACGAGTCGCAAGCTCTTTCTTTGCGGCCACTTGACGTCCGATGGGTTTCCCAAATAGATAGCGCAATTTCTGCTTACAGACGTCCCAGCTAGTCAACTCTTCTTGATGTGTCTCGTACCAGAGTTTTGCCGTGCCATGCAAGTAGAAGATGATGTTCGCCAGCATAAGCGTTGGACCCCAATGGTTGCTGCTGCTGACGCGCTCATATTGAACAAGCCAGTCATCGACGTCTATGCCACTTGTGCCGTTGAATGGGCCTGGGTCACGAGGTTGCACCCCAACGATCGGCTGTGGGGCTGACGGATCTTGTTGACATTGAGTAGCCTGATCAGTCATCGTGGTAGCTGTAATGCGCCGTCCGCTGTGAAGATCCAGCTCATTGGGCTGTGTAGCGAGTGGTACCCCACACCTTCCATCTATGATGTTACGGGGAATAAAGTATACACTGGCGAGCGAATGCGTACTGGCGAATATACTGGCGAGCAAATGCGTACAACGCTGCTGCAGTCCGAGCACGTTCACGTTCAGCACTTCGTCGTCGTAATCCTCCGGCATCTACTTAGCCCGTGACAGTATTAGGCACCTCGCTCACGCCCCTACTCGCCACCTCGCTTCGCTTTCAGAAGACCGACCGAGTGCCTTCTTCTGTAAGAGAGTATTTAGTTACCATGAGTGCCTTTCAGCAAGCCACACACCTCCGGAACCTATCCTGACAGCCCCTTGGTGTTTAGACCGTCCTAACCTTCGCTTGACAGTGCCAGAAATTCGCAAACAGGCGGATCTTTCGACACCAGCTTTGAAGCAGCTGACTCTACATATGCTGCACGAAGGATACAAACGCCACGTTAAACGTTATACGGTTGGTTCGACAGTCAGGTGCTCTGCAAGAGCTGTGATCTTCCCAGCAAAAGCCGATCCAGCCATTTTCAAACGTCTCAAAAACAACATCGACAGCCGCAGAGCTCGAAGTACTCCACTGTGCACTCCGCAGGATTGATCAAGAAGCACCTCTAAAATGGTGCATTTTAACCGATTCGAAACGAGCTCTTTATTGTATTCGAACTGCGCTACGTCGTGGACCTCAAGACCAATTGGTGCTGGAAACAAGACAATTGTATCAACGAGTACTACAGAAAGGACGTGATGCAACTTTTCAATGCTTACCAGGCCACTACGGAATCATCCATAACGAGCATGCCAACGCTGCAGCAAAGATCGCTCATGAAATTGGCATCATAGATCCCACGCCCCTGTCAAGAAGCGACGCAGCAGCAAGGATTATTACGCTCGCGCACTATGCTACCAGGTCTCTGCGGAACAAGCCCGGATATCTTCACGCCCATCTTCACCGTCTGGCCCCATACGTACGAATTTATATTCCATCTGGGTTATCCAGATCTGAGACAACCGTTCCCTGTAGCATGTGACTTGGAGTGTCTTTTAAGAACGCCTTTGCTTGCCGCATCAGATAGACAGACAGTGCTGCGTGGGATCATTACGGCGCTGACGAAACCATCGAACATATTTTGTGTCAGTGCCCACAGTACAACTGTCAGAGACAGTCCCTGTCAGCAATGCTTGCCAGCCTCGACGGCCAGCCGCTTTCCGAAAAATTAATTTTGGAATACCGGAAAGATCGAGCTTCATGCCTCCTGAAGGTCCTCCTGAAGTTTCTGCAATTGACTCGCCTCGTCAAACGTTTGTGACGTTTGAGTGTGTTTGTGTGTTTTCGCTTCCGTCCCGTTCTCTTTCTCTCATTCTCTTTTTTTACTTTTATGTATCCCATTTTCTCTTCCCCAGTGCAGGGTAGCAAACCAGACACTTGCTTCTGGTTAAGCTCCCTGCATTTCTTCATACCCTATATATCACTCTCTTACCTTCCTTGTTCGGTATTGCATACATCCGATTTTCGCCTATACACCAGTCTGCCTTCGCAGATTTTAGGCTTCTGCTATTTTTAGAGCCTGCTAATACCTTTCCATGTTACACCTTCTTATTTTGGCTACCTTACGCGTATTTATTAACTTTGAAAGGTTCACTAGCTCTGTTTTTTGTTTGCATTTGAGGCTTTCATGGTTTGTCGTCTCTTAATGAGGTCTTTCGTCTCTTGAGATGGTTTTGCAGTGACCTGTGTATAGTGATTGTGCTTCCAACTTTCGTTGCACACCCCTAGATTATACTAGTAAGATTATCGTTCAATGTGCCAACGCTAACGTTGGTTATATCTTCAAGTGCCTCCAATCTGTTCTGAAGCGACACTCTAAATTCCTCTACTTTCCCACTAGCCACAAGCTCAGTACTTGTTTCCTTGCGTATCAGTTCATGCCTTTGCTTTTTTAAATCTAGGTGAATACGAGCTCTCAACTACCTAAGGTCACTGCATCCCTCAAAATGAAGGTACACAACAGCTGGTTCCCGCTTAGTTGAGGACGATGCAGCGAGTGATAGAAATGAAAATATTAGAACTACTTTTCTTCCGTGCGACAACTATCCGTCTTTATTGCTGCTTAACTACCAAGTTTGCTCACGCTTGGATACTTGCCTGGCATCTCTCGTGGAGTCATTCACAGCGTTTAAGGTTTCAGTCCCAGTACCCGGAGTAGGAACGTGACTTTGACCATGGATGTCCAACCAATATCAAAGAAATCGAGGGTTATCGGCTTGTAACAGTGGACATTCATGAGGAGCCTACCCGCTGTCACACAAAACTGATTTGTGGGTGATTGTCGTAATGTTTGGCAGCTTGAAACTGCTTACGTGCACGGGGCGAGAGAAGAGCAGCTTTTGTGAAAAAAGCCATACATAAGCCTTTTATTGGGCGTATGAATGTTCTTGTATTTTTTGACGCGCGTTGAAATCAGTCATGTGGGAACAGCCATAGCGTTATTGGGGAATCAGAAGACACTTAGAACATAAAAAAAGTTTAACTTGTGAAGACCTTTTCAGTTGCAAATGTTTTTGATTTTTCAATAGAACTGGCCTCTCAAATGTAGTCTGCTCTAAAACAAAGGAAGAAGCTACAAACAAACGGCGTGGCGTGAAGTTTAAACGAGCTGCCTAAAATATGAACAGTTCAAGAACGTCATTTCTTCGTTCTACGCAACCAACGAAACCGATGAACAGCTAAGGCAATGAAAGCGTTGAATACGTTATTAGTTGATTTTGTAGCGAGGGCTGAATCGACTGCATTCCTGGCGTTTCGCTGTAGCCGGTGGCCACGTCGCGAGCCAGTTCGTTGCCTACCAACCACTGCAGCTGGCAGCGCAACTAACCACACCATCTAGCATGATGTTAGAGGAGACGCTGGGGAAGCAGTGTTGCAGGAGCAGAGGAGGAGCCAGCGTTGCATCGCTTACGTGAAAGGGGTGACTCAATGGGAATCGTCGGCAAATATGGACAGTGAATCCCAGAAATAAAAAAAATCAAGCCTTGTCGTCGGAATGAAAATAAGAGGAAGCAGCTAGCCGAGGAGACGGATTAAGGACTAGCACCACGCTTCGATACGCGTACCCATTCAGAGAATTAGACTGAACAATAAGGTTAATCGTATCTTTCGCTACGCACACCCAGGCATAAATGGGTTAAGCCCCAACCAATTATCTAAACTGTACTGTAGTAACTCTAACAAAAATTGAAAGAAATTCAAGCGAACGAACGAGCATTCTTCCCGTCGGTAAGATCACGACACACAACTTTCAAATTATGCATCCGATACTCTTCGCTCCTGATGCACAGCTAGCAGTGCACTGGATGCGTAATTCGACGGTAAACTTGGTAGTGGGGTAATGGAAAAAAAGTGCTTGCTTCTCCTTTTTATTCATTTCAGTTTTCGTCAAGATAAAATACTATAGTTAAATAAACGAAGGACAAAAAACGTTCGCATTGCTTTCAGTGTCATTTGTGCAGGAGGACACTTGCGCGGCACGTACAAACACAGTAAGTCGTCGTAGCCTCATTCCATCAAGTTCACCTATTTCAGCGAGTTGGTGGGGTGACGAAAAGCGCATACAGAAGCGACCAAGTGCATCACGTGGATCGTGCCTACAAGGAATCTCTGTCGGGGACATGACGATAACCGGCGCGATTGAGCACTATTGGCAGTCGAGACAGACAGCGCACACAGAGCAGCCGCCTCATGTGCTCGTCCATTCCGGGCACGTGCCGGAGACTACCTGTGCTGGCGCAACTTCGCGCAAATCACTTTCTTTTTCTTCTTACTCGAGGTTATCGTTCCTTCCCCACCCTTTTGCGCGGGCTTCATGATCGGAGGTGCTGGAAGCTTTCTTCGCCACTGTTGGCCTTGCACTGCCTCTGTGATCTGCCCACCTTTACATCATAGAGTTTCCTAACATGCACTAGAAAAAAGTATCTATGGGAGCTGCAATGCACGGCGCTTCAGAGAGCATGGGAATGATGGGTAGTACTTATATTTGTCTAATCTTTGTACTTCAGGCCTGCTTTTGGCTCCGTGTGTGTTTGTGTGGCTTGTATCTCACAAAACAAAAATTAAGCAAATGTTCAGTGGTTGTGCTTCACCACCTTATTTTTTAGGCTTCCCTTTTCAAATTGGGTCTCAAAGTTCAAAAGAGTTCGTTTTTTCCTTCGAAACAAAACCGAAACACAGCAAAAAACGAAGCTACAAGTACAACTCACCGCCCGCAAGTACGAAGACTTGGCAAATATGTGTACTATCCATCATTTCCATGTTCACTGAACGATAACAGCGCCAGAGTCTCCTTTAGTTGATTTTAGGAAACTTTATGCTTTACCCAACCATGAATGGCCCGTGTACACGTCATAGTGACGTCATGATGACAAGGTGGACGTCGGTGATGAGTGACGTCGTGACAACGGTTGGCAGCAGCAGCTTTGGCAACAGGATTTCTGTCGCTAAACCAATGAATTTCACTACGCAGGCGCCGAGACAGTGCATGTCGGTGGTGACCACTTCAAGCCGACGGAATCATCCTTTGAAGACGACAAAGTGACACGTGCAGCTACGACGGAGTGACACGTGCTCTGACGTGGAAGTGGTCCCTGGTGCGGCGCTGCCATCGACGCTACTTAAGCGGAACCGTGCACAGTGTTCTTCACAATTGTTGGCAGCAGTGGCTTTGGCAACAGGCTTTGTGTCGCTAAACCAAGGAATTTCACTACGCAGGTTAGTTTTATTCAATCGAAACTTTCCATTGTTCATATTTGCCACACCTGCTGCTGCCAACCCGGTGTTTTTTTTCTTTCTTTTGAACCATGGTCACGAATTCTGAATCACGTGAGGTTGACGCACTTCGAAAAGAGGTGGCAGAAATGCGCAAAAGCCTTAAGATGTTTAACTCACTGTACGAAAAAAATGAAACAAGATCAGGAAGCGTTAGCTTTGCACAACAAAACTTTGAGAAAAGAAAACGAGGACCTAGCTAGAAGACTTGCTAATTCGGAGCAATACTCTCGTATCAACAACTTTGAAATCAAGGGTATACCCTGCGGGCAAGGGGAGGACTGTAAAGTCATCTTGCAAAAGCTTGGGGACGAGATAGGGTGTCCAGTGACCTCTACAGACAATGACGTCATTCACCGTGTACCCGCCAAGAAGGACAAAAACATAATAGCCCGATTTTTCATGAGAACAAAGAAAGCTGACTTTATCAGCAAAGCTAGGAAAGCTAGGTTAACTACGGCAGACCTTGACCTTCCACAGACACCGGCCATTCCAATCTATATCAATGAACACTTGTCGTCTGAAAACAAGCGCCTTCTTGCGCGGGCATTAGCTCTGATAAACGAAAAAAAGTGGAAGTTTCTTTGGACTGATGATTGTCGTATCAAGGCGAGGGAAACTGAGGAGAGCCGGGTGTGTGTCATTGGAAGCACAGGGGACCTGTCGAAAATTTGCTAATGGGACCTAACGAAGTTTGACTTGGCTTGATAGTGGGTTACGTGCCTTCCAGAATAAAACATTTAGTCTCAGCTAAAAAACCGAAATTGACGTTTTTTCGTCAGAATATTCGTTCACTGCCAAACAAAATAGACGATTTCAGCTTGCTACTCGACACTTTCGGAACATCGTTTTCAGTAATAATGTTAACTGAAACTTGGTTGACGCCCACATCGGACATGTTTCACCTTCCTGGCTATCAATCGTTCCTCCGAAATCGTCGTGATAAGCGAGGGGGTGGTATCGCACTCTTTCTCAAGGAAAATATCTTGGCTGAGCTCATGGTCGAATTCACTGCTGTAACCCCTGATTATGAGGTGTTAACAGTGCAGAGCCGTAACAATATGTTCTCCGTTATGTACAGAACTCCATCTGGTGATACAATAAGATTTTTTGAATTCCTTGAAAAGCTTTCAGCTATTCATTAGAAGAAAAAACCAACCTGGTCTTAGGTGCTGACGTCAATATAAACATGCTTTCATTGTCCCCGTTACAAAAAGATTTCCATTCACTCAACACAACTTACGGTTTTTCAAGCACGATATCTTCTGCAACACGTGTGACTATCGACGGCGCATCCCTGTTAGATGTATTCATCTCAAACATTAACATCGACTTGTTAATGGCCGATGTTGTGTACACTGACATTAGTGATCACCTAGGTATTATATTACTGGTAAATCGAATGCACTTCATTGCTAGTAAAACTACAAAGCCAGTTCTTATTCAATCTATTACCTCATCAAACCTTGAAGAATTTCGCAAAGTTATTGCCCAAGAGGCATGGCACAGCGTTTACAAATCGAAAGATAGTGACGCTGCACACAATGCTTTTATTAGCACTTTCCAAACACTTTAGCATGATCATTTCTCCAAGAAAAAAGTGGCACGGGCATCCAGGGCATGGAAGCCTTGGCTAACGCCTGAGCTTCTTCGTATGATTAAACGCAAAGATGCCCTGTATGCTCTATTTGTGAAGTCTAGAGATCCAGCCCTCCTAAGCGAATTTAAAAAATATCGAAATAGTCTAACAAGTCAGCTTAGGTCTGCAAAGAATGCTTATTTCGTAGCAATGTTTAGTGACCCAGTCAATCAAAAAAGTAATGTGGTCTGGCGCAAACTGAATGCTTTGTTAAAGCCTACTTCACTTTCAGTACTTCCGGACGTTTTGAGTCACAATGGCCAAAACCTTTCGGGAAACGCGATACCGAATGCGTTTAATGAGTTGTTTTCATTGAAACCTCAGTTAAATAATGTTGATGGCCTCAATAGCTATGCTCAGTTCCTTCCTGTAAACACGTTTAGTAACACTCTATTTCTTTCCCCAACTACACCACTGGAAATTTTTTCTTGCTTCAGTACTATTAGTAACAGCTGCTCCTTGGACGCCGATGGTATCCAGATTCGCCCCATAAAGCATGTGCTTGACATCATATGCCCTGTTCTTACCCATATTTATAATTTAATATTATCTACAGGTGTATTCACAAAACAAATGCAGATTTCACGCGTTGTTCCTGTTTACAAGCATGGTAGTAAAGAGAAAATTACCAATTATCAACCTATTTCAATAATCCAAGCGTTTTCAAAAGCAATGAAAAAATTAATGCATATCAGATTGTTATCATTTTTTTAATCACCACAATTTGCATCAAGATTTTCAACATGGGTTCAGGAAGAATCGCTCTACTGAAACAGCCCTCTTGACTCATAAAGAAATAATCATAGATGCATTTAGTCGTAAAAAATGGCATTAGGCATATACGTCGATTTTTCTAAGAAATTTGACCTAATCAATCATTCCATCCTTCTCAGCTAATTAGCAAATTATGGTGTGCGTGGGACAGCGCATGCTCTTCTAAAATCCTAGCTTTCAGACAGGACACAATTCGTAGATGCGAACAATGAAATATCTGCAAGGAAGCCAGTCGTTGTAGGTGTGCCACAAGGAAGTATTTTAGGGCCACTTTTATTTTTAATTTATATTAATGACATTGTACACTGCACAAACAACGCAACATTTGTCTCTTACGCCAATGACACAACAGTTTTTATTACAGGGAGCATGGAAACAGAGATAGAAGAAATGGCTAATGAAACACTGTCTGCTATAGATACCTGGGCTTCAGTGAATTTACTAAAACTAAACCCTTCAAAAACACAAGTCATTTTATATACGCCTAAAGGAAAAACCTTGATAAATAAGATGAGCTTATTTCTGGGCTCTCAGCAGTTAGACATGGTTGATTCTGTTAGTATTCTTGGTGTATATTTTTCACGACACCTTACGAGTTATGTACATGTTGATATTCTATACTCTAAGATGTCATCGGCCATTGGTGTCCTTGCACGTATGCGATCTCTTCTTCCCACTAAGGCGAAAATTATGATATACAATGCACTGGTATTATCTTTGTTACAGTACTGTAGCTTAGTGTGGTGCACAACCGGTGTGACGAATTTGCGCAAGTTGCACTTACTACAGAAAAGGGCCGTACGACGTATTACGGCTGAACATTATCTGTCCTCTACAAAACTTTTTTTTATAAAATATGATATTCTACCATTTTTCTTTTTGTCCAATTACAGGCTGATGTTATGCTATAAAGAGTTTGTCAAACATGGTACCAATACCACAATAAATCTTGCTAAACTTAGCGCGAACACAAGTGTTCGACTCACCAGGCACAAACCAGTTTGGACTGTACCCACCCCAAGAACTTTTTATGACAAACAATCATTGTCCTATAGACTACCCTCTTTGTTAAACTTTTTAAACCACGAAGATTTTGATCCTTCCTCCAAAGAAAACTGTCAGATTAAACACTTCGCCCAACTGATACATTATCCTCAATGATACATCTCTCAGAATTTATGCCAATTTCTTTCCTTTTTATTATTGCGTTTCATGTTCATGCCACCTCATGACCATGAATTTGAAATACTTTCTTTTTATCTTAGCACTGTTTTCGTAAACTTTTTGTATTTCTATTTTGTGATGTTATTATACCTATATGTTTATTTCATATTTGTTGTGCATGATTGACTGCCATTCCTGCTGCTTTGTCAACTTGTGAACGGGGTCAGGACCTCGTCAAGCTCTTGAGCTTTTAGTCCTGTACTCCACCTTATCTAAAGGAAATAAAATGATTGATTGATTGATTGATTGATTGACATCATTTGGTAACGAGGTCATACGGCTATTTAATCACTTGGCTATTTTTTTGCGTCACTCGTTTTGACTCCGCTGACGCCGATCGTTGACGTTTCGTGTTTGATGAGGTTTCTAATGCTTTCGCTTTGACATGACTCCAACAGATATACAGTCACGGTCACGTCTGTGTGGAGCCAGCGAACAGCCAGTATTGGCTCTGTGGGATGACACCTTGGGCAATTTCGGACTCTGATGAGATTAACCTTGCTACTAGGCTACGCAAGCTTCTGACACACCTAATCAGAGCCCGAAGCTTCCCCAAGGTGTCATGCCGCATAGCGAAAACCTGCTGCTCACGCGCTGTACACAAACTTCGCCGAGGCTGTACACCGAAAGACTGAACAATTCGAACAGTGGATTTCTTGCATGCAGGTACAAGACGATATGACACGCCTACGGGCGAATGCCTTGTGGAATAAAAAGAGCAAAAAGTGAAAGTTTTCATACCTGATTAAAGAAAACACTTGAGTAATATGCTGCGGTTGTGTGGCAAGAAAGTTACGCTTCAGTTCGAAGGACACCCCTGCGGCAGAGTAGAACGAGCGTCCTCGATTTACAGGAGGGGAATCCGTTTTCATACAGTGCAAAGAACTCGCTGACCCCACTAAACCCCTCTTACTCTAGGTTTTCCGGTCACTATTTTGCGTATAGCATGACTGACAACTCTTCTCTACAACTTTGCACTCTTGTGACATCAGGCCGTGTTTTCACGTAACCCTAACGGTTCTCACCTGCGGATCATCGAGTCATTTCAATGCGGACATTACAAGATGAATTCGTACCAACTCGCTGAAGTAGCAGCCTTAACCTTTTGAAGCGTGATTTTGTTTCCCGAAATGGATCCAAAAAATGTTAATTTCTCTTTGCTGAGCTAAGCCCTTCCGGCGAATTCATTTGACAAACAAATAGGCAAAAATTTTTTCGGTAATCACAAGATGAAAAAAGGCATATTCCACGTGCAGTGGGAAGGCAATCGATGATATGCGAAGCACTAATGAGAAATGTTCATATGTCACTTTAAAATCACCACAACGTACAGATGTGGAGGTAAATTATGCCGTACACGACTTTCGTGTCATGAATATTGTGTTTCTATGTGTAGTTTACCTTCGTCATCTATTGACGTCACGGGATGCCAAATTTAGTATATGTGAAGCTAGCCAATTGGTCGTGAGTACGCTATGAATCTGTGGTATGTTGTCATGTTCTTGCATGACACGCGTGTTATCATTATTATGTTTGCATCAGTAATATACCTTCGTCATCCATTGGCGTCACGTAACACCGAATTTGGCAAATGTGGAGCTAGCACGAAAACCGCGAGCACATCATGAGCGTGCCACGTAGCCATGTTGTTACATGACACGCATCCCATGATTATCTTGTTTGCGCCAGTCACATACCTTCGTCATCCATTCACGTACCGTAATACCATATTTCGTATATGTGACGCCAGTGAAATGGCCGCGAGCGCATCATGAGCGTGGCATGTAGTCACGTTGTTACTTGATACACATGTCATAATTTTCCTGTCAGGGTCTGTCGCTTGTGTTCGCCGTGCAATCGTGTCATACCATACCAGTTTTCGACATCTCATGCGAACGAGACCACCGCAAGAGCAGCAAGACCATGAAATTTAAATCATGACACACACGTCATTATTTTAATGTTATGACTAGTCGAATATGCTCGTCATACCGTCATGTTATGCCATACCAAGTTTGGTATCAATACCATCATCCAAGCGGCCAGGAGAGCTAAAAGTCGTAGGCGGATAGATAGATAGATAGATAGATAGATAGATAGATAGATAGATAGATAGATAGATAGATAGATAGATAGATAGATAGATAGATAGATAGATAGATAGATAGATAGATAGATAGATAGATAGATAGATAGATAGACCATTAATGACCGATAAAATCTTATATATCGGTACATCACTTTGTCACACATTTACATGCGAGATGGTATCAAGTCTCGGTTGATTTACGGTAACATAGAACGATCCCATTGTTCCACTCATCACTCATCAACACTCATCATCCCACTCATCAACACTCTCTTCGTGGATGTGCTGTGATTTTGTTTCCTGTCGAACAGTTTCAACCTGCACGAACTCGATCCGATTCGAAGGAGTGTGCTTTATGTTCCGACGCAATTCTTCTGCAACGTCCCTTCGCGCACTACCTCAGCCCTAATATGTCGGCTTGGTGCGGCAAAATGTTGCTTGTTCTTGTGCAGGACATCGTTGGCGCAAACTTAAACGACATCGAAAGAAGAGACTCGCAAAAGCGAACGTGCGCACGCGTAACGTGTCACGTGCGCTTTTCCGAGTCTCTTCTTTCGACGTCTTTTGAGTTTGCGCCAACGATGTTCTGCAGAGTTACACACCAACTAGCCCGACAGCTTACGTTACTTGCTTGTTCTTGGCTAGGCTATCCAATATTGGTTAAAGGAGAGTAGAGTAGAGCAGAGCCTTGTACCGATGGCACACACCCACACTCAAAGATTGCCCAGGAGCCTAGTGGTATTCTTGAACATTGCGTCTCTCATAATCATATGTTGGTTTTGGGACGTTAAACCCCACATATCAATCAATATTTCTTTACTATTAAATTTTATAAAATCTACATTGTCCTATTCAATTTCAGCTCAGCATAGAATTATCTACCTTCAGATTTCTAGGTGACACGGGGGTACTCTGAGTGTTTCCTTCCTTCCTTCCTTCCTTCCTTCCTTCCTTCCTTCCTTCCTTCCTTCCTTCCTTCCTTCCTTCCTTCCTTCCTTCCTTCCATCCATCCATCCATCCATCCATCCATCCATCCATCCATCCACCCACTCGTCCGTCTATCCGTCCGTCCATCCGTCCGTCCGTCCGTCCGTCCGTCCGTCCGTCCATCCATCCATCCGTCCGTTCGTCCGTCCATCCATCCATCCATCCATTCGTTGAAAATCCTAGTCGGTGCAGCACTTGTGTGTGGCGTCCTGCAAGCCTGTTTAATCTCTGTGGAGGGCACGGTCTCGGCTAATAGCGGTAACACGAAAAATTTTCTAAACACTAAATCACCGCAAATTCAAAACTTACTTATGTAGCTGTAACTATTACTGGTGAAAGAATTGCGTGCAGTTGCTTTTTGAAATCGCAAATGTTACCACACATTAATTACGAAAATTAATGAATCAGAGAAGTTAATTTAGCTCAGTCCAAGTCTTTTGTGAGGTTTTGTATAAATAATTGCTGCGATCCGTGATGTTTTGCAGCTTAAGAATATTTTCACGATTACGGGCAGCCCCTGGACCGAGAAACATTTGTGTGAGAAGCCACAGGAAAATCTTCATTGGGCGGATCACTTTTCTAGCGCGTTCGTTGTGGCCATTGCAATCAATCATGTTGGAACGGCCAATACGTTGTTGGTAATTCAGCCCTCACATGAATAAGTAAAAACAACTGTTGATTAGTGAACATATTTTCAATTGCAAATGTTGTTCGAAAGCGTGAGAATCTGTAATGTAGTCCACCTGAAAACAAAAGAACACAAAAATGAAAAAAGGTATCGCATGAACCTCAAACGAGCCAACTAAAAAGGTGAACAGTTCGAGTAGATTTTTTATTGTTAAACACAACCGATAAAAACGACAGACTGTTAAGCAAACGAAAACGTAAGTCTAAAGAACCTTCGAGCGGGAACTAAGAGAGGCACAAAAAAGGGGCATTATTACTTGTTTCATTAACTGCAGTGTAGTAATTGTGACATAAAATAAAATGAAGCCGAAAAAGCACCTTCTCCGTCGGTAAGATTTGAACCCGTAACCTTCAAAATACGCGTGTGACGCTCAACCAGTAGGACATCGGACGCGTAATTCCAAAGTTGTTAGTTCGAATTCATGCGATGAAAATGGCACTTGTTCGCCCACATGAATCAGTTTGAACTTGTGTAGCAACTACCACACTATAATTAAAAAAAACTAATGATGATCCGTACGCGTTCTTCCGTTCAACTGCATGTTAGCTTCAAAGGAAGCAAGTAGACAGGCAAGTACAAACGCCGTAAAACAACGAAACAAGTCTCGTCTCATTACGCCAACTTAGTCTACGGAGCAGGTAGGGAGGCGAACAGCGCATGCCGCAGTAAGCAGGTGCATCGCTGAACCGACTGTTTATTGGAAACATTGCGATAACGTACCTGCTCGAGCACTATAGACGTGTTAGAGAGCAACGCCACGCGAAGTGGCCAAACACCTTAGTTCGCTCTTCCTTGACACGTGCCGGAGAGTACTACTAAAAAAAAGAAACACAAAACTTCACTTTTTTTTTGGAGGAAGGAGAGTTCACGACGAGTGAATAGAAGGTGAAGGTCATTGTTTTCTTCTTTGCAGTCTATGTTGACTGCCTTTCCCCCTCTGCGAAAACATCTGCACCTCACGTAGGCTTGCACTGCGTCAGTGATCCGCCCACCTTTAACCAATATACAATGTCATGGAGTGACGCCATGCCAACGGCCCGAACATTTATATGTGACGTTCTGGTGAAGTATTATGGCAATCACGGGATTTCTTTAGCGTCACTCGATCGCATTGACGATGCCAACAGTCGAGAGAAAGAGAGAGAGAAGGAAAATGAGGAAGGTATGGAGGCCAACTACACTACGCGCAATTCGCTACTCTACCCGTGGGTAGAGGGTAACGGGGGAGTAAAATAAACAAATAGAGAAGGAGATGCACATTGCCCAACACACGAACAGTGCAGGGTTTCACAGGCAGTCGCTCAGGAATGCTTCTATAAGGTAATTCGAGCGCGAACACACGACACGATCACTCACACAGGCACACACCCAGGCATCAAACACACACATCGCTCAATTCCAACTGATTTATTCATAGCTCGAAGGCTTCAATATATACAGGACACATGTGCACACTAACACCATGTGTGTTCTTTGGGCGGGTACCTCGTTGTACCCACGCTGGAGGTGGTGGCGAGCCTCTGTAACCCAGCGTCTGGGGGCGAGGTACGTCGGAAAAGAAAAAGAACGAAGATCACACGAATGGACAATGGTCCACTCTGCCATGGTGTGTTCCCAAGGAAGGCTAACACCTTGGTTCGCTATGCGAACAGAACAGTGCCGGAATGGCTGGGGAATGGCAAGCTACTGCAATCTGGCGTCTCAGAAGCGCTGGCATTAGGAACGCATTCCTTGAAACAGGACCTGACAGACTAGGCAGCTTTGGCAGGAGATGGTTGCGTCCCTCTGTAACCAAATGTATGTGGATGCCGCGGCTAAGGAGTCGGTCCTAGCACACCTAGCAGAGAAGTTCTCGGTCCATTCCAAGATTCAAGTGCCTGGATGGTATGGGTGGTTGCGCGCCCACGTAATCCAGCTTATTTGGAGCCGCAACCTCGGATCATGCCCTCCCCACCTCCAAGAGGTCCGCCACGGGCAACGTGTGAGTGGAGTCGGAAGCTCACACAGCTAAGAAAGAAAGAACAGCAGGGAGTCCACCTCGCTCTCATGGTTCTCGTGCAGAGGTTCCCGCTCGCGTGGCACTGCTACGTAGGTGGAGGCACAAGAGGGTCGCTAGTCTTTGTTGGCGCTGTGCGCAGAGCTTGGCGCTGGGCTTGCGGCCCGAAGAGGCTTGGCTATTTGGATAATGGAACGATCAATTAAACCCACTGCTGAGTGGCGGCGGAACAAAGCTGTGACCATCAAGAATGTGGCCATCAAGAATTGCAAAACGGCTCCTGTGGCTTTCTGGGCTGATGTACTGTGAGATCATGCACCCAAGACCTTTACCCGAGTAAACGAGTGACCATCCAGTCTTCTCAACGCACACTGGAGAGTCAGGCGATATTCTTCAGTCAGAACAGTGGCACAGGACGTGATCAATGGTTCCTGCACAGTCGACGATTGATTTGCGCGTTGTAAGAGGCTTCTAAGGCATTCGTCTCTACATCGCCTAATAGTTTTGAACCGACAGACTGAAGAATTCGAACTACACAATTATTGCAGGTCTACGACGATATGAGTCACCCACGTAAGAATTCCTAATAGAAAAGCCAAAACAAAAAGATAAAATTTTCGTCTCTGATTGAAGGCAACACTAGAGCAGCACTCAGCTGTTCTGTAGCGAGAGAGTTCAGCATCAGTTACATATCTCACCTCAGAGTATAATGTGCATTGCCAACCCACAGAAGGGGAGTTAGCTTCCGAATATTGCAAGATGCTCCCTAATCTTATTGCAAGCGCACTTCCCTAGGTTCCCTCCTCATTCTTGCGCGCTGACCAGTGCTTCAAACTTTACCCCACAACTATAAACGTTAGTGATGTTAGCTCGGGGCTTTACGTAACACCAATGGGTCTCACTAACGGGTCTTTCAGTCATCTCTATACGCCCATAACGAGATGAAATGGCACCGTGGCTAGCCTGAGAAACAGCTTTATAGCCGTTTGAGACCTGCGAAATTTGTGCTGTCTACGAGTTTACATTTCTTACAGAGATTCTTTGCCCTTCTTCTCTTTCTAAGGTGGACCTGATCCGCTTGAATTGTCGAGCATGCAATCGATGGCAACTTTTTCTCGTTCAGCTGTGGAAGCCACCTAGAGAATATAACTTTTTGATGCAGCCTCTCCTGATTTCAATACATTTCCGACCGGTGGCTTGCGTAGCAGAAGAATTATCAAGAAGAAGGATAAATCTATCAGCGCTCAAAACTACGAGGGCGCTATTGGCTACGAGAACGAGCAGAGTCACCACCTGGCGGTTATCAGAAGCGCGAAGAGTGCGGATTGCTCCCTGCTTCGTCTGCTAGTCACGTCTTGTTTGCATATGCGTCTACCTCATGCATGGCTTCAAAGGACGGTTTGTTCCGTTATGTCAGCGCAAGTGTATCTGCTTTTACGTATGATTAACGCGGTGTACAAAAGCACTTGACTTGCTTGGCTGCATGTGAATTGCAATATGACCTGTGAGTGTGACTTCCGAGACTGATGTGTGATGTCGTCGTACCCTCCGAACAGTATAATTATTTCAAACTGGTTGTCGCTCTCTGGTTCTAGCACACCGTAAAGTACATCGCCACCAACATGCATGAAGAGTAGTGTGAATGGAACGTTTTAGCGGCCCGGTGGTACACAAATTCAGGTCATGCACTTACGCGTTGTTGATAGCTGTAGAACTGCGGCAGGTTTATTGGTTAGGTAATAAGCTTCATTTGCACTTAACGCGTCATTTTATTGTACGCTTGTGGTTCCCATACAAAAATATATTTATGTCAAGTGAAGTCTCACACAACGGTCATTAGACTGACCCCTAGAACACAGAAAGTGGGAGGCAACGAAGTGATAAAACGGAGTTGCTGGGCAAAGATTTAACATTTGGTGTAAGTTATGCACAAATAGCCGTGTGCTTAAATTAGGTATGCATTAAACAACGCAGATGTGCATTTCGAATAGAGTACCTTACAGTTATGTCCTATTGATGCAAAACCTCCTGATCGCCTTTATTTTACATTACCTTGATCATCCGCGCGGAGTCGTTATAGACTGGTGAAAGGCAGCGCCCATCATTCATTAAAAAAACAGAAACATACTTAGCTCATAAAACAACCGGACCTTCTTTGCGTAACTTCGTGACGCGTAATCAATCTATATTAGCTCTGCGCCGAAATGTGTCTTTTTTATACTGTCACTGGGTCAGGAACAAGTGCGTACGTGCTCAATGTCTGCGTAGCGCTAGAGTAATGCCGGTCACGTAGCGTTCGGGACTAAACTTATCAACTGCCCTACCTTTAGCGGAGAAAGCAATAAGAAAGAAATGAGTATGCATGTTTCCGTGAATAGTGTTATTCAGGTTACCATACAGCAATACGGTTTTTTTTTTCAGTATTCATACTTGCAAGAAGTTAGGTAATGTAGTTCGGTCACGCTACAGCAGCGCGTACTAGGTGGGACATAGCCTAAGCACGTACAAATAAAACTACCATAAACGTCTTAAATTGTGAAAGCGCATGCGGTCATCCAGGGCGAGCATCGCTTTCATCGACAAATAGCGCTTCTCTGAATAGTAATAGTTATGTTGGATAGGCTTCGTGCATTGATTCGGCAAAGAGGAGCGTAGAAGTAAGCTGCAGAGAACGCATTTGATTAGGCGACAATCGGCTCAAACCACTCACAAGAAAGCACCGCCATTTGAGTTTCTAATCGCTCGCCCGACAGATACACGCTACCACGGCAACGGTCCTGCCGCCTATATCTCGATCTTGGGGCGGATCATAGCCTCCTAGATTTCCCTTGCCTGCCGGATTATCGGCGGTCACTTGGAAAGCGGCCATCGTCCGAACTATGGTGGTGGCGCCACCTAAAAAGGGGTGTCTTCAAACAAGTTTTTACGTTTTTGGGGCTTATATGCTACAAAAATAGTGTAGGAAAGTTTTAAAAAGGCGTAAACGTAATTATAATTAACCCATCGCAAGTGACGCCGACATTCAGCAAGCAACTCCTTCAATACAAGGCATAGCCTCTGAAATTAGTAGCAAACGCCAAAACTGCCGACCTCAAAAGCCAAGTACAAAAACCCTCACCCCTACGTAGGTAGCGCCGCCATAGATGACGGGCGTTTTACGCTCATCCGGCAGGCAAGGGCAATCTAGGAGGCTATGGGCAGATAAGACTAGTCCCATAACCGAGTGGTTTCGTATTCAGCCTAAGACGGCCTCAAATATTTTCAGGAGCTTTCACGCGTCTGCTTGTTTGTCCAACGTCTCATTTGTGTCACCGCGAATTAGCTGTGCGATAGTTTATACATTTCGCCCCCACTTTGTCGAAAGGTTTAAGGAAGGTAAATTGGCCACTACCGGCTCGTAGCACGAAGCAGGTACAAGACGATATGACACGCCTACGGGCGAACTCCTTGTGGAATAAAAAGAACAAAAAGTGAAAGTTTTCATACCTGAATAAAGAAAACACTTCAGTAATATGCTGCGATTGTGTGGCAAGAAAGGCTTCAGTTCCAAGGACACCCTTGCGGCAGAGTAGAACGAGCGTCTTCGATTGACAGGAGGGGAATCCGTTTTCATACAGTGCAAGGAACTCGCTAACCCCACTAGACCCAACTTGCTCTAGGTTTTCCGGTCACTATTCTGCGTAAAGCATGACTGACAGCTCTTCTCTACGACTTTGCACTCTAGTGACATCAGGCCGAGTTTCCACGTAACCCTAACGGTTCTCACCAGCAGATCATCGAGTCATTTCAATGCGGACATTACAAGATGAATTCGTACCAACTCGTGGAAGTAGCAGCCTTAACCTTTTGAAGCGTGATTTTGTTTCCCGAAAAGGATCCGAAAAATGTTAATTTCTCTTTGCTGAGCTAAGCCCTTCAGGCGAATTCATTTGACAAACAAATAGTCAAAATTTTTTTCGGTAATCGCAATATGAAAAAAAAAGGCAGATTCCACGTGCAGTGGTAAGGCAATGGATGATATGCGAAGCACGAATGAGAAATGTCCATATGTCACTTTAAAATCTCCACAACGTACAGATATGGAGGTAAATTATGCCGTACACGACTTTCGTGTCATGATTATTATGTTTCGATGTGTCGTTTACCTTCGTCATCTATTGACGTCACGGGATGCCAAATTTAGTATATGTGAAGCTAGCCAAACGGCCGTGAGCACGCTATGAATCTGTGATATGTTGTCATGTTCTTGCATGACACGCGTGTCATCATTATCATGTTTGCACCAGTGATATACCTTCGTCATCCATTGGCGTCACGTAACACCGAATTTGGCAAATGTGGAGCTAGCACAACAACCGCAAGCGCATCATGAGCGTGCCACGTAGCCATGTTGTTACATGACACGCATGTCGACTATCTTGTTTGCGCCAGTCACATACCTTCGTCATCTATTCACGTACCGTAATACCATATTTCGTATATGTGACGCCAGTGAAATGGCCGCGAGCGCATCATGAGCGTGGAATGTAGTCACGTTGTTACTTGATACACATGGCATATTTTTCCTGTCAGGGTCTGTCGCTTGTGTTCGCCGTGCAATCATGTCATACCATACCAGTTTTCGACATGTCATGCAAACGAGACCACCGCAAGAGCAGCAAGACCATGAAATTTAAATCATGACACACACGTCATTATTTTAATGCTATGACTAGTCGAATATGCTCGTCATACCGTCATGTTATGCCATACCAAGTTTGCTATCAATACCATTATCCAAGCGGCCAGGAGAGCTAAAAGTCGTAGGCGGCTAGTTAGATAGATAGATAGATAGATAGATAGATAGATAGATAGATAGATAGATAGATAGATAGATAGATAGATAGATAGATAGATAGATAGATAGATAGATAGATAGATAGATAGATAGATAGATAGATAGATAGATAGATAGATAGATAGATAGATAGATAGATAGATACGCTAAACGTCGCTGAAGTTCGTTAAGAAAACGCTTCGCATTCAAAAAGCAGCTTTTGTGTTATATACACATTATCTAGAGGTTGGCAACGGCAAGATAAAGCAAACTATATGGCTTAAAAAATTAGGCACAGAAATCAACATCTTGGTGCTACAGAGACGCACAAAAATAAGTGCGCGAAGTGATGAGAAGTGGAAACACGGGAAAAGAAAGTCACTTTCGATACACTCAGCGTGGTGTCGCCGTACTCGCTTTTGAGATGTCACTCACTCATCAAGTAACTCCTCGGACGACGGGCTGACATTTGCTAATTAAGATTGAGATTCTGCAGTGGAGCGGCCAATCCCAGGAATAGCCGCTAGACTAACTTGTGGACTCACAAACGGGTGCGCTCTTCGAGAGCAAACGGCGTGGGTGAGTGCACTGAAGAGAACTGCGTAGTTGTGAGCCCAACCGGAAAAGTAAAGCAATTCCGAAACCTATGTTACATCTTCGAGTTATTGCCAACAAAACCAAAGTGGTTGTCGCGAGCCCTCACAACACAAAATGAAACAAAGCGGCCTCACGTGTGTCAGTCAGCGTATGCACGTAAACGGGCGTAATTGCGTACCAGGGAGCAATTAACTAGACAGTAACATATCGGTCACCTGTGGCAATATTCCAAACCAAAATACGTTCACTTTTGCGGGCGCTACAAGCGCGAAATGAGAACGAGACCAAAACTATCCGGCACACCCCAACTCTTAAGCAAGAATAAAAGCAACGAAAGCGGTAAAAATGGTGCCAGGAAAAGAAGTCTACGTATTTCCGCTTGGTGGCCACACCAGCCAAGCAAGACAAATTGCCCAAAAAGAGGCGCATATCAAACACACCGGTTAGACGTACGTCATTGACCCACAAAGCGTTCAAGGCTCGTCGAAACCTCAGAAACCCATACTCTCATGATGCGAGTTCTGAATATTCTACGAGCATGGTTCACACTGTAGCATCACGGAAAGGTGAGCTATTCGGTTAGGGTTTATAGTGACGTCGTCCTAACGCTGCCCTATACACTTCACCATGCTTCACGCTTCTGTTCCCAAAGTCGACCTGATCCGTTTGAACAGCCAAGCATGTCATCCATCAAAATCTTGTCTGATAAGGCTGCGAAGTCCATTCAGGAAGTACGTGCCCCACCGTGGTGGTCTAGTGGCTAAAGTACTCGGCTGCACACCCGTAGGTCACGGGTTCGAATCCCAGCTGCATTATCGATGGAGGCGGAAACGTTGTAGGCCCTTGTGCTCAAATTTGGGTGCACGTTAAAAAACCCCAGGTGGTTGAAATTTCCGGAGCCCTCCACTACGGTGTCTCTCATAATCATATGGTGATTTTGGTACGTTAAGCCCCATATATCAATCAAATCATCAACTCAGGGAGTACTAGTTCCTAATACAACTTGCGATGATGTCACCAGATTTTTGACTGGCCACCTGGGTAATAATGGAATCATCACTAAGAAGAGTAGAGCTATCCATCGCCGGTCGTAGGAGGGTGGTAAGAGACTCCTCTTAAACACTTTAACCAACTTGAGGAGGCCTGAAAAGTGCTAAAAGCTTTCATGAATTTCCCCGTCTCTCCTACATTTGACTGATATTATTAGAAATCAATTGTGTATAGAGTAACCCACGGTGCCGGAAGAATCAAGAAAGGCAAATCAACAACCACTGTTCATAGCACGATGCTATTGCACCATTTGCAGGGAATTCTCAGGAAAAAAACGCTTGAAAGCTTCTTACCTCCTGAAAACTTCGTGCAAGGCCGTTATGCGGAATAACTTGACCTTTCCGGGAACATGAGTTATCCTCGGCGCTCATGAAAGGAAGATATTGCGCAACAGGTGAAAGCGGCCTTAAGAAGAAAGTAGCTTTATTAACGGCAACAAAGAAAAACAATGACTTAGCTTAGATTTATAAACTGTGCTCGGACAGCTCTAACGTCGTAAGTTTCATAGTAAAAAGTTCATTATTCGTAAAGAAATGCAAGGTAAAAGTTTCATTTTTAAATTTTGCGGCGAAACTCGGTGTGTAACGTAGAAAATTTCGAAATGTCTTTTTGGTATTTTCGCCATATTCGCTCCAGGAAATTTTTTGAGACTTCGTATACTAGATCAAGGCAGCCACAGAAGACAATGTGCTTCATTTTTCTCGAATAGAAGCTATGTACGACCCAGCAAACGCCTTCAAAATTTACTACGTCACGGTGTTTGGTTCGGGAATCTCGCTGTGGCCGCTCCACCCGCACTTTCGTGTCACTCATTTCCTGACTTACCAAGCGTCTGGTCGGGGTAAGACTGCTGTTTTTCGAGATTGCAAAATCTTATTTTACTAAATCGCGAGAAGTCGTTTTGCTCTGTATAGTCCATATAAGAACGCAGATGGCGCCACAAGGACATACCCGGTAAAGTGCAGCGTTTGGGTCGGTCTTCGAAGAAACACGGCGTGGGATTGCGTCAGCGCCCCCATTCAGTTAACATTTCAACAAGTATTTGCCAATTGAACACCGCGGGTCCAACAGGCGCGCTCGTGGTCTATTGGGCTAGTTCTTTCAATCAGCCCGAAGCATGGAAATTTACACTCTCAAGGGCAACAAAGACGCGCACACCACATTCTCTTGCACTCGTTTTTCTTCCGTGAAATAAATAAATGGGCAGGTTAGTGCTACTTACAATACAGGTCTGAAGATTCTTCTGCAGTAAGGAGTCGGTAGGCACGTTGTCCACACAAACAAGGGTGACGTTTGTCTCCACCAATATCACCAGAGGCATGTGCGTCAAAGCAGCGACGAGGGTTTCAGTGGCACCGTCAAGCGTGACTTGAAGGTTGAGAGCGTCGACAAAGAACTGCAACAGTACCACGTCGCAGAATTCACTTTCGAAGAGAGTGACGCATCAGTTAAGCTGAACTCGGACCTTTTGCTGTTTCTTAAACTGGGACAGCTCCCGTCTCAGAACACATTTTCATTTCTTCTTTTTTTGAAAAAAGTGATACACTTTGTCCAACTTAAAGAGGCACTGAGTCGAAGCAGCCCCGAGAACCAGCTTTACCCCACCTTTCCTTGAAATTTTATTATCGTCCGCTGAGATAACAGCGAACGAATAATGCAAGAAATGGGAGGCTTTAAACAGAGAGAAAGGGTTTACAGTGCATCGCATAGGTGATCTTCGTAACATGGGGCAGACAACGAGGGCGAGAAGAATGTGTAACCTTGGCTTTCGAGACGCGTAGCTAGGCGAACGGTATGCGAGGTGGGTTCACTGGCACAGGCGCACAACCTCGGACACGGCCGGGCTAGAGGAGTGGCACGTGCTGCTCCTCTAGCCCAGCCGCGTCTCGGAGACCATGCTTCGTGCTACGAGCCGGTAGTGGCCGATTTACCTTCCTTAAACCTTTCGACAAAGTGGGGGAAATGTATAAACTATCGCACAGCTAATTCGCACTGACATAATGGAGACGGTGGACAAACCAGCAGACGCGTGAAAGCTTCTGAAAATTTTTGAGGCCGTCTTAGGCTGATTACGAAACCACTTAAGGGACTAGCCTTATCTGCCCATAGCCACCTAGATTTCCCTTGCCTGCCGGATGAGCGTAAAACACCCGTCATCTATGGCGGCGCTACCTACGTAAGAGTAAGGGTCTTTGTACTTGGCCTTTGAGATTGGCAGTTATGGCTTTTGCTACTAATTTTAGAGGCTATGCCTTGTATTGAAGAAGTTTCTTGGTGAATGGTGGCGTCACTTGCGTAGGGTTAATTATAATTACGTTTACGCTTTTTTAAAACTTTCTTACGATATTTTTGTTGCATATAAGCAGCAAAAACGTAAAAACTTGTTTGAAGACGTCCCTACTTAGGCGGTGCCACCCCCATAGTTCTGACGACAGCCGCTTTCCAAGTGACCGCCGATAATCCAGCCGGCAAGGGAAATCTAGGAGGCTATGATCCGCCCCAAGATCAAGATATAGGTGGGAGCACTGTTACCGCGGTAGCGTGAATCGGTCGGATGAGCGAATAGAAATTCAAATGGTGGCGCTTTCTTGCGAGTGGTTTGAGCCGATTGTCGATGAATAAAATGCGTTCTCCGCAGCTTACTTCTACAATCCTCTTTGCCGAATCAATGCACGAATCCCATCTAACATAACTATTACTATTGAGAGAAGTGCTATCTGTCGATGAAAGGGCTGCTCGCCCTGGATGACCGTATGCGCTTTCACAATATAGGACGTTTCTGGTAGTTTTATTTGTACGTGCTTAGCCTATGTCCCGCCTAGTACGCGCTGCTATAGCGTGACCGAACTACTTTACCTAACTTCTTGCAAGTATGAATACTGAAAAAAAAAACCGTATTGCTGTTTGGTGACCTGAATAACACTATTCGCGGAAACATGCATACTCATTTCTTTCTTATTGCTTTCTCCGCTAAAGCTAGGGCGGTTGATAAGTTTAGTCACGAACGCTACGTGACTGACATCACTTTAATGCTACGCAGACATTGAGCACGTACGCATTTGTTCATGACCCAGTGACAGTAAAAAAAAAAGACACAGATCAGCGCAGAGCTAATATAGATTGACTACGCGTTACAAGATTACGCAAAAAAGGTCCGGTTGTTTTATGGGCTAAGTATGTTTCTGTTTTTTTAATGAATAATGGCCGCTGCCTTTCACCAGTCTATAACGACGCCGCGCAGATGACCAAGATAATACAAAATAAAGACGATCAGGAGGTTTTGCGTCAATAGGACATAACTGTAAGGTACTCTATTTGAAATGCACATATGCGTTCTTTAATGCATACCTAATTTACGCACACGGCTATTTGTGCATAACTTACACCAAATGTTGAAACTTTGCCCGGCAACTCCGTTTTATCACTTCGTTGCCTCCCACCTTCTGTGTTCTAGGAGTCAGTTTAATGACCGTTGTGCGAGACTTTACTTGACATAAAGATATTTTTGTATGTGAACCACAAACGTACAATAAAATGACGCGTAAAGTACAAATAAAGCTTATTACCTAACCAATAAACGTGCCGCAGTTCTACCGCTATCAACTACGTGTAAGTGCATGACCTGAATTTGTGTACCACCGGGCCGCTAAAACGTTCCATTCACACTACTCTTCATGCATGTTGGTGGCGATGTACTTTACGGTGTGCTAGAACCAGAGAGCGACAACCAGTTTGAAATAATTATACTGTTCGGAGGGTACGACGACATCACACATCAGTCTCGGAAGTCACACTCACAGGTCATATTGCAATTCACATGCAGCCTAGCAAAGCAAGTGCTTCTGTGCACCGTGTTAATCATACGTAAAAGCAGATACACTTGCGATAACATAACGAAACAAATCGTCATTAGAGGTCATGCATGATGTAGGCGCATATGCAAACAAGACGTGACCAGCAGACGAAGGAAGGAGCAGTCCGGACTCGGCGCGCTTCTGATAGCCGCCAGGTGGTGACTCCACTCCTTCTTGTAGCCAACAGCGCCCTCATAGTTTCGAGCGCTGAAAGATCTACCCTTCTTCTTGATAGTTATTCTGCTACTTGAGGCACCGGTCTGAAATATTGTCACAAAGACATAGGTATGCAGGTACAAAAATAGGGCGTTTACTTTCGTGACTCAAGGGCCAGACATGCGAGCACCAGAGCACGTGCACACAGAACTGCTTCGTTGTCCTCCTCAGAAGCGGGCTACTATAGTTGCCAGCCTACCTTGCGTCAATTCCCCCATTTTCAAGAGCGACCGTCCCGGTCGACTGACTGAGATGCTAGAGGTGGCCATGAAAAAAAATCATCACGTCAACGAAAAAAAAGCCCATGCTGTTGTGGATAATAAGAAAAAAGTTTGAAGTGTTTATAACTCGTGGGCGTGGTATGGTTTCATCCGTACTACATGAACTACCTTTGGACGTGGACGTCTTCGGTTTAAACTGGTGTCGGAGCTTTGGGGAACTGCCTCGTAATTCACGTCACTAAGGCAGCGCACAACTTCGTAAGGGCCAAAGTAGCGTCGCAATAGCTTCTCCGAAAGCCCACGATGTCGAACTGGTGTCCACACCCATACATAGTCACCTGGTAGATAGTGGACGTTCCTTCGGCCTTGGTTGTAACGGCGAGCGTCGATATCTTGCTGCGTGCGAATGCGGTTCCGTGCAAGCTGGCGGGCTCCCTCGGCTTTCTCGACGAAGTCGTCAACGCTGTCATTTCCGCTGGTGTCCTGGTCTACGGGGAGCATAGCGTCTAACGGTGTTGTGACGCGACGACCATAAACAAGCTCGAATGGTGTTAGGTCTGTGGTCTCTTGCACAGCGCTGTTATAAGCAAACGTGACGTACGGCAAAATGTCATCCCACGTTTTGTGCTCTACATCAACATACATATCAACATACATAGATAGCATGTCGGCCAGTGTTTTGTTTAACCTCTCCGTCAAGCCGTTCGTTTGGGGATGATAAGCTGCTGTTTTCCGGTAGTTGGTGTGCGTCAGCTTGGTGACTTGTTGCAATAACTCTGCCGTAAATGTTGCTCCGCGATCGGTTATGAGAACAGCAGGTGCACCATGGCGCAAAACAATATCGTGGACAAAGAATCTGGCGACTTCAACTGCAGTTCCCTTAGGCAGAGCTTTGGTTTCTGCATAGCGAGTCAGATAGTTGGTTGCGACAATTATCCACTTATTTTCTGAGGATGACGTAGGGAAGGGACCAGGAATATCCATTCCCATTTGCTGAAATGGTGCTCGAGGTGGGTCTAAAGGTTGGAGGAAACCAGCGGGCTTTGCGGGTGGAACTTTACGCCTCTGACAGTCATGGCAGGGGCGGACATAGCGCTGAAAGGACGAATACAGCTGTGGCCAGTAGTACTTCTGCCGGATGCGCGCTAATATACTGGCAAAGCCTAAGGAACCGGCCGAAGGATTGTCTTGGCACGCCTGCAAAACTTCTTCACGCAGTGCCGTTGGAACGGCGAGGAGGAAAGTTTCCTGGCTGCTCTCAAGATTTCTCTTGTAGAGAACATTGTTGTGCAGGCAATACGTTGTTAAACCACGTGAGAGCCGGCGTGGGACGATAACGTTTTCTCCTTGAAGATGCTGGATGACAGGAAGTAGCTCAGTGTCCTCACGTTGAAGCTCAGCCATCCGCACCACATCGACGGTGCCAAGAAACTGTAAATCTTGTTCAGTGTCAGATGACGTCGGGGAAATAGGAGCACGAGACAGGCAGTCAGCATCTGTATGCTTATTTGCTGATCGGTAGACCACCGTTATGTCGTACTCTTGAAGGCGGACGCTCCAGTGGGTGAGGCGGCCTGATGGATCCCGTAGTTTGGCAAGCCAACAGAGCGAATGGTGGCCACTGACCGCTTGAAATGGCCGGCCGTACAGGTAGGGTCGAAATTCGCTAATGACCCAAATGACTGCTAGGCACTCTTTTTCGGTGGTAGAGTAATTAGCCTCTGCTTTTGTGAGACTGCGGCTCGCGTAAGCGATCACACGTTCTGCGCCGTTCTGCCATTAAACTAGAATGGCTCCGGTTCCTACATTGCTGGCGTCTGTGTGGATCTCGGTGTCGGCAGTGTCGTCGAAATGTGCCAGCGCTGGAGCTGTCTGCAGTCGATTGCGTAGCTCTACGAAGGCTTGTTGTTGTTCTTCCCTCCATACGAAGGACACATCTGGCCGTGTCAGTCTTGTAAGAGCTTCTGCGATTTTCGAAAATCCTTCAACAAAACGGCGGTAGTAGGCAATGAGTCCGAGTAATCGCTTAACAGCCTTCTTTTCTCCAGGACGAGGGAAATCGGCAACGGCAGCAAACTTCTCCGAATCTGGTCGAACACCCCCCGGGCTCACCACATGGCCGAGAAACTTGAGTTCCTAATAGCCAAAGAATCACTTTTCGGGCTTGATAGTAAGGTTTGCTCTCCTTATTGCTGTGAGGACACTTCTTAGCCTATAAAGATGTTCGTCAACGTGCTTAAAAGCACAACGACATCATCCAAGTATACAAGACACGCCTGCCACTTTAGTCTAGAAAGTACAGTGTCCATCATGCGTTGAAATGTGGCGGGAGCGGAACAGATATCGAAAAGCAGCACTTGAAATTCGTAGAGCCCGTCAGGAGTCACGAAAGCAGTTTTCTCACGGTCGCCCTCGTCAATTTCAGTTTGCCAGTACCCTGACTTGAGATCTAATAATATAAAGAACTTGGCATGGCGTAGACGGTCTAAGGCGTCTACAATCTGTGGCAGGGGGTAAAAGTCACGTTTTGTGACTTTGTTAAGCCGTCGGTAGTCGACGCAGAAGAGTAGCATGTTTTCTTTTTTCTTTATTAGGACAACAGGTGACGCCCACAGACTTGTCGAGGGTTGAATGACGTCATCACTCAAAATTTCTTTAACGTGACGCTTAATCAACTCTCTTTCCTTCGGGGACACACGGTATAGATGTTGGCGAAGAGGCCGCGCCGACTTCTCGGTAACAATGCGATGTTTTGTAACGGTGGTACGCTGAACTTTCGATGCTGTGGAGAAGCTGTCCGAGAATTCCCTCACAAGGTTTAGCAGCCGTTCTTTTCGTGAATGTGGCAAGTCTGGATTAACGTGAATGCGGCTTCCCAGGTCAGCACAAGCTTTTTTATGCGGTGAAGTCGTATCCAATGTGCCGACATGGGAAAAGTTGGCGATTTCACTGAGAAAAGCGCCTCTAAGGACGTGTTGAAACTCATTGCTGAAGTTGGTCAGCAGAACTCGAGAGCGTTTATTTTCTAACCGAACAAGGCATCGGGCTATGCAGATGTTTCGTTTGAGCAGCAGCGAGATATTTGCCTCTGCAGTACCTTCATGGTCGTTGAATTCATCAAAAACGTCGCGGGCTACCAAGGCCAACACGCTACTCTTCGGCGGTAACGTGACGTCATCGTCAACAATTCTCAAAGCATTGACGTAACTGCCGTGAGGGTTGCGCGCTAAAGCGTGTGCCATAGAAAACGTCACCTGCGACTTTCGCAAATCAATCACGGCTCCATTATCACGCAGAAAGTCCAGTCCAAGAATTAGGTCCCTCGAGCAACTCGGCAGTATTACAAGATCTTCGAGATACGTAAATCCGGCAATACTGACTCGCGCTTTGCACCGTCCCGCCGGAGTGAGAAGATGGCCTCCTGCCGTACGTATCTGCGACCCAGCCCACTGGGTGGAAACCTTCTTCAGCCTGCAGGCAAGACCCATGCTCATAACGGAAGTGTCTGCTCCAGTGTCAATTAGCGCCATTACTTCTTCGTCGTCCACAGTTACCGCAATGTTTGATGTCACCACTCTTCGTACCACGTTTGACTGCGTCTGTACATCTTTTTGCTGCCGTCGCTGTCGTTCTAGTGAAGGATCTTCCGTAGAGTCAGCGTCAGTGGCCTCACCTCCGGAGGTCGCTGAAATCAGTTTTCCCGACTTGAAGGACTAGGTGAACGGTGTCTCGGAGCGCTGCGTGAATAGGCTGGGCTCGGTGACCTGTAGCGAGCAGGCTACGACGAGTGAGACTCTTGCGACCGATGTTCGATACGGCGACAATTCGAGATGAAACTCGCTATTTCCAGTGGTCGCTCGCCAGGTCGTGGACGAGGGGCATTAGGCGAAAATCCACGGAGACCCACACGACGGTATGGACATGTTTGGTAGACGTGTCCGGCTTCCCCGCAGTGGAAACAAAGGGGCCTGTGGTCTGGTGTACGCCAGATGTCACTCTTTCTCGGTCTTGCTTCGGCAATCAACGGTGAGCTGCGAGGACGGAAGCCTACCTCCATTCGCTGAGCGTGTCGCTCATTTGGTTAGAATACACTGGTTGAACTGCGCGATGGAGGACGTCGCAGTGCTTCCGCGTAGCTCATCTCGACGCAGTGCCTCTGTTGTGGCGCCTCGGATGGTTGGGGAGCATGAACGGCTTGCCGTAGCTCGGCGCGTACCATCTCCGCAATGGAAAGCTGCTCTACGGGTGAAGCAGTCGCCTGCATCTTTTGTAGCTCTTTCTTAATGAGAGCTCTGATAAGCTCTCGCAACGCGCTGATGTCGTTGCCGAGAGTGACAGAAGTGACCTCACTTGGGTGTACACCACGGTTATACTGCCTGGCACGCTGTTGAAGGGCCCTCTCCATGGCAGTGGCTTCCTCATGGAACTCCGCAAGTGTCGCAGGCGGGTTTCGAATTAAACCGGCGAAAATCTCTTCTTTAACATCACGCATTAGGTGGCGAACGTCCTTGGATTCGGACATAGAGGGCTCCGCACGCCTGAAAAGCCGATCCATGTTCTCTAAAGTCGTCACCCTTTTGTTAGGGCCTTCAACCCTTGCCTTTATAGCACGCTCCGCTGTCTCTTTCCTGTTCTCTCGGGCAAATGCCTTGAGGAACTGCCGGTGAAACTCATCTCATGACGTAAGCGCTGCTTCATGGTTCTCAAACCACGTTTTTGCGGAGTCCTCCAGGAAGCAGTACACACAGCGTAGCTTACACTCTGGGGTTCAATCGTTGATGACGGCGACCCGGTCGAAATGCTCGAGCCAGTCGACGGCGTCTTCAAAAGCAGCTCCATGAAATGTCTTCGGCGTCTTGGGCTGGTTGATAACCAGGTGCACTGTTGCTGGTGCGGTGACGTTAGGTGGTGTTTGATTGATAGTCCTCTGACGTTCAGGCAGCAAACCGTGCTGTGGCTCGAGTCCCTGGAGACGACGGCTGGAACGTACGTGCACAGGGGTAAGCTCGGCTGAGCTACTCAATGGACTTGCGCCAGGGTGCTCTCAGGCGACCGTATCATCTACCGTACCCCGCACCTCCACCAGAAAATGTCACAAAGACACAGGCATGCAGCTACAAAAATAGGGCGTTTACTTTCGTAACCCAAGGGCCAGAAACGCGAGCACCAGAGCACGCGCACACAGAACTACTTCGTTGTCCTCCTCAGAGGCTGGCTACTATAGTTGCCGGCCTACCTTGCGTCAATATAGTGACATCAGGAGAGGCTGAATCAAAAACTTATATTCTCTAGGTGGCTTTCGCAGCTGAACAAGAAAGAGTTGCCATCGACGGCATGCTCGACAATTCAAGCGGGTCAGGTCCAGCTTAGAAATAGTAGATGTGCGAAGAATCTTTGTAAGAAATTCAAACGCCCAGACAGCACAAATTTCCCAAGTCTCAAACGGCTGTAAACCTGTTTCTGAGGCTAGCCATGGTACCATTTCATCTCGTTATCGGCGTATAGAGATGACTGAAAGACCCGTCAGTGAGACCCAGTAATGTTACGTAAAGCCCCGAGCTAATTACGTTTATAGTTGTGGGGTAAAGTTCGCAGCGCTGGACAGCGCGCATGAATGAAGAGGAAACCTAGAGAAGGGCGAATGCAATGAGATTAGGGAGCGTCTTGCGATATTCGGAAGCTAACTACCCTTCTGTGGGTTCACAATGCGCTTTATACTATGCGGGCAGAGAGTAACTGGAGCCGAACTCTCTCGCAACAGAACAGTTGCGTACTGCTCTAGTTTTGCCTTCAGTCAGTGACGAAAATTTTCGCTTTTAGTTCTGGATTTTCTATCAAGGATTTTTACGTAGGTGACTTATATCGTCGTGAACCTGCAATAAATCTGCCATTCTAGTTCTTCAGTGTGTTGGTACACAACTATTCAAGTGATGTAGACACGAATGCCATAGAAGCCTCTTCAAGCGCGCAAATCATTCGTCTATTGCGCAGGAACCCTTGATCACGTCCTGTGCCACTGTCCTGGCTGAGGAATATCGCCGGACTTTCCAGTGTGCTTTGAGAAGTCTGGATGATTGTTCGTTTACTCGGGAAAAGGTCTTGGGTGCATTGTCTCACAGTTATTTAGCCCAGAAAGCCACATGAGCCATTTTACGATTCTTGAGGGCCACATTTTTGAGCGACTGCCTGTTAAACCTTGCACTGTGCGTGTGCTGTGCACTGTGCATCTCCTTCTCTAATTGTTTCTTTTACTCCCTTAGTACCTTCTACCCACGGATAGAGCAGCGTGTAGTTACCTCCATACCTTCCTAATATTCCTTCTCTCTCTTTCTCTCGACCGTTGGCACCATCAACCCGATCGAGTGACGCTAAAAGAAAATCCCGTGATTACATTGCCATATTACTTTACCACAACGTCACAACGTCACGTTCGTGCCGTTAGCAAGGCGTCATTCCATGACATTGTATATTAGTTAAATGTGGGTGGATCACTGACGCAGTGCAAGTGTACGTGAGGTGCATATGTTTTCGTAGAGGGGAAAGGCGTTCAACATCGACTGAAAAGAGGAAAAAAGTGATTTTCACCTTCTATTCACTCTTCGTGAACCCCCCCCCCCCCTTTTGTTTTACAAGTACTCTCCGGCACGTGTCATGGATGAACGAACTGAGGTGTTCGGCCACTCCGCGTGGCCTTGCTCTCCATCACGTCTACAGTGCTCCAGCAGGAACGATATCGCAATGTTGCCGATATATATTCGTTTAGGCAATGCACTCGCCCGCTGCGGAATGCGCTGTTCGCCCCACTACCTGCTCCGTGAACTAAGTTGGCGTAACGAGACGAGGCTTGTCTCGTTGTTTTACGGCATTCGTACTTGTCTGTCTACTTGCTTCCTTTGAAGTTAACATGCAGTTGAACTGAAGAATGCGGACCGATCATCATTAGTTTCTTTTTTATAGTGTGGTAGTTGCGACATAATTTGAAACTGATTCATGTGGGTGAACAAGTGTCATTTTTATCGCTTGTATTCGAACCAACAGCCTTGGAATTACGCGTCTGATGTCCTACTGGTTGAGCGTCACACGCGCATTTCGATGGCTTCGGGTTCAAGTCTTATTGACGGAGAAGGTGCTTTTACGGCTAATTTCATTTTATGTCACAGTTACTACACTACACTTAATGAAACAAGTAATCATGTCCTCTATTTGTCCCTGTCTTACTTCACGCTCGAAAGTTCTTTAGACTTACGCTTTCGTTGGCTTATTTTTATCGGTTTTTTTTTAACAATGAAACAAGCTACTCGAACTGTTCACCTTGTTAGTTGGGTCGTTTGAAGTTTATGCATTCAATTTTTTTTCATTTCTGCGTTCTTTTGTTTTCCGGTGGGCTACATTACAGAACTTACTTACAGCGCAACACCAGAAAAAATACAGGACAGGGAAGGAGTAAAAGAGAAAGAAAAGACGGCGCTGACTCACAACTGTTGTTTATTGGGAAAAAAACGGGTTGAAAAGCATACATATAGGTACTGGCAGCCTACATCACAACATGCGCAGAACACGATTTCTCTTTTACTCCTTCCCTGTCCTGTATTTTTTCTGGTGTTGCGCTGTAAGTAAGTTCACGATGGATCCTAACCAACTGGCCCAACTTACCGTCTTACTACATTACAGATTCTCACGCTTTCGAACAACATTTGTAATTGAAAATATCTTTACTAATCAACAGTTGTTTTTTACGTATTCATGTATATGTTGAATTAACAATAACGTATTGGCCGTTCCAACATGATTGATTCCAACCGCCATAACGAACGCTCTCGAAAAGTGATGCGCTCAATGAAGATTTTCCTGTGGCTTCTTACACAAATGTTCGTCGGCCCAGAGGCTTCCCGTAATCGTAAAAATGGTCTTAAGCTGCAAAACATCACGGATCGCAGCCATCATTTATACAAAACCTCACAAAGGACTTAGGCTAGTCTAAATAAACTTCTCTAATCTATTCATTTTCGTAATTATTGTATGGCCACATTTACGTTTTTTTAAGAAACTGTGCGCATTTCTTTCACCAGTAACAGTTACAGCTACAGATGTAAGTTTTGAGTTAGCTTCCAGTGATTTAGTGTTTAGAAAATTTTTCTTGTTGACGTTAATAGCCGAGGCCGTGCCCTCCACCGAGATAGAACAGGCTTGAATGGCACCATACACAAATGCGGCACCGACCAGGATTTTCGATGGATGAATGGATAGATTGACAGATGTATCGGGTCGTACACTTTTGCTATGGTGATGGTTCACTTCAACTTGCCATAACTCATGATGGAGTGCCAACTCCATGTAAATTCTCGAATTGAACTGCCGATTCGCCAATGGACTGAAGCTCCCAGCCTCCCACTTGGTGTTGCGCTCGCCCTGGAATTGGTCTATATTTGACTAAGCAATGATGTCAGTTGATGACGTCTGATTATGATGACGTCGTACGCTATTATGGTTCCAATAAAAGTTTTAGGGTCTTTGAGTCACATCAAGAAGGCATTATCCCCGTATGCAAGCAAGTTTACATACCTCCTCATTCGCCTGCCACGTTAACCAAGAAATAGTTTTTTACCAGTCTGATTCACGTTAACAAAAATATATATCTGCTTGATCACCATTGAAACAAGATTATGTTTCACATTTCTCAACATGCTCCTTGTATATGCTTAAAATGCTGACAGGTACAGGAGCAAGCTCAGCCGCGAAAACATCAAATTCTCTAACAGACATTCGAATGCCCACACCTGATGCAGGCGATGATGCTGAATCAGCAAAGTCGTATTTTGGTAAAGGTTTGCCCGTTCATAGGAATATTCAGCATGAGAAGCTTCATGTCCAAGCATGCGCTCCTGTTAAGACGACAGAGAGATGTGAAATAAACAAACTTTCGCTGGGTGAAAGTATTACACAGTGCGTTGAAAAGCTCAACTATTGGAGTCGAAAAAATCAGTGCAAAGGTACACTGCAAGTAATTTTAAACATTTTCCCGGGTTCCAATTTTCTGATTGTGACAGTTTAAAGGATTCTATTTAGGAGTGGGCAACTCATCGAGTAAAGATACATGTATATTGGCATCACTTGTTTGTATTTGTGTACTAGATCACGTTGGAAAAGGCATGCTTTGTAAAGTGTGTTACTGCCATTCAAGGAAATAACTGAAATCCACTAGTGTGATTACTTTTAAACTGCCATACAAGTGAGCGTTCTTCCAGCAGTATTTCAAAATGGACTACGAAAGAAAATGATAGCTCATACTTGAAAAACATTTTCAGGGATATCACAATCTTCGAAAAACGCTGAGTTCTCAAGGACAGACATCGCCCTCATGGAAGAGGAGAACAAACATTTTTTGATAAAGGTTGTTTGTGCCAAGGCTGCTTTAAACAAGCATTTAATTACTGAATATGCGTTAAGAGAGAACGAAGAAACGGCAGTCACATACAAGCCTATCCAGATTTACAATTTCATTCGCAAATTTCTGGCTGCTCAAAAATAGTAGGTGTCACAGAAAAGTAGAAAGTATCTGACGAAATTTCAGGAGGTGATGGTCTTTCCTGTGTGCATATATGTCTGAATCTACACCTTCAAAGCATGACCATCAAGCAATAAAGCTTTCGTTTTCTCCTTAGTTGCACTAAATAATTACTCGACCTCGATATATCAGTGGTTTACGTGGGGCTTCACGCACTAAAATGAGATCACGTTGTAGAAAATCTGCGACGACTGTAGCCCCGCTTGTTGTCATGGCTCGCGTAGCAGCTTAGCGGGTCATGTAATCTCTAGGAGCCGCGACCCAATCGTAACTGCAGGCGGAAGTTGGAAAGGACCGAGAAGGCCCAAACCGACACAGAAGAAGGGCTCGTACGGGACATCGAGAGACTACAGATACCCGACAGGGAGTCCGGATACCTTCTTTGTGCACTGAAAAACTTTGTAGGCGTCGACATAACGGCATACAGAGCGTGTAAGTCCAGGCTTGTAGAAGTGGCGGCGCCCACGGTCCTGTGTGCGAGCAACGCCAAGGTGACCCACGGTTGGTGCGTCATGGGGCTCGCAGAGGACTGTGAAGCGCAGGCACTTTGGTATGACCGCAAGTAGGTCCTGGCTGGCAGATGACAGATGATAAGGTGGCAGATGATAAGGTGTTGTCCTTCGCGGTACACATTCTAACAGCAGCATCGTACGGTGAAGATTCGAGTGGATCGTGATGCTACTCGTCACCAAGATGAAGCAGCTGGGAGATAGAAAGGACGGGGTCAACGGAGTCCGTTCTCGTAAAGTCACAAACACAGGGTAGTGTGGCAGGCAATTCGCATCTTTGTGCAGTCTTCCAGACATATATACATACTGTGTAGGAATTCTCTTGGAGGCTGAGTGCCCAGCGAGCGAGACGCCCTGTGGGATCGTCGAGGGAGGCGAGCCAACAATGATTGTGGTGGTCGGTGTGAAGTGTAAAAGGTCGGCCGTATAAGTAAGGGCGAAATGTCGTGAGTGCCCACACCAGAGCGGGGCATCCGCACCCCATGATTGAATACTTTTGCTCTGAGGTAGACAGCAGCCTGCTGGCATAAGCTATCACGCGATTCTGCTTACGGTATCGCTGAGTGAACACAGAAGATATTCCATGACCACTGGCATCGGTGCGGATTTCGGTTGGTACGGAAGGGTGGAAGTGTGCCAAAACAGGAGAAGACGTGAGTGAGCAAAGTGGTGAGATCGGCGAAAGCTGCTGCTTACGATGGACCCCAGCTAAAGGTAATATCTTGTTTTGGTAAATCTGTTAGGGGCTTGCCATTTTCTCAAACTTCCTGGTGAACTGTAGAAAACACAAGCTGAGAACATATTTGGCGGTTATCGATATGAGAAAATTATTCACAGCTCAAACTTATTTGAGATCAGGGCGTACGCCGTTAGCGTCGACTATATGCACAAGTATTGTAAGGTGGTAGCGGCCGAATCGTAACTTGGACGAATCCAGTTCAAGTTAAACGAGACGGAATTTTGACGGGCATCAAGAATTTTGAGAGGCTGTCAAAGACGTTTCCTAAGTGAGAGCAAACACAATTACGTCGTCCAAATAACAGAGGCACGTAGACCACTTGAATATATAAAATAGCGAGTTCATCATTCGTTCAAAAGTGGTGGGAGTATCCCATGCGCCGAAAGACATGACCTTGAATTAGTGCAGGCCATCAGTTGTTACAAAATCCGTCGTCTCTCGGTCCGTGGGATCCACGGTAATCGGCCAATAACCAGAACGAAGGTTGATGGAAAAAAAAAGTATGCGGTATCATGCAGACAATCAAAGGCCTCGTCAACTCGCGGCAGAGGGCAGCGTCTTTCCTCGTGATGTTGTTGAGGTGGCGATAGTAAACACAAAACCACCACGATCTGTCCTTATTTTACCTAAAACAACCGGGCAGGCCCGTGGACTTGATGATGGTTCGATAATGTCCTTCGCTAGCACCCTGTTCACCTCCCTCAGGACGACGCTCCGCTTTGAAGCAGACACTCTGTAGGGATGGCGGTGAACAGGGTTGGCATCACCTGTGACTATGCGATGCTGGACAAAGACGTCAGCCCTAATGGTCGGTCACCGAAACACAAAATACCCTGGTAGGCCTCGAGAAGGCTCTGGGGAGCTTGAACTTGCCCAGGCGGAAAATCAGAGGCAATCATGTCTACCATTCGACGACTGCTCGAACGTGTTGTGAGTGGTGTTTTCTGCTTTGGACCAAGGGTATCTAAGGTGACAGCTTCAAATATAACAGTCATTACCGAAGGGGAATCACTTTCAAAAGGCGAGAAACTTGTGAATACCGATTCCCAGAATTAAGGACATCTGGACGTGAAATATAGAATTCGTATACTACGGACTACGTGGTGCTCCTCACGAACACACACGCACGCACGCATGCATACACGCACGCACACGCGCACGCACACACACACATGCACATGCACATCGTCACGATGTGATAGAGGAGGTGTTAACGCAGGCACCGAGGTAACATGTAGCAACAGGTCGGTCTTTTTACTATCGCGCACAAGTGACGTCTTCTTTGTCCTGTCTCGGCCGTTCTAAATAGTACATGTATAAATATATTGTCGTCTTTTGTGCTTGCGCAGCATATCTTTGCTATTAGTTCGTGTTTTACATTTCTTTGCATTCAATAATACTGAAAAAATTAATATTGCTGCATATGAAAATACCAGCGAGTATTTGCAGTATTTTTTCTAATCTTTTTTAACTTATTTATCCTTCACAAGGTGACACAAAAGTCTCTGGTTTGGATCCTAAACGCTATTCGGCTATACTGAAACGCACTGTCGGCAACTACCCTTTGCGGATCTGTGACACTATGCAATTAAGCTCCACTGTCACGTTAACTCTGAACTGCAATTGGCTATTCACTGATGAAGCAAAAATGCTCTTGCCTCCAAGAGGGACGGAATATAACAAAAATGACGAAATCATCGAAATTTCACTCGTAGGGCAGGAAGTGCACTGATCATTTCTGAACAATTGGCTGCTATTTCGGAGACTTGTGAGCGGGTGCCGGCTGCATGGTAGCGATTGTGGAGCCATGCGTAGAGCCGTGACGCCAAACGTGTTAGCCGCGAAAGCATTATGAAGGCGTTTACGTCCTGCCACTTTATATATTGTTTTCGCTTCTTCTTCCCACCCGTATCTCCTTTCTTCACAAGGGTGCTAAGACGAGCTCTACCCTGGAGCATTTTTAGCTGCCGGCGTTGGTCGTGTTGGAAACTGTACTGATGGTGTAATGGGTTGGAAGACGCCGATGATGGCTGAAATGGTTGACACACCCGAGTTAAACGTCACCTCTTCTAATTCTCGGCACATCCGCTACACCCAAAAGTTACTGAAAATACGCATACCTTTTTCACTTCCCGCAATTTTCTGCCTGAAAACGTCATCATAAATAACTGTAAATCCAAGCTATCTAAGCGGCTAAATATCTCAGCGGCTTTCCTTCTGGATGCCTTCAGCAACGTACGAAACGAAGTTTGGACGCTGCTTATCAACCCTGCACAAAACGGAGCACATTAACATTACAAGTTACAGCTGAAGGCAGGAGTGGTGTGGAGGCTGGCCCCTTGCAGATCCCGCCGCGCTGCACTGAGGGGAAGCGAGTGCCGACGCGACGATCGCTGAAAGGGAGCGACGTACCCGTTCGCGTCCGACATGAGCTGATACATACGTCGATCGTTTCTGTAGTTCAAACAACCTTCTAACACCTTTCCTGCTCGACAAAGTGGCATTCGAGCGAGCAGCCCTCGGGCAGGCACGGATCGCTCCTTTGGCCCCGAACCACTAACTATGCGGCACAGCGTGGGCGCTCACAACGACTCCATCGGTGGTGGGTCATGTTCGTATGATGGTATTATTCAACCGTCTTCCATGTTTGGGACCCACAGCACCTTCCATACTCAGCGACTACTACTGCACATCGCCACTGGTCTGGTGGTAACTGAAGGATGAAGTTTGCATACATACAAGCAGCGGGGAATGACATCTGCCCAACGTAGTAAAGGTAGGGGTGTAGCCAGTCTAAAATACGGTGTTGTTGGAGTCACGAATGAAGGCATTTTTGCGCAGCCGGAGTGTTTTCTACGATCAAATGACTTCACAACCCTGGTTGCCCTCGCATTAGTAGGGGACAATAGAGCTGTGCCTTCAAAGGTAGGAACGTAACAGCGTAATTGTGCCTAATTCGCATGACCTTCTCGCTCGTTAGCGCGGCTTTGCTTCCCACTGGACACCTCAATCGAGCTGCTAAGAAAAGAATATCTGTCCGAGCACATAGGCTGTTCAAAACCACAGTAGATTGGCTTACTGAAAGCGCAGTTGCGAAGTGTCCTTTTTTTTTTTGGCGAATAAGCGCAGTAACCACTACTCATTTTTAAACGAACACGTGACCCTGCACAGCTACTCACTTCGTTGATTACCTTACCGTTGCCATACAGCACGCGCACGGAGCGGGGGCAAGCGGGGCGCAAAGCCAGCTGCAAACATTGACATTATAAGGAGAAGGGGCAAGGGAGGGGGCACCAGCATCATACCTTCGTCATGTATTCACGTCCTCTAATACCAAATTTCCTATAAGTGAAGCTAGCTAAATGGCTGCGAGCGCATAATGAGTGGGGCATGTCTAGTCATGTTGTTACATCACACGCATCTCATGTGTATCATGCTTGCACCAGTATCATACCTTCGCCATCAATTCACGTCCCGTAATGCCAAATTTGGTATAAGTGAAGCTTGCGAAACGGCCGCGAGCACATCATGAGTGTGGCATGTAGCCACGTTGTTATATGGCACGCATCTCATGTTTATCATGCTTGCGAAACGGCCGCGAGCGCACAATGAGCGTGACATGTAGCCACGTTGTTATATGGCACGCATCTCATGCTTATCATGTTTTAAGCATTATTGTACCTTTGTCATTCATTCACGCCCCGTAATGCCAAATTTGGTATAAGTGAAGCTTGCGAAACGGCCGCGAGCGCATCATTAGTGTGGCATGTAGCCACGTTGTTATATGGCACGCATCTCATGTTTATCATGTTTTAACCAGTATTGTACCTTTGTCATTCATTCACGCCCCGTAATGCCAAATTTGGTATAAGTGAATCTTGCGAAACGGCCGTGAGCTCATCATGAGTGTGGCATGTAGCCACGTTGTTATATGGCACGCATCTCATGTTTATCATGTTTTCATCAGTATTGTACCTTTGTCATTCATTCACGCCACATAATGCCAAATTTGGTATAAGTGAAGCTTGCGAAACGGCCGCGAGCGCATCATTAGTGTGGCATGTAGCCACGTTGTTATATCGCACGCATCTCATGTTTATCATGTTTTCACCAGTATTGTACCTTTGTCATTCATTCACGCCCCGTAATGCCAAATTTGGTATAAGTGAAGCTTGCGAAACGGCCGCGAGCGCATCATGAGTGTGGCATGTAGCCACGTTGTTATATGGCACGCATCTCATGCTTATCATGTTTTCACCAGTATTGTACCTTTGTCATTCATTCACGCCCCATAATACCAAATTTGGCATTAGTGAAGCTAGCTAAATGGCCACGAGCGCATAATGAGTGGGGCATGTCTAGTCATGTTGTTACATCACACGCATCTCAGGTGTATCATGTTTGCACCTGTATCATACCTTCGTCATCCATTCACGCCCCGTAATACCAAATTTCGTATAAGTGAAGCTAGCTAAATGGCCGCCAGCGCATCATGAGCGTGGCATGTAGTCACGTTGTTACATCATACGCATCTCATGATTATCACGTTTTCATTAGTCACATACCTTTGTCATCCATTCACGTACTGTAATCCCCAATTGGGTTTAGGTGACCCTAGCAAAACGGCTGCGAGTGCATCATGAGCGTGGAATGTAGTCATGTTGTTACATGACACGCATATCATGTGAATCATATTTGCACCAGTATCATACCTTCATCATACGTTCGCGTCCCGTAATACTAAATTTGGTATAAGAGAAGCTAGCGAAACGACCGCCAGCGCATCATGAGCGTGGCATGTAATCGTGTTGTTACATGACACGCATGTCATGATTTTTATGTTAGGGTCTGTCGCTTGTATTCGCGTTTCAATCATGTCATACCACACCAGTTTTGCAAGATTCCATGTGAACAAAACACCGCAAGAGCTGCAAGACCATGAAATGTGAATCATCACACTCATGACACACATGTAATGACTTTCATGTTATGACTAGTCAAATATGTTCTTCATACAGTCATGTAATTCCATATCAAGTTTGTTATCGATAACACTATCGAAACAGCCACGAGAACTACACGTCGTAGGCGGCTAAATAGATAGATAGATAGATAGATAGATAGATAGATAGATAGATAGATAGATAGATAGATAGATAGATAGATAGATAGATAGATAGATAGATAGATAGATAGATAGATAGATAGATAGATAGATAGATAGATAGATAGATAGATAGATAGATAGATAGATAGATAGATAGATAGATAGATAGATAGATAGATAGATAGATAGATAGATAGATAGATAGATAGATAGATAGATACGCTCGAAGTCGCCGAAGTTCACTAAGAAATGCTTCGCACTTAAAACTACAGAAATATATGAATATGCTGGAGATAGGTCTAAAGACAATCCGCATGACATTAAATGTAAATAAAAGTGCATTGTTTATATTCCCATCAGTCGATCCCGTCTTAATTTCACTATGTTATGAACAAGATCATATTCCACAGGTCGAGTAGCTTAAATATTTGGAAGTTATTTGTTATGACAAACTCAACTGGACTCCCCACCTATAGAGCATTGCATTTATTTTATTTATTTATAAAATATATTTATTTTATTTATTTATAAATAAAGCCACAACGTGCCTTAAGTGTTCTTCCCAGACTGAGCAGCCATCGATATGGATTACGCAGGACCACACTGGTGATGATATGCAAAATGTATATGCGACTATAGTATTAGAATTTGGGAGAGTAATGTTCTCAGGTGGTCGTGCTTACAAACTCAAGCTTCTGGTTATGCTGGAACGAGAAGCCTTTCTATTGTGTGTAGGATTCTCTAGGTTCATAAGTGACAATGTTATGTATTAAGAGGCGCAATTGCCTACATTGCCTTGTCGTTTCCCTGTCCTGATGGTTCAGTCATTCTTCAAATTCTATAGTATCTGTTAAGACAATCTGAATATGCTTTTATAAATAATTCAGATTCCTTTTTTCTTGCTCCTTGGCCACTGTTTCGAACACCTCAGATTATTTTTCTGCAGAAACAGCTGGATGGAATAAATGTGAAAATTTGTGATGTGCCTGGAGTGAAGGTTTCAAATCAAAATCTTCAGATGGAACACGATGATATTTTTTCCTCCAGGCCCAAATTACGATCAAACAAGGCCTTAAACAGCCAACTGAAAGAATATCTTGCCAACATAGAAATGACTAATAGCCACACATGCTTCACTGATGGAAGAAAATACAGATGTAGGAATATACCCCTGTTTGCTTAGCTGGTTTTTTAATTAAGACTACCAGAATTCATCCCCATTTTTAAAGCGCAACTCTTAGCAATTATTTCAGCACTGCGAAAGTTATCAGCGAATGTCCATAATGCGGTTATTTTTACCAACTCCATGTCTGTCTGTACGTCGCTTACGGCGTCATCGAAATCAACGGTCTTAACAACGTTTCTCATGCTAGTCGCCCCCCCCCCCCACCCAGCTAAAGCTAATAAAGTTGGTATGGGTACCTGGTCATTGTGGAATAAAATAAATGATATGGCTGACTCTTTATCACGAGCGGCTTGGAATTGTTCAATACTTTTGGTCCTTCTCAATGTGACCACGGTAACTGCAATAAGGTACAGATAATTCTTGTTTCGTGGAGATGCCATAGACTCAATTTCGTTATGGACAGAGTTCCGTCATTTAAAATTTCCGTGGAAAATTTAGTGGTGTGCTGCCAGACAACTGGAAGTCGCATAACTAGATTACGTTGTCGTGTCCCCTTGTTAAATTTGTATTTAAACAGGCCTGGTCTGGTGATATCTCCTCTATGAAATTTTTGCTTAGAACACGAAACAATAGATGATGATGATGAACAAACTTTATTTATTTGCAGAAATATACTCCTCCCCTTTCAGGTGCGAGAGGAGAAGGAAGGAACAAATTTAGACGGCGGCCATGATCCCATGGGCCTTGGCGGCGTCTTCGGCCTGCCGTATTAAGCGGGCTTGTGATTGAGAGTCAGAGCTGAGGAGCGCGGCATCCCATCCACTCCCGTCAAGAAATTCGCCTATCATGGGGGCCTGCGGGCATGCTCATAAAATGTGACTCCAGTCCGCCCTGTTGTGGCAAAATTTACACTTGTCCGAATGAAGTTCCGGCACGCAGCGGTTCATTGTTACCGGACTAGGAAACGTGTGGGTCTGGAGTAGGCGCCACGCCACCGCCTGTCCTTTGTTCAATGACGAGTGTGCGGGAGGATAAATTTTCTTGTTTAGCCTATAATACAGCGTAATATCTCTGTATGTGGTCATCCGCTCAAATCTCTCATAGTCCTCCCCGTTCGACCAGGGCAATCCAGAGGCTCCGTCTGTAAGTCCTCGAGCTGTCTGGTGTGCAGCCTCATTGCCGGGCAAGGAAGAGTGAGCGGGTGCCCAGACTATTTCTATTCTTCGTTGATCTTTGCATCCAGCCAATATTCTTAAAGCTATTTGGGATATTGGCCCTCGTGCAAAGTTTCTCACAGCCGTCTGCGAGTCGCTAACAATTAGTGAAGTCGAGGTGGATGCTATGGCCATTGCAATGGCTGCTTCCTCCGCCTCTTCTGCAAAGCTCGTTCTCACCGAGCTGCTGATCTTATGATTTCCTTTGTAGTCCACTACTGCTCTAGTCATGTTGTCATTTCCTTTGTATGTGGCCGCGTCTACGTATGTTGTTTCCGGTAAATCTTTCACGTTGTTATGTATATTTTTCGCTCTTTCAGCTCTCCTTGCTTTGTGATGTTCGGGGTGCATGTTTTTTGGAATCGGTAAGATTACTAAACATTTCCTGATTTCATACGGGATATCCTTTTTGGCACCAAAGTGATTTGCGTAGTTTATACCCAGTTCCTCTAGTATATCTCTGTCTGTTTTACTCTGCGTTAGTCTTTCATATTGTGCGATTCTTTGAGCTTCCATAAGCTCTTCTGATGTGTTGTGAAGCCCTCATTTAAGTAATTTATCATTAGAGGTAGTTATTGGAAGTCCGATCGCCTGTTTGAAAACTCGTCTAATGATTCTGTCAATCTTTTTCTTTCTCAGCCACTTGCAGTCTAAAGTACGGAATCACATATTCAATACGACTGATGACAAAAGCCTGTACCAGTCTTATGATATTATTTTCCTTCATACCATAGTGGTTCGTGTCGTGTGTATGGATAGTGTCGTGTGTATGAATGGATGATCGATGCATGAATGTATGAATGAATGGAAAGTGTCATGTGTATTGAGACCCGAATCAATTATTTGGCGTTTGATTTTAAGCATAATCTCCTGTGTAGACAGTTTCGCTCTGAAGCCTACCATCATATGAGGAAAAAGCTCATTGTCTTCCATATAATGTGACAGGCGAGTTAGGATGACATGCTCTAACTTTCCTATGCAGGATGTCAGGGAAATGGGCCTAAGGTTATCAAGATCTAGTTTCTTGCCTGGCTTGGGAATCATTATGATTGTTGCCGTTTTCCATTGCTTGGGTATCTTACCTTTTTCCTAACACTTGTTCATATATTCGGTGAGGGCTGTGATAGATTTGTCGTCTAAATTTCTGAGCGTTTTATTCGTGATCCCATTGGGGCCCGGGGCGGATGTTGTGCTCAGTTTCATTAGCTCCGATCGTACCTCAGCCTCTAATATGAGTCGGTCTAGGGAATCATTTTCTTTACCTCTGTATGAGCTTAATTGCTCTTTGGTTGTATCCCCAATGTATCTCTGTCTGATTTCTTCAATCAGTTCTTCCTCCGTGCCTTTGTATTTACGGACAAGTCTAATAAAGTTTTGTTGTGCTGTCTTGCTCGCTTGCGAGTCTATCAGACATCTTAACAGGTTCCATGTTTTAGAGAAACTCACTTGTTTTTCCATGGCATCACATTTTTCCTCCCATTGTTGTCTGCATAGTTGCTCCGCGTACTTCTCAATATCTTTACTGAGGGTGGCTATCCTTTTTCTAAGCAGTTTGCTGTGTTTTTGCGTTTTCTGCCGTTTTTCTAGGCTCTTTTTGCCTCCCACATATGTAGAATCTTACTGTTGGTGCTTTCTAGTCCTTCTGTTTTTGGTATGGTCTTAGTTGCCATTTGAATATTTTGCTTAAGGTTCCCTAGCCATTCATCTAAGTCTTTGATGACATCACATGCTTCCTTTTCTCCGATTTTTCTAAAACTATTCCATTCAACCATCCTTAATTCTTTGCCTCCTCTTTTACGTGGACCTGCTTTAAACGTGGTCTCAATTATATAGTGGTCCCAAATATATAGTGGTCACTGCCCATATTTTCTTGTGTGGTAAGCCAATAAGGTTCGATGATATTCTTAGTAAACGTGAGGTCAGGAGACGTGTCTTTGGATATGCTGTTTTCAATCCTAGTTGGGAAAAGGGGGTCGGTTATTAACGTAAGGCCCTCCTGTTGGGCGTCGATCCAGAGATTTCTACCTTTGATGTTTTCTTTGTCATAACCCCATGCCGCATGCAGCGCGTTGAAATCTCCTACTATAACCAGTGCTTGCTTTATGGTAATGCTGATGGTTCTTCTAAAAAGTGACCTAAATTTGTTTTTTTTTGTTTAGGGCTGCAATAGACATTAATTCTGAATAGACTTTCACCACTCTTCTGCGATGGAACTGAACAAGAACATGATCAACATCGCGGATTTCTGTATCATGTTCTATCACCGTGAGATGTCTTCGCACGAGGGTTGTTACGGACGTTTTTTCGTCAAGGGCACATAGGATTTGTAATTCGACAATTTATCCATTCCTCCAGTTTCCTGTAAGGCGATGACGTCTGGTGCCTCCTTTCCGTTGAGGAACTGTTGTAAGTTACTCCGTTTCCGGCGATACCCACGACAGTTTCACTGCCAAAATTTATACTGATTACGTCGTGCCATGTCTATGAACGGTCCCTTCCCCTGCGATTTTGATTACTTCGGTCGTAGTCGGCTGGTTGTAGGGTTTAGTAGTAGTTTTAACCAGGCCTTCTCCTATAGATCTCAAATTTGTTTGCGTGCTCTCCACCAGCGTTAGTCGGTTTTCTATGCTATCTATTCTTTGTTTTATTTCTACGAGCTGCAGCTGCAATCCTGCGAATTGTTGTTACATTACCTTAATGAGTTCTCCGAGCATATTCTCGACTTTCTTTTCCAGGGGTTTTGAGAGGTCTTCATTTTCTACAGGAGATATTTCTTCTGCTCTTCGTTTCACTGCATGCACTCCCGACTCCTGTGCCGGCGCTGGGGTTAAAATTCGACTACACGTTGCTATGGAGCTAGCTGACTCGCGCAGCTTATTTTGCCTGAGCTTAGCGTTCTCTTTTTTTAGTTGTTTTATTTCGTCCCTCTGTTTCGCGTTCTCACAGGTGAGTTGCTCTAGCATTTTCTTAATATGGTTTGGCTCTTCACCTAGGGTGGACCCTTCTGCCACAACCTCAGGCAAACTCCCGGACCGGATGGACTCCCCTGATACCTCGCCCACCCAGCTGACCATTTGTCGACTGCTCCGACAACCGTCAAGACCCTCGTGGGACTGTCCTTGAGGTGATGTCGTTGCCCTTGTCTTGTATTTGGCCCGTGACCTGGATCTGTGTTGACGAGTGAACCTTGATCTGGATGTGGATCTGGGTTCGTGTTGAGTTCCTTCTCTTTCTCCCTCGGCGAGTCGCGGGAAGAAGCTGGAACGATCTCTGCGTCGTCCTCCTCTGTCCTGGGTGGCGTTGCTATTCTCCTCCGTTAGATTTTCTGGTGTATATCTTCCCTTCATGCCTGTGTTTCTCTAGTGTTCGACAAAATCTTCATTTCTCTTTGTTCATCGCCTTGTCGTTGTTCCTTTTCCCACCATCTTTTCTTCGAAAGGTACGGGGTCCTAAACCATTATTAGCAATTTTCGTCCCCTGTAAGATGACCTTTCCCGCAAAGGCTGCACCTAGGGTCGCATTGGTGGTTTTCAGTTGGATAGAGCACCCTACAACCAGCACATTTCTTGCTGTCAGGCTGTGGGCAGACATACGCCTGATGTCCCATTCGTCCACAAGTAGTGCATGTTTCATATTCCTTCTTGTATAGAAAGCACCAATATTCGGCACCACGGTAGTATACGAAATACGGCACAAACAGCCCTTCGAAAACAATGACCACTGAGTCCGTAAGCCCCATACGTCGTGCATGTAGAATCGTCGGGTTCCTCTGATTAACCAAGCTTTTTTCTATATCTTCTTGATTATCATATACTTCGGTATTCCATAGATAACGCCTTTGGATGTGTTTTCTGGTGCTGTTACATGAGCGGCTGTAGCGTAGCTCTTGTCATGGATCATAATTTCCTTTATGTTGCTGTATTCCTTTGCATTGGCCAGACTAGGTGTGCTCATTATCATGGTATTTTGTCGCATGTTGATTCTGAGAGTATCTTCCCTAGCAATGTCAGGCTGTAATTTTGCCGCTCATAGAACACATTCTCTCATGAGCGCTAGACTCTGTCGCGTCAAGTCCAGAACACCGCCTGGGCGTATTACAACCTTGTAATCGTCTTCTGGTAGTTGCAGTTCTTTTGGCACTGGCCGGCGATGCAAAACATCCTTCAGTCTCCCAGACGCCTCCTTGGACGTACCTCCCGCATTCGTGGCTGGTACCGTGTTTCCCTTGTCTTTTGCCTTCTTGCGTCGTTCGTGGGCCACAACCCATCCGTGAGTGTCGTTGTATTCTTCGGGAGACAGCGTCTCCCCCTCAGTTTCCACAACATCCATTTCGCAGGCTTCGAAGAAGCCGGGGGCCTGGCTTGTCGCCTAGTTGCCAGCTCGTCGATGGCACTGCGTTGGCACAGCGATGGCGTAGCTAGGGCGACGCCGTTGTGGGAACTTAAAAGAAGTGTCACGGCTCAAAAAAAAAAAAAAGTTGGCCCACCTGGTATATCCTGGAATCGGAAGAACCGGGTGATCGTCTGGCGACAACTGTGAAGGTCTTGAATCACACGGTTGTCCTTATTCAGCCGCGAAAATGAAGAAAAACTGGCAGAGCCCATTCGAGAGGCATCCGCGTGGCTCAGCCCCCTAGCGGCAGACCTTCCAAAACAGTAGAACATTATTTTTTATCATGTCGCCGGTACAGACAAGAAGAAATGGACTTTTTCATATCCAGTTTTCTAAGCTAGGGCTGAATTTGTAAAGTGACAATATTCTTACTTTCGGTGCATTGGCTTTGGGCTTCACGCACAAGAACGTTTTTGATGCAGTTTGTGCTTACCTTTACGAAACGAAGAGAATGACACCTGAACTGGCTTACTGTCTCTTGTGCAGCGTTAGTTTAACATAAAAAAGGAAAAGCTATGTTTTTACTATAAATATTATTGTGAATTACTTTTAAGCACGTTCAGTTGCAATCAGTACTATGATTATGCTGTCTGGTCTGAACGGCAAAACAACACATATAGCACTCTTCGTTTTACGCACATTATTTCTTTCATAAATATTTTGTAATGCAAGCGTCTGCCTCAGGCAACCAGTTTTTGGCTGATTTTCCTTAGTGGGTATGAGCCATATTTAAGGCGTCATCATGATCATCATCAGCAGCAGCAGCATCATCATCATCATCGTCATCATCATCTGCAGCCCGGTAGGAAGAACAGTGAAGCACCTACGGAACAGGACAGATGAGCAGCAGCGTGAGGTTTAAAAGGTATACTCCTCGTCTATCACTCAGTGAGGCACCGTGGATGGATGAAGGGAGGGGTGGCGATTGTGTCCCTTTATAACAGGGTGGTGATTTGTGTGACTCCAGGCTCGCAAAAAAAATTAAATGAAAGCTTTTTGTTATGTTGGATTAATGTGTTATGTACTTCAATTTAATTGATAATATTATAAGAAAGAAATATGTAAATTTATAATCCATCTGTCCGGCTCTTCAGGCAGAATGACGTAATTTTCCGGTGGTTTTCAGTTCAAGGTGCCCTGCTGGTGGTGCAGGGTAGCGAAATGCGCCGAGATTGAACACGTGCTAAAGGATCGTTTTTTTTTTTTTTGCAGAGTTGACATGCTCGAGGTTTGTTGCGTGCGTCATCATCACCTGACAAGCGCTCTCTTCGACTTCTTCGTTTGCTTCGTTTCCGGGGCACGTGTCCCGGTTTGTCCGACACAGAATGCAAAACATCGGGGGGTTATTGAACAGGCACAAAGATAGCAAAAAAATAGACACAGTGGAATGGATAAAGAGAAATTGTTGGGTGAAAAAAAAATACGCATAGCGAAGTTCAAGAACGGCTGTCTATGATGCGTCGTAACCACCCGGCTAGCTATCTTTTTTTTTTTGCTTTCATTTTTCATTTATTCAATGTAGGCATGTCACTTTACAGCGATTCATTGTGCTGAGCCCGTATCGCAGCCCAACCGCGAACACGTAGCGTTGAAGAGTTTATATTCATTGCACGAAAAACCCAAGTAACGGTCATTACCAGTTATACACAAAGACGACGACAAGGATAAACACCTGACCAATGCAAATAACCTCCATCCGGCAGGCTTTCAATTTGCTCGTATACACTTTTTAGAAGAATGAGCATCCCAATGAAGGGGGATGTATAGAAAACTATTGGCTCAGCATTATTCAGTGACATGCTCGCATGCTATAAGGGCGTACCATAGCCTTGTATTGCAAGTATAGCAGTGTGGTGGGAAAGGGAAGTGGGGGTGAAAAGGGCGGAAAATAGGAAAACACGATGAGTATAGAGGAACGTAGAGAGATATAGGAAGATAGAGAAAGCAAAAAAATGATAGATAGAAAAAGGAAGGACGAAATATACAGAAATGTGGTAACTGACTGCTAACATGGGACCTTACGGAGTTGAAAATGTAAGTCCTGGGCCTAAATTATCGAAAGTGGATTGAGTACGCGAATGGTGAAATTCTCATCGAAGATAACACAAGAAGCAGAAATGATCCGTTCAAAGATAGTTTTGAACCCTGCACTAAACTGCACTGAGGCTGGCCCCCTGCATGCCCTCGCCCAGCACCACGGGAAAGCGATTGCCGACGCTACGATCTCTGCAGGGGAGCAACGACCCCGTTCGTGTACGACATGAGCTGATGTATACGTCGATGTCTTCCGTAGTTCAAACAACCGTCGAACACTTTTTCGGCTTGAGAGGCAGGCACTTAAGCGAGCAGCCTTCGGGCAGGCACCTCGCTGATTGCATGCGGGAGAGCAAAAAATATAATAAAAAACCAAAGATTGAGGAAGCAAAGTTGTTTTATTAGCCAAACGACGTAGTTACAATATGCGTCAAAAACTTCGCAGGGGCGATTGTGAGATAAGTGTTCACGAGCACAATAGCATCTATTTCGAAAAATAACGTTGCCCAATCGTCGAAGACCACTGCCGCCAGACAGAAACTTTCAAAATATAGCTTTGGCAGTCGTAGAGTAGAACGTCTGGTTGCTTAGCATGTCGCGTTCACCGTCAGCAAAGGCGGGGGCACGCCGGCCGTGCGCCAGCGAAAGCAGTCGGCAGTCACGAAAGAGGCTATCTACACACTTTGTGAGCTAATTAAGCTCTGATACGTCACACCAGTAAACAGCTCAACAAAAATAAGTAAACTACTGAAGGTACAGCCGAACTAAACACAAGTTCTCATAGCCGATTGCCTGAATACGCTCCACTCCTTCTTCCCCATTTACTGCACTCGACGAAAAATTGAGCACACCAACGATTTAGCCACGTGTGAGATACACCGTAAATAAGTTTATAGGTAACTTTGGCATACATACAATAATGGCTATATGAAGACGAAATCATATTGAGTTTCTAGTTTTGGTTGTTTGTCTTCTCCTCTAGTCGCGCTTCAATCGTCAGTGGGCGTTGATGCCTGTGGCGATCGGTTCCCGACACTTTTCGTTCCAAGTTTCATGACCCTTGTAATTTGCCATAGCATAGGTGGTGTGCAGCTTCGTTGCCACTGTAGCATAGTCCAGGCGTGCGCGTAGCAGCGCCGTACCAGCAATGCGTCAACGGAGTCAGCAGAAAGAAAAGAACGTTTATTGAAAAGTGTGCGACGTACTCTTAGGCAGCACCATGTAGAGAGATAACGATGTCTACGTGGTAGCAGCAGTACTCGGATGTGGTACAGGCGACCAGCTGAGGCATCAAAGGTGCGCGCACACGTGTACGCGATGCAAAGACACTTGGGGACATAACATAATGCGTATAATAACAGTCATTTATAATACTGCCTACAATCGTGGCGTAACACATATGCCATTTATCTGAAACCGCTTCAGCGCCTCCAAACCAGGTGATAAAATAATGACTTATAGCCCATTGTTTTCCCATTCCCTACCCGTCTATCAACAGTTTCTTATTCTGTTGTTTTATCACAGATTGTCCCTGATCGCATACAATCTATTCATCGTGAAATATCATTAGATAGCACTCCTCACCATACCCTTCTCCACAACACTAATACTACATTTTCATAGAACAATAAACTTCTTTACCCCAAAATAAGTCCGCACTATAGCAGATGTAAGGCTCGCTTTTTGTGATATTCATCTTTGGAATCACATACCCATTCACATAAAATTATTTCAGTCACTGCAGTATTCTACACAACATGAAAAGGTAATGTTAAATGTTTTTTCATCTGTAATAAGTTTATTTTCATCATCACTTCACTGTTTTGTATGGGTATTCTTAACTTTCGTATAAGGCTGCAATGGTAAATATATATTTATTTTAGTATGCATCGCGCTTTTGTGATTCAATTTTTTACTCGTTTGCTCTTTTTGTTGCTGTTACCTTTTATGTACGCCACTAATTATAGGAGGTCCCCCTGACAGTCTCGCACAGTGGCAGCTCCTGATTCTCTATGTACTATGTAACCCAATTTCTGTACATGAAATAATGAACTATGTTTAAACAATGCTGAAATTGACCGCGATGCTTTCGAATGTGAGTAGCGATAGGACTCGTGAGCTTTAGTAATCATGCTATTAATTTGTAATGTTAGAAATACGGGGAAAATGTAAACGAAATTTTCGTAAATTCACTCAACAACGCTGCGAACACAGGTAAAAAAGTGACCACTGGTGACTATTAAAGGGTATAGTACATCGCTTACCTCGGTATTATTAATCTTTGCTGGAAACGTGATGTGTGCATGTGTGTGCGTGTGTGTACATGTGCGTGTGTGTGCGTGTGTGTGCGTGTGTGCGTGTGTGTGCGTGTGCGTGTGCGTGTGCTTGTGCGTGTGCGTGTGTGTGTGTGCGCGTGTGCGCGTGCGTGTGCGTATGTGCGTGTGCGTGTGTGTGCGCGTGTGCGTGTGGGTGCGCGCGCGCGTGTGTGTGTGTATAGTACATCGCTTACCTCGTTATTATTCATCTTTGCTGGAAACGTGATGTGTGTGTGTGTGTGCGTGTGTGTGCGTGTGTGTGTGCGTGTGCGCGTGTGTGCGCGTGTGCGTGCGTGTGCGTGTGTGTGTGCTTGTGCGCGTGCGTGTGTGTGTGTGTGCGGGTGCGCGTGTGTGTGTGCGTGTGCGCGTGTGCGCGTGCGTGTGCGCGTGTGTGTATAGTACATCGCTTACCTCGTTATTATTCATCTTTGCTGAAACGTGATGTGTGCGTGCGTGTGCGTGTGCGTGTGCGTGTGTGAGTGCTTGTGAGTGTGCGTGTGTGCGTGTCCGTGTGCGTGTGCGTGCGTGTGCGCATGTGCGTGTGTGTTTGCGCGCGCGCGCGAGTGTGTATAGTACATAGCTTACCTCTTTATTATTCATCTTTGCTCGAAACGTTATGTGTGCGTGCGTGTGCGTGCGTGTGTGCGTGCGTGTGCGTGCGTGCGTGTGCGTGTGTGTGTGTGTGTTTGTGCGCGCGCGCGTGTGTGTAGAGTACATCGCTTACCTCGTTATTATTCATCTTTGCTGGAAACGTTATGTGTGCGTGCGTGTGCGTGTGTGCGTGCGTGTGTGTGTGCTTGTGCGTGTGCGTGTGTGCGTGTGCGTGTGTGTGTGTGTGTGTGTTTGTGCGCGCGCGCGTGTGTGTAGAGTACATCGCTTACCTCGTTATTATTCATCTTTGCTGGAAACGTTATGTGTGCGTGCGTGTGCGTGTGTGCGTGCGTGTGTGTGTGCTTGTGCGTGTGCGTGTGTGCGCGTGCGTGTGTGTGTGTGTGTGTTTGTGCGCACGCGCGTGTGTGTATAGTACATCGCTTACCTCGTTATTATTCATCTTTGCTGGAAACGTTATGTGCTTGTGCGTGTGCGTGTGTGCGTGCGTGTGTGTGTGCTTGTGCGTGTGCGTGTGTGCGTGTGTGTGTGTGTGTGTTTGTGCGCGCGCGCGTGTGTGTAGAGTACATCGCTTACCTCGTTATTATTCATCGTTGCTGGAAACATGATGTGTGCGTGTGTGTGCGCGTGTGTGTGTGTGCGTGTGTGCGTGTGTGCGTGCGTGTGCGTGTGAGCGAGTGCGCGTGTGTGTGTGTATAGTACATCGCTTACCTCGTTATTATTCATCTTTGCTGGAAACGTGATGTGTGCGTGTGCGTGTGTGCGTGTGTGTGTGCGGGTGCGCGCGTGTGTGTGTGTGTGCGTGTGCGCGTGCGTGTGCGTGCGTGTGTATAGTACATCGCTTACCTCGTTATTATTCATCTTTGCTGGAAACGTGATGTGTGCGTGTGCGTGCGTGTGTGTGTGTGCGTGTGTGTGTGCGTGTGTGTGTGCGTGTGTGTGTGCGTGTGTGTGCGTGAGTGTGTGCGTGAGTGTGTGCGTGTGTGTGTGTGCGTGTGTGTGTGCGTGAGTGTGTGCTTGTGCGCGCGCGCGTGTGTGTGTGTGTGTGTGTGTGTGTGTGTGTGTGTGTGTGTGTGTGTGTGAGAGAGAGAGAGAGAGACTTCAAATGGCCTGAAGTTCCACACTCAAGTTCCGCAGCAAGATGTCAGAACGTAGGCACAGACACATGGTGGTACAGAAGAATAGTGCATTGGCTTTACGTGTCACAAGGCGACTCGGGCTGATAGGGGCGCCCTACAAGAGGGCTCACGACGATTTCAACTCTCGTTCCTCGTGAGGAGCAAGGAACGAAGTGCTACTTTACGTATCGTTACCGCCACCAAGACGACCAGGGTGCGGCAGCCCGAAATGTCATGGGAGTTTGCAATTTGAAAGAATGTTCTTTTCATGTTTCTTATAGCAGTCATTCCTGAAGGGGGATCGCTGTCGGAAGCCGACAATATTAGGACAACTGATTCCTACAATAAAGGGCATCTGGACGTCAAAAAACGAATTGCTTCACAGGCAATTCTATATTTTATCCTTTCCAAAGTGACTTGGCAGTCGCCGCTCGGTGTCGTAAACACTATTTCGCTACACTAAAAACGCACTATGCGCAACAAGCGTCTGCGGATCCATAACAATAGTGAGCTTTAAAATAGCGCACTGCGAACCCTTGCGGTGCGAAAAATTCGACATTGCGTGCGGTGATGGCGGCCCGCATGTGGCCCGCAAGCGCTGGTTTCGAGGCGACGGTTTCGCTGCGATCGTGCGTTGCGGTTCGCAGCAGGGCAAACGATGTTCTAAAACTCTTATCGCGCCCGCTTCGCCCGCAACGCACGCAGCGCTTGCAATCGGCATTGTAAAACTCCCTGATATTCACTTATCTCCACTATCACTTATTAAAAACTGTCTATTCTCCGATGCAGAACCTACGCTCTCGCCTTCAAGAAATACTGAAAAAAGACGACGGTATAAAAATTCCACTCGTAAGACGGGACGATACATAGGATTACTGAACGATTAGCTACAATATTGGAGCAATGTGAGGGGGGTGGCGTCTGCATGACAGCGAGCGCGGTCGTCGATCGGTCATCGATCTTAAGATATTATGCTAATCAATTTCGAGCCCAAGCTTTCAAAAGGGTTCAATATCTCAGCGGTAAAAGGTTTCGTTGAGAATCCTTCAGCTATATCAAAAACTTGTGAACCCCACACGAAACAGAGTACGTAAGCATAACATTCCAGCCGAGGGCACGAGTGGTGAGGAGGCTGGCCCCTTGCAGATCCCGCCACACTGCACCGCGGGGAAGCGAGTGCCAACGTGACGATTTCTGCAGGGGAGCAACGATCCCGTTCGTGTCGCATCTGAGCTTACACATACGTCGATCGTTTCCGTAGTCCAAACAACCTTCTAACACTTTTCCGGCTCGAGAGGCTGGCATTAAAGCAAGCAGCCCTCGGGTAGGCGCGGATCGCTCTTCTGGTCCCGGACCATTAACCACCGTTTCGCGGCACAGCGTGGGGGCTAACACCGACTCCAACAGCGGTGGGTCACGTTGGGATGACGGTATTACTCAACCAACTTGCATGATTAGAATCCACAACACCTTCCATACACAGCGACGACAATACGTCGGCACTGGTCTGGTGGTACCTGTAGGATGAAGTCTGCATATATACCTGTACAGCAGCGGGAAACTGCGTTGGCACAGCATAGCACCTCATCAGCGCATCACCAGAGAGTCATGCATGGTATTAGTAATCTCACCCAGTGCTGCAGGTTCCGTCACAACCTCATGCACGGTAAATTTCAGCAATCGCTGTGGTTTTCGAAGGAACACGACGTGCTAATGCGTCAGCCCCGCCACTCAGTCAACATTTCAACGTCTGTTTGCCGACAGAACATCGTGCGTCTAACAGGATTCTTCGTGGGCGTGTATCCTCTTAGGGACAAGTTGTCGCAACTCATCTGAAGCATGGAAATTTCCTCTCGAAGGCAACAAAGGCGCACACGCATCATTCGCGTGCGCTCGTTTCACTTCAGTGAAATGATAAGGATAAATTAGTGGGCGCGTTAGTGCTACTTACATGTCTGAAGATTCTTCTGCAGAAGGAAGTCAGCAGACAGTGTCTACACAAACAAGAGTTATACTTCTCACCACTAATTTTATTATGGGTGCTTGCTCATTGGCTGCAACGCGGCTTTCAGTGGTACAGTCGAGCGCGACTTGATGGTTATCGCGAGAGCGTCAACCAAGAACTACAACAGTACCACATCTCAGAATACACTTTCGCGGAGAGGGAGACCTTTCAGTCAAACAGCACTCACACATTTTGCTCTGCATTAAGCTGCGATAACACCTGTTTAAAGAAGGCAGATCCTCAAGTCTTTTCTTTTATGAAAAACGCCATCTATTTTGTTGAACTTAACAAGATGTTCAATCGAAGCATCCCCAAGAACAAGCTTCACTAGATTTTTTTCTTGAAATTTTTCGTCACCCACGCAAACAAAAGTGAACGAAAAATGCGCTTGACTGGAACGAAGGGGAGACTCGCAATAGAGAGAAATTGTTCAGGGTGCATCGCCGATGCGATTGTTGTAGCATGGAGTAGCCAACGAGGGCAAGAAGAAAAAGTAATCTTGGTTTTCACAGATCCAAAACATGCCACTAGGCCAACGGAACGCTAGTCAGCTCATGCTCGCGTGATTACGTACATATCACGTTCGTACATCATGATCATTCGTGCAATTGAAGCCTAGACATCGTAGCTACGTGATCAAATAACAACCAGGTCTACTTCGTGAATACATGAAAACTCTGCATTCATTTTTTAGGGGCGAAGCTCTTTTTCAGGCCAAGGGTCATTCTCTCCTCCGTATGTAGCCTGTAGTGCGTGTATATGTCCTTGAGAATCATTAAACTAGATGTCGGTACTGGTTTTCACACCAAATCCACGGAGTAAGTGATGAGCAGGGGGGTGAAATGTCCGTTGGTCAATCCGTCTGTCCAGCCGTCCATTCGTCCATCCGTTCGACCGTCCGTCTATCCGCCCGTCCGTCCGTGCGTTCATTCGTCTGCCTGTCCGCGCATGTTTCCATCCATCAATCCATCCGTCCGTGCTGCTCTGCCATTCGTCTCTGAATCCGCCCGTGCTCCATTCCACCAGTCCGTGCGTCTTCCCGTCTGCCAGTCCATCCGTGTTTCCATTCATTAATAAGTCTGCCCATGCGTGTGCTTCCGACCATGAGTACATCCATACGTCCCTACGCCTGTGCGTCTCTCCATCCATCTGTCCGTCCGTCAGTGGTTCTCTGCGTCCATCCATCCCAACGCACGGACGGATGGACACATGGACAGGATTACGTATGCACGGACGGACGGAAGAAAGCACAGAAGACTGATGAACAAATGGACGATTGGACGGACGCTTAGCCCCACTCATCATCATTCGCTGCGTGGATATCCTGTGATTTCTTTAGTTTAAATGCGAACGCATTTCTTACCCGGGCTATGTCAGGCGCACGTCGGGATCCGTCCACCACCCTCTCCCATAGCAACAGCTGTGGGCACGCGCACTTATCCTCGCCCCTAGCAACCGGAGCATGTGGTGCGAGAGAGTGTAGAAGAGGGTCGGTGCAGTGCTTCACCACTCTTTCTCCTCCCTACCCCCCATTTTCCCGTCCACTCGCGCCTCACTCTCGACCGTTCGCTGTCTGGGCGCCTCTCAAGAACATCCGGAAATGTGTGCTCGAGATGGCGCTGTGAAACGCCAACGCCGAGCCGAGAACGCTGTTTGTTTTAATTAGTTCATATTATTTTTTTAAGCGTGCACACTAGGTACTATACTTGGACACAACTTTCTGTGGCAGCACAGCCAGGACTACGAAGCCCAAGCACGCCCTTTTATACGCGAAGCACTTCTTAGCCAACTTCGGTGACATTGAGCGTATCTATCTATCTATCTATCTATCTATCTATCTATCTATCTATCTATCTATCTATCTATCTATCTATCTATCTATCTATCTATCTATCTATCTATCTATCTCTCTATCTATCTATCTATCTATCTATCTATCCGCTTACGACTTTTAGCTCTCCTGGCCGTTTGAATAATAGTATCAATACCAAACTTGGTATGCCATAACATGACTGCATGGCGAGCATATTTGACTAGTCATAACACGAAAATCATGATATGTATTCATGAATGTCATGATTTACATTTCACAGTCATTCTGCTCTTGCGGTGGTTTCGTTCACATGACATGCAGCAAAGCTGGTTTGGTATGACATGACTGCATGGTGAACACAAGCGACAGACCCGAACCTGAAAATCATGACATGCGTGTCAGGTAACAACATGACTACATGCCACACTTACGATGCACTCGCGGCCGTTTCGCTAGCTTCGCATATACTAAATTTAGAATTACGGGATGTGAATAGATGACAAAGGTATGTGACTGATGCAAACATGATGATCATGAGATGCGTGTCATGTAAAAACTTGACTACATGCCACGCTCATGATGCGCTCGCGGCCGTTTCGCTAGCTTCACATATACCAAATTTGGAATTACGAGACGTGAATGGATGAGGAAGGTATGAGATTGGTGCAAACATTATAATCATGAGATGCGCGTCATGTAACAACATGACTACATGTCATGCTCATGATGCACTCGCGGCCGTTTCGCTAGTTTCACTCATACCTAATTTGGTATTACGGGACGCCAATGGATGGCGAAGGTATGTGAGTGGTACAAACATGAAAATCATGAGATGCGCATCATGTAAGAACATGACTACATGCCACGCGCTGCCGCCAATACACTTCAACGTGAAGCAGCGCGTGTGCGTGCCGGCGTTCGTTTTGTCGCGACACACCGGTGATGCCGCGCCAGTTGCCGTTCTGTCTGCCGTACACTGGCAGGCGCGCGCTGCGCTGCATTTCTCTGACGCATGCGCGTTTGAGGAGACGCTCTAGGTGCCGACCAGTGCGGACGCGCGAAGATCGGCTCCTGCTTTCAAGAATGCTTTCCTGTGGTATTCACGAATTTGTCGCCGAGTTTTTACTCTCATCGTGTGCCTAAGTTCTTAAGAAATCAGCAGATACCACCTTTGTGCCAGTGAGTGGACTTTTAAACCGTTTTTTGGGACATTTTTACACGGCAACGCCACCGGGGTATTTAGGCCTAACCAAGGAGGCGATTGTCGCCGATGCGCCGGCCCGGCGCCAACGCGACTCAACGCTCTGCGCGTTCCAGTATCTGCAACTGAGAATGGAATACCAAGTAGATGGAGAGGACATCTCTCCAGAGGATTGCACGGAAGAAATGGGTTGGAAGGAAGCCGAAACGAGACGCTCAAGGAATAAGCAAGCCGCGGTTAGCGTTCCTGCTGCCAAGGGTTCGACCGAGGCCGGCGTTGCGGGAGACGCTCGAGCCAGTCGTAGTAGGTATGACACCAAGCATACAATCGTGCGAGCTGGACGCATGCCGCCACTACCTAAGGACTTCAGCAAAATTGTGCTACGACCACGTGGAGGATTAAATATCTCGAGAATTGGCACTGGAGCCGTGGCAGACGCGATAGTACTGGCGGCCGGCGTCAAAGAGGAAGAGGCCATGCAGGACATCATCTGTTCCAACTTGCAGCAGAACATTATGGTGGCAAGCACTCCGGACCAAGACAGAGCTTCAAGATACCTCAAGGTCAAGCAAATTGACATTGGAGGCAAAGTTTTCGAGGTTAGCGCGTACGCCCCGGCACCCCACGACACTTGTAAAGGAGTGATTCGCGGGATCCCCGTAAGCGATACTCAGGACATTTTGACCCGAAAGATTGTGAACGCGAACAACCCGCTCGCGCTTCAGGCCAAGAGAATCAAGGACACCGGGACAATCATCATAGCGTTCGAAGGACACAAGGTGCCCAGATTCGTGAGATATGGACCTTCACTTTTGCAGTGCTCCCTTTACCGCAAGAACATCGATATTTGTTACGTCTGCGGAAAGCTGGGACATCGGTCTGACGTCTGTCCGAACCCAGCTGAAACAATCTGCAGAGGCTGCGAAATCAAGAACCCAGATAGCCTGCACCAGTGCAATCCAAGATGCAGGCTGTGCGACGGTCACCATCCCACGGCAGACAAGGAGTGCAAGAACAGGTTCTTAGTGCCATACGTCGTCAGACGCAGACGTTGGGAAAGATCGCGAGCAGCGGCAGAAGCCCGGGACGCATCAATCACATCGAGTCCAGACATCAATGACAAGCAGCTTATTCCAGCCTACGGGACCCAGAGCATCCAGACTACACAAGAACAGGAAAGGCGGCCCCACTCCAGGGGGAGGTCGCGTTCCAGAAGAGGTTCTAGATTCAAGGCCCGCTCCCAATCACGGGGGCGCTCGAGTTCTCAAGGTCACCATCAGGGTCGGGATCAGCCTGGGCGGCACCCGAATGGCCAGCTGCCTGGCGTTCAGTTCGAGATCACGGCTTCACACCCGGGGAGGACGCCTGCAGTTACTTCGAAAGGCAGCTGGGCTGAGCGAGTGCGCAACGGCGGGGCAGAGGTGATGACAGGTAAGCTGCCAGAGCATGATAGAATTGCACAGCTAGAGCAAGAAAACGCGAGACTTACAAAATCGAATGAGAGGCTATCAGCTGAGTTAAAGGAAATAAAAATTCTTCTCACTAAGCTAACCAGCGCGCAATCTTCACAGTCAATGCCTCAACCAGTTGATGTCCCTGTGGCTGAAAACGTGGGCGACTCGAGAACCGCGAAAAAGAGGGCAGTCATGGCAGAACACGTGGAAGCCAACCAAACGACCATGTCAGATATGAAAGAGGTGTTTGACACGCTCAGCAAAGTAGTAGCCAATCTTAGCGAGCAGATGGGTAGGCTACAATCAAGCGTGGCGGCACTGGAAGAGCATATGACTTTGCGCATTACAAAGGTCGAAGCATATCTGCACAACACAGCAAGGCCTCCTCATGCACCAAGCTCACCCCTTCGGCCACCAATACTAGTGGTACCAAACCTGTCGACAGGTGCAGCATCAGGCTCTGGCCGCCCATGTAATAACCATGATGGCAGCGCTACGTGAAGCATTTCGTATCTGGCAATGGAACTGTAGAGGTTACCTTAAAAAGAAGGCAACCCTGCAGCAGTATATCAGGAGCAGCCAAGAAAAGCCTCATATTATATTATTACAAGAGACCCTTTCACCGCAAGCAACGTTGCCTGGATTCCGGCCTGTAATAGGGGATACTGAAGGGAGGGGAGTCTGCACCTTCGTATGCAACAAACTAACGCACGTAACCCATGACCTCAAGATAGAAGCAGGCCGATTGGAACACGTCTTGGTAGAGATCGTGCCGGGTACCAGCAACCGTCAGAGCATTTTCATTCTTAATATATACAGCAGTCCAAAGGAACAAAAGCAAGGGTTCAAGACGGTTCTAAAGAAAGCTGTTAATATCGCCGGGGAATGTCCACTCGTCATAGCAGGTGATTTCAACGCCCCTCATCATACATGGGGTTACAAGTACAACACTGGGAAAGGAAATCGACTTTGGCAAAGTGCCAGTGAACTTGATCTCACCCTAATCACAGACCCCAGCCTACCAACAAGGCTTGGTACATCTTGCTGCAGGGATTCCACCCCGGACCTTACATTTGTAAGGAACATCAAGAAGGCCCAGTGGATGAACCTTGCTGTAGACCTAGGGAGTGACCACTGCATTCTTGCCACTACCTTCTCCGTGGAGCGTAAAAAGCAGAGAGAATTCCACTTCACAGACTGGGATAAGTTCAGGAAGATAAGGATGGAAAGGGAACAAGATGGCCACAGACAAGGCTTGGAGCAGTGGGTCAAACAGATTAAAGATGACATCAAATCTGTCTCCTCCACCATTACCACAGATCTTCCGGTTGAAAGAATGGATAGCCGGCTTGCTCATCTTCTTGAGGCGAAGCAAGCACTACTGAACCGTTGGAAGGGTCAGCGCCTGAACCGAAGACTGAGGAAGAAGATAGCTGAGGTAAACAGATCAGTCGAGGAACATTGTCGCGCACTATCGAGGCAGCAATGGGACGAAATCTGCAACTCCGTCGATGGTCAGATGTTCAATGGCAAGACATGGAATATGTTAAAGCATCTCCTCAACGAAAACACCACCAAAACAAATCAAAAGCATGTTATCGCTCGAATTTTGCATAAAGAGATAGGGCGCACTACAGAACAGCAAGTTGTCCAGCAGCTCGTGCATAAGTACCTCCCAATCAAAAGAGGATTGGCACCACCAAGTAGACAGTACCAGGGCACGCCAAATCCAGGTCTTGAGGGCGACTTTAACATCGAGGAGATCAGAAGAGCCTTGCATGATCTCAACGGCAGGTCGGCCCCTGGCCCGGACGGTATATCAAACAAGGCCCTGCGTAACCTTGATGACGATTCAATTGAAACCCTCAGGGATATGATCAATTCAGCATGGAAAGAAAGCACGGTGCCAGAGCAATGGAAGCTGGCCAGCACGATCCTTATTCCTAAGCCAGGAAAGCCCCCTAACTTGGACAACATGAGGCCAATATCCTTGACATCATGTATCGGCAAGGTCGCAGAACATGCCATACTGCACAGGATAAACAAGTACTTGGAAGATAACAACATATATACACACAATATGGTTGGATTCAGGGCAGGGCTATCCACACAAGATGCATTGAAGCTTATCAAACACGAGGTCATTGACAATGAAACCAGAGACGTGAGAGCCATTCTGTGCCTAGATCTAGAAAAAGCGTTTGACAACATCCACCACTCATTCATACTCGAAGCAATTTCCAAGCTTGGTCTAGGGAAAGCCTTCTATGACTACGTATGGTCCTTTCTTACAGATAGGAAAGCCGTGATGAAGATTGCAGATATCGAGACCGCAGCAATCGAACTAGAAGCAAGGGGCACGCCACAAGGGGCAGTAATTTCACCAATGCTGTTCAACATTGCCATGATTGGACTGTCAAAGAAATTATCGAGCATTGAAGGATTGAAGCACAGCATCTACGCAGATGACATTACCATCTGGTGCACAGGTGGAAGCGAGGGGCAGATTGAGAGCGCTCTGCAAGAGGCGATTGACACCGTAGAAGACTACCTTCGCCCTTCCGGGCTCAAGTGCTCCTCGAGTAAGTCAGAACTTTTGCTTTATCGGACTGCACGCCGGGGACCGAAGCCCAGGGGATGGAAGCCGTTAAACCAGGTAGACATCCATCTCCGTACAAATCAAGGGGATGCCATCCAGAGGGTCGACTCCATCAAAGTCCTGGGAATGCTGATAGAGTCTACCGGCGCCAACAGCAAATCTATAGCCAAGTTAACTCGGAAAACAGACAGTGCGGTGCACCTCATACGCAGAGTGGCCAACAAAAGAAATGGGATCAAGGAAGACAACCTCATCAGGTTGATGCATGCGTTTGTTCTAAGTCACTTCACATATGAGGCAGCAATGCACAACTGGTCAAGAGCAGAGTCCGAGACACTGAATGTGCTCCTCAGGAAAGTTATCAAGAAGGTCCTGGGCCTACCCATACATACCAGCACCGAGCGTCTGCTTGAGCTTGGCATACACAACACGCTCGAAGAAATAGCAGAAGCCCAAGAGAGAGCACAGTTTGCAAGGTTATCTACTACAAGGTCGGGGAGAATGATCCTGCAGGAGCTGGGCCAACACCCAATAGCAATCAGACGCAATTACAATGATATCCCTGACAACATCAGGGAGACTATCACGGTATCTCCTATACCGAGAAACATGCATCCAGAACACAACGTCGGAAGAAGGGTAGCGAGGGCCAGGACTATACTTCGTCAAGTCTCAAACGAGGAACGAGGGGTCGTATTTGTTGACGCGGCTTCCTACGCCAATGGGAAAGCGTTTGTGGCAGTGGTAGTCGATAGGGCTGGCCATGTCGTCAACTCAGCGACGGTCAGGACGAAAGACCCAATCATTGCGGAACAAGTGGCCATCGCCTTAGCACTCAAGATGGATAACATTGAAGTGGTCTACAGTGATTCCATGGCAGCACTACGGGCGTTCGCCAAGGGGACGGTCTGTGAACAAACGCTGAAAATACTGCAAGGCAAGAACATAACACATCATCTTCTGAGTTGGTTCCCAGCTCACCTTGGACAAATCAACGATTCCCCTCCTAATCTCAACGAAGCAGCACACGAGGCGGCGCGAGAACTCTCCAACCGCGCCTCCCCGGGGATGCGTTCTACCGGTGAAGGGGATAACCGGGAAATTCTTACAACATATAACGAGCTCACTAAACATTTCTACCTGTCTAGAAGGATTTTCCCTCCACCTCACAAAAATCTAACCCGGCCCCAAGCACTTACATTAAGGCTTTTGCAAACGCGGATGTACCCTACTTTGAAAATGTTACACATCATGTACCCTGACCTATACCCAAGTAATCTTTGTCCACATTGTGGGGAAATAGCTTCATTAGAACACATGCTCTGGCAGTGCACCAAATTCGCTCATTTACCGCACATCACCTCTGCCAGATGGGAGGCGGCCATCCGCAGCTCGTCCTTGGCAGATCAGCTCTGGGCTGTCCACCAAGCCCGCGAGGCGGCTGAGGAGCTTGGCATCTCAGTCCCCACGTGGGAGCTGCCCGCAACACAGTGATCTGTGTTTTGGAGGACCAAATAAAAGTTTATCCAATCCAATCCAATGCGCGTTTGAGCGCGCCCGGCGTCCCTCCATCAGGAAGCGCCGACGGACGCTGGTCGCGCCGGTAGCGCCTGGCGTCAGATTATAGAGCGCTCGCGTTTCGCTAGCGCAGCGTCGCTGCGCTTAGCGTGCGCACGCATCAACGATACGTCGGAGTATATTGGGCCCTTCATGATGCGCCGGTGACCGTTTAGCTAGCTCCACATATACCAAACTTGGTGTTACGTGACGTCGATGAATGACGAAAGTATACCACTGGTGCAAGCATGATAATCATGACACGCGTGCCAAGAACATGACAACATACCATGCTCATGATGCGCTCGCGGCCACTTCGCTAGCTCCGCATATACCAAAGTTGGTGTTACGCGACGTCGATGAATGACGAAATGTATATCACTGGTGCAAGCATGATAATCATGACACGCGTGCCAAGAACATGACAACATACCATGCTCATGATGCGCTCGCGGCCATTTCGCTAGCTCCGCATATGCCAAGTTTGGTATCACGTGACGTGAATAGAAGGAGAAGGTGAATGACAAGTCCAAACATGACAATCATGATATGCGTGTCATGTACAATGCGACTACAAGCTACGCTCATAGCGCGCTCGCGGCCGTTTCGCTAGCTTCACATATACCAAATTTCGTATCACGTGACGTGAATAAATGAAGAAGGTACATGACACGTCCAAATATGACAATTATGACATGGAAGACATATACGGCATAATTTATCTCTGCCTCGTAACGATGTGCTGATTCTAAAGTGACATATCAACCTTCCTTATTCGTGCTTCGCATATCATCGATTCCCACTGTACGTGGGATCTGCCAATTTTCTTACTACGCTTCCGCATGTAGACTACGAACGCTCACTTTTGTATGCTGCGTAGCGTAATGTAAAATATAAAAAGAAAAGATGTAAATATTTTTGTTCAATATTTTTGTTCAATTTAACTAGAGGGGACTCTGGCGCTACGATTGTTCAGCGACCATGGGAATGATGGGTAGCACACACATTTGCGTGGTCTTCGTATTCGTGGGCGGCGAATCGTACTTGCGGCTTCGTTTATTGCTTTGTTTTGGTTTTGCTTTTAAAAAAAGATTCAACCTTTTTGAACTTCGTGACCAAGTTTGGAAAGGTAAGTCTAAAAGAATAAGGTGGTGAAGCGCAACCGCTGAACATTTGCTGACTTTTGTTTCGTAAGAAAACAGCTCCAAGCCACACGAACACACACGGATCCAAAAGCAGTCCAGAAATACGAAGATTAGACAAATGTGCGTACTACCCATCATTCCCATGCTGGCTGAAGCGCCATGCGTTGCAGCTCCCATAGACACTAGCGCCAGAGTTCCCTGTAGTGTATATTGGGAAACTATATACTTTTGCTGTTTCTAGTTTTCTTGTTTTCTGGTGCCATTTCACCTCTTCGCTGCCCCGGTAAACAACAATGGCGTCTCTCGGTTGCAGCAAGTTCATAACGGAGCTTGTGCGAGCATGAGTGCGTGTTCAATGGGTGATACGTATTTATCGAGCAGGAATAAACAACGGCAGTGTTGCGTCGTGAAATATTCTGTTTCTCGCACATGCAATAACCTCGAATTTGTGTGCGAGAGATATCATCAGCGAAAGTGCAACTCTAGTCGATATATCCGCCTTGAAAGTCACACCGGCGACTTGCCAGTCTTAAGCAAAACCAGGTGCTTGGAAGAAAAAGTGCGATTGGAAAGTGCACATAAAACCAAAGACCCCTTTACTAAATTGCGTTGCACACGTGGTTGCCAAATCGGCTGCCTAATATTGTTTTGATTAACGCTGCAGATCGCGTACCGTAAAAACACTACCGTCGGCGCCTACGCAGGGATTCGTTCCTGGCGCTTTGCCTGAGTAACAGAGGCGTTGATGTATATTAGGGAGTTTCAAAATACCGTTTGCAAGCGCTGCGGGCGTTGCGGGCGTAGCGGGCGCCATGTGATCTTTAGAATAGCGTTTGCCCTGCTGCGATCCACAACGTACGATCGCAGCGACACTGTAGCCTCGAAACCAGCGCTTGCGGGCCACATGCGGGCCGCCATTACCGCACGCGATTTCGGATTTTTTGCGTGCGGTCCGCGAACGCGAACGCCGACTCGCGTTACCACACATACGCAGTGGCAGCGACCGCACCGCAAGGGCTCGTGGTGCGCTATTCTAAATCTCCCTATTACCGTGTTGACAGTGCAAAAGCAGCGTTCTTCGCCGATTAAAGATTGCGTTTCACCGACTTTGATTTACCAACGTCAGACGCCTGCTCATGACTGATCGGTGCCAAGATTTCTGCTACCCATCGTTGCCTTCGCGTCCCCTAAAAGTTAACGTGAGAGCGAGAGAGAGAGAGAAAAAAAAGATGCAAGGAAAGGCAGGGAGGATAACCAGACGCACATCCGGTTTGCTACCCAGATGTAGCGAACCGGATGTGAGCGTCTCCAGAAAGTTCTTGCGTCACTAAAAGAAGGAAAACGATGATGTCGATCAAGTATGCACTGAAATTTAGGAAATGGGCTCTTGGCTTTGCGTTGTTCCAATAATCTAGTATAACTAGCTGCTCAGCCGTACCTTTTATTTTTATAATAAATCTCAACGCTTAAAAGAAGCTTAGTGTTCTTTCTCTTAAAATTTGCACATTTTATTTATTTCCTCCCTTCTAAATGGAATATTTATATCATGGTGGTCGGGCGAAAAAGCGCACGTTGGATCCGCGTGCGAAACCGCAACCGAAATAAAATGAAAACTAACTAGTTGGCGTAGTTGACATGTGCAGAAGCTCCGCCCACGTCGCCTTGGTCGTGCGGCCACAGAAAATTGTCGCCGAGAACATATAGTCTCCTAAAATATTAGGAAACTCTATGGCCGAGTATAGAGCTGGAAACGCATACCACGTTTTTCGTGACAGAAAAACGCCACGTGCTGTGAACAGTGCTGTTGGCTCCACGGTGTAAGAAAAAAAATTGTCAGATCCGACGTACAGTGGGCATTGACGATATGCGAAGCACGAATGAGAAATGTTAATGTGTCACTTTAGTATCAGCACAACGTTACGAGGTGGAGGTAAACGATGCCGTACATAACAGGACTGCATGGTGAACACAAGTGACACACCCTAACGTGGAATTCATGACGTGCATGTCATGTAAGCCATGATTCATGACTACGCGCCACGCTCATGGTACTCTCGCAGTCGTTTCGCTAGCTTCATATATACCAAATTTGATGTTACGGTACGGTAATGGATGACGAAGGTATGCGACTGGTGCAAACATGATAATCATGAGATGCGTGTTATGTAAAAACATGACTACGTGCCACACTCATGATGCGCTCGCGGTCGCTTCGAGACGGTTGCCGTTGGGCCTCGCCGACAGATGCTGATCGCGCCTAGTGTAAGACAATAATTAGAGTGCTCGCGTTTTGCTAGAGTAGCGTCGTTTTGCCTAGCATGGGCACGCGTCAACGTTTCATGCGCTCGCCGCTGTTTCGCTAACTTCACATATACCAAGTTTGGTATTACGGGACGTGAATGGACAACGAAGGTATGTGACACGTCCAAACACGATCATCATGATATTCTTGTGATGTAAAACATTACTACATGCTACGCTCCTAGCGTGCTCGCAGTCGTTTCGCTTGCTGCACATATACCAAATTCGGTATCAGGTGACGTGAATAGATGACGAAGGTCGTCCAAACATGATAATCGTGACATGAAAGTCGCGTATGACATCATTTGCCACCGCCTCGTATTGTTAAGCTGATTTTAAAGTGGCATATTAGCCTTCCTCATTCGTGCTTCGTATATCAACGATTCCCACTGTACGTGAGATCTGCCAATTTTAAATGCAAAGCATTTCTTAGCGAACTTCGGCGACTTTGGGCGTATCTATCTATCTATCTATCTATCTATCTATCTATCTATCTATCTATCTATCTATCTATCTATCTATCTATCTATCTATCTATCTGGCTGCTTACGTTTGGGTGCTGTCGTGGTCACCTCCTTAACTTGGCATGAACAAAAATTAGCATGGGAAGGTAAAATGGTTTGACGAATATGACGCGCTGCTCAAGACCTCAATAATGTCACTATCCCGTCACCTGCGTCGTCAAACACGTCCCGCGAGACAGTGGCACATACCGACGGGCGGGTATGTGCCGCTGGTATGTGGGTATGTGCCACAGGTAATTGACACCTAGTATCTACCCAGGAACGTCGAGGACACACATGGGCAATTTTAACGTGCGAGCGTTATGAAATACCCAAAATCAGAAGCGTCAACCCGACGAATGCAAAGAATAAATGTAAAGGTCCCATCTGGAATTGAACCCAAGCATTCTGCGTGGCAATGCAGCATTTTACAGCAGAGCTACGCCAGGTCTCGAAACTACTTTTCAAATAGACGTTAGTTAATCTTCGTGAAACGTCAACAGCGGTTGCAGTGCTGCTTACCCAATAATATAAACATTGCACATGTGCTCCTTTCACAAATCCGTCACGTCGGGTTAATGTCGATTGTGGCTGGTTGCCACGCGCTGAAGATGATTTATGTGGCATTGTTCAGGGCGAGCATCCTCGCGAGCATCAGTACTTCATATCAGCTTCCTGTGTTGCTAATACGTATGTTCCAGTTGGCATCGTGGCACAAGTGCAAACAACTGGTTATATAAACATCTGTGACTCTTCAACATATGTCTGTGCGTGCAACATCTGTGCATATATTTAGCGTCATTTAATTACGTGTCACACAATAAAATTGCAACACGGTCACCTTCCCTCCACATGCTTCGCATAACGTCGATTCTCAGGTGCGTGGGATCTGCCGAATTTTTTTTTCTAGTAGTGCCCAGCACGTGAAAAGGATGCACGAACTGAAGTGTTTCGCCACGCTGCGTGTCCTTCACCTCCCTAGTGCGTCTCAAACAGGTAAATTATCAGAACGTTCCTGATGAAGACTTACCCCCGTATTCAGAAACTCTCCTCGGCTCGAATTCCGTCTTTCACTTAACTAAGTGGAGCACTGCGCCGCTGCTCGACTGAAATTGACGCTGTGCTTCTCAAGAATCGCTGCAGATTATTGCCGGCATGCAGTGACTAGGGTTGCCAAGAGACGGTGCTCCGATAGACTTTTAGTCATCGTGAAGCATTGAGTTAAGGAACGTTCTAGTATACGGTGGTTAAGGTACGAACAAGGCGATGTATTTGCTCACTTCTGCATACGCTGTTCGTCTCCCTACCTGCTCCGTGAACTAAGATAACGTAATGAGGCGAGTTTTTTTTCTTGTTTTATGGCGTTCGTACGTGTCTGGCTCGTTTTTGTTTTTGGCTTATTTTGTTTCCAAATGGACTATACTGCAGATGCCCATGCTTTCCAAGAGAATTCGTGACTTGAAATTACTTCAATTATTGACGTTCTTTTTATTTCTCGATCTCCATGCTGAATTACCAATGACACAAAGACAGTTCCGACGTGACTGACTTTAACGGCGATCGGGAACACGCTAAAACAGTTATACGTTAAACTAAAGAATTTTCTGCGGGTTCTTCCTCGAAACTTCCTCTAAGGTTGGTCTGCAAAAGTTTATATAGTTTTAAGTTGTAAAAAATTACGGACGGAAGTGAGCTATCGCCTATACGAAACTTTGTAAACGACTTGGGCTGAGCTAAATTCTTTGATCTCTTCATTTTCGTAACAGATGCAAAGGTTGCAGACAGACGGACAGACGGACAGACAGACGGACAGACAGACGGACAGACAGACGGACAGACAGATACATAGATAGATACATAGATAGATAGATAGATAGATAGATAGATAGATGGATGGATAGATAGATAGATAGATAGATAGATAGATAGATAGATAGATAGATAGATAGATAGATAGATAGATAGATAGATAGATAGATAGATAGATAGATAGATAGATAGATAGATAGATAGATAGATAGATAGATAGATAGATAGATAGATAGATAGATAGATAGATAGATAGATAGATAGATAGATAGATAGATAGATAGATAGATAGATAGATAGATAGATAGATAGATAGATAGATAGATAGATAGATAGATAGATAGATAGATAGATAGATAGATAGATAGATAGATAGATAGATAGATAGATAGATTTAATGAGGTCCTGAGGGACTATAGCTGGTACGGCTGAATTTACGATTTTTTGGAGCAACTGCCCACAATTTGTTGAGCCAGTAACAGTTATAGCTACAAACGTAAATTTTGAATTATCTTGAAGCAATTTAATGCTCAGAAAAGTTTACAGCGAAAGGTGTTGTGAGATCACAACGGTCGTGGCATTGCGTAGTTTTCCACTGCCACCGCCGGTGTCCGTACACGCAATTCCGCGAAATAGCAAGAATGAAATGAGAATGAGAAAAGAAATAGGTGACATATGATTGGTCAACATAGGCGACGTATTATTGGCAATGATTATTACTTTTTGCTGGCACCCACCGCATAGCAGCCACTCTACGCTCTCAGCCATGGCTCTGGTGACAGTGTTGGATGCAACTCTGTATTACTGGGAAAGCTGTTGTGAAACCACAGAAAGAGCCGATTTTGGTGCCGTACCATGAGTACAAAAGTGTACATGTTCATCTTGAAGTGTTTGTGCAGCCACACGGAGATAAAGATGAAAGAGAAAAGTGCCTGAAACTTCTGTATGTCTCATGTTTGTCCCAGCATACTTGCGTAAATACTTCAAGATGAATATGTTTCAACGAATCGCAAGGTAGCTTCAATGTGTACATGTATTAGTCGTCTGAATTGAGTCTGTACCAGGCTGTGGAAATGATGCTTTCACAGCTTTCAATATAACTCTGCGGCGTGTTCGGCGCATGCTTGTAGATGATTTCATGTACACGTAAATATCCGTGTCCGCGTTCTCGCCGATGAAACCGGCTCGAATGATACCATGCACAGATGCTGGACCGACCAGGCTTTTTGATTCTGGCTGACTAACTGGTCGGTCGGTCGTTAGGTCGGTAGATAAGCCGGTCCGTCTCACTATGATGACGTTGTATAATGTCTGGTTACTGTTACAAATTCTAAAGGCCTGTTGAGCCCCGGCATGACGTCATTTGTTACAAAACGCAAGTTTCCGTACCTTCCACTTCAACGAGCTTTATTTAGAGGTGTGCAAATCAATCAATAACGATACATATTTATTCACATGACATGTTTGTATTAGCGTGCTGAGACAGTGGCAAATTTCGAGTGCTTATGCGTTGGCAATAGATCACATTAGTGACATGTGAAAGTGGACTAACAATGAAAAGGACATTTGCTACTTGAAATTTTCAAATTACGTAATCCACGCAAAACCTTGAGTTGACACAGAAATACATCGCTCTCATAGAAGAGGAGAACAAACACCTTCTGGCATAGCTTGTTTATGCCAAGACTACATTAAGCATGCGCTTCAATACTGAATATGTGCTATGACAGCAGGACATGGCATGTTCCACTCAGGCAAAAGAATCTTAAAAGTTTTATATTGGCAGACTGTGCTGTTAAATTGAAGTGAGCGTGTGACGCATAAGTAGGAAGTACCTGGTATGATTCCCGGAGGTGACGATCTTACTCCTGTGCCTCCATCTGAATCAAGCTACCTCTCCAGAATGTGACATTGAGGTGACAACTTATCACGTGTTTTTTTTGTTGGTGTTCTTGCGTTGACCAACTAATCAATCATCTGCAGGTTTATTATGTCCTGGTCAACAATAGCAAGAATCGTGAACAATTTGTGTGAATTGCTAAATGCAGCCTTTGTGCGGCCTTCTGTGAGAGTGAACGGCCCTAATCACCGCTGTTTTATATCTACGATTCACACGGCCTAAATAAAATTATTCCGCTCAACAGTAGCGGTACTTACTGATTCCCTTTGAGTGTTTCTTGAGCGGTCCACATCTGTGCTGCCACGGTCACAGACGGGGTCTACACACGAGAAACGCAATGCGATGAAGTTCCTCGCTGGAACTGCACCACAAGGCGTGATTACCTTTACTTCACAAAGATGGCGGAGACGCACGGGCGATTACGTAATTGCTCCGGGGTGTGGTGTGCCCACCATCCTGTTTTCTGGTGAAAAGTGTCAAATCTGACTATAGGACAAGCTGATGAATCTGCTTCTTGTGCACCTTTTTTAGCATGACATTGTACCAAACACGCTTTTAAAAAGCCGTCTTGTTTCTCGCGTATTTGCCGGAGACGAACGAAAAGCAAAATACATCTTTTCCTTCTCACTCGATCATATTGATCTCGCCCGAAAGCTGTCCACACCCTACTTTGTTTAGCACTGCCTCCGAGATCAGAGGAACTGGTGGAAGCTTTGTGCTCCTCAGTATGGTCTTCATAGCCTCCGTGATCAACCATCTTTTAAAGAAACGACTATTCTAATGCTGTCTGTCCAGTGCACCCGATACATGTCTGTTAGGTAAGAGGGGGTGGTCCCCACGTGGTAGTAGCCGAATGGTGCTAGGCAACATCAGCGTATGTACTGGATGGTGCTGTGCACGCTCCTCTAATGCTGTAACAAAAGCTCGTTCCTCGTTATTTCGAAATGTTGGAACGAGTTCCCATTACAAGTTTCATAAATGCAAAAGGAACTTGTTACAGTTAAATTTAGAAAATCAGAATGTGTCGCTATATTACCATCCCGATTGACTTGTCAAGAAATATATACGGCAGGTAATTCTGAGGCGAAAGAAAGTGATCAATTTGAAGCGCACATCAAGCTTCATATATTTATACGAACTGAATACCACCACCATCAGACTTATACCTCGGTGAAAGGAATTTAAATAAACGCACTTAGACAATTAAAAAAAACACCAACAATACTGAAACTTTTGAGCTCGTCTATTTCTAGTATGTCACATGTCGCACATTCTAATTCAGTCCTCAAAGTCGCACTCAGTATACCGTGCTTCAAATACTCAAATGTAAATATCCACCAATCTACCAACATCATTAAACGTCTTGCACAGGAAACTCCACATAAAGAGAGAATACTGAGACCTTTATTCAGTGCTGAATGAATATATCACTACGAGTAGAAAATCATGTGCAGGATATAAATTTTCATCTCAGTAAAGTGTTGTGTCAGCAATCGTCAGTCCAGGTGGAGCTAGCCTTGAAAAGAATGAAGGATTCACAAAGGCTATACCACACTTCGATGATTCAGGCTGTGGGGCTCTCGGATGCACCAGGATTACGTCGCCCGCGATTAAGATTTATGACGATGCCATGATGCATGCGTCCTTCCCATAGCGGGAACGCTGCGAACATCACTCTTTCACGAAGGTTTACGTTCTTACGATAACGCATGTCCAACGGGCCTGCACACTGATGGAGGTGACTAGTTTGTCCCATATAGAGCCCCTACCAAAACGGTGAAGCGCAGCACAGGAAAGCGGGAAAGGCGGATTGTGAAGAATGGATTTGTTTCTCAGGTGAACCCGTATAGAGTGCGCTCTTCATACGCACTTTCATGTGTATTAAAGACGTACTTGACATCTGCGACGTGCTGTTTGAACACGAAAAAAAACACAAATCACGAAAGGACCACGATTGTATTCATGAGCATCGGCACGATTTTGTCCTTGGGGGGGGGGGGGGGGGGTTGCAAACTGCGTGTTTGCATCAGGGCTGGTGGAGAGCGGAAAATGCTTGGTACAACTTGAGTGTTGCCAGGGTCTGGCGTAGTTTGAAGAGGGAAAGTGCCCCTTTTGCGCACACCTGCTGACGCCCATGGTTCTATCGCGACCTAAAGACATGAGCAAAAGATTAGTAAAGCCTTCACGACGGGCACCCTGCGAGAAGATATATCTACCCTGCGGAAAGATATATAATTTCCCGCAGGGAAGATATAAATGTCTGCGGGAAGATATATATACATTCGACGTACGATGAGGTTTGATTGTTACTTGAAAATTTTAAAAAAATGGCAGATCTCACGTGCAGCGGGACTCGATGATATGCAAAATACGATTGAGAAGTGTTGATATGCCACTTTAAAATGAGCACAACGTTACGAGGTGGAGGTGAATGATTTCGTACATTACTTCCGTGTCATGATTATCATGTTTAGATGTGTCGTTTACCTTCGTCATCTACTCACGCCACGTGACACCCAATTCGGTATACGTGGAGCTAGTGAAACGGCCGCGAGCACGCTACGAGCGTGGTATGTTCTCATGTTCTTACATGACGAGCGTGTCAGGATTTTCATGTTTGCACCAGTCATATAATTCGTCATCCATTGACGTCACGTAACACCAAATTTGGTATATGTGGAGCCAGCGAAACGGCCGCTAGCGCACCATGAAAGGCCAAATATACTCCAATGCAGTGTTGACGCGCGCGCACGTTGGGCACACCGAGCAACGTTAGCAAAACGGGAGCACTTTATAGTCTGATGCCAGGCGCGACCAGCGTCTGTCGGCGTGGCCCGACGGCAACCGGCGAGAAATGCGATATGCTGCATTTCGCGCCGATGCGTTACGTAGAAAACAATGCGTCTCCCTCTTGTCGTGACGCAGGGACGCCGGACGCGCTGAAGCGCGCATGCGACAAAGCAACCCAGCTCGGCGCGCGCCTGCGAGTATATGGCAGCACCGGCGCTTGGGGTAGCAACGCCGGCGTGACGCGACGAAATGAACGCCGGCGAGCACGTGCACCGTGTCACATCGGAATGTATTGGCGCCTTGACTGTGGCATGTAGTCATGTTCTCACAAGATACTTATCTCATGATTATCATGTTTGCACCAGTCACATACCTTCGTCGTCCATTCACGTACTGTAATACCAAATTCGGTATATGTGACGCTAGCGAAACGGAACGGCCGCAAAAGCATCATGAGCGTGGCATGTAGTCATGTTGTTACATGGCACGCATGTCATGATGTTCATGTTAGGGTCTGTCACTTGTGTTTACCATGCAATCATGCCATAACATACCAGTTTTGCAACATGCCATATGAACGAAACCAACGCAAGACCTGCAAAACCATGAAATGCAAATCATAACATTCATGACATATATGAAATGATTTTCGTGTTATGACTAGTCAAATATGTTTTTAATACAGTCATGCTATGCCATACCAAGTTTGGTATTGATACCATTATCGAAACGCCCAGGAGAGCTAAATGTGGTAGGCGGCTAGATAGATAGATAGATATAGATAGATAGATAGATAGATAGATAGATAGATAGATAGATAGATAGATAGATAGATAGATAGATAGATAGATAGATAGATAGATAGATAGATAGATAGATAGATAGATAGATAGATGATAGATAGATAGATAGATAGATAGATAGATAGATAGATAGATAGATAGATAGATAGATAGATAGATAGATAGATAGATAGATAGATAGATAGATAGATAGATAGATAGATAGATAGATAGATAGATAGATAGATAGATAGACAGACAGACAGACCAGACAGACAGACAGACAGACAGATAGATAGATAGATAGATAGATAGATAGATAGATAGATAGATAGATAGATAGATAGATAGATAGATAGATAGATAGATAGATAGATAGATAGATAGATAGATAGATAGATAGATAGATAGATAGATAGATAGATAGATAGATAGATAGATAGATAGATAGATAGATAGATAGATAGATAGATAGATAGATAGATGCAAAGTCGCCGAAGTTCGTTAAGAAATACTTTGCATTTAATGTTAGACATGAACAGCATTGATGAAGTGAAGCAGATGGTTGTTATTTTTTGTGTTTTGTGCAAACTACCGCTTTCGTTCTTTCTTTCATTCTGTGCATATATGCGATCTTCCCCCCAAATAAACAACGGTTATTTCGCGCTCGTGTTGTCTACTACCTGTGGTTTTTAGTATTTTTTTCGCGTTCAAACAGCGCATCGCAAGTATCAAAAATGTACAAACTAGACCCTACTATGACCCTCCTAATAAGCGCAGTTAGATGCAGCTCTTCGCATGCATAGATCGACTATGCACCTCGAAATCGAACAGCAGCAAATTACAGTCTTCCATGATTCCAGGATGAGTTGATAGTCAGGGACGCCGCGTTCTAGCATCCATCTCTAAGCACCGAGCCGGTCACGGCTAACCACCAAACTCGTAGGCTGCCCTGCCCTTCGCTCCCAGCTCCGTAACCCTGTAGAGTCGACCATCCTCAGGGCTCTTGGCGTCTGGGCGAAAGCAGCCTGTTGTTACGTACAGGACGTCGTAGTTCTCACCTCCGAAGCAACACGAAGTGGTGTACTTGGCAGGAAAGTCTATCTTGGTTAGTATCTTGGCTGTGGAAATAAAAAAAAGAAGATATTGATTGTTGACATTTAGGTACCAGTAACCCAACACTCTTATTGGAGACGCCGAAGTACAAGGCTACAGAAACATTTCTGCCACCTATCACGTGCGATAAATCTAAGCACACGGGCCTTTAGCCTTTCACCTTCACCGACATGTACCCGTGGCGGCTGATCGCGCGACATTCGAGCCATGCAGATATATAAAAAACATGGTTGATCCCTTTGTCAAAGCAATAGGTAAAACACGAAAGTATTAGGAGTCCTTACAAAAGTAGCTTATTATTTACAGTACGCACCGATGCATGTTAAGGAAAAGGAACAAACAAAGAAGCAGACTGGCTACCCTGCGCTGGGAAAGGGGGTACGGGGTATACATTATGATAGAAAGGAGATGTTGCAAAGAGAGAGGGAAAGAAGAGAAAAATAGCGAATGAGGAAAAACTAAATAAAAAAGAATACGACACTAAAATCTGTTTATAAGACCAGTTGTCCGCAAAATTTTTAATAAAGCTTGAAAGCCTTCTGAGCTGAGGATGGACTCGGCCAGTGACCCAGAATTATTTGTTACGACAAAGGACGATCATCTAGTCTATCTATAGTTTCGGTAAGTTCTTGTATTGGCACTTTGAAATGGGTACACTCGCAAAGATGAGTGATTGTTTCTTCGCAGCTGCAGTTATTGCACGTAGATATGCTAGCCTTTCCAATAAGAAAACTGTATGCGTTTGTGGAGGCCACACCAAGCCATCGGCGGCACGAAAGTATCTCCTCAGCTCGAGATATTCCTAAGGGATGACGAAGCATGAGATTGGGATCTAGGTTACGCAGGCGAGCCTTTGTGAATCACATCTAATTCCACTCTGGTAGGGTCAGGTCACGTGCCAGCAAACGACGCCTTGTAGCTGCTTCGGTTTTTGAGAATGGCATGCCTGGGTATTCGGTACCGTCATGAGCAGATATAGCAGCCTCATCTGCGCTGTCGTTGCCATATATATAATGACCTGGTGTCCTCTGCTACGTTATGCTGTGTTTTTCTCGATTGCTTGGTGATGAAAAAGCCCCATGTAGCCTACTAAAGACTCATTAGGTCCATGACAAAAAGGTGTCATGAGTCTGCCAAAAGCTGCCTTCGAGCCCGAGGAGATGAATCAAGCTTGCGAAGGTTCTTCAACAATTAACTCCAGTGCTGCACGTATGGCGGCGAGTTCTGCAGTCGTCGATGACGTCAAATGTGATGTATTGAATTAATTATAACGGTCTTCGCGAGAACAACTACATCCCCTCCTGAGCTTATTGAAGTGACAGAAGCATTTGTGTAAATGTGAATGCGTCCATTGTACTTCTCGTTCAGGAACCGTAGTGTGGGCTTCTTCAGGGCTCGATGTGACAACTGTTTCTTCTTTTTTATTTTAAGAGAGGTAAGAAGAGATTTGAGTGGGCGTATGCACCGCAATGGTAACGGTGGTTATGCTTCACATGTGAAGTGCGGTGGAATCACTGCGCAATGCTGAGCTACAGTTGCACTGAACGCTGAGCGGGATCTAGAAGTTTGAATTGAGATGAGGTGATGTGGTGTAATCTGAGCGAAATGCCTGAAGTGCTTTCTGAAGGCATCCGCACGGATATATGTGTTGATTGGATAATTATGCGCAATGACGACTGTCGCTTATGTAGATGTGCATCTCGGAAAACCAAGGCATATTTGCAGTGCTTGGGCTTGAAGCCATTGGAGGACCTGTATTTTGTTCTCCTGGTTCCGCAAAGCACAAGTAAGCTGTAGCGTATAATACTGAGAAACAGAACAGTGTAAAATGGAAACATCGCTCCTACACATGCAGCCCACGTTTTTCCAGCAAGAAACATTAGTGCGTGGGTGATCACGGCGAGCTTCGTAGGCGATGTGAGGGCTCCAGGAAAGGTCGCGAGCAATCATGACAGCAAGAAATTAGTGGGACTTCACGTTGTTAATCGTGTTCCCGTCTAATTTAATGTCCAACGGGTCTATCGCCTTATGCATGGAGGCAATCGAGCACTCCTCTGATGACAGTTCTTGTCCCCGTCCTTGAAGTACTTTGTCGCCAGTGTAGTCACTCTCAGGTGTCTGGCACGCACAAGGAGGCGTATCACGCCTGATGCCCTGATGCAGATTTGAATATTTGATAGATGGACTGATCGTGTAAGTGCGTCAACCAGGCAATGGAGTGCTACGTGAAAAAAGGTGGAGCTAAGAACTCAACCTTGAGGCACACCGCGACAGATAGAAGGATGCGTTTTTGCGCCACACTCTGTACAAAGAAGCTTCTGCCCTTTAAATAGCTGTCAATTCGTTGGTAAACAAGACCCCCCCCCCCAATCCAACAATTTCCAAGGCATCCAAAATGGCTTCATGCGATATATTATCGCATGTGCCTTCCACGTCCACCGGGAACAACGCCGCAGATAATTGTTCCGGGCTTCTTTTTTTTACGCTGCAAATGTCATAAGTTTACTGTTGCACAGAACGATGCCTACAGCAACATGAATATTAGCAACACCAGAAGCGGTAAGCTATTATATACCGCTTGGGCCAGCGAGTATAGCAGCCCTAGACAGTGCTAGGTGAATGATCTCCAGTAGATGTCGCTTCACTGCAATTGACGTCAACCCGACGTGACAGTGGTATGATAGGAGCGCGCATGTACAGTTTATCAGGTTGGACAGCCCGAGTTGAAACCAGTATTCACGTTTCACGAGCTATATGGTCTAGTTGAAAAGCAGCTGTGAGACCTGGCGTGGCTCTATGGCAGAATACTTGGTTTCCCCGCAGAATGCTGGGGTTCAATTTCTGTTGGAACCCTGACATTTTTTGTTCTTTACATTCATCGGGTTCTGGGCTTTAAAGTTGTTGGTAATGTTCATAAAGTTGTTGTACTCACTCGCTCACATTCGTCGAGCCAACGCTGACGTGTTAAAGTCACCCTTGTATGTTTTTTCCGTTCCTGGTTAGATATGAAGGTCAATCATCCATGGCACATATTCGTATATCAGTGGCACATACCCACCCGTGTGCATGTGCCACCGTCTGGCAGAAATTGTTTGACGACGTACGCGAGGGTACTGTCACATTATTCATGTCATGACCAGCGAGTCGTATTCGCCAAACGATCTTACCCTTCTATTCCAATTTTGGTTTGCCCCAAGTTAAGGGCATAATCAAGGGAGCAACTCGAGACAGGCGGCCAGATAGATAGATGCGTAGATGGACGCCAAAAGTGATTGCACAACGCAAAGAAATGCTTTGACATTTCAAATTCAGGAAGACAACCACTGGACAAGCGGCACCAAACACGTCGCGGAAGTACACGTGTTTCCCCCCTTTCCGGAGCAGCAGTGTCGTCGGATGCAGCGCGAAGAGATAAGGGCTCGAACCGGAAGTACTGTCGTAGACGAGGCCCCGTTTTGCTATCCACCTTCCTATGGCATGACATAGCCGATCCTGTGGCACACGGCAATAAAAACTCAGAGCGTACTGGACAGAACTACGATCGCTTAAATGGAGACAGAGAATCCCAAGAACAAGAAAGTCAGCCTCTTCGCTTCCTCTTCTTTACTCCAAACACACCTACTGCGAGGCTAAGACCTATTGGCAGTGTAGAACACAAATGTTCGACGGCTTCCGGTTTCGGCCACCTACAAAACATAACAGCAGTGGTCGGGAAGAAAAGCCTTGGCGGGGAACGCGCCAACTTTCAATGCTTTTTCCAGCGTATTAAGCAAAATACGACATATAAATGTTATTTTAAACTGTACCCAGGAGTATATGATGGACTATATTCAAATTCGGGCACCCGTATTTTAGTCCGGAAACGTGAAAAAGAGGTTTTTGTTAATTTGAGACAGCATCAAAATACGCATTACGCTTCGGTTTTAGGCAATGAGTAATGAAGTAAGCGGAAGTATCTTGGCGTGCAGCGCTTGTTGCTTCTATCACAAACAAGGAGGTTAAAAATGATCACAACCTTGAGTTTCGAACGAATATATTGATGATTTAGAGTACGGTGTTCTCTACTATAGGGCCCTGTACGAAAACACGTTCACGCCATCTCAGCTAGAAACTGTGTTAAAATGGTTGATGATTTAGAACACATTGTACTCTACTATGGCAAAGTGCTAAAGTATCCCAAATGTGGCACTTATATTGTAAGCGCGCAAAGGTATTTAGAACAATTTGTTTTCACAGACGTCAATAACATTTCAACAGAACATTTTTTCTTAGAGATACAATAACGATGATAACAGAACAGACGTCATCGTGGAAAGAACATGTACATTCGATGGTTCACACAAACACAGCCACACAAAAGTGTGTCACAGAAGAACAGATACACACATGAATATTGCAAGGTAAACAAGAGGCACAAAAAAAACACAAATATGTACGTTTTGCATATTTACATGTTGGCATGTCTTTCTGCCGGCGCATCGACACATCAGCCTACCAATACCAGGCCGGCCAAAGGCAAGTTATACTCGGCCGTCACAGACCGACACAAAAGGGCAAGCCCAGTGCCTAAGGAATTCCTCTTCACCGAGGAAGAAAGAGCTCATCCGATAAAACAGACAGCAGCTCCGAGTGCAATCGCTCTAGGATCGGGAAGAGCGCAGGAGCGCTGGGGAAGCAGTGTTGCAGGAGCAGAGGAGGAGCCAGCGTTGCATCGCTTACGTGAAAGGGGTGACTCAATGGGAATCGTCGGCAAATAGGACAGTGAATCCCAGAAATAAAAAAAATCAAGCCTTGTCGTCGGAATGAAAATAAGAGGAAGCAGCTAGCCGAGGAGACGGATTAAGGACTAGCACCACGCTTCGATACGCGTACCCATTCAGAGAATTAGACTGAACAATAAGGTTAATCGTATCTTTCGCTACGCACACCCAGGCATAAATGGGTTAAGCCCCAACCAATTATCTAAACTGTACTGTAGTAACTCTAACAAAAATTGAAAGAAATTCAAGCGAACGAACGAGCATTCTTCCCGTCGGTAAGATCACGACACACAACTTTCAAATTATGCATCCGATACTCTTCGCTCCTGATGCACAGCTAGCAGTGCACTGGATGCGTAATTCGACGGTAAACTTGGTAGTGGGGTAATGGAAAAAAAGTGCTTGCTTCTCCTTTTTTATTCATTTCAGTTTTCGTCAAGATAAAATACTATAGTTAATAAACGAAGGACAAAAAACGTTCGCATTGCTTTCAGTGTCATTTGTGCAGGAGGACACTTGCGCGGCACGTACAAACACAGTAAGTCGTCGTAGCCTCATTCCATCAAGTTCACCTATTTCAGCGAGTTGGGGGTGACGAAAAGCGCATACAGAAGCGACCAAGTGCATCACGTGGATCGTGCCTACAAGAAATCTCTGTCGGGGACATGACGATAACCGGCGCGATTGAGCACTATTGGCAGTCGAGACAGACAGCGCACACAGAGCAGCCGCCTCATGTGCTCGTCCATTCCGGGCACGTGCCGGAGACTACCTGTGCTGGCGCAACTTCGCGCAAATCACTTTCTTTTTCTTCTTACTCGAGGTTATCGTTCCTTCCCCACCTTTTTGCGCGGGCTTCATGATCGGAGGTGCTGGAAGCTTTCTTCGCCACTGTTGGCCTTGCACTGCCTCTGTGATCTGCCCACCTTTACATCATAGAGTTTCCTAACATGCACTAGAAAAAAGTATCTATGGGAGCTGCAATGCACGGCGCTTCAGAGAGCATGGGAATGATGGGTAGTACTTATATTTGTCTAATCTTTGTACTTCAGGCCTGCTTTTGGCTCCGTGTGTGTTTGTGTGGCTTGTACCTGTTTTCTCACAAAACAAAAATTAAGCAAATGTTCAGTGGTTGTGCTTCACCACCTTATTTTTTAGGCTTCCCTTTTCAAATTGGGTCTCAAAGTTCAAAAGAGTTCGTTTTTTCCTTCGAAACAAAACCGAAACACAGCAAAAAACGAAGCTACAAGTACAACTCACCGCCCGCAAGTACGAAGACTTGGCAAATATGTGTACTATCCATCATTCCATGTTCACTGAACGATAACAGCGCCAGAGTCTCCTTTAGTTGATTTTAGGAAACTTTATGCTTTACCCAACCATGAATGGCCCGTGTACACGTCATAGTGACGTCATGATGACAAGGTGGACGTCGGTGATGAGTGACGTCGTGACAACGGTTGGCAGCAGCAGCTTTGGCAACAGGATTTCTGTCGCTAAACCAATGAATTTCACTACGCAGGCGCCGAGACAGTGCATGTCGGTGGTGACCACTTCAAGCCGACGGAATCATCCTTTGAAGACGACAAAGTGACACGTGCAGCTACGACGGAGTGACACGTGCTCTGACGTGGAAGTGGTCCCTGGTGCGGCGCTGCCATCGACGCTACTTAAGCGGAACCGTGCACAGTGTTCTTCACAATTGTTGGCAGCAGTGGCTTTGGCAACAGGCTTTGTGTCGCTAAACCAAGGAATTTCACTACGCAGGTTAGTTTTATTCAATCGAAACTTTCCATTGTTCATATTTGCCACACCTGCTGCTGCCAACCCGGTGTTTTTTTTCTTTCTTTTGAACCATGGTCACGAATTCTGAATCACGTGAGGTTGACGCACTTCGAAAAGAGGTGGCAGAAATGCGCAAAAGCCTTAAGATGTTTAACTCACTGTACGAAAAAAATGAAACAAGATCAGGAAGCGTTAGCTTTGCACAACAAAACTTTGAGAAAAGAAAACGAGGACCTAGCTAGAAGACTTGCTAATTCGGAGCAATACTCTCGTATCAACAACTTTGAAATCAAGGGTATACCCTGCGGGCAAGGGGAGGACTGTAAAGTCATCTTGCAAAAGCTTGGGGACGAGATAGGGTGTCCAGTGACCTCTACAGACAATGACGTCATTCACCGTGTACCCGCCAAGAAGGACAAAAACATAATAGCCCGATTTTTCATGAGAACAAAGAAAGCTGACTTTATCAGCAAAGCTAGGAAAGCTAGGTTAACTACGGCAGACCTTGACCTTCCACAGACACCGGCCATTCCAATCTATATCAATGAACACTTGTCGTCTGAAAACAAGCGCCTTCTTGCGCGGGCATTAGCTCTGATAAACGAAAAAAAGTGGAAGTTTCTTTGGACTGATGATTGTCGTATCAAGGCGAGGGAAACTGAGGAGAGCCGGGTGTGTGTCATTGGAAGCACAGGGGACCTGTCGAAAATTTGCTAATGGGACCTAACGAAGTTTGACTTGGCTTGATAGTGGGTTACGTGCCTTCCAGAATAAAACATTTAGTCTCAGCTAAAAAACCGAAATTGACGTTTTTTCGTCAGAATATTCGTTCACTGCCAAACAAAATAGACGATTTCAGCTTGCTACTCGACACTTTCGGAACATCGTTTTCAGTAATAATGTTAACTGAAACTTGGTTGACGCCCACATCGGACATGTTTCACCTTCCTGGCTATCAATCGTTCCTCCGAAATCGTCGTGATAAGCGAGGGGGTGGTATCGCACTCTTTCTCAAGGAAAATATCTTGGCTGAGCTCATGGTCGAATTTACTGATGTTACCCCTGATTATGAGGTGTTAACAGTGCAGAGCCGTAACAATATGTTCTCCATTATGTACAGACCTCCATCTGGTGATACAACAAGATTTTTTGCATTCCTTGAAAAGCTTTTCAGCTATTCATTAGAAGAGAAAATCAACCTGGTCTTAGGTGGTGACGTCTATATAAACATGCTTTCATCGTCCCCGTTACAAAAAGATTTCCATTCACTCATCACAACTTACGGTTTTTCAAACACGATATCTTCTGCAACACGTGTGACAATCGACGGCACATCTCTGTTAGATGTATTCATATCAAACATTGACATCGACTTGTTAAAGGCCTATGTTGTGTACACTGACATTAGTGATTACCTAGGTATTATATTACTGGTAAATTGAATGCACTTCATTGCTAGTAAAACTACAAAGCCAGTTCTTATTCAATCTATTACCTCATCAAATCTTGAAGAATTTCACAAAGTTATTGCCCAAGAGGCATGACATAGCGTTTACAAATCGAAAGATAGTGACGCTGCATACGATGCTTTTATTAGCACTTTCCAAACACTTTACCATGATGATTTCCCCAAGAAAAAAGTGGCATGGGCATCTAGGGCACGCCAACCTTGGCTAACGCCTGAGCTTCTTCGTATGATTAAACGCAAACATGCCCTGTATGCTCAATTTGTGAAGTCTAGAGATCTAGCCCTCCTAAGCGAATTTAAAAAAAAATATCGAAATAGTCTAACAAGTCAGCTTAGGTCTGCAAAGAATGCTTATTTCGTAGCAATGTTTAGTGACCCAGTCAATCAAAAAAGTGATGTGGTCTGGCGCAAACTGAATTCTTTGTTAAAGCCTACTTCACTTTCAGTACTTCCGGATGTTTTGAGTCACAATGGCCAAAAACTTTCGGGAAACGCGATACCGAATGCGTTTAATGAGTTGTTTTCATTGAAGCCTCAGTTAAATAATGTTGATGGCCTCAATAGCTATGCTCAGTTCCTGCCTGTAAACACGTTTAGTAACACTCTATTTTCTTTCCCCAACTACACCACTGGAAATTTTTTCTTGCTTCAGTATATTAGTAACAGCCTGCTCCCTTGGACGCCGATGGTATCCAGATTCGCCCATAAAGCATGTGCTTGACATATATATGCCCTGTTCTTACCCATATTTATAGTTTAATATGATCTACAGGTGTAATTCACAAACAAATTGCAGATTTCACGCGTTGTTCCTATTTACAAGCATGGTAGTAAAGAGAACATTACCAATTATCGACCTATTTCAATAATCCAAGCGTTTTCAAAAGCAATGAAAAATTAATGCATATCAGATTGTTATCATTTTTTTAATCACCACAATTTGCATTCAGATTTTCAACATGGGTTCAGGAAGCATCGCTCTACTGAACAGCCCTCTGACTCATAAAGAAATAATCATAGATGTATTAGTCGTAAAAAATGGCATTAGGCATATACGTCCGATTTTTCTAAGGAATTTGACCTAATCAATCATTCCATCCTTCTCAGCTAATTAGCAAATTATGGTGTGCGTGGGACAGCGCATGCTCTTTCTAAATCCTAGCTTTCAGACAGGACACAATTCGTAGATGCGAACAATGAAATATCTGCAAGGAAGCCAGGTCGTTGTAGGTGTGCCACAAGGAAGTATTTTAGGCCACTTCTATTTTGATTTATATTAATGACATTGTACACTGCACAAACAACGCAACATTGTCTCTTACGCCAATGACACAACAGTTTTTATTACAGGAGAGCATGGAAACAGAGATAGAAGAAATGGCTAATGAAACACTGTCTGCTATAGATACCTGGGCTCCAGTGAATTTACTAAAACTAAACCCTTCATAAAACACAAGTCATTTTATATACGCTAAAGGAAAAACCTTGATAAATAAGATGAGCTTATTTCTGGGCTCTCAGCAGTTAGACATGGTTGATTCTGTTAGTATTCTTGATGTATATTTTTCACGACACCTTACGTGTTATGTTCATGTTGATATTCTATACTCTAAGATGTCATCGGCCATTGGTGTCCTTGCCCGTATGCGATATCCTCTTCCCACTAAGGTGAAAATTATGATATACATTGCACTGGTATTATCTTTGTTACAGTACTGTAACTTAGTGTGGTGCACAACCGGTGTGACAAATTTGCGCAAGTTGCATTTACTACACAAATGGGCCGTACGACATATTGCGGCTGAACACTATCTGTCCTCTACAAAACTTCTTTTTATAAAATATGATATTCTACCAGTTATCTTTTTGTACAATTACAGGCTGATGTTATGCTATAAAGAGTTTGTCAAACATGGTACCAATACCACAATAAATCTTGCTAAACTTAGCGTGAACACAAGTGTTCGACTCACCAGGCACAAAGAAGTTTGGACTGTACCCACCCCAAGAACTTTTTATGACAAACAATCATTGTCCTACAGACTACTTTCTTTGTTAAACTTTTTAAACCGCGAAGATTTCGATCCTTCCTCTGAACAAAACTGTCAGATTAAACACTTCGCCGAACTGGTACATTATCCTCAATGATACATCTCTCAGAATTTATGCCCATTTCTTTCCTTTTTATTATTGCTTTTCATGTTCATGCCACTTCATGACCATAAATTTGAACTACTTTCTTTTTATCTTAGCACTGTTTTCATAAACTTTTTGTATTTCTTTTTTGTGATGTTATTATACCTATATGTTTATTTCATATTTGTTGTGCTTGGTTGACTGCCATTCTTGCTGCTTTGTCAACTTGTGAACGGGGTCAGGACCTCTTCAAGCTCTTGAGCTTTTAGTCCTGTACTCCACCTTATTTAAAGGAAATAAAATGATTGATTGATTGATTGACATCATGTGGTAACGACGTCATACGGCTATTTATACACTTGGCTATTTTTTTTGCGTCACTCGTTTTGACGCCGCTGACGCCGATCGTTGACGTTTCGTGTTTGATGAGGTTTCTAATGCTTTCGCTTTGACATGACTCAAACAGATATACAGTCACGGTCACGTCTGTGTGGAGCGAGCGAACAGCCAGTATTAGCTCTGCGGGATGACACCTTGGGCAATTTCGGACTCTGATGAGATTAACCTTGCTGCTGGGCTACGCAAGCTTCTGACACACCTGATCAGAGCCCGAAGCTTCCCCAAGGTGTCACGCCGCATAGCGAAAACCTGCTGCTCGCGCGTTGTACACAAACTTCGCCGAGGCTGTGCACCAAAAGGCTGAACAATTCGAACAGTGGATTTCTTGCATGCAGGTACAAGACGATATGACACGCCTACGGGCGAATGCCTTGTGGAATAAAAAGAACAAAAAGTGAAAGTTTTCATACCTGAATAAAGAAAACACTTGAGTAATATGCTGCGGTTGTGTGGCAAGAAAGTTAGGCTTCAGTTCCAAGGACACCCCTGCGGCAGAGTAGAACGAGCGTCTTCGATTGACAGGAGGGGAATCCCTTTTCATACAGTGCAAAGAACTCGCTAACCCCACTAGACCCATCTTACTCTAGGTTTTCCGGTCACTATTCTGCGTATAGCATGACCGACAGCTCTTCTCTACGACTTTGCACTCTAGTGACATCAGGCCGAGTTTCCACGTAACCCTAACGGTTCTCACCAGCAGATCATCGAGTCATTTCAATGCGGACATTACAAGATGAATTCGTACCAACTCGCTGAAGAAGCAGCCCTAACCTTTTGAAGCGTGATTTTGTTTCCCGAAATGTATCCGAAAAATGTGAATTTCTCTTTGCTGAGCTAAGCCCTTCAGGCGAATTCATTTGAAAAACAAATAGTCAAAATTTTTTTCCGTAATCACAAGATGAAAAAAAGGCAGATTCCACGTGCAGTGGGAAGGCAATCGATGATATGCGAAGCACGAATGAGAAATGTTGATATGTCACTTTAAAATCACCACAACGTACAGATGTGGAGGTAAATTATGCCGTACACGACTTTCGTGTCATGATTATTATGTTTCGATGCGTCGTTTACGTTCGTCATCTATTGACGTCACGGGATGCCAAATTTAGTATATGTGAAGCTAGCCAAACGGCCATGAGCACGCTATGAATCTGTGGTATATTGTCATGTTCTTGCATGACATGCGTGTCATCATTATCATGTTTGCACCAGTGATATACCTTTGTCATCCATTGGCGTCACGTAACGCCGAATTTGGAAAATGTGGAGCTAGCACAACAACCGCGAGCACATCATGAGCGTGCCACGTAGCCATGTTGTTACATGACACGCATCTCATGATTATCTTGTTTGCACCAGTCACATACCTTGGTCATCCATTCACGTACCGTAATACCATATTTCGTATATGTGACGCCAGTGAAATGGCCGCGAGCGCATCATGAGCGTGGCATGTAGTCATGTTGTTACTTGATACACACGTCATAATTTTCCTGTCAGGGTCTGTCGCTTGTGTTCGCCGTGCAATCATGTCATACCATACCAGTTTTCGACATGTCATGCGAACGAGACCACCGCAAGAGCAGCAAGACCATGAAATTTAAAATCATGGACACCACGTCATTATTTTAATGTTATGACTAGTCGAATATGCTCGTCATACCGTCATGTTATGCCATACCAAGTTTGGTATCAATACTACCATCCAAGCGGCCAGGAGAGCCTAAAAGTCGTAGGCGGCTAGATAGATAGATAGATAGATAGATAGATAGATAGATAGATAGATAGTAGATAGATAGATAGATAGATAGATAGTAGATAGATAGAGAAATAGATAAATATATAGATAGCTAGATAGATTTGATAGATAGATAGATAGATAAATAGATAGAATAGATAGATAGAAGATAGATAGATAGATAGATAGGATAGATAGATAGATAGATAGATAGATAGATAGATAGATAGATAGATAGATAGATAGATAGATAGATAGATAGATAGATAGATAGATAGATAGATAGATAGATAGATAGATAGATAGATAGATAGATAGATAGATAGATAGATAAAATTAATGACCGAATAAACACTTTATATATCTGTACATCACTTTGTCACACATTTACATGCGAGATGGGATCAAGTCCGGCTGATTTACGGTAACATAGATAGATCCATTGTTTCGCTTACTCATCAACACTCTCTTCGTGGATGTGCTGTGATCTTGTTTCCTGTCGAACAGTTTCAATCTGCATGAACTCGATCCAATTCGAAGGAGTGTACCCTATGTTCCTACGCAATTCTTCTGCAACGTCTTTTCGCGCACTTCCTCAGCCCTACCATGTCGGCTTGGTGCGGCAAAATGTTGCTTGTTCTTGTGCAGGACATCGTTGGCGCAAACTTGTAGAAATCGAAAGAAGAGACTCGCAAAAGCGCACGGTGCGCACCGCGTACGTGTCACGTGTGCTTTTCCGAGTCTCTTCGTTCGACGTCATTTGAGTTGCGCCAACGATGTTCTGCAGAGTTACACACTAACTACCCGACAGCATACGTTACTTGCTTGTTCTTGGCTAGGCTATCCAATATTGGTTAAAGGAGAGTAGAGTAGAGCAGCGCCTTTGTACCGTGGCACCACACCCACACTCAAAGATTGCCCAGGAGCCTGGTGGTTTTCTGAATATTGCGTCTCTCGTAATCATATGTTGGTTTTTTGGGACGTTAAACCCCACATATCAATCAATATTTCTTGACTATTAATTTTTATAAAATCTACATTGTCCTATTCATTCAGCTCAGCATTGAATTGTCTACCTTCAGATTTCTCGGGTGACACGGGGGGTACTCTGAGTGTTCCTTCCTTCCTTCCTTCCTTCCTTCCTTCCTTCCTTCCTTCCTTCCTTCCTTCCTTCCTTCCTTCCTTCCATCCATCCATCCATCCATCCATCCATCCATCCATCCATCCATCCATCCACCCATCCACCCACTCGTCCGTCCATCCGTCCGTCCATCCGTCCGTCACCATCCATCATCCATCCGTTCCCTTCTGTTCCATCCATCCAATCCATCTCATCCATCCATCCGTCCGTCCGTCCGTCCATCCATCCATCCAATCCATCCATCCATCCATCCATCCATCCATCCATCCATCCACTCCATCAATCCATCCATCCATCCATCCATCCATCCATCCGTTCAAAATCCTAGTCGGTGCAGCACTTGTGTATGGCGTCCTGCAAGCCTGTTTAATCTCAGTGGAGGGCACGGCCTCGGCTAATAGCGTTAACACGAAAAATTTTCTAAACACTAAATCACCACAAATTCAAAACTTACTTATGTAGCTGTAACTATTACTGGTGAAAAAATTGCGTGCAGTTGCTTCTTAAAATCGCAAATGTGACCACACAATAATTACGAAAATTAATTAATCAGAGAAATTAATTTAGCTCAGCCCAAGTCTTTTGTGAGGTTTTGTATAAATGATTGCGGCGATCCGTGGTGTTTTGCAGCTTAAGACTATTTTCCCGATTACGGGCAGCCCCTGGACCGAGAAACGTTTGTGTAAGAAGCCACAGGAAAATCTTCATTGGGCGGATCACTTTTTTAGCGCGTTCGCTGTGGCCGTTGCAATCAATCATGTTGGAACGGCCAATATGTTGTTGGTAATTCAGCACTTACATGAATAAGTAAAAACAACTGTTGATTAGTGAACATATTTTCAATTACAAATGTTGTTCGAAAGCGTGAGAATCTGTAATGTAGTCCACCTGAAAACAAAAGAAAATAAAAATAAAAAAGGTATTGCATGAACCTCAAACGAGCCAACTAAGAAGGTGAACAGTTCGAGTAGCTTTTTTATTGCTAAACACAACCGATAAAAACGACAGACTGTTAAGCCAACGAAAACATAAGTCTAAAGAACCTTCAAGCGGGAACTAAGAGATGCACAAAAAGGGGGCATTGCCACTTGTTTCATTAACTGCAGTGTAATAATTGTGACATAAAATGAAATGAAGCCCAAAAAGCACCTTCTCCGCCGGTAAGACTTGAACCCGCAGCCATCGAAATGCGCGTGTGACGCTCAACCAGTGGGACACCGGACGCGTAATTCCAACGCTGTTGGTTGAATCCAAGCGATAAAAATGACACTTGTTCACCCACATGAATCAGTTTCAATTTATGTCGCAACTACCACAATATAAAAAAGAAACTAATGATGATCCGTACGCGTTCTTCCGTTCAACTGCATGTTAGCTTCAAAGGAAGCAAGTAGACAGACAAGTACAAACGCCGTTAAACAACGAAACAAGTCTCGTCTCATTACGCCAACTTAGTCTACGGAGCAGGTAGGGGGGCGAACAGCGCATGCCGCAGTGGGCAGGTGCATCGCTGAACCGACTCTTTATTGGAAACATTGCGATAACGTACCTGCTCGAGCACTATAGACGTGTTAGAGAGCAAGGCCACGCGAAGTGGCCAAACACCTTAGTTCGCTCTTCCTTGACACGTGCCGGACAGTACTACTAAAAAAAAGAAACACAAAACGTCGCTTTTTTTTGGGGGGGGGAGAGTTCACGAAGAGTGAACAGAAGGTGAAGCTCACTGTTTTCTTCTTTTCAGTCTATGTTGACTGCCTTTCCCCGTCTGCGAAAACATCTGCACCTCACGTAGGCTTGCACTGCGTCAGTGATCCGCCCACCTTTAACCAATATACAATGTCATGGAATGATGCCATGCCAACGGCCCGAACATTTATATGTGACGTTGTGGTGAAGTATTATGGCAATCACGGGATTACTTTAGCGTCACTCGATCGCGTTGACGATGCCAACAGTCGAGAGAGAGAGAGAGAGAAGGAAAATGAGGAAGGTATGGAGGCCAACTACACTACGCGCAATTCGCTACCCTACCCGTGGGTAGAGGGTAATGGGGGAGTAAAAGAAACAAATAGAGAAGGAGATGCACATTGCACAACACACGAACAGTGCAGGGTTTCACAGGCAGTCGCTCAGGAATGTTTCTAAAAGTTAATTCGAGCGCGAACACACGACACGATCACTCACACAGGCACACACCCAGGCATCAAACACACACATCGCTCACTTCCAACTGACTTATTCATAGCTCGAAGGCTTGAATATATACAGAACACATGTGCACACTAACACCATGTGTGTTCTTTGGGCGGGTACCTCGTTGTACCCACGCCGGAGGTGGTGGCGAGCCTCTGTAACCCAGCGTCTGGGGGCGAGGTACGTTGGAAAAGAAAAAGAACGAAGATCACACGAATGGACAATGGTCCACTCTGCCATGGTGTGTTCCCAAGGAAGGCTAACTCCATTGTTCGCTATGCGAACAGAACAGTGCCGGAATGGCTGGGAGAATGGCAAGCTACTGCAATCTGGCGTCTCAGAAGCGCTGGCATTAGGAACGCATTCCTTGAAACAGGACCTGCCAGACTAGGCAGCTTTGGCAGGAGGTGCTTGCGTCCCTCTGTAATCCAATGTATGTGGATGCCGCGGCTAAGGAGTCGGTCCTAGCACACCTAGCAGAGAAGTTCCCGGTCCATTCCATGATACAAGTGCCTGGACGGTATGGGTGGTGGCGGGCCCACGTAATCCAGCTTATTTGGAGCCGCGACCTCGGATCATGCCCTCCCCACCTCCAAGAGGTCCGCCACGGGCAACGTGTGAGTGGAGTCGGAAGCTCACACGGCTAAGAAAGAAAGTACAGCAGGGGGTCCAAGTCACTCTCATGGTTTTCGTGCAGAGGTTCCCGCTGGCGTGGCACTGCTACGCAGATGAAGGCACAAGAGGGTCGCTAGTCTTTGTTGGCGCTGTGCGCAGAGCTTGGCGCTGGGCTTGCGGCCCGAAGAGGCTTGGCTATTTTGATAATGAAACAATCAATGAAACCCACTGCCGAGTGGAGGCGGAACAAAGCTGTGGCCATCAAGAATGTGGCCATCAAGAATTGTAAAACGGCTCCTGTGGCTTTTTGGGCTGATGTACTGTGAGACCATGCACCCAAGACCTTTCCCCGAGTAAACGAAAGACCATCCAGTCTTCTCAAGGCACACTGGAGAGTCCGGCGATATTCTTCAATCAGAACAGTGGCACAGGACGTGATCAATGGTTCCTGCGCAGTCGACGATTGATTTGCGCGTTGTAAGAGGCTTCTAAGGCATTCGTCTCTACATCGCCTAAATAGTTTGGAACCGACAGACTGAAGAATTCGAACTACACATTTATTGAAGGTCTACGACGATATGAGTCACCCACGTAAGAATCCTTAATAGAAAAGCCAAAACAAAAAGATAAAATTTTCGTCTATGATTGAAGGCAACACTAGAGCAGCACTCAGCTGTTCTGTAGCGAGAGAGTTCAGCTTCAGTTACATATAGGAACTCTCTCACCTCAGAGTATAACGTGCATTGTCAACCCACAGAAGGGGAGTTTGCTTCCGAATATCGCAAGACGCTCCCTAATCTTATTGCAAGCGCACTTCTCTAGGTTCCCTCTTCATTCTTGCACGCTGACCAGTGCTGCAAACTTTACCTCGCAACTATAAACGTTAGTGATGTAAGCTCGGGGCTTTACGTAACACCAATGGGTCTCACTAACGGGTCTTTCAGTCATCTCTATACGCCCATAACGAGATGAAATGGCACCGTGGCTAGCCTGAGAAACAGGTTGATAGCCGTTTGAGACCTGCGAAATCTGTGCTTTCTACGAGTTTATATTTCTTACAGAGATTCTTTGCCCTTCTCCTCTTTCTAAGGTGGACCTGATCCGCTTGAATTGTCGAGCATGCAATCGATGGCAACTCTTTCTTTTTCAGCTGCGGAAGCCACCTAGAGAATATAACTTTTTGATGCAGCCTCTCTTGATTTCAATACATTTCCGACCGGTGGCTTGCGTAGCAGGAAAATTAACAAGCAGAAGGATAGATCTATCAGGGCTCAAAACTACGAGGGCACTATTGGCTACGAGAACGAGCAGAGTCACCACCTGGCGGCTATCAGAAGCGCGCAGAGTGCGGATTGCTCCCTGCTTCGTCTGCTAGTCACGTCTTGTTTGCATATGCGCCTACCTCATGCATGGCGTCAAAGGACGGTTTGTTTTGTTATGTCAGCGCAAGTGTATCTGCTTTTACGTATGATTAACGCGGTTTACAGAAGCACTTGCCTTGCTCGGCTGCATGTGAATTGCAATAATGACCTGTGGGTGTGATTTCCGAGACTGATGTGTGATGTCGTCGTACCCTCCGAACAGTATAATTATTTCAAAGTGGTTGTCGCTGTTTAGTTCAAGCATACGGTAAAGTACATAATTCGAAACCTGCATGAAGAATAGTCTGAGTGGAACGTTTTAGCGGCCCGGTGGTACACAAATTCAGGTCATGCACTTAGGCGTAGTTGATAGCGGTAGAACTGCGGCACGTTTATTGGTTAGGTAATAAGCTTTATTTGTACTTTACGCATCATTTTATTGTACGCTTGTGGTTTCCATACAAAAATATATTTATGTCAAGTGCAGTCTCACACAACGGTCATTAGACTGACCCCTAGAACACAGAAAGTGGGAGGCAACGAAGTGATAAAACGGAGTTGCCGGGCAAAGATTTAACATTTGGTGTAAGTTATGCACAAATCGCCGTGTGCTTAAATTAGGTATGCATTAAACAACGCAGATGTGCATTTCGAATAGAGTACCTTACAGTTATGTCCTATTGACGCAAAACCTCCTGATCGCCTTTATTTTACATTACCTTGATCATCCGCGCGGAGTCGTTATAGACTGGTGAAAGGCAGCGCCCATTATTCATTAAAAAAACAGAAACATACTTAGCTCATAAAACAACCGGACCTTCTTTGCGTAACTTCGTGACGCGTAATCAATCTATATTAGCTCTGCGCCGAAATGTGTCTTTTTTATACTGTCACTGGGTCAGGAACAAGTGCGTACGTGCTCAATGTCTGCGTAGCGCTAAAGTAATGCCGGTCACGTAGCGTTCGGGACTAAACTTATCAACTGCCCTACCTTTAGCGGAGAAAGCAATAAGAAAGAAATGAGTATGCATGTTTCCGTGAATAGTGTTATTCAGGTTACCATACAGCAATACGGTTTTTTTTTCAGTATTCATACTTGCAAGAAGTTAGGTAATGTAGTTCGGTCACGCTACAGCAGCGCGTACTAGGTGGGACATAGCCTAAGCACGTACAAATAAAACTACCATAAACGTCTTAAATTGTGAAAGCGCATGCGGTCATCCAGGGCGAGCATCGCTTTCATCGACAAATAGCGCTTCTCTGAATAGTAATCGTTATGCTAGATGGGCTTCGTGCATTGATTCGGCAAAGAGAAGCGTAGAAGTAAGCTGCAGAGAACGCATTTGATTAGGCGACAATCGGCTCAAACCACTCACAAGAAAGCACCGCCATTTGAGTTTCTAATCGCTCGCCCGACAGATACACGCTACCACGGCAACGGTCCTGCCGCCTATATCTCGATCTTGGGGCGGATCATAGCCTCCTAGATTTCCCTTGCCTGCCGGATTATCGGCGGTCACTTGGAAAGCGGCCATCGTCCGAACTATGGTGGTGGCGCCACCTAAAAAGGGGTGTCTTCAAACAAGTTTTTACGTTTTTGGGGCTTATATGCTACAAAAATAGTGTAGGAAAGTTTTAAAAAGGCGTAAACGTAATTATAATTAACCCATCGCAAGTGACGCCGACATTCAGCAAGCAACTCCTTCAATACAAGGCATAGCCTCTGAAATTAGTAGCAAACGCCAAAACTGCCGACCTCAAAAGCCAAGTACAAAAACCCTCACCCCTACGTAGGTAGCGCCGCCATAGATGACGGGCGTTTTACGCTCATCCGGCAGGCAAGGGCAATCTAGGAGGCTATGGGCAGATAAGACTAGTCCCATAACCGAGTGGTTTCGTATTCAGCCTAAGACGGCCTCAAATATTTTCAGGAGCTTTCACGCGTCTGCTTGTTTGTCCAACGTCTCATTTGTGTCACCGCGAATTAGCTGTGCGATAGTTTATACATTTCGCCCCCACTTTGTCGAAAGGTTTAAGGAAGGTAAATTGGCCACTACCGGCTCGTAGCACGAAGCAGGTACAAGACGATATGACACGCCTACGGGCGAACTCCTTGTGGAATAAAAAGAACAAAAGTGAAAGTTTTCATACCTGAATAAAGAAAACACTTCAGTAATATGCTGCGATTGTGTGGCAAGAAAGGCTTCAGTTCCAAGGACACCCCTGCGGCAGAGTAGAACGAGCGTCTTCGATTGACAGGAGGGGAATCCGTTTTCATACAGTGGAAGGAACTCGCTAACCCCACTAGACCCATCTTGCTCTAGGTTTTCCGGTCACTATTCTGCGTAAAGCATGACTGACAGCTCTTCTCTACGACTTTGCACTCTAGTGACATCAGGCCGAGTTTCCACGTAACCCTAACGGTTCTCACCAGCAGATCATCGAGTCATTTCAATGCGGACATTACAAGATGAATTCGTACCAACTCGTGGAAGTAGCAGCCTTAACCTTTTGAAGCGTGATTTTGTTTCCCGAAAAGGATCCGAAAAATGTTAATTTCTCTTTGCTGAGCTAAGCCCTTCAGGCGAATTCATTTGACAAACAAATAGTCAAAATTTTTTTCGGTAATCGCAATATGAACAAAAAGGCAGATTCCACGTGCAGTGGTAAGGCAATGGATGATATGCGAAGCACGAATGAGAAATGTCCATATGTCACTTTAAAATCTCCACAACGTACAGATATGGAGGTAAATTATGCCGTACACGACTTTCGTGTCATGATTATTATGTTTCGATGTGTCGTTTACCTTCGTCATCTATTGACGTCACGGGATGCCAAATTTAGTATATGTGAAGCTAGCCAAACGGCCGTGAGCACGCTATGAATCTGTGATATGTTGTCATGTTCTTGCATGACACGCGTGTCATCATTATCATGTTTGCACCAGTGATATACCTTCGTCATCCATTGGCGTCACGTAACACCGAATTTGGCAAATGTGGAGCTAGCACAACAACCGCAAGCGCATCATGAGCGTGCCACGTAGCCATGTTGTTACATGACACGCATGTCGACTATCTTGTTTGCGCCAGTCACATACCTTCGTCATCTATTCACGTACCGTAATACCATATTTCGTATATGTGACGCCAGTGAAATGGCCGCGAGCGCATCATGAGCGTGGCATGTAGTCACGTTGTTACTTGATACACATGGCATATTTTTCCTGTCAGGGTCTGTCGCTTGTGTTCGCCGTGCAATCATGTCATACCATACCAGTTTTCGACATGTCATGCAAACGAGACCACCGCAAGAGCAGCAAGACCATGAAATTTAAATCATGACACACACGTCATTATTTTAATGCTATGACTAGTCGAATATGCTTGTCATACCGTCATGTTATGCCATACCAAGTTTGCTATCAATACCATTATCCAAGCGGCCAGGAGAGCTAAAAGTCGTAGGCGGCTAGTTAGATAGATAGATAGATAGATAGATAGATAGATAGATAGATAGATAGATAGATAGATAGATAGATAGATAGATAGATAGATAGATAGATAGATAGATAGATAGATAGATAGATAGATAGATAGATAGATAGATAGATAGATAGATAGATAGATAGATAGATAGATAGATAGATAGATAGATAGATAGATAGATAGATAGATAGATAGATAGATACGCTAAACGTCGCTGAAGTTCGTTAAGAAAACGCTTCGCATTCAAAAAAGCAGCTTTTGTGTTATATACACATTATCTAGAGGTTGGCAACGGCAAGATAAAGCAAACTATATGGCTTAAAAAATTAGGCACAGAAATCAACATCTTGGTGCTACAGAGACGCACAAAAATAAGTGCGCGAAGTGATGAGAAGTGGAAACACGGGAAAAGAAAGTCACTTTCGATACACTCAGCGTGGTGTCGCCGTACTCGCTTTTGAGATGTCACTCACTCATCAAGTAACTCCTCGGACGACGGGCTGACATTTGCTAATTAAGATTGAGATTCTGCAGTGGAGCGGCCAATCCCAAGAATAGCCGCTAGACTAACTTGTGGACTCACAAACGGGTGCGCTCTTCGAGAGCAAACGGCGTGGGTGAGTGCACTGAAGAGAACTGCGTAGTTGTGAGCCCAACCGGAAAAGTAAAGCAATTCCGAAACCTATGTTACATCTTCGAGTTATTGCCAACGAAACCAAAGTGGTTGTCGCGAGCCCTCACAACACAAAATGAAACAAAGCGGCCTCACGTGTGTCAGTCAGCGTATGCACGTAAACGGGCGTAATTGCGTACCAGGGAGCAATTAACTAGACAGTAACATATCGGTCACCTGTGGCAATATTCCAAACCAAAATACGTTCACTTTTGCGGGCGCTACAAGCGCGAAATGAGAACGAGACCAAAACTATCCGGCACACCCCAACTCTTAAGGAAGAATAAAAGCAACGAAAGCGGTAAAAAATGGTGCCAGGAAAAGAAGTCTACGTATTTCCGCTTGGTGGCCACACCAGCCAAGCAAGACAAATTGCCCAAAAAGAGGCGCATATCAAACACACCGGTTAGACGTACGTCATTGACCCACAAAGCGTTCAAGGCTCGTCGAAACCTCAGAAACCCATACTCTCATGATGCGAGTTCTGAATATTCTACGAGCATGGTTCACACTGTAGCATCACGGAAAGGTGAGCTATTCGGTTAGGGTTTATAGTGACGTCGTCCTAACGCTGCCCTATACACTTCACCATGCTTCACGCTTCTGTTCCCAAAGTCGACCTGATCCGTTTGAACAGCCAAGCATGTCATCCATCAAAATCTTGTCTGATAAGGCTGCGAAGTCCATTCAGGAAGTACGTGCCCCACCGTGGTGGTCTAGTGGCTAAAGTACTCGGCTGCACACCCGTAGGTCACGGGTTCGAATCCCAGCTGCATTATCGATGGAGGCGGAAACGTTGTAGGCCCTTGTGCTCAAATTTGGGTGCACGTTAAAAAAACCCCAGGTGGTTGAAATTTCCGGAGCCCTCCACTACGGTGTCTCTCATAATCATATGGTGATTTTGGTACGTTAAGCCCCATATATCAATCAACTCATCAACTCAGGGAGTACTAGTTCCTAATACAACTTGCGATGATGTCACCAGATTTTTGACTGGCCACCTGGGTAATAATGGAATCATCACTAAGAAGAGTAGAGCTATCCATCGCCGGTCGTAGGAGGGTGGTAAGAGACTCCTCTTAAACACTTTAACCAACTTGAGGAGGCCTGAAAAGTGCTAAAAGCTTTCATGAATTTCCCCGTCTCTCCTACATTTGACTGATATTTTAGAAATCAATTGTGTATAGAGTAACCCACGGTGCCGGAAGAATCAAGAAAGGCAAATCAACAACCACTGTTCATAGCACGATGCTATTGCACCATTTGCAGGGAATTCTCAGGAAAAAAACGCTTGAAAGCTTCTTACCTCCTGAAAACTTCGTGCAAGGCCGTTATGCGGAATAACTTGACCTTTCCGGGAACATGAGTTATCCTCGGCGCTCATGAAAGGAAGATATTGCGCAACAGGTGAAAGCGGCCTTAAGAAGAAAGTAGCTTTATTAACGGCAACAAAGAAAAACAATGACTTAGCTTAGATTTATAAACTGTGCTCGGACAGCTCTAACGTCGTAAGTTTCATAGTAAAAAGTTCATTATTCGTAAAGAAATGCAAGGTAAAAGTTTCATTTTTAAATTTTGCGGCGAAACTCGGTGTGTAACGTAGAAAATTTCGAAATGTCTTTTTGGTATTTTCGCCATATTCGCTCCAGGAAATTTTTTGAGACTTCGTATACTAGATCAAGGCACCCACAGAAGACAATGTGCTTCATTTTTCTCGAATAGAAGCTATGTATGACCCAGCAAACGCCTTCAAAATTTACTACGTCACGGTGTTTGGTTCGGGAATCTCGCTGTGGCCGCTCCACCCGCACTTTCGTGTCACTCATTTCCTGACTTACCAAGCGTCAGGTCGGGGTAAGACTGCTGTTTTTCGAGATTGCAAAATCTTATTTTACTAAATCGCGAGAAGTCGTTTTGCTCTGTATAGTCCATATAAGAACGCAGATGGCGCCACAAGGACATACCCGGTAAAGTGCAGCGTTTGGGTCGGTCTTCGAAGAAACACGGCGTGGGATTGCATCAGCGCCCCCATTCAGTTAACATTTCAACAAGTATTTGCCAATTGAACACCGCGGGTCCAACAGGCGCGCTCGTGGTCTATTGGGCTAGTTCTTTCAATCAGCCCGAAGCATGGAAATTTACACTCTCAAGGGCAACAAAGACGCGCACACCACATTCTCTTGCACTCGTTTTTCTTCCGTGAAATAAATAAATGGGCAGGTTAGTGCTACTTACAATACAGGTCTGAAGATTCTTCTGCAGTAAGGAGTCGGTAGGCACGTTGTCCACACAAACAAGGGTGACGTTTGTCTCCACCAATATCACCAGAGGCATGTGCGTCAAAGCAGCGACGAGGGTTTCAGTGGCACCGTCAAGCGTGACTTGAAGGTTGAGAGCGTCGACAAAGAACTGCAACAGTACCACGTCGCAGAATTCACTTTCGAAGAGAGTGACGCATCAGTTAAGCTGAACTCGGACCTTTTTGCTGTTTCTTAAACTGGGACAGCTCCCGTCTCAGAAGAACACATTTTCATTTCTTTTTTTATGAAAAAAGTGATACACTTTGTCCAACTTAAAGAGGCACTGAGTCGAAGCAGCCCCGAGAACCAGCTTTACCCCACCTTTCCTTGAAATTTTATTATCGTCCGCTGAGATAACAGCGAACGAATAATGCAAGAAATGGGAGGCTTTAAACAGAGAGAAAGGGTTTACAGTGCATCGCATAGGTGATCTTCGTAACATGGGGCAGACAACGAGGGCGAGAAGAATGTGTAACCTTGGCTTTCGAGACGCGTAGCTAGGCGAACGGTATGCGAGGTGGGTTCACTGGCACAGTCGCACAACCTCGGACACGGCCGGGCTAGAGGAGTGGCACGTGCTGCTCCTCTAGCCCAGCCGCGTCTCGGAGACCATGCTTCGTGCTACGAGCCGGTAGTGGCCGATTTACCTTCCTTAAACCTTTCGACAAAGTGGGGGAAATGTATAAACTATCGCACAGCTAATTCGCACTGACATAATGGAGACGGTGGACAAACCAGCAGACGCTTGAAAGCTTCTGAAAATTTTTGAGGCCGTCTTAGGCTGATTACGAAACCACTTAAGGGACTAGCCTTATCTGCCCATAGCCACCTAGATTTCCCTTGCCTGCCGGATGAGCGTAAAACACCCGTCATCTATGGCGGCGCTACCTACGTAAGAGTAAGGGTCTTTGTACTTGGCCTTTGAGATTGGCAGTTATGGCTTTTGCTACTAAATTTAGAGGCTATGCCTTGTATTGAAGAAGTTTCTTGGTGAATGGTGGCGTCACTTGCGTAGGGTTAATTATAATTACGTTTACGCTTTTTTAAAACTTTCTTACGATATTTTTGTTGCATATAAGCAGCAAAAACGTAAAAACTTGTTTGAAGACGTCCCTACTTAGGCGGTGCCACCCCCATAGTTCTGACGACAGCCGCTTTCCAAGTGACCGCCGATAATCCAGCCGGCAAGGGAAATCTAGGAGGCTATGATCCGCCCCAAGATCAAGATATAGGTGGGAGCACTGTTACCGCGGTAGCGTGAATCGGTCGGATGAGCGAATAGAAATTCAAATGGTGGCGCTTTCTTGCGAGTGGTTTGAGCCGATTGTCGATGAATAAAATGCGTTCTCCGCAGCTTACTTCTACAATCCTCTTTGCCGAATCAATGCACGAATCCCATCTAACATAACTATTACTATTGAGAGAAGTGCTATCTGTCGATGAAAGGGCTGCTCGCCCTGGATGACCGTATGCGCTTTCACAATATAGGACGTTTCTGGTAGTTTTATTTGTACGTGCTTAGCCTATGTCCCGCCTAGTACGCGCTGCTATAGCGTGACCGAACTACTTTACCTAACTTCTTGCAAGTATGAATACTGAAAAAAAAAACCGTATTGCTGTTTGGTGACCTGAATAACACTATTCGCGGAAACATGCATACTCATTTCTTTCTTATTGCTTTCTCCGCTAAAGCTAGGGCGGTTGATAAGTTTAGTCACGAACGCTACGTGACTGACATCACTTTAGTGCTACGCAGACATTGAGCACGTACGCATTTGTTCATGACCCAGTGACAGTAAAAAAAAAAAGACACAGATCAGCGCAGAGCTAATATAGATTGACTACGCGTTACAAGGTTACGCAAAAAAGGTCCGGTTGTTTTATGGGCTAAGTATGTTTCTGTTTTTTTTAATGAATAATGGCCGCTGCCTTTCACCAGTCTATAACGACGCCGCGCAGATGACCAAGATAATACAAAATAAAGACGATCAGGAGGTTTTGCGTCAATAGGACATAACTGTAAGGTACTCTATTTGAAATGCACATATGCGTTCTTTAATGCATACCTAATTTACGCACACGGCTATTTGTGCATAACTTACACCAAATGTTGAAACTTTGCCCGGCAACTCCGTTTTATCACTTCGTTGCCTCCCACCTTCTGTGTTCTAGGAGTCAGTTTAATGACCGTTGTGCGAGACTTTACTTGACATAAAGATATTTTTGTATGGGAACCACAAGCGTACAATAAAATAACACGTTAAGTACAAATAAAGCCTATTACCTAACCGATAAACGTGCCGCAGTTATACAGCTCTCAACAACGCGTAAGTGCATGACCTGAATTTGTGTACCACCGGGCAAGCTAAAACATTTCATTCACACTACTCTTCATGCACGTTTGGGATGATGTACTTTACCGTGTGCTTGAACCAGAGAGCGACAACCAGTTTGAAATAATACTACTGTTCGGAGGGTACGACGACATCACACATCAGTCTTGGAAGTCACACTCACAGGTCATATTGCAATGCAGATGCAGCCGAGCAAGGCAAGTGCTTCTGTACACCGTGTTAATCATACGTAAACACAGATACACTTGCGCTAACATAACGGGACAAATCGTCCTTTGAGGCCATTCATGAGGTAGGCACATATGCAAACAAGACAGGGCTAGTAGACGAAGCAGGGAGCAGTCCGGACTCGGCGCGCTTCTGATAGCCGCCTGGTGGTGACTCTGCTCGTTATCGTAGCCAATAGCGCCCGCATAGTTTTGAGCGCTGACAGATCTATCCTTTTTCTTGATAATTATTCTGCTACGCAAGCCACCGGTCCAAAATGTAGTGAAATCAGGTGAAGTGTCATCGAAAAGTTATATTCTCTAGGTGGCTGTCGCAGCTGAACAAGAAAGAGTTGCCATCGATGGCATGCTCGACAATTCAAGCGGATCAGGTCCAGCTTAGAAAGAGGAGAAGTGCGAAGAATCTTTGTAAGAAATTCAAACGCCTAGACAGCACAAATTTTGCTAGTCTCAAACAGCTATAAACCTGTTTCTGAGGCTAGCCATGGTACCATTTCATCTCGTTATCGGCGTATGGAGATGACTGAAAGCCCGTTAGTGAGACCCATTGGTGTTACGTAAAGCCCCGAGCTAATTACGTTTATAGTCGTGGGGTAAAGTTTGAAGCACTGGTCAGCGCGCAAGAATGAACAGGAAACCTAGAGAAGGGCGAATGCAATGAGATTAGGGAGCGTCTTGCGATATTTGGAAGCTAACTCCCCTTTTGTGGGTTGATAATGCGTTTTATACTCTGCGGTCAGAGATTCCCTATTGGTAACTGGAGCCGAACTCTCTCGCTACAGAACAGCTGAGTACTGCTCTAGTGTTGCCTTCAATCAGCGATGAAAATTTTATCTTTTTGTTCTGGCTTCTTTATTAAGGAACCTTACGTGGGTGACTCACATCGTCGTAGACCTGCAATAAATCTGCCGTTCGAATTCTTCAGTCTGTCGGTACACAACTATTTAGGCAATGTTGATACGAATGCCTTACAAGCCTCTTACAACGCGCGAATCAATCGTCGACTACGCAGGAACCATTGATCAGGTCCTGTGCCACTGTTTTGGCTGAAGAATATCGCCGGACTCTCCAGTGTGCCTTGAGAAGACTGGATGGTCACTCGTTTACTCGGGGAAAGGTCTTGTGTGCATGTTCTCACAGTACATCAGCCCAGAAAGCCACAAGAGCCGTTTTACAATTCTTGATAGCCGAATTCTTGATAGCCAAATTCTTGATGGCCACAGCTTTGTTCCGCCGCCACTCGGCGGCGAGTTTCATTGATCGTTCCATTATCCGGAGCCCTCCACTACGGCGTCTCTCATAATCATATAGTGGTTTTGGGACGTTAAACCCCACATATCAATCAATCAAAATAGCCAAGCTTCGCGCCGCAAGCCTAGCGCCACGCTCTGCGCACAGCGCCAACAAAGACTAGCGACCCTCTTGTGCCTCCATCTACGTAGCAGTGCCACGCCAGCGGGAACCTCTACACGAGAACCATGAGGGTGAGGTGGACTCCCCGCTGTTCTTTCTTCCTTAACCGTGTGAGCATCCGACTCCGCTCACACGTTGCCGGTGGTGGACCTCTTGGAGGTGGGGAGGGCATGATCCGAGGTCGCGGCTCCAACTAAGCTGGATTACGTGGGCGCGCCACCACCCATACCCATCCAGGCACCTGGATCATGGATGGACCGGAAACTGCTCTGCCTGGCGTGCAAGGACCGACTCCTTAGCCGCGGCATCTACATACTCTGGATTACAGAGGGACCCAAGCACCTCCTGCCAAAGCTGCCTAGTCTGTCAGGTCCTGTCTCAAGGAATGCGTTCCTAATGCCAGTGCTTCTGAGACGTCAGATTACAGGAGCTTACCACTCTTCCAGCCATTCCGGCACCCCTTCCCCAGTACAGGGTAGCCAGCCGGTCTGGGAACTGGCTAACCTCCCTGTCCTTCCTCATTTATTCCTCCTCCTCCTCCAGCACTGTTCTCTTCGCATAGCGAACTATGGGGGTCGCCTTCCTTGGGAACACACCATGGCAGTGTGGATTAATGTCCATTCGTGTGATCTTCATTCCTTTTTTTTCGACGTACCTCGCCCCCAGATGCTGGGTTACAGAGGCTCGCCACCACCTCCGGCATGGATACAACCGAGTACCCGCCCAAAGAACACACATGGCGTTAGTGTGCACATGTGTCCTGTATATATTCAAGCCTTCGAGCTATGAATAAATCAGTTGGAAGTGAGCGATATGTGTGTTTGATGCCTGGGTGTGTGCGCGTGTTAGTGATCGTGTCGTGTGTTCGCGCTCGAACTAACTTTTAGAAACATTCCTGAGCGACTGCCTGTGAAACCCTACACTGTGTGTGTTTTGCGCAATGTGCATCTCATTCTCTATTTGTTTCTGTTACTCCCTTATTACCCTCTACCCACGGGTAGGGTGGCGAATTGCGCGTAGTCTAGTTGACCTTCCTACTTTTTTCATATTCCTTCTCTCTCTCTCTTTCTCTCGACTGTTGGCGCCGTCAACGCGATCGATTGATGCTAGACAAATCCCGTGATTACATTGCCATATTACTTCACCGCAACGTCACATATAAATGTTCGGGTCGTTAGCATGGCGTCATTCGATGACATTGCATATTGGTTAAAGGTGGGCGGATGACTGACGCAGTGCAAGTCTACGTGAGGTGCAGATGTTTTCGCAGAGGGGGAAAGGCGGTTAACATCGACTGAAAAGAAGAAAAAAGTGACCTTCACCTTCTATTCACTCTTCGTGACCCCCCCCCCCCCCCAAAAAAAAAAGAAAAATTTTTGTTTTTTTTTCACTAGTACTCTCCGGCACGTGTCAAGGATGAGCGAACTAAGGTGTTTGGCCACTTCGCGTGGCCTTGCTCTCTAACACGTCTATAGTGCTCGAGCAGGTACGTTATCGCAATGTTTCCAAAAAAGAGTCGGTTCAGCGATGCACCTGCCCACTGCGGCATGCGCTGTTCGCCCTCTTACATGCTCCGTAGACTAAGTTGGCGTAATGAGACGGGACTTGTTTCGTTGTTTTACAGCGTTTGTACTTGTCTGTCTACTTGCTTCCTTTAAGCTAACATGCAGTTGAACAGAAGAACGCGTACGGATCATCATTAGTTTTTTTATTATAGTGTGGTATTGGCTACACAAGTCCAAACTGATTCATGCGGGTGATCAAGTGCTATTTTTATCGCATGAATTCTAACCAACAACTTTGGAATTACGCGTCTGATGTCCTACTGGTTGAGCGTCACACGCGTATTTCGAAGGTTTCGGGTTCAAATCTTACCGACGGAGAAGGTGCTTTTTCGGCTTTATTTTATTTTATGTCACAATTACTACACTGCAGTTAATGAAACAAGTAATAATGCCCCCTTTTTGTGCCTCTCTTAGTTCCCGCTCGAAGGTTCTTTAGACTTACGTTTTCGTTGGCTTAACTGTCTGTCGTTTTTATTGGTTGTGTTTAACAATAAAAAAGCTACTCGAACTTTTCACCTTTTTAGTTGGCTTGTTTGAGGTTCATGCAATACCTTTTTTCATTTTTGTGTTCTTTTGTTTTCAGGTGGACTAGATTACAGATTCTCACGCTTTCGAACAACATTTGCAATTGAATATATCTTCACTAATCAACAGTTGTTTTTACTTATTCATGTAAGGGCTGATTTACCAACAATGTATTGGCCGTTCCAACATGATTGATTGCAACGGCCATAACGAATGCGCAAGAAAATTGTTCCGCCCAATGAAGATTTTCCTGTGGCTTCTTACACAAACGTTTCTCGGTCCAGGGGCTGCCCGTAATCTTGAAAATAGTGCTAAGCTGCGAAACATCACCGATCGCAGCAATCATTTATACAAAACCTCACAAAAGACTTGGGCTGAGCTAAATTAACTTCTCTGATTCATTAATTTTCGTAATTAATGTGTGGTCACATTTGCGATTTTAAGAAGCAACTGCACGCAATTCTTTCACGAGTAATAGCTACAGCTACATAAGTAAGTTTTGAATTTGTGGTGATTTAGTGTTTAGAAAATTTTTCGTGTTAACGCTATCAGCCGAGGCCATGCCCTCCACTGAGATTAAACAGGCTTGCAGGACGCCATACACAAGTGCTGCACCGACTAGGATTTTCAATGGATGGATGGATGGATGGATGGATGGATGGATGGATGGATGGATGGATGGATGGATGGATGGATGGATGGATGGATGGATGGATGGATGGATGGATGGTGGATGGATTGACGGATGGATGGATGGATGGATGGATGGATGGATGGATGGATGGATGGATGGATGGATGGATGGATGGATGGATGGATGGATGGATGGATGGATGGATGGATGGATGGATGGATGGATGGATGGATAGACAGACGTACGGACGGATGGATGGATGGATGGATGGATGGACGGACGGATGGACGGAAGGATGGACGGACGGATGGACGGATGAGTGGGTGGATGGGTGGATGGATGGATGGAAGGAAGGAAGGAAGGAAGGAAGGAAGGAAGGAAGGAAGGAAGGAGGAAGGAAGGAAGGAAGGAAGGAAGGAAGGAAGGAAGGAAGGAAGGAAGGAACGAACGAAGGAAGGAAGGAAACACTCAGAGTACCCCCGTGTCACCGAGAAATCTGAAGGTAGACAATTCAATGCTGAGCTGAAATTGAATAGGACAATGTAGATTTTATAAAAATTAATAGTCAAGAAATATTGATTGATATGTGGGGTTTAACGTCCCAAAACCAACATATGATTATGAGAGACGCAATATTCAAGAAAAGCACCAGGCTCCTGGGCAATCTTTGAGTGTGGGTGTGTGCCATCGGTACAAGGCTCTGCCCTACTCTACTCTCCTTTAACCAATATTGGATAGCCTCGCCAAGAAAAAGCAAGTAACGTATGCTGTCGGGCTTGTTGGTGTGTAACTTTGCAGAACATCGGTGGCGCAAACTCAAAAGACGTCGAAAGAAGAGACTCGGAAAAGCGCACGTTACACGTTACGCGTGCGCACGTGCGCTTTTGCGAGTCTCTTCTTTCGATGTCTTTTAAGTTTGCCCCAACGATGTCCTGCACAAGAACAAGCAACATTTTGCCGCACCAAGCCGACATGGTAGGGCTGAGGTAGTGCGCGAAGGGACGTTGCAGAAGAATTGCGTCGGAACATCGGGCACACTCCTGCGAATTGGATCGAGTTCGTGCCGATTGAAACTGTTCGCGAAAATAAGACAGGAAACAAAATCACATCACATCCACGAAGAGAGTGGTGATGGGTGACCGCAACAACGGAATCGTTCTATGTTACCGTACATCACCCTTGATCCCATCTCGCATGTAAATGTGTGACAAAGTGATGTACAGATATATAAAGTGTTTATCGGTCATTAATGATCTATCTATCTATCTATCTATCTATCTATCTATCTATCTATCTATCTATCTATCTATCTATCTATCTATCTTCCTAGCCGCCCACGACTTTTAGCTCTCCTGGCTGTTTAGTTAATGGTACCAATACCAAATTCGGTATGACATAACATGATTCTATGACGAGCATAATCGACTACTCCTAACATCACTATTTTGACAGTTATGTCATGAATGTTATGATTTATATTTCATGGTCTTGCTGCTCTTGCAGTGGTTTTGACATCACATGTCGCAAAATTGGGATGGTATGACATGACTGCAAGGTTGAACACAAGTGACAGACCCTAACGTGGAATTCATGATATACATGTCATGTAAGTCATGATTCATGACTACGCGCCATGCTCATGGTACTCTCGCAGTCGTTTTGCTAGCTTCAATTATACAAAATTTGATGTTACGGTACGGTAATGGATGACGAAGGTATGTGACTGGTACAAACATGATAATCATGAGATGCAACATGACTACATGCCACACTAATGATGCGCTCGCAGTCGCTTCGAGACGGTTGCCGCTGGGCCTCGCCGACAGATGCTGATCGCGCCTAGTGTCAGACAATAGAGTGCTCGCGTTTTGCTAGCGTAGAGTCGCTGCGCACAGCATGGGCGCGCGTCACCGTTACTTGCGCTCGCTGCTGTTTCGCTAGCTTCACATATACCAAGTTTGATATTACGGGACGTGAATGGACAACGAAGGTATGTGGCACATCCAAACACGATCATCATGATATTCGTGTGATGTGAAACATTACTGCATGCTACGCTCCTAGCGTGCCCGCAGTCGTTTCGCTTGCTGCACATGTACCAAATTCAGTATCAGGTGACGTGAATAGATGACGAAGGTAAATGACTCGTCCAAACATGGTAATCATGACATGAAAGTCACGTACGGCATCATTTGCCTCCGCCTCGAATTGTTGTGCTGAATTTAAAGTGGCATGTCAGCCTTCATCATTGGTGGATCGTATATCAGCGATTCCCACTGTACGTGGGATCTGCCAATTTTTTTTTCTAGTAGTCTCCGGAAAAGGCCGCCAGGGGGTTTAGGTGTGTAGTCGCACCTCACATGGGCTCCTGTCTTATTGCTATTTTTTGTGCAACCCTTCCTGGACACTGCTCGCGTTTGGTGACCTGAGATTCCTCACGTTGAAGGGCATCGTTTGACACCAGACTCATCGCGGTGAGATTACTTTTTTACTAGACATTGAACTCTAAACATATTTTGCCTGTTCGCTTGGACGCAACATCGTCAAGGAATTCAGAGGCCGCGCTGCACGCGAACGCTGCTGTGGCACGAGGACGGGCCTGCGAAACGAGCTGGACGCCAGCGGCTCGTAGGTGCATGAGCACGCTACTCGCGCAACACAGAGACGCAGCGTCTGAGGTAAAAAGCTAACGCTCTCATGGAAACGCAGACGTCTAACCCACGTCAAGAAAGCCCGAGTACGATGCAAGTGGACAACATGGAGGGTAACTCAAGAACGGCATCACAATGAACGTTTAATGAAAATAGTGGCAAAACGACAGGCAAAGCCCACATTGAGTAGCTTCAAGCTGGCCGTAAAGGCAGGTCAGCCAAAGAAGACAAGTCAGCCGAAGAACGAGCTACGCAACCTGTGAAGCCAGACGCCGAATCTCAACCGCAACGTCAACGCAGCTCTAGGATGCGGCCATTCCCTACTGATGACTTCAAAATTGTATTCCGCCCGCAACCAGGACTAGATCTTTCAAAACGAACACTCATCGAGGTTACACATGCCATTGGAAGATCCAGTGGCTTGGCCCAGCAGGACTTCTATGACCATGTGCGAGTGCAGGTGCAGAAAGTAGAGAATGTGATCATCTCAAGCACAGCAAGTACTGAACGAGCTTCACAACTGCAAAGTATAAATGCTATACAGCTTGGTGGAGTAATATATCAAGTAAATCAGCACATTCGACACCCCGATGATGTGTGCCGCGGAGTGATCAACGGCCTCAAACCAGGAACAAGCCCCACAGAGATTGTTGCAGAACTTCGCGTAGACCCAAGATACCACGTCCTTGGCGCGCGCATGCTGGGATCTTCCACAGCTGCAGTTATCACTTTCGACGGGCAGCACGTTCCTTTTTACGTAACGTACCTCACTGGAGACTGCCGATGCAAGCCACACCGGAAGTCCATTCAATATTGCCGAACCTGTTGCGCCAATGGTCACCGATAAGACATCTGCCCTGAGCCGAAAGCGAACTTCTGCTACAAATGCGGCCACGACAAGGACACAGAACCACATGACTGCCAACCGATGTGCAAGATCTGCGGAGAAGACCATGAGACTGCTGGAAAGGAATGGAAGAAGAAACTCCGCAGCAACCCCCCTCCTTATCATGTAAGACGCCAGCAGCTTGATAACGCCCGCGCCCGTGAGAATCGCTGGAGTGCTTGCACCAATGATTTACCCGGGTCAGTTATCACACCAGGAATTTCACGGGCACCCTCTTTCCCCCAAAATTTGACCGAAGTCGCTCTCGCTCTAAAAAAAAGGTCGCTCTGGATCCCGCACGCCATCACGGTCTCGCTCCGTTAGGAAAATCAGTTACGCTGCCGCGGTGACCGGTAGTGACGGGCCCAGTTCTCTAAATACTACAAGTGTCTCGACCATCTCGCCTGCTCAGACAGCGACCATCCGGGCTCTAGAAAATAAAGTCCAAGATCTACAACGGAGGGTACAACAACGCCCACCAGCTGAGTGTAGCACACTAGATAGACCTTGATGACAGCATACTAAAACAGACGAAAGCCAGAATAATGAAGCGGGTAGAAAAAAGGCTGCAAGTACATGAAGCGAAGACGCTCGACCTCGCCGAACAACGCCTTGAAGCTTTCGAGAAAGCCCTCACTGCGAAAGTCCTCACATCCATAGACATAACCATAGAGAAAGTGGTTACTAAAATTATGGAAATGGTAGACCCACTGACGCGTACTGTAAGCACACTCGACGCCAAGCTTGATGGCTTCATGGCACAACAGCATAACTTCATACCATATGCACACAAAAATTTTGTTACCCATGAGCAGCTGGTGGAGCAGTGAGGGACTAAGCGGAAAGAGCGAAAGACTTTAGGGAATGAAACTGCAGAGGAAATTCGATCGATAGCACCAAACGACCAGCACCAGGCGGGAATCAGCTGCCAGAATGGCAGCTCCCACACATAGACAGTCTGGGCCCCTCCACACTTTTCGAATTCGGCACTGGAATTGCAGATCCCACAGACCTCGTTCTGCAAACCTGCAAAAATATCTTAAAACAAATAATCCAGATATCATCGCGTTGCAGGAAACCCAGACAGAAAAAATCAAGCTCCCTGGCTACAGCACTCTCACATGCTCACCCCGCACCGCAATTCTAGTCAAGAAGACTCTAACCGCACAGGCTCATGAAATTGAAGACATTGGCATCGAACACACCATCGTGGAGATAATCCGCACTCGGAAGACTCAACAAAGCTTATACCTGGCCACCCTTTACAGCCCTCGGCGGGAGCAGTTTCACCAATACGACCACTTCGTCCACGAGCTCCGTCAAATGGTTAACGGCAACCGACTCACCATAGTCGGGTACTTAAAAGCTCCACACGCGGCCTGGGGCTATCACAGCACCACCAAGAAGGGGGCGTGTGTTCACGACGCTGTCCAGCAACATGGTCTGACGCTGTGGAATGACTTGCTCCATCCAGCCCGAGTGGGCAACAGGGTGTCGAGGGATACTAATGCTCATCTCACGTTCACTAGAGACGTGCACAACGCAATGTGTACAACGCAATGTGGACAGGACTACCAGACACTCTAGGGAGTGACCACCACATAATTCAAATAGAGGTCGAACAGGCTCACCGCTCGCTCAAGACAGGAATAGCTCGGCTCACGGACTGGACCGCCTACAGGAATGACCTTGATGATGACTCGACTGTTGAAGACATTGAAGCCTGGTTAAACAGTATTGTAAGTATAGCTGACGGACATACCAAAACGATACACTTGAACGAGGACAATCGGGCAGTCGATAATCATCTCCTTCACCTATGGGAAGCTCGAAGATCGCTTATTAAACGATGGCAACGCAAAAGCTCAACCGCAAGCTGAAGCGCCGCATCGCCGTACTCACTAAACAGGCACAGGAGTACGCTGAAAACCTTGCGAGCCAGAACTGGCGGTCTTTCTGTGACAAACTTCAAGGGACATTGAGCACAAAGAAGACTTGGCGCATTCTTCGAGACCTGATCGACAATACCCACACCAAAACTAATCAAAGAAATACAATTCAGCGGCTGACGCACAACTATGAGGGCACAGGGCACAAGTTACTCCAAGAACTTCAAGCAAAACTGCGTGGCTCGGTTAACCAGCAAGCTACCTCCATCGACAATTCGACACCCAGGGAGTACCGAGGAGCACCGAACGAAGCACTAGACCAGCCTTTCACGCTGGCAGAGCTACACGTGGCCCTCGCTAAGCTTACGCGCAACACGAGCCCAGGAAAAGAGGGAGTGACCAATAAGCACCTATGACAGCTACCGCCCCGAGCGTTGACGGCGCTCCTTCGGCACTATAACGACTGCTGGAGAAAGGGCGAGCTACCACAAGCCTGGAAGCACTCAGAGGTGACCTTGGTACCCAAGCCAAACAAGCCAATCTCGATTGCAAATCTTCGTCCCATTTCCCTTACACCTTGCACTGGGAAACTCTTTGAGCACATGGTAAACGAGCGGCTCACCACACATCTCGAAGACAATGGTCACTACCCGAACACCATGTTCGGCTTCCGCCAAATGCTCAGCACACAATACGTCCTCTTGCAAATAAAGGAAGACATTCTTCTCCGCTTGAGCAAGCACAGTAAGTCACCTATTCTAGCTCTGGACGTAAAGGGCGCATTTGACAATGTGAGCCACGAAGCCATTCTGCGTAACCCGGAAAATGTCGGCTGCGGTGCCAAGACATACGCCTATATACTGGCTTTCCTCACCAACCGCACTGCCACTGTAGGGATTGCCAATATCAGGAGCGAGCTTTTTCAACTCCCTAACAAAGGCATGCCGCGGGGCTCAGTGATATCACCAGTGCTTTTCAACTTGGCCCTCCTTAAGCTCCCACTTCTATTGGATGCTGTCCCTGGGATACATCACTCGTTATACGCCGATGATATCACTATGTGGACAAGAGGTTCAAGCACGGGTGAACAGGAGGACCGACTTCAAGAGGCGGTTAACATCACTGAAGGATATCTCAAGACCTGCGGCCTCCAATGTGCTCCGGAAAAGTCGGAACTGTTAGTACTTGCGGCACGCACCCGGGGTAGGCCACCAAGCTACAACACTCCGATCCACAAGTCTTTCTACAGGGAGTCAAATACCACAAGTTGACACGCTTCGAGTCCTTGGACTACATATACATAAAGATGGGTATGACTCCGCTGCCCTACCCCGGCTGCAGAACACTGTGACACAGTTCACCCACCTAATTCGAAGGGTGGCTAACCGCCGCAGTGGCTTCAAAGAGCACGACACCCTAAAAATGGTAAAAGCTCTCCTTTACAGCCGGATAAGGTACGAAACTCTCTACCTCAACCTGAATATAGCGGAGAAACAAAAACTTAATCTGCTGATACGAAACGCTACAAAGCTTGCCCTAGGACTGCCACCAGCCGCCTCCTCAACGTGCCTAAAAAAAATTCTGCGGGTTTTTCGTCGATATTTCCTCTAAGGTTGGCCCTCAAAAGTTTGTCTAGTTTTAAGTTGTGAAAGTTGGAACTGAGTTATCGCCTATACGAAACTTTGTAAATGACTTAGGCTGAGCTAAATTCTTTGAACTCTTCATTTTCGTAACAGATGGAAAGGTTGACAGGCAGACAGACAGACAGACAGACAGACAGACAGACAGACAGACAGGCAGACAGACAGACAGACAGACAGACAGATAGATAGATAGATAGATAGATAGATAGATAGATAGGTAGATAGATAGATAGATAGATAGATAGATAGATAGATAGATAGATAGATAGATAGATAGATAGATAGATAGATAGATAGATAGATAGATAGATAGATAGATAGATAGATAGATAGATAGATAGATAGATAGATAGATAGATAGATAGATAGATAGATAGATAGATAGATAGATAGATAGATAGATAGATAGATAGATAGATAGATAGATAGATTTAATGAAGTCCTGAGGGACTATAGCTGGTAAGGCTGAATTTACAATTTTTTGGAGCAACTGCCCACATTTTTTTGCGCCAGTGACAGTCATAGCTACAAACGTAAATTTCGAGTCAGCTTGAAGCAATTTAATGCTCAGAAATGTTTACAGCGAAAGCTTTTCTCAGATCACAATGGTCGTGGCATTGGGGTAGTTTTCCGCTGCCGCCGCCGGTGTCCGTATGCGCTATTCCGCGAAATAGCAAGAATGAAATGAGAATGAGAAAAGAAATAGGTGACATATAATTGGTCAACATAAGTGACGTATTATTGGTAATGATTATTATTTTCTGCTGGCACCCACCAAATAGCAGCCACTCTATGCTCTCAGCCATGGCTCTGGTGACAGTGTTGGATGCAACTCTGTATTACTGGGAAAGCAGTTGTGAAACCACAGAAAGAGCCGATTTTGGTGCCGTAGGAACACCGCCGGAACACTGGTGTTTTTAACCACTGTCGCTAGAAATAAAAAAAAGTATTCAGGAAAACATACTACGAATGGATGGTGTTTGAGCACAGAGTGCTTATAATGCTTTACAAATGTATATCGGCTTTCTCGCTTATCCTCAGAACGACAAATCAAGGTATAATTAGGGCTGAATTCCCTACATCGTGAAATTTATGGTGGCTTGCGGCGCAGTGGGTACGTTGAATGTGTGAAGATGTGTGCGTGTGTATTTTACCGTGGGTACAACAGTGTACATGTTCATATTGAAGTATTTGTGCAGGCCCACGGAGATACAGATGATAGAGAAAAGTGCCCGAAACTTCCGTATGTCTCATGTTTGTCCCAGCATATGTGCGCAAATACTTCAAGATGAATATGTTTCAACTCGGCCGAATCGCAAGGTAGCTTCAATGTGAACATGTATTTGTCGTCCGAATTGAGTCTGTACCGGGCTGTGGAAAGGATGCTCTCAGAGCTTTCAATAGAACTCTGCGGCGTGTTCGGCGCATGCTTGTAGATGATTTCGTGTACATGTAAATATCCGTGGCCACGTTCTCGCAGATGAAACCGGCTCGAATGATACCATGCACAGATGTTGGACCAACCAGGATTTTTGATCCTGGCTGACTAGCTGGTCGGTCCGTCGTTAGGTTGGTAGATCAGCCGGTTCGTCTCACTATGATGACGTTGTATAATGCCTGGATACTATTACAAATTCTAAAGGCCTGTTGAGCCCCAGCATGACGTCATTTGTTACAAAACGCAAGTTTCCGTACCTTCCACTTCGAATAGCTTTATTTAAAGGGGTGCAAATCAATCAGTAACGATACATAATTATTGACATGACATGTTTGTATTAGCGTGCTGACACAGTGACGAATTTCGAGTGCTTATGCATTGGCAATAGATCACATTAGCGACATGTGAAAGTGGACTAACAATGAAAAGAACATTCGCTACATGAAATTTTCAGATTACGTAATCCTCGCAAAACACTGAGTTGGCAAAGACATACATCGCCCTCATAGAAGAGGAGAATAAACACCTTCTGGTATAGCTTGTTTATGCCAAGGCTACAATAGGCATGCGCTTCAATACTGAATATGTGCTATGACAGCAGGACATGGCAGTTCCACTCAGGCAAAAGAAGCTTAACAGTTTTACATCGGCAGATTGTGCTGTTAAATTGAAGTCAGTGTGTGACGCATAAGTAGGAAGTACCTGGTATGATTCCCGTAGGTGACGATCTTACTCCTGCGCCTCCATCTGAATTAAGCTACCTCTTCAGAATGTGACCTTTAGGTGACAAATTACCAGGTGTTTTTTTTGTTAGTGTTATTGCCTTGACCAACTAATCAATAATCTGCAGGTTTATTAGGTCCTGGTCAACAATAGCAAGAATCGTGAGCAATTTGTGTGAATTGCTAAATGCAGCCTTTGTGCGGCCTTCTGTGAGAGTGAACGGGCCTAATCACCGCTGTTTTATATCTACAATTCCCGTGGTCTAAATAAAATTATTTCGCTCAACAGTAGCGGTACTTACTGATTCCCTTTGAGTGTTTCTTGAGCGGTCAACATCTGTGCTGCCATGGTCACAGACGTGGTCTACACACACAAGAAACGCAATGCAATGAAGTTCCTCGCTGGAACTGCACCACAAGGCGTGATCACCTTTATTTCACAAAGATGGCGGAGACGCACGAGCGATTACGTAATTGCTCCGGTGTGTAGTGTTCCCACCGTCCTGTTTTCTGGTGAAAAGTGCCAAATCTGACTAGGACAAGCTGATGAATCTGCTTCTTGTGTACCTTTTTCAGCATGACATTGTACCGAAACGCGCTTTTAAAAAGCCGCCTTGTTCCTCACGTATTTACCGGAGACGAACGAAAAACAGAACACATCTTTTCCTTCTCGCTCGATCATATTGATCCCGCCCGAAAGCTTTCCACACCCTACCTTGTTTAGCACTGCCTCCGAGATCAGGGGAACTGGAAGCTTTGTGCTCCTCAGTATGGTCTTTATAGCCTCCGTGATCAGCCATATTTTAAAGAAACGACAATTCTAATGCTTTCCGTCCAGTGCACCCGCTACAGGTCTGTTAGGTTAGAGGGGGTGGTCCCCACGAGGTAGTAGCCGAATGATGCTAGGCAACATCAGCGTATGCACTGGATGGTGTTGTGCACGCTCCTCTAGTGCTGTAACAAAAGCTCCTTCCTTGTTCTTTCCAAATGTTGGAACGAGTTCCCATTACAAGTTTCATAAATGCAAAAGGAACTTGTTACAGTTAAATTTAGAAAATCAGACCGTGTCGCTATATTACCATCCCATTTGACTTGTCAAGAAATACATACGGCAGGTAATTCTGAGGCGAAAGAAAGTGATCAATTTGAAGCGCACATCAAGCTACATATATTTATACGAACTGAATACCGCCACCATCAGACTATACCTCGGTGAAAGGAATTTAAATAAACGCACTTAGACGATTAAAGAAAAAACACCAACTATACTGAAACTTTTGAGCTCGTCTATTTCTAGTATATCACATGTCGCACATTATACTTCAGTCCTCAAAATCGCACTCAGGATACCGTGCTTCAAATACTCAAATGTAAATATCCACCGATCTACCAACATCATTAAACGTCTTGCACAGGAAACTCCACATAAAGACACAATACTGAGACCTTTATTCAGTGCTGAATGAATATATCACTATGAGTAGAAAATCATGTGCAGGATATCCATTTTCATCTCAGTAAAGTGCTCTGTCAGCAATCGTCGGTCCAGGTGGGCCTTGGAAAGAATGGAGGATTCACAAAGGCTATACCCCCACTTCGATGATTCAGGCTCTGGGGCTCTTGGATGCACCAGGATTACGTCGCCCGCGATTAAGATTTTTGACGATGCCATGATGCATGCGTCCTTCCCATAGCGGGAACGCTGCGAACATCACTCTTTCACGAAGGTTTACGTTCTTGCGATAACGCATGTCCTACGGGCCTGCACACTGATGGAGGTCACTAGTTTGTCCCTTATAGAGCCCCTACCAAAACGGTAAAGCGCAGCACAGGAAAGCGGGAAAGGCGGATTGTGAAGAATAGATTTGTTTCTCAGGTACACCCGTATAGAGTGCGCTCTTCATACGCACTTTCATGTGTATTAAAGACGTACTTGACATCTGCGACGTGCTGTTTGAACACGAAAAAAACACAAATCGCGAAAGGACCACAATTCTATTCATGAGCATCGGCAGGATTTTGTCTTTGGGGGGGAGGGGGGGTGCAAACCGCGTGTAGCGTCACGGCTGGTGGAGATCGCAAAATGCTTGGTACAACTTCAGTGTTGCCAGGTTCTGGTGTAGTTTGAAGAGGGAAAGTGCCCCTTTTGTGCCCACCTGCTGACGCCCATGGTTCTATCGCGACCTAAAGACACGAGCAAAAGATTAGTAAAGCCTTCACGACGGGCACCCTGCGAGAAGATATATCTACCCTGCGGAAAGATATATAATTTCCCGCAGGGAATATATATATATGCATTCGACGTACGATGAGGTTTGATTGTTACATGAAAATTTAAAAAAAATGGCAGATCTCACGTGCAGTGGGACTCGATGATATGCAAAGTACGATTGAGAAATGTTGATATGCCACTTTAAAATCGGCACAACGTTACGAGGTGGAGGTGAACGATTCCGTACATTACTTCGGTGTCATGATTATCATGTTTGGATGTGTCGTTTACCTTCGTCATCTACTCACGTCACGCGACACCAAATTTGGTATATGTGGAGCTAGTGAAACGGCCACGAGAACGCTTCGAGCGTGGTATGTTCTCATGTTCTTACATGACGAGCGTGTCAAGATTTTCATGTTTGCACCAGTCATGTATTTCGTCATCCATTGACGTCACGTAACACCAAATTTGGTATATGTGGAGCTAGCGAAACTGCTGCTAGCGCACCATGAAAGGCCAAATATACTCCAATGCAGTGTTGACGCGCGTGCACGTTGGGCACGCCGAGCAATGTTAGCAAAATGGGAGCACGTTATAGTCTGATACCAGGCGTGACCAGCGTCTGTCGGCGTGGCCCGACGGCAACCGGCGAGAAATGCGACATGTTGCATTTCGCGCCGATGCGTTACCTAGAAAACAATGCGTCTCCCTCTTGTCGTGACGGAGGGACGCCGGACGCGCTGAAGCGCGCATGCGACAAAGAAACCCAGCGCGGCGCGCGCCTGCGAGTATATGGCAGGACCGGCGCCTGGGGTATACCAACGCCGGCGTGACGCGACGAAATGAACGCCGGTGAGCACGCGCACCGCGTCACATAGGAATGTATTAGCGCCTTGACTGTGGAATGTAGTCATGTTCTCACAAGATACTTATCTCACGATTATCATGTTTGCACCAGTCACATACCTTCGTCATTCATTGGCATCACGTAATACCAAAGTTGGTATATGTGAAGCTAGCGAAACTAATGCGAGTGCATAATTAGTGTGGCATGTAGTCATGTTGTTACACGACACGCATGTCGTGGTTATGATGTTTAGATGAGTCGTTTACCTATGTCGTGCGTTCGCGTCGCGTAATACTGAGTTTGGTACATGTGAAGCTAGCGAAACGGCCGCGAGCGCATCATGAGCGTGGAATGTAGCCATGTTCTGACGTGACACGCATCTCATGAATATCGTGTTTGCACCAGACACATACCTTCGTCGTCCATTCACGTACTGTAATACCGAATTCGGTATATGTGACGCTAGCCGAACGGAACGGCTGCAAGCGCATCATAAGCGTGGCATGTAGTCATGTTGTTACATGGCACGCATGCCATGATTTTCATGTTGGGGTCTGTCGCTTGTGTTCGCCTTGCAATCATGCCATAACATACCAGTTTTGCAACATGCCATGTGAACAAAACCAGCGCAAGAGCTGCAAAACCATGAGATGCAAATCATAACATTCTTGACATATATGTCATGATTTTCGTGTTATCACTAGTCAAATATGTTCTTAATACAGTCATGCTATGCCATACCAACTTTGATATTGATACCACTATCGAAACGCCCAGGAACGCTAAATGTGGTAGGCGGCTAGATAGATAGATAGATAGATAGATAGATAGATAGATAGATAGATAGATAGATAGATAGATAGATAGATAGATAGATAGATAGATAGATAGATAGATAGATAGATAGATAGATAGATAGATAGATAGATAGATAGACAGACAGACAGACAGATAGACAGACAGACAGACAGACAGACAGACAGACAGACAGACAGACAGACAGACAGATAGATAGATAGATAGATAGATAGATAGATAGATAGATAGATAGATAGATAGATAGATAGATAGATAGATAGATAGATAGATAGATAGATAGATAGATAGATAGATAGATAGATAGATAGATAGATAGATAGATAGATAGATAGATAGATAGATAGATAGATAGATAGATAGATAGATAGATAGATAGATAGATAGATAGATAGATAGATAGATAGATAGATAGATAGATGCAAAGTCGCCGAAGTTCGCTAAGAAATGCTTTGCATTTGATGTTAGACATGAACGGCATCGATGAAGTGAAGCAGATGGTTGTTATTCTTTATTGTGTTTTGTGCAAACTACCGCTTTCGTTCTTTCTTTCATTCTGTGCATATATGCGATCTTCCCCCCAAATAAACAACGGTTATTTCGCGCTCGTGTTGTCTCCTACCTGTGGTTTTTAGTATTTTTTTCGTGTTCAAACAGCGCATCGCAAGTATCAAAAATGTACAAACTAGCCCCTACTATGACCCTTCTAATAAGAGCAGTTAGGGGCAGCTCTTCGCATGCATAGATCGACTATGCGCCTCGCAATCGAACAGCAGCAAATTACAGCCTTTCATGATTCCAGGATGAGTTGATAGTCAGGGACGCCACGTCCTAGCATCCATCTCTAAGCACCGAGCCGGTCGCGGCTAACCAGCAAACTCGTAGGCTGCCCTGCCCTTCGCTCCCAGCTCCGTTACCCTGTAGAGTCGTCCATCCTCAGGGCTCTTGGCGTCTGGGCGAAAGCAGCCTGTTGTGACGTACAGGACGTCGTAGTTCTCCCCTCCGAAGCAACACGAAGTGGTGTACTTGGCAGGAAAGTCTATCTTGGTTAGGATCTTGGCTGTGGAAATAAAAAAGAAGATTTTGATTGTTGACATTTAGGTACCAGTAACCCAACAATCTTATTGCAGACGCCGAAGTACAAGGCTACAGAAATATTTCTGCCACCTCTAATATGCGATAAATCTAAGCACACGGGCCTTTAGCCTTTCACCTTCACCGACATGTACCCGACGCCCCGCCGCGGTGGTCTAGTGGCTAAGGTACTCGGCTGCTGACCCGCAAGGCACGGATTCGAATCCCGGCTGCGGCGGCTGCATTTCCGGTGGAGGCGGAAATGTTGTAGGCCCATGTGCTCAGATTTGGGTGCACGTTAAAGAACCCCAGGTGGTCTAAATTTCCGGAGCCCTCCACTACGGCGTCTTTCATAATCATATAGTGGTTTTAGGAGGTTAAACCCCACATATCAATCAATCGACATGTACCCGTGGGGGCTGTGATGTGATCGCGCGACATTCGAGCCATGCAGATATATAAAAAACATGGTTGATCCCTTCTTCAAAGCAATAGGTAAAACACGAAAGTATTAGGAGGCCTTACAAAAGTAGCTTATTATTTACATACCACACTGATTCATGTTAAGAAAAAGGAACAAAGAAAGAAGCAGACTGGCTACCCTGCGCTCGGAAAGGGAGTAAGGGGTATACAATATGATAGAAAGGAGATGTTGCAAAGAGAGAGGGAGAGAAGAGAAAAATAACGTAGGAGGAAAAACAAAATAAAAAAGAACACGACACTAAAGGCTGTTTATAAGACCAGTTGCCCGAAAAATTTGTAATAAAGCTTGGAAGCCTTCTGAGCTGAGGATGGACTCGGCCAGTGACCCAGAATTATTTGTTCCGACAAAGGACGATCATCTAGTCTATCTAGAGTTTCGGTAAGTTCTTGTATTGGCACTTTGAAATGGGTACACTCGCAAAGATTAGTGATTGTTTCTTCGCAGCTGCAGTTATTGCACGTAGAGGTGCTGGTCATTCCAATAAGAAAGCAGCATGCATTTGTGCATGCCACGCCAAGCCATTGGTGGCACAGAAGTGTCTCCTCAGCTCGAGATATTCCTAAGGGATGGCGAAGCATGAGATTGGTATCCAGGTAATATAGGCGAGTCTTTGTGAATGCCATCGAATTCCACTATGGTAGTGTCAGGTCAAGTGCCAGCAAACGAAGCCTTGTAGCTGCTTCGGTTTTTGAGAATGGCATGACTGGGTATTCGGTACCGTCATGAGCAGCCTCATCTGCGCCGTCCTTTCCATGTATATAATGACCTGGTATCCTCTGATACGTTATGCTGTGTTCTTTCTCGATTGCTTGGTGATGAAAATGCCTTATATAGCCTACTAAAGACTTGTTAGGTCCATGACAAAAAGGTGACATGAGTCTACCAAAAGCTGCCTTCGAGCCCGAGGAGATGAATCAAGCTTGCGAAGGTTCTTCAACAATAAACTCCAGTGCAGCAGATATGGTGGCGAGTTCTTCAGACGTCGATAACGTGAAATGCGATGTCTTGAATTAATTATGACAGACTTCGCGAGAACAACCATCACCGTTGCTGAGCTTATTGAAGTGACAGAACCATTCGTGTAAATGTGAATGCGTCCATTGTGCTTCTCGTTCAGGGACAGTAGTGTGGGATTCTTCAGGGCCCGATGTGACAAGTGTTTCTTCTTTTTGATTTTAAGAGAGGTAAGAAGAGCTTTAAATGGGTGTATGCACCATGGTAACGGTGGTCGTGCTGCACGCGTGACGTGTAATGGAATCACTGCACAATGCTGAGCTACAGTTGCGCTGAACGCTGAGTGGGGTCTCGAAGCTAGAAGTGAGGCGAGGTGATGTGGTGGAATCAAAGCGAAAGGCCTTAAGTGCTTTCTGAAAGCGTCCGCACGGATACATGTGTTGATTGGATAATTATGCGCAATGACGACTGTCGCTTCTGTAGATGTGCATCTCGGAAAACCAAGGCATATTTGAAGTGCTTGGGCTTGAAGCCATTGGAAGACCTGCATTTTGTTCTTCTGGTTCTGCAAAGCACAAGTAAGCTGTAGCGCATAATACCGAGAAACAGAACAGTGTAAAGTGGAAACATCGCTCCTACAGATGCAGCCCACGTTTTTCCAGCAAGAAACCTTAGTACGTGTGTGATCACGGCGAGCTTCGTAGGCGATGTGAGGGCTCCAGGAGAGGTCGCGAGCAATTATGACAGCGAGAAATTATTGGGACTTCACGTTGTTAATCGTGTTCCTGTCTAATTTAATGTCCAACGGGTCTATCGCCTTATGCATGGACGCAATCGAGCACTCCTCTGATGACAGTTCTTGTCCCCGTCCTTGAAGTACTTTGTCGCCAGTGTAGTCACTCTCAGGTGTCTGGCACGCACAAGGAGGCGTATCACGCCTGATGCCCTGATGCAGATTTGAATATTTGATAGATGGACTGATCGTGTAAGTGCGTCAACCAGGCAATGGAGTGCTACGTGAAAAAGGGTGGAGCTAAGAACTCAACCTTGAGGCACACCGCGACAGATAGAAGGATGCGTTTTTGCGCCACACTCTGTACAAAGAAGCTTCTGCCCTTTAAATTGCTGTCAATTCGTTGGTAAACAAGACCCCCCCCCCCCCAATCCAACAATTTCCAAGACATCCAAAATGGCTTCATGCGATATATTATCGCATGTGCCTTCCACGTCCACCCGGAACAACGCCACAGATAATCGTTTCGGGCTTCTTTTTTTACGCTGCACATGTCATAAGTTTACTGTTGCACAGAACGATGCCTACAGCAACATGGGTATTAGCAACACCAGAAGCGGTAAGCTGTTATATACCGCTTGGGCCAGTGAGTATGGCAGCCCTAGACAGTGCTAGGTGAATGAGCTCCGGTAGATGTCGCTTCACTGCAATTGACGTTAACCCGACATGACAGTGGTATGATAGGAGCGCGCATGTACAGTTTATCAGGTTGGACTGCCCGAGTTGAAACCAGTATTCACGTTTCACGAGCTATATTGAAAAGCAGCTGTGAGACCTGGCGTGGCTCTATGGCAGAATACTTGGTTCACCCGCAGAATGCTGGGGTTCAACTTCTGTTGGAACCCTGACATTTTTTGTTCTTTACGTTCGTCGGGTTCTGGGCTTTAAAGTTGTTGGTAATGTTCATAAAGTTGTTGTACTCACTCGCTCACATTCGTCGAGCCAACGTAGCCGATGCCAGCTTTTCTTTAACGCTGACGTGTTAAAGTCACCCTTGTGTGTTCTTTCCGTTCCTGGTTAGATATGAAGGTCAATCACCCGTGGCACATATTCGTGGCACATACCCACCCGTGTGTATGTGCCACCGTCTGGCAGAAATAGTTTGACGACGTACGCGAGGGTACTGTCACATTATTCATGTCATGACCAGCGAGTCATATGCGCCAAACGATCTTACCCTTCCATTCCAATTTTGGTTTGCCCCAAGTTAAGGACGTAATCACGGGAGCAACTCTAGACAGGCGGCTAGATAGATAGATGCGTAGATGGACGCCAAAAGTGATTGCACAACGCAAAGAAATGCTTTGACATTTCAAATTCAGGAAGACAACCACTGGACAAGCGGCACCAAACGCGTCGCGGAAGTGCACGTGTTTCCCCCCTTTCCGGAGCAGCAGTGTCGTCGGATGCAGCGCGAAGAGATAAGGGCTTAAACCGGAAGTACTGTCGTAGACGAGGCCCCGTTTTACTATCCACCTTCCTATGGCACGACATAGCCGATCCTGTGGCACACGGCAATAAAAACTCAGAGCGTACAGGACAGAACTACGATCGCTTAAATGGAGACAGAGAATCCCAAGAACAAGAAAGTCAGCCTCTTCGCTTCCTCTTCTTTACTCCAAACACACTTACTGTGAGGCTAAGACCTATTGGCAGTGTACAACACAAATGATCGACGGCTTCCGGTTTTGGCCACCTACAGAACATAACAGCAGTGGTTGGGAAGAAAAGCCTTGGCGGGGAACGCGCCAACTTTCAACGTTTTTTCCAGCGTGTTAAGCAAAATACGACAACTAAATGTTATTTTAAACTGTACTCAGGAGTATATTATGGACTTTATTCAAATTCGGGCACCCGTCTTTTAGTCTGGAAACGTGAAAAAGAGGTTTTTTTTAATTTGAAACAGCATCAAAATATGCATTACGCTTCGGTTTTAGGCAATGAGTAATGAAGTAACCGGAAGTATCTTGGCGTGCAGCGCTTCTTGCTTCTATCACAAACAAGGAGGTTTAAAATGATCACAACCTTGAGTTTTGAACGAATATATTGATGATTTAGAGTACGGTGTTCTCTACTATAGGGCCCTGTACGAAAACGCGTTCACGCCATCTCAGCTAGAAACTGTGTTAAAATGGTTGATGATTTAGAACACTATGTACTCTACTATGGCAAAGTGCTAAAGTGTCCCGAATGCGGCACTTATATTTGTAAGCGCGCAAAGGTATTTAGAAAAATTTGTTTTCACAGACGTCAACAACATTTCAACAGAACATTTTCTTCTTAGACATACAATAATGATGATGACAGAACAGACGTCATCTTGGAAAGAACATGTACATCCGATGGTTCACACAAACACAGCCACACAAAAGTGTGTCACAGAAGGACAGATACACCTATGAATATTGCAAGGTAAACAAGAGGCACAAATAAAACACAAATATGTACGTTTTGCATATTTACATGTTGGCATGTCTTTCTGCCGGCGCATCGACACATCAGCCTACCAATACCAGGCCGGCCAAAAGGCAAGTTTTACTCGGCCGTCACAGACCGACACAAAAGGGCAAGCCCAGTGCCTAAGGAATTCCTCTTCACCGAGGAAGAAGAGCTCATCCGATAAAACAGACAGCAGCTTCGAGTGCAATCGCTCTAGGATCAGGAAGAGCGCTGTAATGGCTCGGAAGGAGGAACGCAGGAGGATACAAAAAACAAGACAGGTTTATGTCACTATTTACACATATTTACAGAAAAGAAAGGTTAGGGGTTTCACAACCCACGAGCGTGGTGGTTGAACGTTACATAGTTCAGAGCGACGTCCAGCACTCTGCGGCGTCGTTTTAAGCCCTGTTGGGCTCCTCCTCTCCGAGTGGAACACCAATCACACACACCAAGGTGAGGGGGACGAACTTGCACGGTCCACGTGAACACTGCACTGCAAGGTGGCGCCAGCAGGGCTCTTCCTCGTCGTGTGTGTGCCGCTAGTCGAGAGTTCCCATGATCCTGGCAGCATACTTCAAAGGGTCCGCCGCACAGCTCGCCCAATTAGCGGGGCGATCTTCGGTGGCCGCCGCGGTCTTTTCCAGGAAGATGCTTTTTTTGTTGTCCTCCCTCGTCGTGGCGTCGCGTCGACACGACGTCTCATCCTCCGGCTAGCAGGGACAATGCCTGGCGGGCACAGGCAGCCGGAAGGTCGTCTACTTGATTGGGGATTAAAAGGAGCGGCACTCTCCTGTCAGCTCTGGCGCCGGTCACGCCAGCTTCCGCCGTCGCCCGATGAGTCGCTGAGGGCATCAGTCACCGCTTCTGCTCGAAGAGACGACAAAAGAGTCCGCATTTGAAAGACGGGAACTCGCCTTTGCTTGCCGCATAGTCTGGATAATTGCTCAAATCTTCGACAGCATCTGTCAGACTGGGCGCCAAAGGGATTGAGAGCCTTCCCAGTGGACTGACTGGCGCACAATGGCGTCTGCCCAGACGAATTTCCAGGCCAAACTTAACAGCGCACGGCAGCGGCGGCCCAGTGCAACCACCTCGCAGCGGTTACGCCAGAGGCAGAAAGAGCCGGCAACAATGAGAAGACAAGCGAAGCGGCCTCGCGAACAACGCCCAGAATACACGAAGCGATTTACTCTGAGGCAGCGAAATCCGGCATGTACGGCTCTCCAAAAAGCACGAGCAATGACACAATGCCTCAGAAAATGCTGATTTGTTTCCCGAAGGGAGCAGTTCGGGTATGTTGCTGAGTGAATCATTCTCCACTTTTCGAGGCGGTCGAGGATGGAGAGCACACCCCATCCCAGGCGCCACATGGAGCCTCGGAGGTGTCCAGGCAGAAAAGAAGCCATTAACGTGCTGCACGTTACTGACTAGAGCGAGCTCGGTGGCCTGGAGGAACCAACGGAAGCAACAAAGCAGCAGTTCTCTCAACTATATGGTTGTTCAACGCATCTATCCCAGTACATGGTGAAAAAAAATGCTACAGTTGTTGCATAAAACGAAGAAAGTGTCATTGACTGTGGCACCCTGTTAACGTGCACATTACGCATCAAATGGCGAAGGTGAATACAAGCGTTCGTGCGGTATATTCCTCCCCTCGCACTAGGCGCGAAAGGAAGCGCAGTACCAGCAGCCGACAGCGTATGGCCACTGAAGGGAAAGCAAAGCCTCCCTGAGAACGCTGCTGTCCCAGTGCCGCACGAGAGACCAACTCAGTGACGCCTGACGAGAAAAAGGAAAACAAAGCCAACTGAAGTGATCGCACAATGTGTAAAGACGGTTGCACGACGTGAGAAAGGTACCAAATGTGACCGCAAAATACAGTCTGCGCAAGGTACCTCTGCTCAAAAAGCGGAAAGTCAAAATCCCGTGCATCCTGAGTTTTTAGCCTTACTTCTGCAAAAACGTTTAACCAAACGGATTTTCAAATGCCGTAATGGCTGTATAAAATACCTAAAATACCATGGGACGCGGCTGGCTAAATAGGAAAAACGGAACTAAGCCTGGAGTTTGGAGAACCAATGAAAAAATACCGGGATTTGGAGATGTTCAACGCTGCACCTAAAAGGTCGCCTACTGGAAAAAATACACGCAGGCTGGGTGAAATGCTATCTTCATTTAGTGTCGTCAGTGAAAGTTGTGACTTTGTTCAGAAAAAATTATTGTCACAAACGTCAACAACACTCAACAGAAGATTTTCTTCTTAGTCATACGATAATGAGGATGACAAAACAGACGTCATTTACATGAACATGGATATGAGATGACGTTGAAAGAACATGTGTGTTTAGAAAAAGTTGTTAACGATTTAGAGAACGAGGTACCTTACTATGGGACTCGAAGATAAATGGAAATGACAATTAGTGTGTTTGTCGTCTTCACCAAAAACACTCTGGCGTTCATACTGCAACGAGATATAAATTTGAGAAAGTACAGGCACAACAGTTTAATGGAACAGTACGAATGAACCACATGCGCGAAGCAAAATGATAAAGCTAGCAGGGGAACTGTCACCCGGCGTCGTCGTCTTCTATTATATACGTGTCGTCCATTGGCGTTGTTCCGTAATACTTGTAATTACATTGGCTTTGTTCTGTAAGGCGTCTCATTACACCACTGTCTTATTGTGTTTTCGAGGACATTCAAAGAGCAACTAGAGTGGAGTGCCTCTATATTCTTCACATAGTACAGCCACGGCCCCCTAATTAATAATAAAGATGCGCGGCCTTCTGCGTCGTGCTGAAACACGCATTGCGAAGCACGAGCGCTGTGTTATCATTGGTGCCTGAGTTGACCAAGTACAGCGCATAGACAGGCCTCTGAAGGGCAACAAACATGCACACATTGGGCACACGACAGGGTGCATCTTTATTCCTCCTTTAGGGGTGGAGCTCCTTAAAGAGTCCCTGCGACACTTTTTGGATAGCCCTATTTAGCACAACAACGAGGAACGCGCATATAGAGGAATACTGAGACGAATGCAACAGTAATTATGTAAAATGGCGCTCGAAAAGTCATGTTGTGAGTCCTCAATGTTCAAAACTCGAGCACACGATGACAAAAAACGTTCTCTTTCGCATTTCATTCGCCTGTTGACGTCAAAGATGACTTCCAGTCACAGCGCCCGTTCTCGTAGACATACCGGAAATGTCACTTTATGGTGGCCTTTCCACAATACCTCGCTGCCCCTCTTTTTCAAGGCGTCGTCAACATGGTTACTACGAACCATAAAATTTCCTAAATATACACTACAGAGAACTCTGGCGGTAATGTCTATAGGAACTGCAACACACGGTGCTTCAGCGAGCGCGGGAATCATGGGTACTACACAGATTTGTCTCAGTTTCGTACTTCTGGCTCCATGTGTGTTCGTTTGACTTGGAGCTGCTTTCTCACGAAGCAAACATCAGCAAATGTTCAGCGGTTGCACTTCACCACCTTATTCATTCAGACTTACCGTTTCGAATCTGGCCACGAAGTTCAAAAGGGTTCGTTCTTTTCTTCGAAACGAAACCGAAACACAGCAATAAATGAAGCCACAAGTATGATTCACTGCTAGCAAGTACGAAGACTAGGCTAATCCGTGACCTACCCATAATTCCCATAATCGCTGAACGATCGCAGCGCCAGAGTCCTCTCTATTTAATTTTGGAAAACTCTGTGCTACGAACCACGTGCGCCGGGTAGCAGAGGCTCCCACGGTCACACTGTGTAAGAAACACACATACGCTCAGGGCGCGGTAACTTCTCGGTTCGCTTGCAAGACGCGTTCTACGGCAACGCAGGCACCCACTGCCTGTCGCATTTGTGGCTCGCTGAAAACGGGGCATGCGTTTCCACCTTTAGTTTCTGGCGTACGTACATAGCCTCGTTCGCAGGCTAATGGTGGTGTTCGTTGTTCTGAAAATACATCATTGAGAAAAAAAAAAAACGATTTCTCTCTGAGAAACTGCAAATAGGGTTTTTGCTGGTTTTATCATTCACACGTATGGCCAACCTACCACCACATAAATATTGCACGCTATTTGTCACGTCAAGCCATCAAAAGCGAACGATCTTTGTGGTCACGTCTCATGACACGACATCACTTCCCATAGCAAGAATAGTCGATTTGTGTCGCCGTAGTCTGAAATCAAGGTAGTTTGTATCGTGAATTTAAATTATAACAGCGTAGACTTCGGCGTTGCCATTTGAGCAACCATATCGGCGCTTTCCACAGCACCAGAAGGACCGATAAAAAAGACATGCTCAAATTGTGTCGCAGGGCTCCTTTAAGGCGTGGGTCACATGCGTCTCCTGTATGTAGTAGCCACCTCTCGTTCCAGTTCTTGGAATGTCCGCTGGATGGCGGTACTTGTATATCATGAATATATGATCAAAAGATTCGAGACTATGGTACTTGGAGTGTTTACTTGATGGATGGATGGACGGACGGATGGACGGACGAGCGGGCGGGCGGGCGGGCAGGCGGGCGGGTGGGCGGGCGGACAGACAGACGGAAGGACTGACAGACGAACGGATGAACCAATGAATAGGTGGACGGACGGATGGACTCGCGAACATACATACATACATACATACATACATACATACATACATACATACATACATACATACATACATACATACATAACATACATACATACATACATACATACATACATACATACATACATACATACATACATACATACATACATACATACATACATACATACGTACGTACGTACGTACGTACATACAGATCGGTGGACGAACGGATGGGCGGATGGACACACAGACAGACAGACAAATAGACGCACATACGGACAGACAGACGTACGGACGGACAAACGCACGCAAGGACGCATGTACGGACGGATGGATGGACACACGCACGCCTGGACGGATGGACAGACGGCGCACGGACGAACAGACAGACAGATGGCTGCAAGCACGGACGGGCGGACGCACGGAAAGACGCACGCACGCTCGGATGGACAGACGAATGCATGTATGGACAGACGGGTGGATGCTTCGCCCCCACTCATCATGATTCACTCTGTGGATATGCTGTGATTTTTTTCTTTCTTTTCGTCCCAAATGTGTTTTCGGCCGTGATTCATCAAGTCTTTCCTCACGTCGTTTTCGTCATAGAAATGGTGTTTGTAAAACGCACGAGAACTTATACCAACGAAAAAATAGAAGAAAAGGTCTCATCGATGCGAGTGCTCTAAGCGAAGATGCTACGTCTTTTCGGCCCGCGGCCATATGTGCCGGGCGCTACTTGTACGTGTCACAACTTTTCCCCGAAGGATTCGCCAGCGGCCCGCTCATGGCTCAAGCTACGAGCTTTGCCTCTGGCGGTCTTGAAGTGATGTGTGCTGCTTCAAGCATCAGTACATGCTTAGTTTACCTGATTACTATAGCGAGCATAAACCTTCCTGTTTGTCTTGTCAAATGACGACGCTTTATATAAACGCAGTTATATATAATATGCTGCCGATGCACACTTTGCGCGGGATTCACCAATGCTGTGTTCAGGTGTACCGTTAACCGCTCTAACTACCCCTAAGGTTTAATCACGATTATCGTCGTTAGCCAGCAGCATAAACCACCGGCTGTCAACGTCGGTGCATCCACGTTAGACGTTTGGGGCCAGTGAATACAAGTGCTTGACTGCTGATACGAAAGTAACGAGTTTGATTTGATCTGGGTCGCGGTAGTCGCGACCCGGGTCGGTGAAAAGGCAGAGCCCCATTTACTGTGGGACGTCAGTACACGTTTAAGGAACACTAAAGAGCAATACGTCTTTTCGCGTATTAGTAAAGTACAGTTACACAATCCCGAAAACACTAATCTTTCTGCGACAGGATGCGACGCTTCGCAAGTGAGAAAATATGTGAAAATAAAATGCGGGTGGAGACGCCACCTTAAGATTACTGCACTAAACACCACACCATCGTAACTTTTAAAGTAGTCTACTGCGTCTTACATAGCTTCTACAAAAAAAAAAGAAATTAAAGACATTGTCATCTGTGGGTGCCATAAACGTAGCGTTATCCAGTTCCAGAAAATTTGATAAAGCCAATGCCGCGACAATACGAAAAATGCTTTTTCAAAATTTTGACGTAACATGTGGAGACATTGTCGCGAAATTTAGAAACTAAACTACAACCTTGAATTTTTGCCGTTAACAATTCACTTATAATAATAAAAAAATGACATCATATTTTTCATAGTGCAGCTGGTCAATCAAAACCAAGTCATTGTTCCGGTTTAGTGTCTCTTTAATGAACACCACGTGGTCAATATTTCCGGTGCCCTCCACTACGGCGTTTCTCATAGGTGAAAACACCTCACCAGTTTCAGGGTCAATCTGGACAACAGCGCTGCCTTCGAAACACGCCATCCAGATCTTATCATTCAGGTCCATGGTCATGCCGTCCGGGAGGCCCAGTCCCTGAAAGCCGGGAGTCTTGTTGAAGTCGACCAGTACTCGCCGGTTCCCTGCGGGGACAAAGGACGGTTGCGAGCTTTAGGCAGCTGCGAGCTGGAGTCAATGAACCGAAGATATTGCCATCCAAAACACATACACAGAAAAGCTCACAGGCTTCCTCGGAGGCCAAAACCATTCTTCGTCGTTGTTTCTATCTGAGTTATCATTACCACTCCTCTCATATCACCACCATCGTATCAGCTTCGTAGGTGACGTGAGAGGCTGCGCGGACTGCTGATTCTTTGTATGACGATGATGTGATAATACATAATTGTTATGAGGCATGCCACAACGGTCATCGACGGAGATTTTGACAACCTTAAATGAAGGTACATGGACTTCTAGCATTTGGCTGCCATCTCGATGAGACCGCTGTGGCAGCGATCGAACCCGCGAATGTCGAGTCACCAGCCGAGCATCGTTATAACTGCCACCGCGGCTACTGCTGCGCGTAATGTTGATGCCGCAGATAGTCAAGACCCCAATGATTTACAGCAACGTATTTTGTAAAGTGTTGATATCGTCGAATCGCCTACTCGTTACTATATAAGGGATGAAGCGCTTCAGTGTCTAGGCTCGTCTGTTGTTGTTGTTGTTGTTGTTGTTGTTGTTGTTGTTGTTGTTGTTGTTGTTGTTGTTGTTGTTGTTGTTGTTGTTGTTGTTGTTGTTGTTGTTGTTGTTGTTGTTGTTCACCTATTGATTGTGGCGCATACCCACTATGGGGGACTGGCCAAGAATCGAGTGGTTTCAAAAATTACTGTTCAGATTTGGAATAATAGAAGTATAACAGAAAGATTACCGATAGCCTAAGAAAGTGTGGTGCTTAATGCAATGCATACAAATATTTACATAAACGAATTTATTCTTAGAATAGAGCAATAATCTGACTTTTATACGTATATAATTTTGTGGAAAGGTTAGGATCCATTGTTTATTGTCCGGCGATGGCGATGACACTGCTGTTGAGGAAGCAGAAACGCGTTAGCACATGCACATCATATGCAAGGTACCCACTACGCGCAATGATTAAGACGCTGGTGACGATGAAGATTAAGCGCGTTGCACAGACCACCAAAGGGTGTGTTTCAATACTCACCGTAGACGGCTAAAGAGGCAGCTAAATGGACGGCGGCCACCTTGAGTCCCATTCCGAGTCTCACGTAGCCGGCAACATAGACAGCTCCGAGAAGACCGCATCGTAGAGAGATACGATGCAGGCTACTTTGCGGTCTAAATAGGTTGGCGGCTCAGCGAATCGCTCAGATATATCAAATCTCACCACAATGATCGTCCGCACACAAGCAGACGCTTTCCCAGACGCCTAATTTGAGTAACGTTTATTTGTTTTTGATTTCAACACAAAATAAGCCAGGAATTACAACTGTTACGTTTGTTTATTTTAGGTTTTTTTGACGCTAGGTGGCGCATTGTCGCGTGAAAGCCGTCTAAATGTGTTCCATTTCTCGGCCAGCATGGGCTTGATGCTGTCTTCTAAGCAGTCTTCGTAGACTGTCTACGTGCTGTCTAAGAATTGGAACACAGCCCATGGTACCCCCCCCCCATACGCCATGACATTGATGATGACGATGAAAGAAAAATCGGGTTAGCACATGCAAGTTACTTGATGATGATGACGACCATGGAACATTCTCTTTCTGTCAGGTATCAAAACGAACGTAAGCTGTGGTAAAATGACGGAAACGTTAAGCAGACTCAAGAGTTTGGAGACTCGTACTTCTCGAAGGCTTCAACGCTGACATCACAGATAACGACTGGCTTGTACAGTATATGACGCCCAGATACGCTCTACGATGAATGCCGTATGATTGGCAGCAACCCACAACTACCTGGCGAACGTACATAGACCTCGCCTTTGTCAACATCAGGCTAGATCTGATAGAATAACTACTGCCCTTGAACTTCACGGACCACGAAACAGTAATAACTGAGGCAAAACAAGATCCAGAACATATATTTTATGACCAATAAATATTATGTATAATGGTACACCGTTTTATCGCTCACTTAGGCGTGTTAGTGGGCAGTGTGTAGGGTGATTTAGGGTAGCACAGAAGGATGCCACTGCTTCGCCCACTCATCATGACCCACTTCTTGGAGATGCCATGCTTTTTAAGGTGATAGCGTTGAAAAACTCATTTCCCAGAAATTCAGGCGTCGGCATCGTAGGTTGTGAGCAAATAATCACCATAATATTCGTGACCCGAAAATTGAGAAAGGTGCAAATAAAATAAAAATGATTTCCGCGGGTCCGAGTAATGATCGAACCTAGGCCGTTTGGGGGGAAACAATTGTTTTACTACAGAGCAATGCTTATTTCAGCATTGAATTAGGCCTTAACCTATAGGGCAGCTCTTCTGTTAAGAAATGTGCGATGGAAAGCTAATTTAAATCGTATACAAAACTTTGATGTGAGCAGAACAGCTGCGGCAGAAAAGGAGGACTGGTATGGAGGCTGGCCCCCTACCGATCCCGCCCCACAGCACCGCGGGGAAGCGAGTGCCGACGCGACGATCTTTGAAAAATGCAAAGATTCTGTTCGTCTCCGACATGAGCTGATACATACGTCAATTGTTTCCATAGTCCAAATAACTGTCGAACACTTTTCCGGCTCGAGTGGCTGGCATTCGAGCGAGCAGCCCTCGGGCCGGCACAGGACCGCTCCTCTGGCCCCGAACCACTAACCACCACTTTGCGGCACAGCGTGGGCACTCACACCGACTCCATTGGCGGTGGGTCTCGTTCTAACGATGGCATGGCACAGTTGTCTCCCATGGTTAGAACCAACAACGTCTTCCATACTCAGCGACGACTACTGTACATCGCCACTGGTCTGGTGATAAGTGAGAGATAAAGACACCATATTGTTACATGGAAAATAACAGTACTCAGTCCGCAGCCACAACGCAGCTCACCGACAACGTCCCTTTCTTCACTTTCAGTCCGAGGCACCTTTCTTGGGTATGTCCCACTATGCCCTGTTTCAGTCATTCAAAATCACGTAACACGACCCCCGGCGGCCAAAGCGCCGACCCGGCAAGTTTACGGGGCCACAGCAGGAGCAGTGTGGTAACGCTTGAGCCTTGATACGTGGACGATGTCCCGGGACAGCAGAGCAGAAGGGGTTGATGGATTATCAGGGACAATTTATGTATAGTGTCAGTCCCTCGTCTAAGCACAGGGTATGGGCCCGTGAAACGAGAGAGAAGCTTCTCTGAAAGGCCTGCATGTCGCGTAGGGGACCAAAGGAGAACGAGGGAACCGGTCGGAAAGTGTTCGTCGCGATGCCGCTCGTCGTAACGATGATTCTGCGAGTCTTGAGATGCCATTAATCTGTTGCAGGCAAGCTGACGAGCATGGTCAGCTCGGGTAATAGTGTCACGTGCATATTCAGAAGTAGACTGCGCAGTGGCTGGCAGGAAGGTATCCAATGGCAATGTTCGCGTCCAAACAGAAGGTAAAATGGCGAGTACCTAGCAGTGTCATGCCGGGAGGAATTCTGTGCGAACGTCACGTAGGATAGTGCAAGGTCCCAAAAACGATGGTCGGCCGAGACGTATTTCGATAGCATGTCTGTCAGGGAGCGCTTTAAACGTTCTGTAAGCCCGTTTGTCTAGAGATGGTAGGATGTCGTGAGCTTATGTTGGCTAGAGCAGGAACGCAGGATATCGTCAACCACATTCGAAAGGAATGTACGGCCTCGGTCTGTCAGCAGTTGACGAGGGGTTCCATGCACTAAAATGAGATCGCGTATAAGAAAATCAGCGACGTCTGTAGCGCAGCTTGTTGGCATAGCTCGCGTAACTGCAGAACGGGTCGCGTAATCTGTAACAACCGCAACCCACTTGTTTCCGGAGGCGGTTGTTGGGAAGAAACCGAGAAGGTCGAAACCAACACGGAAGAATGGCTCCGATGGGATGTCGATGGGCTGAAGATATCCGGGAGTCCCGGCAGCTTTTTGCGACGCTGGTAAATTTCGCAAGCGTTGACATAACGACGTACAGAGCGTGAAAGGCCAGGCCAGTAGAAGCGGCGGCGCACACGGCCTTATGTGCGAGAGACACCAAGGTGACCCGCGGTTGGCGCGTCATGGAGGTCGCGTAGTACTGTGGAGCGCAGGTGATTTGGTATGGCCAGAAGTAGGCCGTGACCATTGGGCGATAAATTATGCCGATATAAGGGGTGGTCCTTTAAGGTAAACGTGTGAACATAAGCGTCTTGCGGTGAACATTCGTGCTGTTGTATTAGGCGGCTGATATCCGGATCGCGACGCTGCTCGTCCCCGAGATAAAGCAGCTGGGAGATGGAAAGGACGCAACCCACATAATCAGTGCTCGTAGGATCGCAATCGGCCACAGGGTAGCGTGACAGACAATCCACATCTTTGTGCAGTTTTCCTGATTTATACACTACGGTGTAAGAATACTCTTGGAGGTGGAGTGTCCAGCGGGCGAGACCACCTGTGGGATCTTTGAGGGAGTTGAGGCAGCAAAGAGCGTGGTGGTCGGTGAGAACTATAAATGGTCGGCCATATAAGTAAGGGCGAAATTTCGTGACTACCCATACCAGCGCTAGGCATTCGCGCTCTGTGATGGAATAATTACGCTGCGAGGGGGCAGCAGCCTGCTAGCATAAGCTATCACACGATGCTGCCCACGTTGTCGCTGAGCCAACACAGCGCCTATTACGCAACCGCTGCCATCGGTGTGGACTTCGGTCGGTGCCGTAGGGTCTAAGTGAGCCAGAACAGGACAGGAAGTGAGCAAAGTGGTCAGGTCGGAGAATGCTGCTGCTTGCGAGGGACCCCAGGTAAACGTCTCATCTGGTTTGAGTAAATCTGTAAGGAGCCGAGCGATTTCCGCGAAGTTCTTGATGAACCGCCGAAAGTATTGGCAGAGCCCCACAAAGCTGTGAACATCTTTGGTGGTTTTTGGCACAGGAAAGTCCTTCACAGCTCGAACTTTTTCTGGGTAAGGCTGTACGCCGTAAGGGTCAACATTATGTCCAATTATTGTAATGCGACGGCGACCAAACCGGCATTTGGATGAATTCAGCTGCAGGCCCGCGAGACGGTATACATCAAGAATTTTCGACAGTCTCTGAAGGTGCGCTTAAAAAGTGGGAGCAAACACAATCACGTCATCCAGATAACATAGACACGTAGACCACTTGAATCCATGGAGCAGGGAGTCCATCATTCGTTCAAAGGTGGCGGGGGCATTACATAAGCCGAAAGGCATGACTTTGAATTGGTAGAGGCCATCGGGTGTTACAAAAGCCGTCTTCTCTCGGTCCATGGGGTCCACGGCAATCTGCCAATAACCAGGACGAAGATCGATGGAAGAAAAGTAGGCGGCACCACGGAGGCGATCAAGGGCGTCGTCAATTCGGGGCAGAGGGTATGAGTCTTTCTTGGTGATGTTGTTAGGGTGGTGATAGTCCACACAAAATCGCCATGATCCGTCCTTATTTTTAACTAATACCACCGGGGATGCCCAGGGACTGGAGGATGGTTCAATAATGTCCTTCGCTAGCATCTTGTTAACCTCCTTCTGAATGATGCTACGCTCAAAAGCAGATAATCTGTAGGGACGGTGGTGAACAGGGTTGGCATCACCTGTGTGTATGCAATGCTGGACAAAGGACGTCTGCCCTAGAGGTCGGTCGCCAAAATCGAAAATATCCTGGTAGGCCTCGAGAAGATGTTGTAGGCTTCAACTTGCGGAGGCGGAAGATCAGTGGCGATCATGTCTACAATTGACGGCGGCCCGAATGTGTTGTGAGTGGTGTGCGCTGCGGTAAAACAAGGGTGTCTAAGGCAAGCACTTCAATTTGTGAATCGAGCAACGGACACAGGTGGGCCATGGAAAGGCCTTGTGGAAGCACATGATTCATGTAGCCGAAATTTACAAGTGGTAGACATGTTTTGTTATCTGTGATGCTGAGCACCGTGTAGGGCACTGCAACATTGTGCGCAAGGAGTACGTCGGTGAGAGGCGTAGCGTAATAGTCACCGTCGGGCACAGCTGGTGAGCACAGAAAATCGATGTACGTCACAGTTTTGGAGGGCAGGTGAACAAAGTCGCTGCATTGTAATTGGCATGTACGTTGGTACGGGGCGTCGCTGATTTGTGGCAATTCAAGCGGAGCACACCAGCGGAGCAATCAATCGGAGCATAATTGGCGGCAAGAAAATCAAGGCCTAGTGTGAGGTCGTGGGGACATGTTGCAAGCACGGTAAAAAGGACGACCACTTGATTACCGGCTACGGTAAGTTGAGCTGTGCACATACCGATGACAGCGACTGTTGCGCCATCTGCAACTTGGACGACACTGGTCAAGGGGGGCGTGAGGACCTTCTTCATGCGACGGCGAAAACGCGAACTCATAATAGAGACGTCAGCGCCCGTATCAATCAAAGCTTCAACAGGTGGGCTATCAACATATACTTCAAGGGTGTTCCGGTCGAAACGTAAAGGCAACAGAGGATTTTTGGGTAAGGTCGACAGGGAAGCTTCACCTCCAGAAGCTACGCAGCCTAGTTTTACGGGGACATGCGGTGGTAAAACGATGGCGACGGAGAGCGGCGACGTGTATTTGAACGAGAAGGGCGGCTTTGAGGCGGCGGCGATGACGGGACAGGGTGGCCCTAGTCCTCAGGGGCAGTAAATGCTGTAGACTCAGTGTGGGTCGGATAACGGTGCTTTAGTGGACGGAATGAGTTACTGTAAGTGGGGTACGAGCCAGAAGACATAGACGGCCACTGGCTGCGGCAGTAACGAGCGATGTGTCCCGCGCGACCACAGCGGAAGCAGATTGGCTTTTCATCAGCTGTTCGCTATTCAGACAGGTTTCTGGTTCGAATAGAGTACGGACGGCGACGTCTCATGTCCACAGAAGCTATCGAGGGATCATTATTATCCAGGGTGGGTGCAGTGGACAAGATACCCAAATTAGCGAATTCCTGGCGGCCAACAGCCTGGATCAAGGAGACAGCTGGCGTTGAGGCGTCGGGCAATGTCGGTTTGTTGGCAGTCGGGTAAGCGGCCTCGAGTTCACGTCGGACGATGCGCGTCACGTCTTCGGCTGTAGACGGATGACAAGGAGTGGCTTCGCAAGACGACGTTGCCGCGGTGTTGGGTAGGCGCTGGAACTGCTGCGAAATTCGTCGACTCTTCTCCTGCTCGAGACGGTGGCACTCTGTTATCACGGCGTCGATGGTCGTTACGTTCGTAAATACAAGCAGGCTGAACGCATCGTCGGCGATTCCTTTTAAAACGTGCGAAATCTTGTCAGCCTCAGTCATGTTGGGATCGGCTCTTTGACACAACGCTATGACGTCTTGAATATAAGTCAAGCAGGGCTCAGTGGACGTCTGTGTATGTACGGCCAATTGCTTTCGGGCATCAAGCTGTTGACCAAACGGGTCGCCAAAGAGGTCGCGGAGCTGTTGTTTAAATATTTCCCAGCTTGTGATTTCGTGCTCATGGGTCTCAAACCAGATGCGAGGGGTCTTGTCAATATAAAAAATGACATTCGCAAGCATAACGGTTGGGTCCAAGCCATATTGCTTGCTGACGCGCTCGTACATACTAAGCCACTTGTCCACATTCGTGTTGTCCTCTCCAGTAAAGGTACCGGGATCACGGGGTTGCGTTAGGGTGACGTACCAGGTTGCTGTCGTTTCCGAGGTAGGTGGCGAAGCCGTATCCTCACTCGGAGCCATGGTAGCAGATTTAAGGAGGCGTCCACTGCGTAGCTCCGTTGTCAAAAGAGTACTCAGCACTTCCACCAAAATGTTACGCGGAAAATAACAGTAGTCAGTCCGCAGCCACAACGCAGCTCACCGACAACGTCCACTTCTTCACTTTCAGTCTGAGGCACCTTTCTTGGGTGTGTCCCACTATGCCTTGTTTCAGTCATCCAAAATCACGTAACAATATATACCTCCCTATACAATGGCTAATTATTTGGCAGGATATACAACTAAGACGAGACTGGTAGACGATGGACAATATGTAACTCGTAAGAACTAGCTACGCTTGATCACGTTACTCTGAAGTCGCAGTGTATACGAAAAACATAGGATTCAGTGGTCCGCTTTGGCCTACCATTGGCCAGGAAACAAGACGGCCAATAGGAGTTTGGTGATTGCTTAGTCCTTCATAAAGTTAACCGCATGCAGCACTGAATTTATGAGGACTGGACAGTTTTTACTCTCTACACCAACAAGGCCAACAAGCCATCATTGCTTAGCATTTCTTACTACGCATGTGGGAACCGTCCAGCAAATTACTTTTTACTGCATAGTATTTCTGTCATCACGGCAGTCGTTAAGCGAATTGTGGTACAATTAGGCCCTCAAAGCCCGAAGGCCATAACACATATGAAGGTTGTTTCTTACTAGACAATACACAATTGTTTATGAATTAGTGTGATCATCAGGCTGCTGTCGTTTTCGTATACTAATTCTAGATCAAGGCAGACGTACACTGTTGCAACTATAGTGAGATTTAGCAGACTAATGCACAAACACTAGTTCATAACTTTTAATTATTCTTACTAGAGCTGTGGCTTCTGTTTTGAAGTGGTGGTCTGAAGAAGTTTTGGCCTACTCGTCCCCCCCCTCCCTTACTTAATTTTAAGTCCCGAAAGTCGCCTTGCAATTTGAGGTATTCTCCATGGAATAATAACGACGCTATCTAAGATCACCACCCCAGCCTCCATGGTGATCCAGAGGCTGAGGAACTCGACTGCTGAACTGCCAGTCACGGTACTGAATCCCAGCTGCGGCAGTCGCAATATTGTTGAAGGTGAAAATGCTTAAGGCGGTCATGACACCTAATTTATAACCATAATTTGTGTTGTGTGGGTTGATTTTTGTACGTTCACAGACAAGCTGGCGAAACTTGAGTGAATTAGGTCAAGACGTTTCTTTATAATCAAATACTTTTTTATAAAGAAGTGAGTGGCTTGAGAGTCGGGCGACACTGGCGTGCTCGCTAGCAGTGACGTCACGAAAGGTGACGTCATGAATGGCTTGAAGGGTCTCAATTCCAGAGGACGATCGTAATTCGTGGTCAGCTGGGCTTGCAATCAAACCTTTTCTGCGTTGTTCAACTTGCCACTATAGAACTAAATGACTTCCAGGAGTTGAAACCATGCCACCACGTCAACCACGTAGCAGTGGTACTTACAGAAAGCAATTTCAGAGGTCAAAAAATGTCCTGTGAATGTGTAATGCGTATGTCATTTGCCACTATGGATAAATATTTATTGAAAATCATCGCAGGCAGTGCCACGATTGAGCTTCACACTTGCTATTTTTTACCGAAACTGAACGCAATCGACAGATTTCAAGGAAAGACTCCGACAAAATGTATGTCGTGCACTCTAGCGCCGCATTGACATGCCGTTCGCTTCGGTTTATGTTTATATGTGCCGCACGCAACAGCCGATGGGAAAACAATGGTTCCAATGCGCAACATTGCTACCACCACTTATTATGTTCAGCGCCGGCAGTCGTGCATGCATGTATGCTAGTCAACAAAAGCCTGCACGTCTTGCCAATTCCATGGCGCTAAGTAACACTTGCTCGCATATACTGCATCGACAGACCACATTATGCCAAGCTTGCTTTTCAACCGGACATGATTGAAATAAAGCTACTTATCATTGCAGAAAGCTGCCTGGAACGTCTGCCACAATTGCGGGGTTATTGGCATTGCGGGTCAGACCGTCTTCGACGATTTTCGTTGCTCCAGCTGGAAGTGATGGAATCGAAGTCAAAATGCTCAACGAACACGATGTCGTCACCGCATATGGTGATGGTACCGGTAACGCAGTGCAACATTTGCAACCCACTGACACGTGCAGACCGCGCGCCAAGCAACACTCGCAAAACTGACGGTGTGCTGAAGCTGCTGTTTGGTAGGAGACGACAACACTGCTCCTTCGGCTTGTGAATTCACGCACACCA